>JAZGTH010000079.1:2785000-3470000 GCA_036877525.1 Chromobotia macracanthus | reverse complement strand
GATGAAAAATGATGGGAGGGACAACCTCCTGGGGGCGCTGTTGATAGCAGGACAGTTTGTCATCCCTGAGGTGAGACAGCCTCATACTGCCAGGTGCATCGGTAGCCTGTACAAATGCAGTATGCAATATACCATAAATTAGTCTGAATATATATATATATATATATATATATATATATATATATATATATATATATATATATATATATACATACATACATGTATACATTTTTTTAATTGCACATTTTAGAGCATGTTAACATTGTATATATTTTCAACCCCCCACCCCATTTTATTCACAGTGTTATTCAAATCTGGAGTTAGTCTGCCAAATATGAAATAAAAAGCACATGAATCCTAAAGTATGTTTTATTTTATATCTGCTATTTAGGTTTTCAAATCTGTTGTTCAAAAAGAATGAGGTAAACACAAAGTGCTCACGTGTAGCCACCTGCACGCCACCTGTCAAACAAGTGTGTACAAGTTCAGACAGCCCCATGATAAGGCGTTGCAATGAGGGCTGACACAAATAAAATGACTAGAAACTAAGAGAAAGTACTGAAACCTGATAAAGAGATTTAATCAGGGTCAGGAATATATCTTTTTCTCTTTATTTCTTTATAGGTTTGCCTGTATTTTCATCATAAGCTGTACAGAGGTAATCGTGTCACCAAGGTGGACGCTGGAAGCTTTAATGCATTTAGCTCACCAAACCTGCCTCCTTTAGCCAGTGCTGAAGTTGACATCAAAAGTAATTCCAGTTCTATCAACAAGAATGCACTATTCCCCTCAGAAAGTAATCTGTTAATTTTGTATAAACAAAATACATACATGCATGCATACATATAAAGCTCTGGAAAAAATCTAGAAACCACTCCAAATCTTTTCTTAAATCATCATCTCTACCATTCCATTCCACTGTCTGTTAAATTACAACACAGGCACATCTCATTCTGCTTAATAAAGTACTAATTAAGTGATCACCTGAATCAGTATTATTTAACGAGGAAAAGTACAGAAAACACAGTTGTGGTCATCACTATCCTCTTGTAATAGGACCAGCTGGATACCAAAAACAGTGCTAGTAGAACATCAAAAGTAAGTGGAATCAAATAATTGTTGAACATGTCAAATGTGTTGAAAAGAAAAGTTTTGAGTGAGGAAAAGAAGGGTTCAGTTCTGGCTTTACTAGCAGAGGGATACAGTGAGCGTCAGGGTGCTTTCATCCTTAAAATTTCAAAGACAGCGGTTAATTAAAACAAGGTGAAGCTGAAGATATTGAGGATAACAAAACTACAGACCAGTAGAGGGTGAAAATGACTCTCCACTAAACGAGATGACCGCCAACTCATTTGAATGTCGGACAAAAACCATAGGATGACATCAAGTGACCTACGAAAAGAATGGCAAATAGCAGCTGGGTTAATATGCACAGCAAGGATGGTTCGAAACAGGCTCTTAGAGGCAGGGCTTAAGTCATGCAAAGCTGGGAAAAAGCCCTTTATCAATGAGAAGCAAAGAAGAGCCAGGCTGAGGTTTGAAAAAGACCATCTTTAAGGTCTTATTAAGGATTAAGGTTTAATTTTCAGCTTTGCCCAACACCTGGTTGTCTAATGGTTAGAGGGAGATCTGGAGAGGCCTACAAGCCACAGTGTCTTGCACCCACTGTGAAATCTGGTGGAGGATCTGTGATCTGGGGTGATTCACTAAGTCTGAAATTGTGCAAATTCGTCTTTGTGAAGGGCGCATGAATCAAGCCACATTCAAGGTTGTCCTGGAAGAAAACTTGCTTCCTTGTGCTCTGACAATGTTCCCCAACTTTTGAGGATCACTTTTTCAGCAGGGCAATGCTCCATTCACACAGCCAGGTCAATTAAGGTTTAGATGGAGGATCACCAGATCAAGACCCTGTCATAGCCAGCCCAATCTCCAGACCTGAACCCAATTGAAAACCTCGGGAATGTGATCAAGAGGAAGATGGATGGTCACAAACCATCAAACAAAGCCGAGCTGTTTGAATTTGTGTGCCAGGAGTGGCATAAAGTCACCCAACAGCAATGTGAAAGACTGGTGGAGAGTATGCCAAGATGCATAAAAGCTGTGATTAAAAACTAGGGTTACTCCACCAAATATTGATTTTTGAACTCTTCCTAAATTAAAATATGAGTATTGTGTTGTTTAAAAAATTAGTATTAACCAGTAGTAGTAACTTGTTTTCTTTTTCATTATTTGAGGTCTGAAAACACTGCATATTTTTTTTATTTTTTTTGTTTTGAGTTCATTTTCTGCAAATAAATCCTCTAAATGTTATTTAATAAATGACAATGTTTATTTTGAATTTGGGAGAAATGTTGTCAGTAGATTATAAAGTAAAACAAACATGTTCATTTTATGTAAACCCATACCTATAAAAAGTAAAACCAGAGAAACTGATTATTTTGCAGTGTTCTCTTGTTTTTTTCCAGACCTATGTATGTATATATGTATGTATCATTGGGTAGCACAAATAACTTTTATAAACGCAGTTCAAAAAATGTTCTAATGTCTAAATGTTCAGTGTAATGTATGTTTTGTAACTATATCCAAATTAGTTACGGAAAATGTGTTAGTATGTGTTAGTTAGCAAAAGTTAGTATACTGCAGGATGTTGTTATCACTGCCTTTGAAATTTCAAATCCTCTACCTTGGTGCTGATTTTGTTTTGTTATTCTCTTTATTTAGACAAGTAATATTTTGCAATTTGCTTATTTTTTACTGTTTAGTTAACTGGGATACTGTGTGGCGAGCCAACACAACTGCTAAATTCACAGTCAACACACAGATGAACCGTAATGTGGGTCTTCTGCGGCTTTTCCCTGGAATCACTGCTGAAACAGTAAGGCTGTGTGGTAATATCTCCTTTATTTGACACATTACCTGTATTTAACACATTAACATGTCCAGTTGTTTGTGAATCTTGAATGACAAAATACTTGTAAGAAATGAAGTTTACATAAGTTTTTAAAGGAATAAAATTGAACTATACAGTACCTTTAATTCACATGCAGAATTCTCTTTCAATCTGCTGTAAGCCAAATTACAGTGTGTGTTCTAGATTTGCTGTAGCTTCTTGTTTGGCCACCTGTGCTTAGTATTGGTAACTAGCTCCTGTTCTTTGGTCTGTATGTAATGAGGCAGAGTTATGGTGCATGTCTAATTCTTTACAAAAAAGACAGGAGTTGGCACTAGTGATTATGCCACTTCGATTAAGAACAGTGGGGGGAAGGAACCGATATTTGCTACCCCAATCTGGTTGTTTTGCCATGCAGTGCCTCAGTAGATTTTCTTTATCCTATTTTATGAACTTGGATTTTATGGAAGATCCTTCACATGTGCTGCAGTTTTTTTTTTTTTTACAACGCCTCTTCATGTTCATTTATGGCCCTAATGCTAATATTCTCTTCCATGTAAAATCAGATTAAAAAGATATGGAACTGTGAGGAAATTAGTGATAGTGAACATATTAACTACCATAGTACATGATTATGCTTATCTAACAATTTAAGTGTGTGATTACACGATATCTTTAGGCATTGACCAAGGTTTTAGTAGTTATTCACAGCTATTTACTGCAATTATATATGACATTGCTAGGAGTATAGAGAAGTATTATTGGCTTAGTAACTGGAAATGTATCCTAGCCATCAAATTGCACAAGACTCACCATTTATCTGACCTGATTCAAACCTCAAGGAATTGCGTACATGGTGCCTCTGAAATGTCCTTGGGTGTGCAGATGTTTGGGAGCGACTCCAGATGCGTTGTAGTGGGTGTGAGGCCTGCCAGAGTTTTCATTTAATCTTCAGCGCCGTTAATTCTTTTCACTGTTGGACTATTGGGCCACACACCCAAAAGTATAACAGTGTGGTGGTGTGATGGGATAGTCATCCCAGTTGGACACTTCATGGGAAGTGTAAAATTAAAGCATTATAAAGCTTGTGGTGTCTTTACAATTGAAGAATTAAACATTTACAGCCAATCAAAATCCATTTAAGATTGAAGGGCTGTTGGTGTGGATGTTCATATAGTTATTTCTTTTTATAGTTATCATTCTTGGTATTAACAGGCCTTCGTGTGAAGGTCCCATTTGTTACATTATGGTTAATGTTCTTTCTGGTGAAAACTAAACTCCAAAATCACCAAAAACGACTAATATTGTATAAATATCACCATTTTAGCAAGAGGTTCAGATATTTCAATAATTTCTGTTATTTGCTCAGGTCAGGGCCTTCCTGCAGCCTCCCATGGAGGGAATAGTTCTGGAGACATATGGCAGTGGTAATGCCCCTGACAATCGCGCAGACCTGCTGGAGGAGATCCGTAAAGCGACAGAGAGAGGACTCATCATGATTAACTGCACCCAGTGTCTCAGGGGCTCAGTCACGACTTCATATGCAACTGGCAAGGTATAGCTGTTAGCTTGTGAATACCATTATATGGGCATATCCAACCATGTGTAAACCATCAGTGTTTCCTCTTAGGCTTTGAGTGATGCAGGTTTGGTGGCTGGATGTGATATGACCCCAGAATCTGCTTTTTCAAAACTCCTATGTGCTGGCCAGAAAAGATCTCATTACACAAGAAAAAAAAAAGGTATATAAAGTATTCTGCTCATGTTCATCGATGTTACTGTTGTCTCTTTAAATCTCTTTAAATAAAAAAATTTAAACTATAAAAATCATTATTATATATTTAAATTGTAAATTCTTTTATGTTTAAAAACTGATAATCTAAGCAAAGTGTGAAATATGTGAAATTATGCAAAATGTGTGAAAATATTGTATTGGCAAGACAAAGGAGTTCAGCTTTATTCAAAAGAAAAAGAATTAATTTTTACACCCCATCAATTCTACCAAAGATTTTATCAGAGATAATATATAAATTAAGAAATTGACAAATGAGTTTTGTTGGTTGTCAAAAAAATTATTAAAAAACTGCAATTGTCCTGTGACGCTGTTGGACATCATTAATTGAAAAATCACACCAAAAAAGTGTTTTATGGGAGTTTTTTTTTCTCATTTTTTGCTACTAAGTCCACACAGCCATTGAAGGAACACTTAAAATAGCTTTAACAGAAGGGGCAATTGTGCTTCTCTTGGAGAAACTCGCACTATATAGTGCAAGATATGTTATTTTAAACTGTCAAAATGTGTTATGTGCTCAAAAGATGCTGAGCCGCAATCTACGTGGTGAAATGATAGCTGACCTGGAGGGGGCAAAACTGTCTCTCAGTGACAGTCGCTTTATACAAGTTATTGCCAAATCTCTTAGCATCAGCTGTAAAGAGGTGAGTGGGCCATACATACTTCTGAAAAAGCCACTAAAGCTGAAAAATATTCATCATATTCAATCATTTATTTTTATTTATTTTTTTATCAGCTATAATTTGTTATCAGCTATAATATTACTGATGTTCTTAGGAGCTTGAAGCAAGTTGGGATGCCCTAACGCCCACACTGGCCTGTGCTGCTGCTAAGATTGGAGGCATTGAAGCACTAGAGGCCATAAAGGAAATGGTAAGCAGTTGCATGTTTGTGGTAACCTGCCTGTTCAGTGACTGTACTGTGTGACACTCACAAACAGGCTAGTTCTTCAAATCTCCTTCAACACAAACTGTTAATCAGGTTGGACCAAAATACCACTACTTCCTCCAGACAAATACTCCTTCACCCAGAAGTCCAAATACTTGTTTTTCAACCAGTTTTGAGACTTGTTCTGACAATCTTTTTAAGATTGTGCATGCATGTGCACACATTCCTTAGAACAACTCAATATCTTTTCATTGGGACAAAATATTGGAAGTTGTGATATTGTGCACCAATTTACAAATGAATTTGTATTGTTTTTTTGCAGGAGTATGACAATTCATAAAACAAAATATATAGGTATACATATATGTAAATATGTATTTTGCATATGTATAGTTTGAATTTATCAGTTTGGAACAGTTGGTGTGATATAAACGTTGACTAAGATAATCGCAAAAACAAAACCGGGAAGTCATGGTACAACTAGTTAAACAGAAAACACCAGAACATGTTTTTCATCTGGAATTTAGTAAGGGTGCATGTAGATAAGGCCTCTACTTCATTGTTCTCCTGTTTGTGTTTATATAGCTGTACAACCGATAACCCCTTTATTCCTGATTCATGTCCAGTTATGTAATTGTTTTGGCTTGTTTTTAAGGCATTTCTTCAAGTTAATTTGTCTAGTGCTGTCTAAAAATGCCTCACAAATTGGTATTATAAAAAGCAAAGACAAACAAAAGAAAGTATCTAAAAAATGTCATTTTAAAATTTCTTTTCTATTTTTATAGTTCCTAAAATTCAATTTAATAAATAATTTTAACATACTTTCACATGGTCAAAGCTGAGCTGCTGGACCAGGGGTCCCAAACACCCCCAAAGTATACACATTATTCTGAATTAACAGTGCAAGGTTGGCGTTAAAGTTGCTTGGAAATCTGTTTGCTTTATTATCACTATTTTGAATATGTAGAATAAATAAAAAACATAATTATCCAATCAGGCTTCAATTTTAAATAATTCTGTCAACTTGCAATGCCCCTGCCACACTTACCCACACTTTGGGTGACACTGCTGTCAAAACATTTTGGTGCTTATATGGGTTACACACGTTCCGGTCTGGCCTGCAACTTGTCTCTATCTCCCATTCATTTTTCCAGTAATTTTTACTTATTCTCTAACCAAAAAAAGAAATTTCAAGTTTCAAGACTAAAATTAATCAAACATTCAATTGTGCTTGCTTGTGATTTGAGGTACATTTTATCAAATGCAAAAAAGACAGGAAATGATATGTCTTTTGGTATAGGGTACTGACTTGAGCATGGCTGATTATGATGGTCGAACCCCTCTCCACATCGCTGCATGTGAAGGGCATCTGAAAGTGGTGCAGTATCTTTTGGGTCAGGGGGCCACAGTCTACGCCAAAGATCGCTATGGCGATACACCCCTTCGCAACGCCATTCGGTTCAGGTAAGGCAGGGGGTTTTGCTCTGTACTTATTTTATGCTTTACAGTGTTTCTGAATGTGTATGCAATAATGTTCTGCCATAACTGACTGTTTGCCATTGTTTTTGCTATGGCTAGCACGTGGGTGGGGAGATGTGTGTGGGCATGTCGTATAACAGGTCTTTCATGCTGTAACATTTCTTCTTTTTACTCATACTGACATCACCAAGGTGCTCACAGCTTAAGTCATCTAGAGGTTTCACTTTATACATAATTATAATTTTAGTTTTGTCCACCTCATTTACATCCATTCATTTTCCTGTTGGTGATCTTGTCCTGTATAACATTTTCTACAGGACTTTACATGCAAATACACTTCTCTTCAAAACTAAATTTGAAAATTTACATATGTTAAAAGCATGAGTCGCACTGGGTAAAGGAGGAAAAGCAGCCAATGAGTGTCTGAGGTAAATCAAAAAATGTCATTTTAAAATTTCTTTTCTGTTTTTATAGTTCCAAAAATTCAATTTAATAAATAATTTTAACATACTTTCACATGGTCAAAGCTGAGCTGCTGGACCAGGGGTCCCAAACACCCCCAAAGTATACACATTATTCTGAATTAACAGTGCAAGGTTGGCGTTAAAGTTGCTTGGAAATCTGTTTGCTTTATTATCACTATTTTGAATATGTAAAATAAATAAAAAACATAATTATCCAATCAGGCTTCAATTTTAAATAATTCTGTCAACTTGCAATGCCCCTGCCACACTTACCCACACTTTGGGTGACACTGCTGTCAAAACATTTTGGTGCTTATATGGGTTACACACGTTCCGGTCTGGCCTGCAACTTGTCTCATCTCCCATTCAACATTGTGTATGTTTCCTTGTTCCTGCTATGTGGACTAACTTACAGAACAATTAAATCCTTTTTGAGTTAAGTTTAAAACTTTAAAATAACCTTTTTAAAGCACAGGTTTTCTAAAAACATTGTGAAAAATTACAACCCATTTTATGGCTTCTTTTTACTGTAATCTATTACAGAGTGTTAACATAGACTTTATTGCATACTCAGAATGTGAACAGCCAGAATAAAAGGCCATCACAATCATTTAAGTGAATATTGGAAATGATCATTGTCCAACTGCATTTGGATTGATTGGGGCATCACTTGCTTCAGGTAACTATCAGGTAACCACAAAATCTGTGTCCACAACATCTGTCCAGTTATAATGCTCTTCTCCATCATTTAATTATTATTTGGGGGATAACTGTTGCCATGATCAAAAACATGTATACACATAGTAAAAGCATAGTCTATTAGCATAGTGCTAATAAAGCATAGTCAGTAGTTATCCTAATTTGCATAAAAAGTAGTGTTTGCACTAACAGGAATTGCAGTATTTAAATAGCATTATTTTAACCCATTTAGCACCTAGTAAGACTGGATTTCAGGTAGTTACTACAACCACAAATCAGAAAAAGTTGGGACAGTATGGAAAACACAAATAAAAAAAGTAGTGATTTCTAAATTTACTTTGACTTGCATTTCATTGCAGACAATACAACAGCACATTAAATGTGTTCCTCATGATTTTTATTGTTTTTTTTCTTATTTTGGTTCTTGCAACACATTTCAAAAAAAGGTTGGAACAGTAAAGCATTTACCACTTTGTAATGTTGCCATTCCTTTTCACAACACTTACAAGACGTTTAGGGACTGAAGACACCAAGTGAAGAAGTGTTTCAGGTGTAATTGTCCCATTCTTGCTGCAAACAAGTCTTAAGGTGGGCAACAGTACGGGGTCTTCGTTGTCGCATTTTGCACTTCAAAATGCGCCACACATTCTCTATTGGAGACAGGTCAGGGCTGCAGGCAGGCCAGTCAAGTACCTGTATCCTCTTCCTCTGCAGCCAGGACTTTGTAATGTGTGCAGAATGTGGTTTTGCATTACATTGTTGAAATATGCATGGACGTCCCTGGAAAAGATGTCTTCTTGAAGGCAGCATATTGTGCTCCAAAATCTCTGTACTTTTCAGCATTAATGGTGCCATCACAGAAGTGCAAGTTACCTTTACCAAGGGCACTGACACAACCCCATACCATGACAGACCCTGGCTTTTGGACTTGTTGATGGTAACAGTCTGGATGATCCTTTTCTTCTTTGGTCCGGAGCACACGGCGTCCATTTCTCCCAAAAAATACCTGAAATACTGATTCATCTGACCACAGTACACGTTTCCACTGTGTGATGGTCCATCCCAGATGCCTCCGAGCCCAGAGAAGTCGACGGCGCTTCTGGACACTGTTAACATAGGGCTTCCTTTTGGCACAGTACAGTTTTAACTGGCATTTGTGGATGTAACTGCGTATTGTGGTACTTGACAAAGGTTTGCCAAAGTAGTCCTGAGCCCATGTGGTGATATTGCTTATAGATGAATGACGATTCTTGATGCAGTGCCGCCTGAGGGATCGGAGAGCACGGTTGTTCAGCTTAGGCTTGCGCCCTTGTCCTTTACGCACTGAAATTCCTCCACATTCCTTGAATCTTTTAATTATGTTAAGCACTGTTGAAGGTGAAATAAGCATCTTCCTAAGTCTTCCTATCTTTCTTTGAGGAACATTGTTTTTAAACATTTCAATAATTTTCTCACGTAGTTGTTGGCAAACTGGCGATCCTCAGCCCATCCTGCCCAACACCCTGTTTCGAATCACATCATTATTTAACCAATTTACATGATTACTAGCCCTAAATTGCTCCTGTTCCAACTTTTTTTGAAATGTGTTGCAAGAACCGAAAATAGGAATTTTGTTTTTTTGAAGAAAAAACAATAAAAATCATGAGGAACACATTAAATAATGTTCTGTTGTATTGTCTGCAATGAAATACAAGTCAAAGTAAATTTAGAAATCACTACTTTCTTTTTTTTATTTGTGTTTTCCATACTGTCCCAAGTTTTTCTGATTTGGGATTGTAAAATGCAGGGTTTTTTGCGTGACGCTAAAATCGTCACGTAAAAGTGGTGCAACGTTTTATTAAATTTGCCCTGTGAGTTTGAAAACAGCAGTCCAATTTGCATTTAAAAGAGAATTATACAGATCAATGCTAAACCTGTTCCCCCTGTAATGTTCATTTAACTGCAGTTTGTCAGATTTTTAACTCTTGACTTAGTCATGACACCATACAGAACGCTGGCATATACTGCAAATACAGTAATGCGTTCCTGAATGGAAGGTTGCCATGATCAGTAAAATCAATTTGGCCTACATCCACTGTGTTTGTAGATATAAATGCATTAATATCAATGTACCCCAATAAATACTTTGTGATTTGTGCAGATTATTGGCAGAACCAGGAAACTAAGACATAATCTTGCTCTTTTTCACTCTAATACTCTACAAACCATCAGCAGCATCTAAACATTGTTTAGGAACAAGTTTAAGAGTAGGGGGTGTTACATTATTCATGGACATAGGATGACGTTTGGCCAAATCCAGACTTGTTTTTTCCACACAAGGAATATATGGCCCACCTTATGCTCCACATCCTTAATCTCCTGAAGCCATATAGATTTGTGTGAGAAACAGGCAAAAATTTAAAGATTTAATTGTACCTTTCCTGTAGTATGTAATATACAGTACTGTGCAAAAGTCTTAGGCACATTAGTATTTTCATACCCAAAAATGGTTTTAAGCAAGTTATTTATATCTTTTGTTGTAGTGTCAGTAGGAATTTTAAGTTTACATTTCCAAACATTCTTTTTGCCATTAATTTTAATAATCCAGTGAGATTTTTGTATGCACAAGGAGACTGACAACAGCCAGTGCGCCATAGAGAGATGAGATCTCACAATCATCGAGTCTGTCTGTGATTAAATTATGAACCAACAGAAAAAACTGAGACACAACAAGACACTTGTTCACAACGTATCAATTCATATGAAAGCACTACCTCATTAAATAGTTGTTTCTCCATGAGATCAGGTTGGCCTAACAAAATGTGAATAAATAGAATTACATTTTTGAGTGAACTGTTTCTTTTGACACGAGTCGTGTATGTCTAGTCATCAGTGGATATGCCAGAGTTACGGCAGCATTTTTACTGTTTGCTGTGCAAGTCCAAACATGTTCCCCCTGTTAAAAACAATGAAAGGTTCAACTGACCTGGGAGCAACTCTGTCACTGAAAGTCATTGAAAATCGAAGGAAAACAATTCCCTTTACAGTGACACGAAGTGATTTTCCAATTAGCAATATCTGATTGAACTTTTTGAGTATGGATTTTTTTTTGTTAACTAAAGCAAAATGTTGAGAAGAAAAAGGGAAGAGAGAAAGAAATGGGTGTCTTTTAAACCAGCCTTACCTGATTCAAGTTTCATGTCTGGCAGATACTCTGACTAGTGAAGAGAAACAGAACAAACTGGATAAGTGACTGCCACCAGATTTGTCAGAGCTTGGTTTGAAAGACTGCCACGTATGGGTAGGGCCAAAACTGAGGTCTGAATACCTGAAATAGATTAGGGAACAACCACACCCAGATTCTATGCAAGACAAATGCATTATTTCATATTATAACTAAGTTCAGCTCCGAGAGGCATGGCTCTTTTGCCCGTGTGGTAGTATTGCAGGGTTTAATTAGATAGCTCAAACCTTTTTAAAACACATTTTAAGTTTGCTGTGTACTTTGTCTTTACAAATAGTGGGGGACTGTATAAATGTTTTCTTAAGTCAAGTAGCTTGTTGAAAAGAAATGTTCTATTAATTTTCTAAACAGTGGATAATGAAATGGATACAATTTTTTAAAATTTAATTTAAAGAAGGGATCCATATTTAAGGACTGGAATATCAAAGAGATAAGGGATGAGGTCCATGACCTGAGTTTCGGACATTCAAACACCTGCTGAGAATGTGCATATTTACTGTTGTCATTAAAAGTGCCTATTTGTGCTAGCCTTAATGACAGCATGTTTTTTGGAAGACAGAGGTTGAACTGCAAGGAATAAGTAAATGTCCTGTTTTAATATTCCCTTAATTGCAGGCTACACCTCTCTTCCATATCCTTTCTTTCGATTGGCATTGAAATCACACTTAAATGCAATTGTATTTAAGTGAGTTCACAATGATTTCTCGTATCTTTCTGCGTATCTTGACATCTGTGTGCGATAGGCAACAGGTCATTAAAACCTGAGCAATAATCAGGGTTTTATTAGGTGTAAGGCAAGTTGTAATACTGTTGTTCATACTTAGTGTTGGGAATTTAAACAAACAACTCACACTAACTCCTAACATTTAGTATTAAACTTGCACTATTGCTACAAACATGAATTATATCATGTGGCTTGATGAAGAGAGGTGTGCTATTACTTGGATTTACTTTTCCTGATGTATGATAAAATGGTTTAAAAAGATCATAGATTTCAGTTAAAGAATGGACCTGGGCTGCATTTCTCATTGTGAGCCTAGATTGATCGAAAAGACCATTGTTGTCAATTGGTATTGTCGATAAACTTAGGCTTTTAAGAAACACAAGAATGCTTTCAAAAAACACAAGAATATCATAGATCTGGGGATCAGACCAGACTGACTAAAATATCCCAGAAACCATCCAGAAAGGAAATAGCAACACTGTAAACAGTTACTTTTAAAAAACCCATATATGTGTATATACAGCAACGCCAAGGTTGTGAATTTGATTCTCATTCTCAGGGAGCTCACAAAGTGATAATGTATATCTTAAATTCGTAGTAAGTGACTTCAGATAAAAGCATTTGCCAAATGCATAAATATACATTTAGTTTTGTACAATGCCTCTGCCGAACCTCCTGCATTGTGTGGGTTGTCTCTGTGCAAATATGGAGTTTGGAGGTTTGACCTTCCTATAAATCACCTAGGCATAAGGATGTGGTGAAACTGCTCAGGAAGACTGGAGCTCACTTCTCCCGTGATGAAATGGAGGATGCTGGGACTGAGATGTGCAGGTCTTTATACACACACACACACACACTTTTACATAGCCCCCTTCCTCAATAGCATTTACTCAGGTCTGACCAGTAATTCAGGGATTTTCATAAGCTTTTAGAATGCTCCTGGACAACATTGCATTAAGACAGCAGAGATGTTCATGGAATTTAGATCTAAACACAACAAGTGCCGTGTGGCATATCAAACCTACATCAGGTTTCTTGATAAGTCACTTAAAATGTTTAAATTGCTTAGAGCCCAAACTGTAAGCAGTAAACCACAAGATGCTGTGCATTAAAGTAATTTTACAATGGGTAAAAGCACAACTCATCCTATGGATTGACTTGCGCACAGTCTTGTAGCTTTTATCTATCGATAGTAACAGAAACATAGAAGATAAATAATAATCACAATGAAAATCCTTTTGCTAGTCTTAACTATATGGTGTTTATGGTTGCCAAGCACGAGTAGAAAGGATTTGTTCAGATGTATGATTGCCTATATAGTGCTTCTGGTGTGTGTTTTACATTACTGGGTGTGCCAGTATCTACATTAATGTATGTGTGGAGATACTAGACAGACATTTTTTCTCGTAATATTGCATCAGGTACTAATTGTGATTTCTGTCATGTCAAATTTATGTCAAGAAATGTTGTCTTGTTTCCTGTAGGCAAGAGCCTCTGGACTTGAAGAGGTGGTTGATTACCTACAACAAGCTGCTCAGTACCGAACTCAGGTAGTGAACCACACACACACACACACACACACAGACAGACTTTAGAAGCTTTATTACTGAGGACCTCCCATAGACTCTATTGTTTTCATACTAATATATTTATTATACCCCTAAACCTAAGTCTCAAACAAACCCCTTGACCTGAAGCAGCATGTTTTCTTAGTGAGGACCACTTCAAATGCCCTCACTGTTTGGTTATGCTATTATATTTGTGGTTTTCAAAAAAATTGTCTATCACAAATATAACCTGGTTAGTAAACACGTTTGCACAATACAGTACACAGCCTAAATATAATAGAGGACATATGCAATATTAGTTAACTTGATCTAACAGTAAACAATACTTCTACAGCATTTAATAATATTACTACATTAATTTCAACATTAACCAACACATTCATAATAAAACATTTTGTAACATTACTTACTGCACACTCAACTAACCAGAATAGACAATAAGCAATTGTGTTTGCATTAACATAACAAAAATAAGTACATGATATATTGTTCATTGTTTGGTCATGTTTGCTGTTAATAAATAAGGTCTTACTACCTATGCATGTAAGATTATTATAATTACTACAGACTATCCCAAACCTTAAAAGAACTTTACATCCCCAAAAGGAAGATTTGTCAGAATAGCATATCTGGTGATAAGTTTGGGCATTTGAAAAGTTTGTCCCCAAAGTGTAGTTTGGGCACACACACACACACATTTGTTTGACTATATTATTGAGGTCATTCCATAGATTTAATTTTGGTCTAATGATATTTTCTATTTCCTAACCCTACATCAACCTAACCCTCACATGGCATGAGATTTAAGAAAAAGATTGATTAGGCTGATTTATGAGCCTTTTTTATGTAGTGAGGACCAGTAAAATGCCCTCACAAGTTGGGTGTCATGGTATCTCACTATATTGGTGTTGATATTTGGCCCTTACAAATATGTAAACTTGTACACAAGAAAATTTGTCATTACCATATACTACATATTCCTAAATTTATAAAGACTTATAAATTGTGTTAAAAATTTTAACCTAATACAATATTTGGAGATTTCGCTGAATTTACCAGATATGCTAAACATAAAGCATCAAGACTTTCAGGTTAAGTTAATTGCTTTTTTTTTATCTATTTGGTGCTGCTCTTCTCTGCATCAGGCAGATGAGGGTAACAAGGTAAAAATGTTTTCAAGTCATTGTACTCATCAGAGCCTATAAACATGAAAAAAAATGTTGAATTGTATGCATACTTTAAAGTGAGGAGGAAATACATGTGGCAACAAGGAAAAAATAGAAGTACAGACACATTTGACATAGATCTGTAAAACGCTCACATAAAAATGTTCACATATAAATGGAAAAAGGAAGGAAAAGTTCACATATAAATGAAAATTAATTTACGGTATAAATAATTAATAATTAATTATACCATTTATATGACTTTCATGTAAATGACTTTCCTTCCTCAGCCCACAATCACAGTCGGCATTATTTTAAATATTATCGTGGCTCTTCCTAGCGCTGTAATAGCATTGAATTGTGCTTAAGATTTTGAAGCTCCACAGACACAAATGTCCACCATTAAAAGTAATTCATGTGACTCCAGTGTGTTAATAAATATTTTCTGAAGTGAAACAATACATTTGTGAAAGAAAATTCTTATTATTATTAATTATTAAAATTATTAAAAATTATTTAAATTATTTTGGGCTTATTAAGTGACTGATACATTATATATCCATGAAAGCAAACACAGCAGTGACAGATACGGTGACTTTTTCATTTAAGGGTGAACTATTCCTTTAAATAGCATATTCACATTTCCTTTAGATATACAAAGCACAATGGGTACCAAAATATGGTCCTGTCTTTTGTCTTTAAATAAGTATAACATCCATCTTTGTGCCTGACATTTAGGGACATGTCAGTGCTCATGTATTGTCCACTCATAAACAGTGGCACCTTTGTGGCATGATTTGGTGTATATGAAAAGAAGTTGAAGTTAATAGCTTTTTATTTAACAACAAAATAAATCCTCTTTCTTACAGCCAGTATTTGAGGAACATGAGGAAGAGGTAAACTCTGTATATTATTTATAATATATATATTTTAGCATGCTTGAAGTTTATATATTCCTAAGGAGTTGTAGTTCATTCTGAAATGTCCTGTGCTGTGATTGATGACTTGCATGTTCCAGTTCATACAAATGTGTCCAATAGTAGTTGGAGTAGAATAAAATAAATATTCTACTTAACATCAAGCTATGGTCATACCATTGTGGACATTTGTGGAAAAAAGTACTAAAAAGTACGCAAAAAGTGCTAATATTTCTTTTGTTCATAAATTATGGAGAAATTGATCTGGATGGTAAACTGAATTCATTTTAGCTGGAATTACAATACATTTAGTTTGACTGGTCAAATGGTTTGACTGGTCAAATTTATCCACATCTATTCAAAATGATTCTATATAAAAATGGCAAAGCTATTGGTTTTGTTTTGCATAGCTTTTTTAGAATGTCACATTGCATGCATTTAACATTTTGACATTTATTTAAATATGATTATTTTTCAGAAACATTAAACTGTCAAAAATTCTTTGATTTCAAAGAACTAAAAATAACTAAAACTACTTAAAACAGGCATGTGCATACCGCATTATTTAAAGCATGAAAATGGCTGATGTCAATTGTTGTAAACATACATTATTTTGTTCACATCTTCCATGTAGTGATATTTACATGGAACTCTCTATTTTGTACAGACATGCTTTTTATACTGGTTCCTGTTTTGCTAATGAGTAACTTTAACTGCAGCCATGTTGAATTTTGAAGTATAGAAGTGTGCATACTTCTTATCTGTTCTCTAGAATGGCGAGTTTATCGGGTTCACTGCCTGTCCGACAAGATCCTGAGGTGGCCGTCCTGCTCGCTGTCAATTACTGCCATTATCACTTCTCCAGTTGCTCACATTTAGAAATCCAAGGTTTTCTTTAAAGGTTTTCTCCTTAAACCTTAAACTGCAGCACAAGTCAAAAAAAAGCAAAAAAGTCATACTCACATTTGTTACCAATTGCACTTGGTAGTTATGGTTGACCACCATATATATGTGGTACTTGTTAATCAGGTGTTCTTTATAAATACCTGTCAGTGTAGTGCTGACATTTTTTGTGAATGTATTTTTAATCATATACAGTAGTGGCGTTGAAGTGTATAAATGTCTCTAAATATTGTATTTACAGTGATACTGTAAAAGAAAACAAAGTGAGCGACTATCAAAAACACAAAAGTTATTGAACACCAAAATTTATATTATTGTATTGCTGTCTGTTGTTTTTCTTTGTTCCTTGGTTGCATTCTTCTGTAAATCTGTTACCTATTCTGTTGAATTTTACTGGACCTCAGTAGAAGTTACAATCAAATTGTTTTATAGACCTGTTTTAAATTGTTCTAGCAATAAAAATATATCAACATATGTTTATGTTCTTTATACAAACTGGCAGCCTATGTCAGTACTGTTGTGTTTTGTTTGTGTTGTGTCAGTAGAATAGAGAAGGCAACACATGTTTTATTTTTGCCAGAAATATGAAAAAATTGTTAAGCACAAAGAGAAAATAAAGTTATTGCCAAAAATGTTGTTTAAATTTCTGTTTCTAATTTTAGCAGGATTTGCATGTTATAATTATATCTTTTAAAGTTGAATTCTTTTAAAAAATCATAACATTCAAGATACTATAGTTTAATCATGATCATGATATTAACTAAAAATTAAAAAATATTAACATATAACTTAAATTCACATTAAAGTCAAGTTAAATCTGATTTCATTTACTGCATGGAAACCCTTTGCTGTACTTTATAAAGTAAAGCAAACATAAATGGTTAAATGACTCCTGTGACCTTCCACCCTTCTGTGATCACAAGAATCTCTAAGTACATATCTCTATGGAATGCTGGGTATTGCAATGATTTTGGTTTCATATGATAATATGCAGTAGCTCAAAGTACAGAAACTTCAGCTAGCCAACAAAACATGTCATTGAATTTAAAGATAAATAGGATAGGTGCACTGTTCAAGCTAAACTTTTAACTAAAAGATTGCTGGGTTAATGGAACATTAGAAAAACTGTTTAAATAAGTATTTGTCAAAGATGTCCACAGATAATTTGATGAACTACTGATCTGCGACCCTAGGACACCTGTGTGAAGACAATGACTATTGATAATGTTCATAATTTTAGACAAATGGATTCAAAACTGATGGCCTACTTTGAACATGAACTGAACTTTAAAGATAATATATGCATGAGTTAAAAACACACGTGTAAGATGCAGTAGTGATTGCTCTTTCCTGCCCCGGCAACCCAGAAAATCCGGTCGGACCTGAAGAGTCGCCATTCCAGTCTGAATGAAAAGACCAGTGTAAATAGTACACGTATCACGCAGTATAAAAGACAACTGCACATCTTAACAAGTGTATATTTCTAGAGGCGAGGACACTTCCAAAAGATCTGCCCTTTACTTTTTCATTTGTTGATGTGAACCAGGTGTTTCACAAAACGTTAATTTCTAAACAGGACATACTTTTCTAAAAGTATGGTGCGAGGGGTCGCATGCGACGGGCGCGTCTTTGCGATCGTGGCGTCGCGTCTAGTACTTGTGTCTGCGCGTCACGTATTAAGGTAAAAGTAGTTCAGTTTTTAAAACTCGTCTCGTTCAGTTCCGTCCTGTTGCGTTCAGTCTTGCTGATTTTGAATGCAAGAACTAATTCTGTGTGACTGCAGTCTGACTGAGCTGAAGACGAAGTCCTGCATACCCTCAGATGTCATCGGGACTTTAATTTTGTCTCTCTGGTGCAGTGGTTCTTAACAGTTCAACAGTTCTATCTCAAAATTGTGAAATGTTTAGGACCACTTGATCAGGCAGGCACTACCACTGGTTCTGGGACAAAGAGGACACGATCATTGGCTTCTGTGCGTGTTTGCTGGATACAGCAAGCTGACTCTACGTTTAATAACTTTGTTGTTTAAATCGTTTTATAATATTAAACGTGTCAGTCAAATATAGAGGCGGTAGTTTATATCTTTATTTTGTCAATTAAAACTTAAATTATTAAAAGTACTTTTTTGCTGCAGACGTTTTGGTGCGGTGATTTAGTATACAATGTAAAGCTAAAATGACTTTTTAACTCTTCCCATTGCCACAATCTGTTATAAATTAATCTTTAGATTAATTAAACAATCTCTCCTGTCTTTATCTTCTCTGTTTTTTATTATTATTAATGTTTGAATGAATGACGTCAGGTGAAATGGGCCAGATATGTCTGGAGTGCCCGTTTTTGAATATTTCATATTTAATCTGAGATGACCTGACATGCTTTCAAGGTTTTTATCATGTTCAATGTTTTCTCATATTAATTATGAGAAAACATTGAACATGAAGGTATCATGAAATATAGTGTAATAGAAAATATCTCAGTTGCTTGTCAATTGTGTCTTTTAGCTACAGCAGGTCTCTTTATTATCTCACTTTATTTTGAAGGTTTCAGTAACACTAAATAATCTAAGTTAAAGATATGTCATGATTATATTATATGACTGCACTAAAATACAAAATTCACACCGCCGCCTTACACAAACAAGTGCACTCTTTTAATTACAGCTGTTACCATAAATATAAAATATAATAATAATATAAATATAAAATTACAAATATAAAAAGTTTAAAGACAACCTTTTATTGCAAACTTTAAGATTATGCTTATGATAAGTGGTATGCAAAAATGCTCTATGAAACGATACTAGACTGTTCAGTAACACTTTACATAAAGGTATATTTTTAACATTAGTTAAGGCATTAGGTATCATAAACTAACAATGCCCAACATATTTTTACAGCATTTAAAAATCTTTGTTAATGTTAGTTAAAACTAACACAACTGTTTGTTTTTTTGTTCATGTTGCCTAAGGACAATAACTAAGGTTAACAGTAGAGTTTTTGACAAGTTTCTGTTTTAACAAATAGAACCTTATTGTAAAGTGTTACAGAGTATTCTGTCTGACAAGCACACACACAATAACAATGAGTTAAATTCGTTTTTATGCAGAAGTTGCAGTTATCTTTTAATGTTGTGTCCATGGTCATATTATATTTTGTTCTTATGATAATTCCCACAAATCCATCTCACAAAACAACACCCTCAAACAAACATTTTAATATTTGTTTGTAAATACAATTTTTGAGAGATAGTTGTAATAACATAACAGAACATTTGATAACCTTTTTTTAGTAGAGTTTACATGAGTTTATATGATTTGATATACTTAGGTTTAAGTTTTTAAGTTAGTCCTGTTTATATCAGGCCTATGTTTTAAGAACAATACAGAAATTTGTGAAAATTTCCAATTTACATGGCAGGTATTTGTGTGTCTCTGTGTGTGTGGTTGGTGCTATTAGATTTAAGATTACATTTAGGGTTTGAGATAGCAAATAAATGGGTTGATAAATTCAAAATCTCTCTTTAAAAGGTCCTTTTTTTAAGTTTATTCCTCTTATGCCCCCTTGTGTTTCTTTATGTGCATCTTTAGCTCTAATTAATTGCTCACGTGCTTTCACGATTAGCTTTTCAAGATCAACATGTGAGCTTCACAAGCACCCTCCAAAACAAAAAGCAATTCCAAAAGGACACAAATACGAAATTGACCACTGGTTGTCGTTTTGCAGTGATGTGCTGTCCGTGGTGCTGAACGCAAACCTTCAAAGTCTATTGGGTATACCACTAGCGATTGCTGGCCCTTTGACATTCGTTTGCCCACATGATTAAATTGTCCAAGCAATAAGACAGAACACTTTGTCTTAAGGTTTGACAACAGAACAACTAGGTGACGAGAGCAAATAAACACAAATAAACGCAAACTGTCATGCAAATCGCATGACAATTATCCCGTCTGAACAGTTTCATCAGTTCATTATGTAGGCAAAAGGTGACTTGTGACCTTGCTTTTAATTAGGGAGCCCACAGAACCATGCAGAAAGGGTGCAAGCTGTGAATTAAACTCTTTCTGTACACATATCAAACTGTTTGGGAACCAATCAATTAGTCTCGGAATCAAAAAGGTTCTCAGGACGTTCAAAACAAAAAACACCTAGAAGATAATATAAATCAGTAGGCCTATAATATAAATATAATCAGAAAGGAGCCAAATTCTGTGTTTTGCTGGAAAGTAGAGAAAAACAAATGATAAAATATCCAAGCATGTCACTCGTTATCCGAGTTTTCTAAGGCGTTATTACAAGGCAGTTGAATTCTTACTAGTAACAATTCCGATTGCACAGCTCCCGAATTCAATTGTTACTAGTACGTACTGAATGAGACAGCTCTGTAATGCAGTTGTTACTAGTTAGAATGCAATTGTAGAGCTTTCTAAATTAATTAGAGAGCTCTCTAATCATAATTGTTACTAGCAAAAAATTAATTATAGAGCTCTCTAATCATAATTGCTCTACAACTGTGATTAGAGCTCTCAAAATAATAAGTTACTAGTACGAATTAAATTAGAGAGATCTTTAATTCAATTCTTACTAGTAAAAATGCACTTGGCAACATTAAAAGGTAATTTGGCCTTCCATACTTCCAGATTCGCTATCCTCTAGATCTCAGAGGTTTGTCCTAAATAGCGGCAATGCGAGCTAAACGCTTCAAATTACCGTGGCGCGTTAAAGTGAAAAACATGCTGTGGTCCTTACGAGGAGCCCGGAGTGATTTGCCTACACGCTTAAGGGCAGCAGATTTCGAGATGCGCTCCCGTGAGACTCGATCTGAGAAATTTCATCATGGTGTCAGGATGACCCTGGATGAGCGTAGTGAGGGAAAGGCATGTGTATACGTGGTAAAATCACCTTTACAATGGATTAAAAACTAATGGATTGTAATCATCAGGCCCTAAAGGACTAATGTATGAGTGATCCCCTCAATACTCAAAACGAATCCAAAAAAAATTGGGCCATCAATGCAATTTACGACTCAGGATATTGGGTCAGGTTAACAAAACCAATATCATTTCCAATGCACAGACTTGTCAACAGTCAGCTGCCTAATTCCTCTAATCTGGGCAAAAAAGACAGTCCACCTAAGCGAGTTTATTATATTAATAATGTCTGAATGCTTATCTACAAGGGCCTTCTCTGTATGCTCGAGATAAGAGATTTTATTAAGAGGGCCACAATAATGCCCCGTGTCAAGCAAATAACTGACTTTTTCTAGCGTATTAAGATTCGTATTTAGGTTCTCAGATTGAGGTCTCACTTCTGTGTCGGTGACACAACGATCAATTGCAACGTTTCACTGTATTTTATGTGTCGCGTAAAGAAAGCATCTTTAGATACTTCTTATATGTGTTTAAAATTATCTGATTAAAACGCCCTAAAATTACAAATGTCAGCATATTACATATATAGATTACGTACAACGTGTGTATGGCATATGGCATGGGCAATACTATTAAACAGGGAATGGCAGTTTTAAAATCATCTTTCGAAAAAATAGTCACAGTGCCTAAAACATTAAGTAACTGTTAAGATACACGTTTCTATAACCTGTTTGGTTACATCACAAACAACGAATAGTGCTTTGGAGCAGCCGTCCGCTGAGAAGACTGCGCACACAGATTGAGCATCAGGCGCAAGATCAACCACACTAGCCACTCGGGTGTCAGAGCGGAAAGAGGAAAGAGGGAGGTGGAGTTGCTCAAGGTAGTCTACAACAGACCCGCATAAATTCATCGCCAAGACCTGCAGTGTAGACAAGGCGTACATAGCCTTTTCCACGAGGATTTATGGCAACACCTCATGGATCATAGATGGATTGTAGGGGGTTCTTGCGTGCTTTGAAGAGCATCAAAATCGGAATGTATGATGGCAATCATTTGGGAAATTACAGAAACGGGACAATCTAAATGAGCTGTATCGGTTGTATCTAGGAAGAAACGTCTGGATAAGACCATAACCCAGGTTTGGAATCAGGAAAAACAGTTTTAATGACTCCGAACTCCAGGAAGCTGCGATGTTTTCTCCACGTTTGCTATAAGAAGGAGGAGGAAATAAATCCACACAGTCTTATGTCCAAAATAAAGAAGAAATGTTTTTGTTTAGAAAAAAACTTATTCAGTCATACATGTTTGGGGGACTGTCAAGATTACGTAGATATTACTGGCTATCGAGTATGAGTTATTTTAGAATCACGAACAGCTCTCATCGTTCCCACCAACTATGCTTTTGCCAGCTTAGCTAAAAAGCACATACTTGGGAAAAATGAGATGGAAAAAATGTTTTGTTCGTGCATTTGTGTCTTAAGGTTAAAAACTTTAAGCCTTTAAATTGTACAGAAAGTTTGATTATATAATGAAAAACTTCATGAAAAAGAAATAAATGATTCAAACTTTGAGACAGAAACAACATCTTACGTCCGTATTTTGAACAAAACCACAAGAAGCCTACCAAGACTACATTTCTTTCAAAAAACGTTTGAAAACGTAGTCTCTGTCAGAGAATATAGTAATATAGTCAAATAGTAATATATCAAATATAATATATATCAACATCAAATATTTAGCGATGAATAAATAAATATTTAAACATTTATACAATTTCTCACTACAGTTGTAAACTGTAGTTAATATATACACCAGAGGGTGGCGCCAAGAATAAACAGTAGACATTAGACACAAAGTCGACATGAGCCACGAACTTACAAATTAAATTAAAATTAACTGTAAACTGGTAATAACTGCATAGACTATTTCTTAAATCACTACACTTTTGCCTTTTCTTTTAAAAAAATAAATAAAAATAAATGTTTTAACACACATGTCACACATTAAACATTTTAAATATTTTATCATTTTTACCTGATGTAGTCAGTCTACCACACACAGACACGCACACACGATGCATTTCTTAAGCAATTCTGAGTTTCTAAATGTGCAGTTGTTACCAGTTTCTGCATGAGTTTTGTTGATGTAACCTAATGTGATCAGGCTGATTCAGTTATGTTGAATCAGCTTTCTGCTTAAAATCATTTCCTGTTTTCATTCAGCTCATTAAATAAATGACATGAGCTTTATTTTTATTGTATTACATCGCTTTTAACATGCAATGCAAACTAGCTCCACAACCACCGCATAAATATCGTTAAATGTTTAAAACTGTTGCAGAACGCAAGAAACGCAGCCCCGCCCCTCCAAGTGTCTGATCTGCAATCATTGAAAGCAGTCAAACCTGGTTTCGTACGTATACGCGCGTCGTCATGGGATTACAGAAAAGCAAAACTTTACCACGGGTGTTTAATCATGCTTTTTCTTTTCGCTCCCAATAATACTTAAGGAACTGTGTTCCTAATCAATGAATGTAACGCGATATTAGAGAAGAGAAAGGCGGTGCAGTAAGTGCACTCTTTGAAATTTTAATACTTTAGACTGAGATGGATTTAACAAATGAGGATACACAAGAAAAGTTGCAGATCAACTGTAAGTCCTTTTGTAACCAGCTACTTTATAATTTATACTAATTTATAGCTAAGTTATACTTTTTAAATGTTTTATAGTTTGGTCACATTTTACATTATGATGTGTATTTTAGAGTGCCTATACATTGTACGAACAGCATAAAGAACTATACTATGTATTAAGTAGTGTAATAGCTTGCAGCAACACACAGACTTATATACAAATACAGCTTCTATAACTGACTGATGTACAATCTTGTAATGGTTTGGTAGTCTTTAAATTGGTTGAAGGCTGTCCGAGTGGAGAGTCTTCATTCTCACTTGAGCTAAGTCCAAGGAAAAGACTGTCAATGGAAGAACAACGGTGTGCCAGTAGACCAGCACCTGAAGGTGCAGGAGCGGTCAGTGTCTCAGAATCAGACAAGGAAGAGCCAGAGACAGATCGGTGCAAGCAATGTCATATTACTCTTGTTGAACTACGGAGATAAGCCCTTGCTCTGGCTGACCCCACTTCCTTAAAGGTCAGTCAGTGAGAAAAGCAATTTTTATGCCATTGCAAAACAAGCAAACACATCCAAGACAATCTTTATTATTATGAACTATGTTGTCTTTAGAGGACCCTTTTTTGATTTACGCAGCAAAGCATGACTATGATAAGGATCTTTTGTTAGTTTTAAGTAGCACTTGACTTTTACCTTGGCCTTAAAGTGCTTAAAGTTTTTCTTTGTTGCATTCTGTCACTCTGCCCTTTTGAGTACATTGAGAAAGCTTGTGAGTCAATGAGATGGCATTCACAGTGGTTGCCTATTAAAGACCACTTTGTGTAAAATCTCATAATCTGATGAGATGCTGACAAATAAGCCCTGTCTTTCTAGTTTTATGACACCCTTGACAGAAAATATATCCCATTCAGGACCCTACTCACAAAGTTTACAGAGCCATCACAAGGTTAATCTTTTCTACTATACCTTTGTAGAGAGCAAATATTTCAACAACCTCCTTTTGAAGTCTGTTGAGCTATAGGCTTTGTTTTGCTTTAGCATGATGACTATGTCACACATTAATGTTATTTGCATATTCAGTCTGAAATGAACAATGCATGGTCATAGCTTCTCCACACAACTCTTTTTCTTTTCTGTGAATTAACTAACTTTTGGTTGTTTCTTTCATGGTCAAAGTGGTGATGAAACCCCAACAAGCTGGAGCTGGAGGGTTAGAATGAGGTATGAGAAACTCTGTGTGGACAGATGAGCCTTTTGAGAGCAATTTAAAAGAAGAACTGAAAACCATTAAAGCAGCACTAAAGGGACTAATCAGAATTCTTATCACTTGAGCCGTTAGGCTTGAAGTGTAGATTTTCAGTGTTGTCATTAAAGCAATGGCTTCTTTCATTGGATAGAACCTGATGTCAGACAGCCGGTAGAAATATTCTACTGTACCACTTAGTCATAAAAAGTGAAAGTAAAGAACAATCCTTGTCCTGTCATAGATGCAACTGTATGAAACTGTCCAGGTCTCCACTTTGCATTTAGTTTTCCTAAGTGCTGGTTATTTGAACACTACAACACCTTTGTTTGCATTGACTGCAGTCAATCTGTTCACTTCTCATAACCTACCCTTTCAGGAGTTTTTGATGGCTTTTTTTCTTTCACACACTGTATTCATGGAGGGTATGAGAGTTCAAGTCTTTGAGAGTCTGTGGAGGGGGGTTATATTGGAAGTAGCCCATTGTTTTAGGAAACAGTGCTTATCTCCCCCCTCGTCCGTCGTCATTGGGGGGAGAAAACAGTCAAGTGGACTTGCTGTGAAGAAAGTGGAGACCCAGTTGACCTTCATCACGCATTCAAAGTGTTCCTGTATACTCCTCACCAAATTCCCACCACAGTTAAATATAGGCTAGCAACTTTATATTGTTGTCTGATGTGCTATTTCGGTTAGCCTCAGGTTTTCCCCTACTCCTTGCTTTCTTTTTGTTTTTTCTTTTTGTTTTTTTTTTCTTTGTGGGTTTTTTAGTGAGATATCATGCTTAGGTAGAATTACAAGCCTTCTAGTTTGCTTTGAGTCCCCCCTCAAGTTCCACTCTCCAGTTCCACTATCCTATTGCCCTAGGATAAAAAGAGGGCTTGTGTGTGGGTGTGTATCTCTGTGTGTTTATGACCTTGTCCCACCCTAAGATGTGTTATTTGGTCAGGGTCAATGTGCACTCAGCGCATGCTAATATTTTTACTCATCTCAACTCACCAGCAATAAGATCACTCCAAGTTTGGCTGCCCGTTTCACCATGGCTTACTGTCCAGGGTGGTCTGACCCAGGTGTGGGGGATAAAGCTATGAGGGTTTACGGCTCTATTAGCCCCAGTGCTGATGGCTTAATAAGACACATTGGTGATGGGAGTTCTGCTTTCCCCACAGTTTTGGATAAGAAAGATGATTTGTCCAGCTATAGATATGGGGTGGTTACCTGACCTGAACTTAAAGAGTGAGCGATATGGTTCTAGATGAGAAGCTATAGAGGTTACTGTTTATCAGCTCCTGATTTGTGTGTGGTGGCCTTTAGGTTGAAATCCCCAGTTTCAATTATTTGGTTTGTAATTTTCTTGACTTTGAATTGCATTTCATACTTATATCATTATTATGAAAACTACCCAGAGTTTCCTGCAAAGGTCTGGGAGCCCCAGCACTCCAGTTTCAGATATCAGCTTGCCCTAATGACCCAGCCATGCTTCAGTGGTTCATACTAGAGTTTATTTATGCAGAGCCAGCTAGTATTGGCAATATGTTTTGATTTTGAGGTCAATTGCTTTTGTTCAATTGTTGGAATGCATTTTTTATTTGCAGTTAAACAACCAAATGCCAGCTTTCGAGTAATAGCATCTTGTGTAGCCAGGCTTTGGACTATCACCATTAAATCTGTTTTGCACCTTTTTCTAGCCAAGAATCACCCACTTTGACAGGAGAAAGTGACATTCCACAGTTATGGGGCAAGTCTCTCATGAATCTTAAATGGTTTATACTACAATAACAGATGGACATGAAAACACTAATGAATGAAAAACTGTAGCAATCCTGTAGCAGTACACTGTCAGGAAAAATTCTGCAAACATTGTATCTTGTGGGGTATAGCAGCTTGCCACTGGGGTGGTACCCAGAAAGGAGCACCTGAGAAAAATCTATACATCCTGACTTGCATAAAGCCAGCCAATCAGATTGGAGCCTGTCAGATCAAGAAACAGCTTGCAATTTTTGAGTGCTATATGCAGCAGACAGTCTATGATTGGACTGTGGACAGGCTGTCTAAGGCTAAAGCTAACATTCTAGTTTTGGGTGGAACTGTAAATTTAAAAACATGACCTTGTACATTCTGCTAAGGGCAATATAAAACCTTTTCTGAAGTCCAATTCTCACTAATGACGTTTTGAGATAATCTTATAAATTGGTCCATAGTGAGTCTTTTTGCAGAAAATGCTTGGTCAGCACCACAGCCCCACCAGTGACAGCCCATTTCTTTGCAGTCTTCTGCCAAGCACACGCTCGCAGGTGGCAATTAGCCTTTCATCACGCCCCACAGATTTTAAGGGCTTTTTTTTTAATCAGGTTTGCTTAGAGACTGTGCCATCCTTTATTTTATTATTTATAACCGATGATTTTTTCACCTGATATCTGTGAGGAATGGTCTCTTTGCTTCAGACTATAAAGAAGCTGTCCCCTCAGTAGTTCATTCACTTCAATGTCAAGGCATTTAACATCTGAAAAATGCTAAGGATGCCTGGAAGCTTAACACAAGACAATGGACAAAGACTTAATTGCCTGCAATGATTGGCACTTAACTGTCACAAAGTTCCAGCACCTAATAAGGTGCTATATGAACGCAGTTGACACAACAGTTTTAAAATTTTTAAAAGTGAATGATATCCCTAAATTGCATCACCTATTCAATAACTATTAACTACAATTAACTAAGTGCCAATATTGCTTCTAGTGAAATGATATAATTACAGTCCTAAAGACTATTCTGTTGTGTTATGTCTTTGTCTCCAATTCACCTTCATTCTCCTTCGTTGTGTAATTTTTAATTGGTATTTTTATTATATATATATTGTGTATGTTTGTATTTTTACATATATTTTGTGTCTGTATGTACTTTTGTGTGTTGCGTGTATTTTATTGTAGTATTGTAAATCCCTTATACCCCTGACCCATAAGATGTTATCTTTCTTTATGCCATTTCCATGTAAGCTGGAACGGCATAACTTGCTTAGTTGCGTGTATTTTATTGTAGTATTGTAAATCCCTTATACCCCTGACCCATAAGATGTTATCTTTCTTTATGCCATTTCCATGTAAGCTGGAACGGCATAACTTGCTTAATATGATTTTGTAGTTTTATACAGTCAACCCTTTATTCATAAACATACTATAAACCTAGTATGACTAATTAATGTTATTAATATATATCTCATACATATTATTTGCAGTAATACTGTGTATTCTGTGTAGAACATGTCTTTGTTCTGTGTTTTGTTTTTTATCATATGTAAAGGTGCTTTGAAGCAATGTAACATTGTAAAAAGCACTATATAAATAAAACTGAATGAACCAATAATCTGAGAAGTCCCAATGTTATATTCTTTCACTCAAGTGGCACTCTGATTACAAGATCATTGAACAAGATTTAAGAGCATTTGCACCTGGGTTTCACCGATCTGACAGTTTGGAATGGATAGCCTTCTTATTGTGATGAAGGACTACAAAGTATTTGGTATTGCATTTAATAAATTAATATGTGCTTGAGGGTTTCTGTTATTCCATCTTCATTGTCCAGCCACTGAAATGGCTGTCATCAATTATAATAGCCACTACATTTCTAAGGGTCTACAAGCTCTTTGTTGTGACATGTATAAAGTTTATATAGTCCATTTACAGGGCTGGTGAAAACATCTGCATCCTTTGGCCCTTTGCATGGTGTGTGAAACCTTAGATGACGGTTGTAATAAGAATACTTACCTCTCCTTTGCCATCAGTCATCTGTCTAAACTCTGTTGTGACCAGCCCCCTAAAAATCCCTGGGAGAGAGTACTTAACCTCTGCAGCTGTGTGGATTTGTTCATATGAGTAATGCTGGGCTCTCAGTTATGTGAAAGGTCAGTCAAGTATGAAAATTGGTGGACTGGGCATGATTAGAATGTCTGACCTTGAGGTGAAAAATAAAGATGGCAATGTTTTAGACTTTAGGCTGATTGTCTCATTCAGTTGGTAATTTTGTAAAACACTCATACTCAGTTTTATTGCATGCCAGCGCAGGAAAAGTTATTTGAAAAATTATGAAAAATCTCAGAGGCTTGAACGGACATGGCATTTTAAAGCTATTCAAAATTGAAAAAGCATAACCTCTGGCTCTTTGCATATGCTCTTTATTCTCTTGACATTTGTGTGAAATGTGTCAATATGCCTGGCACTGTCATGAGCTGTACTGAATTTTCAGGTTACTTTTAATGTGGCTTTATGCCCAGAAGCATTTTTTGAATGGTTATTCAGAGGACTTTAATTATTCCTCACACAGAAGCAAGGTTGGTTGAATTACAGATGAAGGCTTACTGGAAGTCCTGGTTCGACTTGCTTTAAAGTTATTTTCACTTTCAACCCTGCAGGGGAGGTTTGCCTCACACATGCCACGGCAGTCACCATGAATCACTGACTTATTATTACCCTTTAATAGTTTTGCATTCATTTCAAGTTTCAGTACTTTCATATACTTGGAGTTTAAGTTAATTCAAAGGTGTTTATCGGAACATTTGTTACAAACCTGTGGTGTTTGGGATCCAAAGACCATTTTAATGTCAGTCACACCTTATTCCTTGAATTTTTTGCATAATTCTTATTTTGCATGCCTCCCATGTTATTTGCAAGCAAAGTGTTTTTATGGTGTTGTAAGTGTTGTAATCTTTAAAGAGAAATGATGTAATGAAATGATTTGTAAATTGGACAGCCAATGTTACTGCTATTCTAAAGTAAAACTGTTGACCAGTAGTGTTTTAAATACCAAACAACAGATGTGAATAATTGTCAGGGTCCCAGCTTCCTGTTCTGAGTCCTTCTAGATTATCTTGCCAGGATCCTGACATCCCCATGTTCTGTGTCAGAGCATGTTGTTTAGATCCTGACTCCTTCTAGTCTTGGTACTTGTTTCTTGGAGTCAGGATCTGAACTCATGCTCTGGGTCCTTGTTTCTTGTGGAAGCACATGGCCTCTGTTTTGTTTACATTCGCCATGTGCTCTCCAGTCGTGCGTCTTGGCCCCGCCCCCTTGTTCTCTTGTCTCGTCTGCGCTTATTTCGCGCATCTGTTCGTCATTGTCTTTGTCCTATTTAATGCCCCCGTGTTTTCTGTCTGGTGTCGGTTCGTCCTGCTTCCTATGTGACTTTTCCCCTGCCCTGTGAGTCTTTTCTTGTTTCTAGTCCAGTCGAGTTTTTCGAGTCCTTGTCCCGCCGTGTTTTTGTCCAGTGTTTGTTCTCCGTCTTTTCCGGTTTTAAGTTTAATTTTTGCTCCGTTTTTTTGAGACCTCCTTAGTTCTTGTAATAGCCTGTTTTTACCCTCTCGTGGGTTGTTGTTTTGTTTTTTTACAAATGAAGTGATTTTTCAGTTAAAACGCTGTCTGCAACTGGGTTCGTCTCTCTGACCTTGACAATAATGGTCAGTAGTGCATGCCTGATGCTGGGTTCACATACCTATTAAAGGTTTAGGCTATAAATGTGGAGACTGATGTTTTATGCATGCTGCTCTCGCTTTCCTACTAATGTTTTCAACCTTGACCCCCAACCATGTAGGAAAACTAGAACAGAAACCACAGGAAATGATGGGCTAAAGAGAGGCCAAGTAATGCATTGCATTATTGATGTTTACTCTGCTGAGCTCTGCTATCTTCCAATCAGTGAGGGTTTAAACTCATTGTTTGCTCCTGGGTTGTTTCACTGTGAACTCAGCTGATATGACTGTGATAAGCTCTTCTAAATGTTTTTTCTCTGTATCAGTCTTTTGATGTAATGACAAGCACTTGTATTGCATGTCCTTTAAAAACATGCATTAGTTGTTACTGATACAGTTACTGATACAGTGTGTAGTCTATAGATGGTGTAAGAAAATTGTAAAGGATTATATTTGCATATTGGAACTTTGACCTATTTATTGTTTCAGGCATGTTGATTTAAGCTGTCAGATGAAATGTTTCTCTCACAGGAGGTGGATTTGGCTTTGGATCTTTGAAGCACAGTGAAGTTCCCCTCTGTCTTCTAGCGGCATGACGCTTCTGTTGTGAAAGCTTTTTTTTGTTAATTTGTTTTATAGAGGGGGATTTTTTTTTGAGCATGTGTGATGCTTTATGTTTTGCCGGTTAGATCAAATATTTGAATTCAACTGGTCAAGTTCTAAAATCTATTGACTTTTATTTAGTATTATGGTAGAGGTTAAATAAAGTACAACCATGTTAAGTCTCACAACCACAGTGGTAAAAAGCTACATTTTGAATAGTATATCTGTTATTTTAATATTTATAATTTCTTCTTGTTAAATTAAATAGAAGTGTTATCTTTTTAAAAATAAATAGTTATAGATATTTTGTTGGTAACACAGTTAAATTGATACATTAGACAGATGCAGATAAAGCAAATACCAAACTCTACTGCGATCTCTGAAAGAAAAAACAGTGAGAAGAAATTGACTTCACACAGAGTTCACACTTTTCAGTTCACATCCATTCTTACTCTTTCTGTATTTTATCCCAGGCTGGCAACAACAGGGAAGGAAACGTCTTAATATTTTAGGGTGTGATACAGGAAACAGGCTGAAGGGGGACTAGGCTGAACGTTGTATATACACAATGCAGTGGCATTTGTGTTGTGCAGGGTTGTCTAGGAACCCACATGATTGAATCTGTGGAAAAAGAACCTCCAAAAACGTTCTGACCAACATAATTGCCATTCTCTGTTATGCCTCTTTCTGTCCAGTCCTGCCTGCTATTAGACTAAATGTCAGGCTTACTGCAGGCTATCATATAAGAAATAAGCATGTGGTGTCTCACACTGGCTCTGAATATCTAGATCTTAAAATATCTAGCCATCAGCTGATCAGCAGGCTGATGGTGCACTCAGACAAAAAGTGAATTTATAGTGCGTACACTTAGTTTTTTTTATCTTTATTTATCATCACAAGACCTTAGCTGGAGAAATTTATTGTCATAGAGCAACACCATGAACATAATACAGTGACAATCATCCTGGAATAACCCCTGGTTTTGTCAAATAAAATACTTTGTCCCTCCCCCAATACCACCTGCTATCAACTAGCATTAGCAAGAATCAGATCATGGTTTTGTTCATTGGGTCAATGTTTGTCTGGCTGAACGCAGTTCATAACTACTTTACTTTATAGGGAATTGGTGGCTCATATGAATATGTATGATCTAATTTGTACATTTTTGTATGATGTGCTCTCACCCCTGTGAGGGCTGTGTAAGAGGTGGGCCTTTATGATTTCTTTTTTTAACATTTTTGTACAATTTCATATGTCATTAAATATCCTATAAAATAGTTACTGTTTTCCTGTGAGATCAGATTGACTGGTTATGTTAGCCCCTGTTGGTATAGGTTTTACCTACACCAGACAAAGTCACAACTTCCCGTTTCAAAAGAAAATATATCAAGACAGGAAAAATTGTTTGCAAATGTTCATTGGACAAATATGTTTATTGGACATGAGGGGTGGGTATTGTGAACCCAAACAAAAGTGATAATTAATAGCAGAAGAAAACATGGGAACTGCGTTCAGTCCTGCCAAGATTTAATATATTTAACAAGCTTTATCAGCAAGAAAACAAGCTGTAAGAAACACAGTAACTAGTCCAGCCTTGATATCAGTGTCACTGTGTGCCACTAATTGGCAGCTCAGCATATTTTTGTATTGATGGAATTCATGTAAGTTTGGGAGGGTCCCCTGTGGTGTCTGACTTAGCATGTGTAAGCATGATATGAGAGTTTGTTATGCCTCCTTTGTATGCCCTTATTTATTTTCCATTCTGCAGAACTCATGCTGATATGCAGGCCCTATAAATCTCTGCATGGAAACACCAGTCAGAGTTCACACTTAAGTTCATTTCATGCTTCACAGTCTTCCTCTCACGTCCGTGGTTAGGTATGTTAGTGTCTGTGAGATTCTGCATTAAATTATGCTGCTTTATCATGAAAGACTATCATTTTTTCTGTGTGCTTGAGTGAGTGAGTGAGTGTGTGTGTGTGTGTGTGTGTGTGTGTGTGTGTGTGTGTGTGTGTGTGTGTGTGTGTGTGTGTGTGTGTGTTGTGAGTTTATGTGCATTCAGAATTTATTCATGGTTTTCTATGGTAACTGTTTTGTAAAAATGTTCCTCTCAAAAAAAGAAGCCATTAATTTAAACAGCCATTAAAGTAAAAAATGATTGGTCTTTAGAGATGTGATTCAGGGGGTTTATTTCACAGTTCAACAAATGTCACTGCTTCCAAAAGTTGTTTGCCTGTCTGAATAATGGTTTTGTGCTTTGGAAAGACACATGCATCAATTTTAAATTTGTCACAGTTTAGTTTTGTGAGCATTTCTGTAAGTGTTCAGTAGCTGTGATCCACGGTGTTCCACAGTGCACTTAACTCTACATTTTTTCAGTATGTGTGTTCCCTGGGTATCAAGCGTATGACCTTGGCATCATTACCACTCATCTCTGCTAGTTGAGTTACCTGTTGTTTTGAAAAAGATGGCTTTTTGCCAGGATATTCTAATCTCTGTTCTTTTATTTGGCTTGTAATTAGATTGATCTGGCTTCTTCTCACATTTCTCACTTAAGCTACTGATGACAAAGAACAGATAAGTGTCATTTTAGCATGTGGTAGTTACTATCGCTCTGTCCTTTCATCTATGTCCTTATGTCCGTATGTAAAGCTATGATAATGTGTAACATGGTAAAGAATTACACAATTGTAATAACTTATAAATTATGGCTTAATAGTCTTTGATTGGAGAAGATGACAGCAGAAAAAAAATAATCACTTGCATGTCTTTAGGTGTGTATGGAGTGTTGTCGGAGAGCCACATATGCCCTTATTTTGGGTAGGTCACAATACCAACAAATATTTTCCAAAACCAAAAGTCTAAGCACCATCTTTAACGTTACACTGTATTGCAACAAATGTTTTGCTATAAATAGACCTAAAATGGAGTGCAGGGACAAGCCATTTTTAACTAGTCTAAAGGAATTGATTGACTTAAAAGAATGGGATTTCCCAGTGCAATAGGAGAGAGTGTTTTAGATGAGTATTACTGATTATTAGTTTTGTTTGGGTGTAAAGCTGTGTGCGCCATAAAGTGTGACAAAGGCTTATATTAAAAGCCACAAAATTAGGGAAGATAGTAGTGTTTCTATTTTTAGTTAGTTACTTAACACCTGTTTGTCATTGCATTGGTTTATCATTTTAAAATCTTGATAGTTACCACCATGTCACAATAGATGAATCTGGGGCTGAACTTGAAATTGTCTTAGAAACTTTATTTTTAGAAGTCTCAGAAATTATCGTAGAGTCTTTGAATTGTCATGCTTACAATATGATGTGAGCAAATAAAAATATGTTATTCCAATACACGATTTATGTTGTTATACATACATACATGGAATGGAATGCCTTTGAAGCTTGAGGTACACATCCACCAGTATTGTACACAACTGAAATCCCCCTTAGTGAAAGGAGATACACTTAAGAGATGCACCTGTTTCTACGACCTTGATCAGATTCCTGCTGAAGTTTATGGATCTGCCTCGAGGGGACGGGAGGTTTTCAGAGGGTACTGTTTCTACATATTTCAGCCAGATTTCAGGCTAAATTCTAGCTCTCCTTCCCTGTTTGCTGCTCTGTCTTGGATGTCTGCTGGCTGTGGGAAAACCATTCAAGTGATGACATGTCACTCTCTGATGTTCACTGCATGGTTCTATAGTTAGTGCATTGTAAAACATACACAGAATGCATATGTTTGCACACATTGTGTGTTTAAATACACATTGGTATTGCAGTAGGTTTCCTTGGAACATTTCTTTGTTCTATTGAATAATGCTATTGTCTTGAAATCTTTTAAATACACTTTGCTTTGTTTTGGTTAGAAGACTAATTGCTCATACTTAGAGATGGAACCCTAAGCACTGCATAATTTGTATGACTGTTATCTGACACAATTTGTTCAGTTCATGTACCTCTCTACTAAGAGGCTAATGATTTAAATCAGGTGTGTTAATAAGATAGACTTAGAAAATGTGGAGTGCTATGGATCCCAAGGATGAGAGTTAGGAACCAGTGTATGTTCCCAGATGTTGGTCTAGCGTTTGGCATTATCTAGGGTGTAACATTAACAATAAAATGGTTATTAAATAAAAGTTAGGTAAGCACAGGTGTGGAGCGAAGGCAACCAACTAAGTTGTGATGGCCACCTGATTGTGTCAAGAATGCTTAAATTTTTGAAAATGTCTTCTTCAAAAGGAAGACGTTTCTGTAGATGGTCGATTAGGCTTTGCAAGAATCCTTCAGTGTTAATGGACTTAATCTTAGGGTTTGACTTCAAGGGACATCCTTGAATGTGTTCAAGGGTCCGGGTCCTGGCTTCCTGTTTCTGAGTTTCTAGATTATCTTGCCAGGATCCTGACAAGCCCCGTGTTTAGTGTCAGAGCGTGCTGTTTGGATCCTGACTCCTTCTAGTCTTGGTTCTTGTTTCTTGGAGTCGGGATCTGAATGCATGCTCTGGGTCTTCATCTTGTGTGGAAGCACATGGCCTCTGTTCTGTTTACATTCGCCATGTGCTCTCCGGTCTTGCATCTTGACCCCGCCCCCTTGTTCTCTTGTCTCGTCAGCACTCATTTCGCGCACCTGTTAGTCATTTGTCTGTGTGCTATTTAATGCCCTCGTGTTTTCTGTCTTGTGCTGATTCGTTTTGCTTTTTGCTTCGTGGTTTTTGGAGTTTTGCTATTTGCATCCTGTGTCTTTGTACCTTGGCTCATTTTGCTTCTTGGTGTTTTGTATTTTTGTGTCTTGGTTCTTGGCTTTTTTTTTGGGAGTTGTTTAAGCTTGTGTTTGGTTTTCGTTTTGCCCCCTCGTGGGTTTTTGTGTTTATTTTGTTAATAAAGAGATTTTTCTGTTTAACGCTGTCTGCATTTGGGTTCATTTCTCCCGTTCCTGACATGTGCCATGATCATTTGCTTCAAGAGCAGCTGACAGTTTCTCCCCTGGCTGAGTTTTAATTGATGCTAAAACTCTGATAAAGCTCTTTTCACAAGAAGATCTGCTCTGAGTAGAGTCATAGTTTGAGCTTGCAGTTCCCCAAAGACAATGGACAGTTCATGTAAGGTATCATATATGAAACCAAGATCACAGAGAAATTCTGGGCTCCTAAAATGTTAATAACTTTAACAGTCCTGTGCTGCTTGGATATATTCTGTGATATACAAAACCATGATGACGCAAATGCATCATAAATCATGTACATTTAAATACCAACGGCAGAACAGAGTGTAATTCGGTAGTGGTGGCCACAGTTTAAACAAATTTCGGCAGTGACCAAAACAAAGAAATGAACAAAAATATGTCTAACTGTTTATTTTTGCCTCTACCCTGCCCAAACCCAGTTAAACCAGAGAGTGAAGAAAATGTCTTCAGTGTATGAGACGCCTTAACTAAACTATACTCTCTAACCAGTAAATGTACAGTGGGAGCTGCTCGCCCCTAGTGTGTCTAATACAGAAGAATGTGGCACAATGTGTCACACAACATGTTTACCTGTTCTCTTTTTCAACCATAGGCAAACAAATTGCACAAAATGATGGGAATGGATCATATATGGAAGGTGGAGACAGGATCAGAACACAACTAGACATACAGTTACCAGGACCAGAATAACAAATGAAAAAACTTTAAATTAAGCCATAATAACCTAAAGTATTGAACTTTAGCATGAAACCTATGCTAAGGCTACTCTTGAACAATGAACCAGTGAAGATTGTTGTGTCTCCTCATGAGCAGCTTCCTGAACACATGTAAGGAATACACACTGCCCAAAAACACGTGTGGAGAGAGGAGGAACTCCTGTCATCCCCAAACTATGGCCTTTAAAAGTGAATGCCACCCACCCTGTTCCACCCCCCACACATACATGAAGACAGCTGAATACATTCATTAGGATGCTTAAACACACCATAAATAGCATAAATAGAGACACACACACCCAGTACATGCTTGCATGTAAGCATTGTTCAAAATTTTAATAACTCACCAAAACAAAATATGCTATTTGACACCCTTTAATTTGGAATGGTAATTACTAATATGAATATTTTAAATTCTAACTTGTCATTTCTAACAGCAGTATCAAGTATTCAAAAAAACAGATTATGATACATCAAATTGTTCTGCCTGCTTACATTCACTTAAAAAAACTGTTTAAATTAATTCCTCACCAGGGTTTGAGTGTGACCATTTTTGAGCATGGCTGCATTGCTGCCAGATGCCAGCGCTCTTCATATAACTCACAGAATAAATGCAGATGCACAAGTGAACATTTAAAGCAGACATCTGAGATTCAGGTGGCACTTGCGGTTCCAAATTTAGTTGGTAATAATACTGTAGAAAGACATTAAACGATATTGTTGCATTTCACTTTAAACTGGTTTTATTTCATTATTTGAAGCAGTGGTACTTGGTGTTTACCAGTTCAAAGTAATTTTTCTTACCATCTCTTTGGCTTCATCTGGAGGCAGATGGTTTTTACATATTTTGTGATGATTGATGATAGTTCTATGTTGAAATGATATGTACAAGTAATATAGTAGAGTGATCATTTATATCATCTTTTATATCCCGTATAACTGCTTATATACATTTTCTGACTGTGGAAACGAGTAGAATTCCAGGCAACAAACATCAATACAGCAATTTCTTCTAGTTGGTAATTTAACATTTTGACAGGAAGCAGAGGAAGATAGCCTGCTCACAGAAACAGAGAGAGCTATAGACTGCTGGTTAGTGTAGCCAACTCTTCTCAGGTAGTTCCAACACACAGGCGCTGGCTGCCCGCTTACACTCTGTTACTAAAATTGGCCTGCCGCATGTGTATAGGAATAGAAATGTTTGTGAGGAATGGTGTTAATTATTTCTGATGCTGTGCCGTCCTTCCTAGGATTCTCTTTTTAACCTGCACACAAAGCACCCATTTCTTTTGTTATTACTGTAGTCCATCTTGCTGTGGTCAGGGAAGTCATCTCTGTTCACACCTAGCTTACACAGGAGGCTATGAACACTTTTCAATATACATTTGAGTTCAAATAAATATATGCCTGACTGCGCTGTTGAGATAAATGCCTGCCCAGCCAAACATTTTAGGTTGTAAGGATGTTTCATTAACATTTTACATTAAACAAAAAAAAAAACATTTAAAAATGTTGACGTCGTTGTTTTGAATGTTCTAGGAACAGTCTGTGAGACTGTATATAAGAAGTTCATTTCGGGCCTTGTTTAAAAGTATTTATGATAAAAACAAATGCCTTAATGAACCTATGAATTAGTACCACTTTAAGAGTTGAACTTTACGTTTTGCTGGATAACAAATAAAATGTAGACTGCTATTTACTGACATTTTCATTCCTTAGTTACTTTGTGTCAGAAAATATAATGTATCCAATACCTACTCTGTCAAAAACAATGTTGACAAATAGATAAAACATAGCCTGTTGATTGAGGTCTTGGTTTTATTGGAAAATGGACCATTACACAAAACAGTTTAAACATCATTTTAAATACCACAGTGACACACATAAACAATTTTTAATGTATATTCTTACAAATACATAACATACAAATGGAAACACACTTACTGTTAGGCTTGAAAGACATTTTCCACAGTACTACTTCAGTTGTTGAGATGTCACCAGATGATACACCAAACTCTAACACGTAGCCTATGACAGAAGTTTTCAAGCATCCTTTGCAGAATGACTCAGAGGTAAACTGTGAAAAGTGAATGTGTCTATAAGAGGTGGACACCCAGAAACTCACTAATCACAAAAACTCTGACATCAAAAGACAACTGATAACATAAACACATACCCAACCCAGTGTGACACAATCGATGTTAAATATGATGCGTGAGATTGTTTGGCTAAATGTTTTCCAAAATGAGGGTGTCACTGTCTCAATTTAAAATCATGCAGCACAACCAATATTTTAAAACAGGATTATGATGGTTGTATCGTTATTTTTTTTTAAATAAAAATAAAATAGTCTTTGCAAACTCAGATATACTGATTTAACCAAGAAACTGTCTAAAGTGATGAAACATTCATTGTAGAAGTACACAGAGTAAACAGTTTATGTTGTTCTGAATGTAAAGTTTACAACACAGAGTCACCAAAAGGACTGAGAGTTTATCTGAGGTGTGATTGTACGAACATCTAGACACACGTTTGTACACCCACACACACAGGATTTTCTTATCCTACTATAAACAATCTGCATATTTAAAATAAGGATTATGGTATCAGTATATCTCTATTTTTTTAATTTATTCAAAATTAAAATTAGTATTTGCAACCTTCAGATATATATTCTAAAAGTAAACACTTAAAAAGAAAAAAATTAAGATTGTGTACAAGTTTTCTGGTTTACATTTGAAAAAAATTTACATAAAAAGATGTTTTCATGAAAGTCCATAGATGCACCCTAAAAGGTTTTTTGGCTGAACAGATACAGCGAGAGTTGTTAACAAAACAGGATTATGGTAGCATTATCTTTGTTTTGTTTTTTATATGTATATATAAAATAGACTGCTTTTAATTTAAGATAACGTCAAAAGTCTGTTTAAAACTAAACATTAAATACAAATGTTCAGAAATAAAAGCTTTGAAATAAAAAGAAGATTATGTACCATTTTTTCTTGTTATAATATAAAGATTAAACCTAAATTAGTATGACATATTTATGTGAAAGTGCAAGCATTAGATTATTAACAATTGTATTAAGAACACTCTTCACTCTGGATAGGAATCTTCCCAAGCCAGAAGGGGTCAGACAGGATAGGGGCCATGTGCTTTGTTAAAATGTTATTCTGTTTTAATAGCCTCAACAAACCAATAGAAACAGGCAGCATCACAGTTTGTTAACGGGGTTATCATCCCAGACCAGAAGAACAAGTTGGGGCAAGTCCTTTATTTAGAAAACTAGCTGTCAGAAGGGGTCAGACAGGATAGGGGCCATGTTTTTCTTTTAAAATGTATATTTTGTTTTAACAGACTCTATAAAGCCATTACCTTAGGAGGTACCAATACACACACATTTGAACAACACAGCCCAACAGGCTGGAATCCTGTTTTATTCCAAGTATTCCAGACTTGGGGATGCAAGGTCTGTTAAAAATGTTTTAACAGGCTCTATAAAGCCATTACCTTAGGAGGTGACAATACATACACATTTAAATGATACATCCCACTGGGGATGCATGGGGAACCCAAAGTCTCAGATCATACGCTTTCATTTTGTGTCTGTGTGAACAAGTGTGAAGGGTGAACACGTGAGCACGTAACACAGCTCTGTCAACACAAACACTGTACACATTTATTTACCCTATACAACTTTCACACATTCAAACCTATTTGCTCACAATGGAGAAAGTCAAAAAACATGTGATGTAGAAAGGTGGGGAGGAGGCCAGATCCTCAGGATGGTGGAGGTTAGACTAAACCATATGCTCATAAACACTACTGACATGGACAAACTAGACTGAAAACCAGACAAACCCAAAACAGGGTAATAAATTTAGAGAAAGGTGGGGAGGCGGGCAGATCTTCAGGGTGACAGACAGAGACAAATTAGGGAGGGGTCAGTTCCTCAGGAGGGTTGTGGACAGAGGTTAAGGGTAAATTTTGCCCTGTAGATCTGTATGCTGATCTGTATGTTGTATGCATAAGTATGAAAACGTTTCAAATGTGATTTCAGCCTTGCATAGCTGCACAGAGCAAGAAAGGAACAAATGTAGGAAAGTGATTGGCAAGTAAAGCATTCTTTGTCATTAAATGCAAATTCTGGAACATGAAATGTAACAAGTTAATACGATCTTAGTTAGTAAGTGATTTCTGTGATATTGGGCAGCACAATGGGCACAAACGCAAATCTAGTAAGAGTTAACAACTGGCAAGTAGAAGAACTTATTTTACTGAATTCTTTTCAGTTGCTATTACGTATTTGGAACAGTTCAATATATGTAACGGACAAATTTATAAGAGAAAAGTCATTTGGCATCTTGCACTTACTCTTTAATTGAATGCAATGACAGGAACATTTTCTTGCATGATCATGCATTTCATACCATAATACAGTGTTTACAATATTGATCTGCTCGAAAATAGCAAGATGAATTAGGCGATTGACAAGTTATCCCTAATTAAATAAATGCAATAAAAGTAAGAAGAACTTTGAAAGAACATATGTTTTGCACATTGTTTCAGTGTTTTTGAGCAGTTCTTACATGGAATGAACAAATCTAGTAAGAATAAGCATGTGCACAAATCTTTGTCGTTGAATGCAAATTCTGGAGGATAAACTTAAAAAAAATGTGTATCGAGTGTTTTCATTGCTTATGAGTGGTATAATATTAAAAGTATATATAAGGTATAACTGATCTGGAACAGTTCAATGTTTGAAACAAACACATTTTTTACAGAAAAAGTGTTTGGTATCTTGCAGTTTACTCTTTTAATTTAATTTAATGACAGGAACATTTTAAACATTTCCATGTGTTTTCATGCATTGTCATGCACTTCCTACAATCATACAGTGTTTAATATATTGAACTGCTCGAAAACAGCAAGAACAATTACAAAAGCAAATGTGTCTGCTAAGGTAATGTTCCTGAACAAAATCACTTTAAAATATACGCAGTATATTTTAAATATATAGATATTATCTACACAGTAGATAAGCTATATTTATGTTGTACACATCTGTTTGGTCTGGTCTAGGCTACCGGTATAGGTATGTGGTGCACTCAGTTAATGACTTGTGCTTAGACTCAGCTTATGGATCAATATTGTAGGCTACTCTCTGTCCAAGATTAGGCTATCTTTGCACATTTATACTGGAATGCTTTCTCAAATCAGACATTGTAAGGCAGCTGGTCTAGAGATGATCACTGGGTTTGTTTGCAGAAACGTACCATAAAACAACAAAACACCAGTTGAAAAACAAAGGAACTAATCTACACCCCTGGTATAGGTGTGTCTTTCCCAGGAGTCCTGGACGTTGTAGTGTTATCTCTCCCAGTGGGGTGCACCTTCAGGTCACCAGAACTCTCAGATCAAATCCTGAATTGGCCACAGAGTTTATGACTCTTTGTTTTATCTGTGTATATAAGGTGGCTAGGCAAAAGACTCAGGGAAGCATTCTGTAACCAGAACTTCCCACACAACTGCTGCTGTGTGTCTTATTTGCCAGGTATGATTTAGACTTTGTACCTCATTTTGTATTCGGTTGATCATGTGCTGTTTTCTTGTATTCAAATTCATATTATGTCTTTTATTTCTTTGAACTGCTGTTTTAACCTACCTGGCAAATAAATAGTTTTTTCTTGATACATTGAAAGTTCTTAAGAAATTGTTATTACCGGTAGATTAGGAGTCCAAGGTTACCGCAAAATAAGTGTCAGGATACGATCATACTGGGGACTTGTAGTTGAAAGGAGCTAGGAGCACATCAACCAAGATCTCCAGGTTTCTGTCTATCACCTGTCTTAACAAGTTGCATGATCGTAAATAAGATAACTGTTATTAAATCTGAGAAAGCATGGAACAGCCAGGTTTATAATATTAGTTTACCCGTCAACCTCTGAGTAAGATCAAAACAACCATTTTGTGATCGTGAGATCGCGTATATCGGCCAGCGCGAGACTCAGTGCGACCATGGGTCCCTAATGAAAGAATAACTAAGAGTATGGGAATCTCCAAGTAATCAAATCTAAATTATGATCAACAGATAATTTGGAAACACTAATCTAAAATTCATATAAAATTGGAGTCAGATTGGAACTAACCACAGGGTCAATAAAACTAAATTGTAATAAATTAAAGAAATTTGTAGAAGTGTTACGGAAAGGCAGAACACGTGAGATACCTCACCCACACCATTGGATTCCGTCATTGGGCCAATGGGTGGTCCTTACAACATCTTCAAGTGGTTTGGCCGAGTTGTGCTTTAAGTGTATATAGTATGTTATCACTGGAGTTCTTGAAGTTGGTCAAGCTGTGTAATTGGATCCCATAAAGTATTTGCTCTCAGTCCAGCCGTCTATTGTTTATGTTATGGCACTCTGTTTGGTCAGACCTAGGCTTACAGTCATACATAGAATTCTTGCCCTAGTTAAGTCTGCCAGTGCACTTAGCTGAAGATTACTACAATTAGGTCATTGTTATATTATGATTTGGCTACTTGTAAATACAGTTTGTTTAACTAATGCTGAACGGTCAACTTTGTTTTTACCATTTGTTTACCGTTAAATATATTACCTGTATCCGAGAATGTTTTCTCAGAAAAGTAGTCTAGTTGTTTGAAAAAGAGTACACTTCAGGAGCATATAGTAGGTTGTCACTGAAGCTTGTGAGGCCTACATACAGGTCTTTGGTAAGTCATAGCTGACGGAATGCTTTGAATGCTTTTTCAGATCAGAAGTCTAGCTCTTTTGCTGTTTAAAAAGGAGTACACTTAAGGAAAATATAGTATATAGGTTCAAATATAGGTTCAAACTGTATTTCTTAAGGCCTTACATACAGTTACAAAGTAGGTCAATGTTATGACCTACTTTGCTGCTTTACTGCTGATAAGTGTTTGTGCTATATGCCATGTTGAAGTTCTCTGTTTGGTCAGGCCTCATCTACAGGTATACAAAGTGGTAGAACAAAAATTGAGTCTGTGTGTGCACTCGGCTCAGGATTAGTATGTGTCATTGATGGAGGTCACGCTCTGGGCAGAATGATGTTATTTGTATTTAAAGGACCATTATATGAGAATGCTTTCTCAGATCAAAAAATCTAGTGGTTTGAACAGAAGTACATTTCAGGTATATATAGTAAATTATCAGTGGAATTATTAAGGCCTGCATACAGGTCATATGCACAGCTGGTTCACAGTAGAGAAATATGTTTGCACTCCGTCCTAAAATGTTCAGGTTGTACACCTCATAGTAGTTTTCAGGAAGTATTGTAGGTTCACACTGGAGGTCACCTGGTGGTCATAGTTCCACAGTCACAGACCAAGTAAGTGTTTGCTCAGAAGTTAAGTTTAGGAGCTGTAATATGTTCATGTTGTATACCTGTTTGGTCAGGGCTAGTGTACAAAATCAAACAGCAGAACAATTATTAAGCATGTGAGTGCCCTCAGCACGATATTAATATATGGGTATATATTTTAGGATATTCAAGCACTTGTAATATCAAGGCTGGACTACTGTAGTGTCCTTCTGGCTGGCCTTCCAGCCAATGCAATCAGATCTCTGCAAATAATCCAGAATGCAAGAGATCACGTCACACCCCTCCTGATCTCACTCCACTGGCTACGCATAGCCGCCCACATTAAATTTAAATCTCTGACCCTGGACTTTAAGACCGGAATGTCACCCCCCCCATCTCAACTCACTCATTCAAATATATGTCCCCTCCTGCCAGCTACAATCTGTAAAAGAGTGGTGTCAGCTATCTGTTCCCCCAAACAAGGTACCAGATAGCTCTCCAAGATGTTCCTATTCTGTTCCTTCCTGGTGGAATGAGCTCCCAGCCTCCACCCTGTCTGGTGAGACCATCACAACCTTCTAAACATAATTGAAAACACACCTGTTTCGAAAACACCTGGCTAATCCCTAATGTTCTGTTCAATTTGAAAAAAAACCCCCAACCTTTTACTGTTCATGCGTTCTCTAGCATCAGAATGTATTTCCACTTGTAAATGTAATTTTGGAGTCTTGGTCCTTGGAGCTAATTGGTTCTTAGGGCAACATGTTAAATGTCGCTTTGGATTAAAGCGTTTGCTAAATGAATAAATGTAAATATAATGTAAATGTTTATGATGAAGACCACTGTCTGGTCATGTCTAAGGTGCATAAATACATAGTAGTCTAACAATAATTAAGAACATGGTTATGTACTGTTGGTTCACAGCAGAATAGTATATATTTCTTCTCAGTCAAAAGTGTTACATATCTTTGTGTTGCAGACACGTGTTTGGTGAGGGCAAGGCTACAGGTTAACAGCATAGTCCAGTAATAATTTAGCCTGTGGGTGCAGTAAAATCAAAATTTGTATATTAGTCAATATTTTAGGTCACTCTCTGTATGTATAACTTTATGTATGTATTTTATGTACAGACTTTATGTATGTATAAAAGTTAACACTGGAGATCTTGAGGCCTGTGTACCGGTAAAGGGTAGGTTAAAGATCTCTGCAGTTGGTTAGCAGCTGGTTAGAATATGTTCAATATTGCAGGTCACTCTCTCTTCTGGATTTGGCTACCTGTATATAGATTCCTTTTACATGAGGATGCTTTTTCAGACCAGAATTACTCTAGTGCTTTTAAAAGGAGTACATTTCAGGGGCATATAAAGTTATCACTGAAGATCTTGAGGCCTGCATACAGGTCATCAGTAGCTCATAGGCATACACAGTTGGTGAACAGAAAAAAAGTATTTGATTGCTCTCTGTCCAAAGTTATGCTCATGTTGTGAACCTCTGTTTAGTCAGGTTTTAACATTCTTGCAATTGTTGAGTCTAAGGGGACACTCAGCTCAAGACTAGTATAGAGATCAATATCGTAGGCCATTATTTACCTGTAAATAGAGGACCTGAATCCAAGAACTTTTTCTTACAAAAACCATCTACATGTTTAAGAGTACACTTCAGCAGTCTATTGTAGGGTATTACAGAAGCATGAGATGCCTGCATACAGGACATTGGTAGGTAATAGTTATGTATGGTTCGTTCACCACAGAATGAACAACATATGACATATGATATATGTCTAATTTCAATCCAGGAGTCTAATATGTTCATACTGTATACCTCAGGTCAAGGTCAAGACTACAGGCATACATAAAATTTTTGCAGAAGCTGAGTCTAGGGGTGATCGACTCCCTTTTCACTCTAGCAACGACACATGCATTTGAATCATCATTATTCTCATCTGGAAAAATGCTTCTGTGTAAATAATAAAAACCTTCAAATGGTCAGTAAGATATTAGGTCAATAAGATATTATAAGATATTATTATTGAATATTATGTTAGGACCTCTGTCTAATCACCTTTGTCTTCATGTTTTTGTTTTGCTGGAGCACATGGTTTTTGTTTTGACAGCTCGCCATGTGTTCCGCTGTCTTCGTCAACTCTGCCTCCTTGTTTCCTTGTTAGCTCCTCCTCCTCGTTTCTCGTAATCACCTGCACCTTCTTTCCTCTCATTTTCTTCTCTTTACAGTTCCCTCTGTCCATTATCAGATCATCTTGGTTTATGTGCCAGTTTCTTGACTGAGTTATTTAGTCTAGTCTTTTTGCTGACTTCAGGCCTCGCCTGCTTTGTTTTGTTTTTTCTGTTTTATTTTTTTCTCTGTTCCAGTTCCCATTCTCAGTATTTTCTTGGATTATCATTTCACCCTGTTTCCCAGTTCATCGTCGGCTGACTCCCCGTTTCTCTACCTGGATCTCCAGCTTTCCCTCCAACCCTTCCCCGCTAAGTTCACTCTCCTGCCCTGCCCGTCACCCTTCAGGTTCTCCCACTGCCGGCTTCACCAGTGCCTGTGTTGGAGCGGTTCGCCCACCTGCTATTTTGTCTGTTTAAATTTTGACTTTGTTTCTCTTGTGGTTGTTTCAATAAACTATTGGTCCCTGCAGTTGGATCTCCTCATCGTCTCTGACATATTAAGCATATTGTCAACCCCAACTACGCAAGCCAAGGTCAGATTTAAAATTTCTGGCTGCATCAAGCAAATTGTAGATTCACGTTATTCACAGGTTTCATCCAATATAGGTATATTATAACAAGATTTGAAACAGTATACATCACTCAATAGGCAGGCAATGGAGTGATGACAGAACCAGGCTAATACTGTCATAACTTTGTTTTTGTTGAGATTCTAACTGCTGCATTTTAGACCAACTGAAGTTTTTGTGATTAACGACAAGGCTGTAAAGAACATTCATCAAGAGATCAACAGTATGGGTTGTTACATGTGGAAGTTTTAGGTCCAAAAATTAAAGCTTCCGTTTATGTTTGAAAAACAATGGGATTATGTGGGGGCACTCAACTATATAAGTTATGGGTCAATTTCGAAGGTCACTGTTTGCTCACGAGTAGGCCACCTGTACATATTGTAATTTTAAATTAAAATGCTTTCTATGATCCGGAGTACTAAAGATATACTAAACTTTACTAAAACGTATATAGAGGACACTTAAGGTTTACTTACTGGTGGAGTTCACTGGTATATAAAGTGGGTTAACAGCAGAATATTGTATATTTGCTCAGTTTACAAACAATAAGTTTATAGTGGTAGATCACTGTTAGCTCAATAGTAGTGGACTTTGTGGGTTTTGCCCGCTTATTAGTATACTTAATTTTATAGGTCACACTCTGCTCAGGAATAGGCCACTTGTACAAATAGTAGTTTCTTATTAGAATGCTTTCTCAGAGTCTTGACGTATCATATGTGTCAGGAAGTTTATTTGAAAAGTATACTTGAAAAACAGGAGAATAGCAGAGAACGTTTCTTCTCGGTTTAATATATGAATATTCGTCATGGAAAAATTAATTATACCTGCTTTTTCCATGTTCACTATAGGTGCGTTTCATTAAAAATAAATGCCTTTTAGAGACCATGATGGACTTGGAATGACTTGAAATGCATATATATATATATATATATATATATATATATATATATATATTTTTTTTTTAACTTCTGTCAACAGAAAACTAGATTTTAAATGGATGCAATGGAGTTCCTCATACTCCAGCTGAGTCTCTTTACTGCACATGGGCATAATTAACCTATCAAACAACAGCCCATGATTTCCAAACTGCCCACGCTTAGTGTTGGTATGTAAACTGGTGGAAAGACCTTGTAATCCACCAAAATAAACAAACACACACACACATACACAGCATCAGCATCATGTTAAGTCATACTAGCATCATGTTAAAACATGTTACCATCATTGAAATATTCTGGTCCAAGCACCACAGCAAGCACCTAGTAATTTTTGCAGTTCTGTCTGATGATACTAGTCCAACAAATTATATGCTTTACTTTTAAACTCAGGTGGTTTAACAGATTAGATCAACAGCTGTTTAATGATATTACCTGAGAAGTGAAAACAAGATCCTTTGATTAATCTGGGGAAATTAGACTGAATGAAAAATGCTTTTTGAAGTAAGTGAAAAATGAATCACACTTCTGCTAAGCAACTCAAGAGAAATCTGTATAGAACATTTTGACATGTGCCTGCTTGACTGCTCCAACAAGACACAAAAATGTATCAACAACAAACAATGGCAACCATTTTTAGCTATGTGGCTAACTCTTGTAAAAGAGAACAGACATTAATTATCAGCCAGCGGGTGACCCACAGGTCCAAGGGCAAAGGAACTCAGGGGGTGGATTGGTTGTTAGTGTGGGCTGTTGAGGGGCCCTTCCATTATTTATAATTTACATGCCAAAGTTCTTATCAGCTAATTTCAAGTGCAAGCATGCTCGTGGTATTTCCATCCAGAATAAGAACACAGTTCAGGAAGGATTGGTAAATGTTTTTTGAAGAACATTTGAGTGGTGCTTTTCTACTTGCATTGCAAAAATATGTGGTTGCTATGGTTTTCTGAATGGTTTTTATTGTGTTGTTATGTTGCATGTCCTGGATGGTTGCTTACTATCCCAAAGAGATACAAATACCCCAATAAATCTGTCCTTTGGTATTCCCATTTATCTCAAAGGCAGTTGCTCATCTTTGTTTAATATTCTCTCAGTTCAGAAAAGATTTTTTAAGCCAATCACCTGAGCCATGCGACTGATCACTCAACTGGTCACCAGTTAAATATAGACTACAATGTAATGAGTTTCATTTGTTAAACAAAAATGGAGCAAACCCTTGTAAGATCAACATAAAACATTGTCTTCCCAAAAAATCTAAAGTGTACCTCTGTACCTCAGTCTAGTGACTGGAATATTCCATTATTATATCTCACTTTGTTTCAGAGTAACCAAATGTAGTATGCAGACTCATTCTGAGAGAGCAACTACAATGGCAGCCAACATATCAGATGACAGAGATTGCAAACATGAAGATATCAGAATTAGAATCAGAACCAATGGGCTTTATTGCCAAGTGTGCTTGCACACACAAAATGTTTTTCTTGGTTATACCATACCAAAAATATAAAGACAATTGTACTGTGAAATATTTGCAAAAAAATATGAGACATTGTATAGGGTAATATATTCTGTGAATTTACATATTTTACAGATATTACCACTGTGCAAGGAAGTGATATAATTTGCAGAAGTGATTATATATATACAGTAAATGTTAACATATAAGAATTAATTTACAATTTATTTACAACGGAGTCAAGTGGGATTTCCACATTCAGTGTTGATGGTACAAATGCTGGATGTAAATTTTACCAGACTCACTAGCTGCTGTCTGTCAAGGTGATTATCCACTGACAGATTGGCACAGAGAGCTGGGTAAGTTTGGGCAAAAGGACATCTGGGATGATGTTGTTAATGGCCTAGCTGAACTCTACAGACAGGATCCGAGCATAAGTCCCTGGTCTGTCAAGGTGTTGCAAAATGTAATGCAGTCCCCGGCTGACTAGAAAGGGTCCAGTTATGTTTTTCATGTGTGTGACACATTGTCTGGGCCTGGTGCTTTTCTGATCTTTTGTTTGCAGGAAAGCTGACAAGCTTAGCTTCTCTTAGCTGCTCTTATCCTTTTGTCAGTGTATTTTTGGCCTGATTATATAAGACTTTGTTCCCTCTTTTATAAACATCTTTTTCGCCTGACAAAACTATCTCGGTTTCATTGTAAACTAGGGGTGGACTTGCCATCTGACGGACCAACATACTTTTTGGACCAATACATCTCATTCTATTTTTGTCTGACTGGCCCATAAAAATGCATTGATGGCCCTGGGGTCTTTTTGTAATGTTACAGCGTGTAATGTATTTGTCAAAAAAGTCAGCATCAGATTTTTTCCAGACAGACCATCCCATGAGATAGCAGCACATTGGTTCTTTTATTAATTGACATTGGGCTGGCCCAATCACATCTTTAAACAACTCCCTTTATGGGCTCTGTGCGAGCGTGCAGCTTCAGTGTGCATCTATCAAAACAGCCAAAGAGAGATTTAGAAGAAATGCAAGGGGCCTCCCTTTTTTCACACAACAGAGAAATTGTGCAAAAAAAAAAACAGGCCCGTCAGACAGACACGTGAGTTTGGCTTGTTACATTTATGAGCATGGTTGTGGTTGCCTACCACGCTGTAACTCAGTGTTAGCATAAAGTGCTCATAATGGCTAGTTTACACATGGTGCACATTGGCTAAGACAAATAGCAGATCTTTAAACTAGTTTTTTGATGTTTCCCTTAAGCTAAAAGTTTTCATTTTTTAGTTTCTCTGATATGTTGCTTTATTGAAATTGAGAACATTATTTTGTTAATCAACATTAACAGTGAGTCAGCTGGCTGTATTTTGTTCCTTATTTATTATAGACTGTAGAGTGAATAGTGTATTTTTAGGATCTAACAAAAATGTTTATGGACAATATACAGAAATGAAATTGAGACACCCACAGGGCTGTGTTTGTTTCTTTATTTATTTAACAACTTATCCATTTACTAAATGGTATTGTTATACCAATGCAGCTTTGTGTGGCTCTTTATCAGGGAATAATAATACTGTACCTGATTAGTGTCTCCTCATACCCCATAGTCTTCTCCTCATGTCTTTTTGAGCCAGGCTGAGATAGCATCTCTAGGAGAGGAGGAGAGTGTTAGTAAGAGTGAGAAGAGTGTAAATGAGAGAGAGGAGAGTGTCAATGAAAGAAAGAGCAGGGACTCCCTGCTCTTAACGACTATTCAAAGCTATACTATGGTATACAATGATCATCTAATCAACAATTTATCATGTCTCTCTCATCCTCAAACACACAGACACACACAACATAGATGTCATAGCTTGTTTTAGAATTCATCAGTGTGGATTATACAGTTTTATTGTACTAATAAATTACATTTTCTAGAAGTATTTGATGTGTCAACTTGCACTCTTTCCTGTCATATGGCTTTAGTGCTTTTATGGAATAGGAGTTGGTATACATATTCAAGGCCGTGCAAAGATGAGTGGTATTTGTGAACAATACATTGGGCCGGTCTGGACCAAAATGCCAGGGACAATTTTTTGTAAACCATGGCTTTTTGTTGTTGTATGTTAAGTGAGTACTGGGGGGAATACACGTCCTCAAAGAAACTGATGTAGGATATCACAGTATCAGTGAGCTTATCCAGATCATTGGCTGCAGCTTTGAAAACAGGCTTGTAGAACCCGCTCTGTTTCACTGGTCCATTTCTTTACAGTCCACCACCTCTCGTCATGCCCACACATGCTTGTGTAAAACCATAATCCACTGCCTCTCATCTTCCCTGTTCCCTGTTGAGCTATGCGATACACTTTGATCAGCTAGAAACCAAGCAAATGTCAGACTACTGTCAACCAAACCAGTCTTTAAATAGTTGGGGTTATTTGAAAACCTACTTTTGCGAACTTGTCCTAGCGTTTTCATTCAGACTCAATAAAACCAGTGCAGTACAATTCTCTGGACTCTGTAGGTCGATGATTATCAAAAAAGTTAAACTTTTGCGTTTGAAAAGCTATAACAGGGCAGTTTAAGAAATGTGGCATGGCCAAGTATACCAATAAATCTATATTTTCTTAATGAAACAACAGACGATCAGGAAACTAAATGAGCTCATGCATCTTGAGCAGTTATTACAATAAACTGTGTGTCAACTGTCAAATACTCGTTAATTTATTACCCTATTTTGGGAGGGAGTCCGATTTTAGTCTAGTTTTACATGTCAATCATGTTTATGTGCAAAATGTACATTTAACCTCTGTCCATCAAGCTCCTGAGGAAGTGCCCCCTCCCTACTCTGGCTCTGTCTATTCTGGTGAGGATATTCTGGCCCCCCTCTGAATTTATTGCTCTGTTTTGGGGTTTGTGTGTTTTTAAGTCTAGTTTGTCCATGTCTTGTTTACGAGCTAAGATTTGCTCCAACCTTTGGTTCTGTCCACAACAATTCTCTGACCCTCTCCTCACATTTCTACAACAGATGTTTTCTGACTTTCTCTTGACACAGTTCTGGCCATGTGGGTGTGAATGTGTGAAAAGTTTTGTGAAGGGTAAATAACTGTTTACAGTGTGTGTTGACTGTAGTAAGAGATGCGTTCCATTTGTAGCGTTTACACTTTAGACACAAAATAAAAGCATATGGGTTTCCATTTTATTTCAATGTGTCTTCATCTAGATTCTGATTAAAGGACATACCCCAACTTGTTTTTCTGCATTGGGGGAAATGTGTGTTGTACAGTTCAGTATGTGTTTGTATCGTTACCTTCCAAGGTTTCCTACAAATGGTTTTATAGCGGTTGTTTAAACAAAGAATAACGCTTCTGACTTCTGGCTTGAGAAGTTACCTATTCAGAGTGACAAACGTTTTTATTATGGGTGTTAATAATTGAATGCTTTCACTAGATCTCTTGATAATCACAGAATGACATTGACAAAATAAAAAATGCTTTAGCATTCTGTGTCATCATCTACTTTTCTGATTCTAGTTTTCTGATTAAAGGCAAGCCTCCAACTCCAACTTGAATATCCTTAATGTGTACTGACACCCATAGACTCCCTCCACTTCCACTGAGCTTCATGCCTCAGATAAAGAGTATTTCACATAAATACATCTTATACTAATTTAGACAAAATCTTCACATTATAACAAGAAAAACGGTATATAATCTTCTTATTCATAATTTCCTATACATTCTTATACATAATTCTTCTTATTTTTATTACAAAGCTTTTATTTCTAACCATTTTTATTTCATGTTTAGTTTTAAACAGACTTTTGACAATATCTTAAATTAAAGGTGGCCTATTTTATATATGCATATAAAAACAAAATAAAGATAATGCTATCATAATCATGGTTTTTGTGTTAACCACTCTTGCTGTATCTGTTCAGCCAATAACCAGAAAACTGAAACAATGACACCCTCATTTTGAAAAACATTTAGCCAAACAATCTCACGCATCTTATTTAACATCGACTGTGTCACAATGGGTTGGGTATGTGTTTATGTTATCGGTTGTCTTTGGATGTCAGAGTGTTTGTGTTTAGCGAGTTTATGGGTGTCCATCTCTTATAGACACATTCACTTTGGCTACGTGTTAGAGTTCTGTGTATCATCTGGTGACATCTCAACAGCGGTTCAGAGAAACTGAAGTAGTACTGTGGAAAATGTCTTTCCAGCCTAACAGTAAATGTGCTTCCATTTGTATGTTATGTTTTTGTAAGATTTTACATTAAAGTGTTTATGTGTGTCACTGTGGTATTTAAAAAGTTTTGTGTAACGCTCCAGGTAGATCAAACAACATTTTCCATTAAAACCAAGAACTGAATCAACAGGGTATGTTTTTGACTCAAAGTAGTTATTGGATAGTTATTGGATACATTATATTTTCTGACACAAAGTAACAGAGGATAATAATAATAGTTGCCTCTCTGTCTATTGTCTGGCTATAATAAGAAGTCCTCTCTGTATGTACCAGCTGTAGCCTTTCTATGTGTGTAGCTGATAATCTTTCTGTTTTCAGATAGATTGTGAGGTGGTTCATGTAAACCCTCTAAAATACAGGTAAGCAGCAAAATGTAATTACATTTATGGGTACAGGTTTTACAGATGACTAAGACAGTGACTATAGCATACAGGAAAATTTGCAACTTACACAGAAAATAACTTTTATCTTCTGAAGTATTGTGAATGGGTTGTCAATGTTTAGAACATGCTCTTCCAGAGCTACTAAGACATGTTTGTTATGTTGTCAGCTCTTAGAAAGTTCCTGATTTAAAGGCAACATGAATCGTTATCACAACATTTAGTCATCTTATTCAGACAAACACTTTTTCATGTTTTCAGTCTTTATCTCAGGGGTTCTTGATTCTTGAGTACTGTCAAAAATATATAATCTCTTTTGCCTTCATCTTAGGTCTTTTATTGGAGTAGAATGAAAGGAGATTTGCATCAACATGAAAAGGCAAGACCCAAACCAAATCTCATGTGTTTTAGATGAATCGATTTACTTTGTATGTTCTGTGTTAAACCACTGCTTCAATGAATGAATCATTTGAAAAAATCTAATTATTCGAAGTGTGAATATTTCAGTCAGTGAAGTTCTACACCTGTGATACGGTGTTGTCTTAATAAATACCTGTACCGTAAGTAGAGAGTGTAGCAAATGGCCAAATCCTAAAGCTATACCATGAAATAACACAACATGGATCACTCATTGACAGCATGGCAATGATGTTTCTCATTTGGTCTCAAAAACACGCCTGTTTATTCACATGGGTTTTGTGTTCACACCCCGAGGATGTGAGGAACGTCTTGATTTATTCACCTTTGAATTGAGCATTATTTTTCTTAATGTTTGCCAATATTCATAGACAACATGCACTCCAATGTGTTTAGCATGTTAGTTTCATTACGTCTTACCAATCCAAATGGAATGAAAACGCCAGTAAATAGCAGTCTACATTTTATTTGTCATCCAGCAAAACGTAAAGGCACGTAAAAACATTAAGGCATTTGTTTTTATGCTTTAATATGTTCGTTGCTACTTTTTTTCAGTTGTCGAATTGAAACCTTTTGAGTTTTCGACTTTATCACACTGATTCAAATCCCCCTTGTTACACAAAAATACCAATGGACACCATTTACTGTGAACACTCTTTTTTACTCTTTCATTAGATTTCATTAGACCGTCCTTGTTTTGAATTCTCATTTAATTGTCATGCTACATCGTCTCATTTTGCTTCCTCTCCTTCCAAGTTATGATTCACAGTAATGCTGGTGAGATCTAGTTGTTTTTAGTTTCTCATTGTTCATGGCCATGTATGGGATGTATGTTTTGGTTTAATACTTAAAATATACTTAAACTTTAAAACTAAACTACACTAAAGTACTTATAACTGACTTCGTCTTGATATCATTGTTTTTTTCATTCTTTATCCAGTATTATTTGTTGTTGTTGTATGTGTGTGTGTGTGGTATTTATTCTTTTGCACTTTCAACAATATTTTATGCAACAGTTCTTGATAAAGGTAAACTCGGTTGTTTTTCACTAATTAAAACTGTGTGTTTGAGGATAGTTTTCTTTTAAGAACATTGTCTCCTTGCAAAAACATACATTTATAAAATCATACAAACATTTTACATTTAAATGCCCTATGCTAAGTGTTGGTTTCATAAGCTCTATTATTTTCTTGGAACACACCGGCCCAAACACTAGGTGTAAGAAGGTTACAAGAATTACACCAACACAACTTTTCTTTCTGTTTGTATGTGCATGTAGGTGTTATATCTATATAGTGTGTATTGAAAGATGATAACTTAATGTTTGATATCAAACAACGAATACTGGCCACAGGGTGATGGTATGACCAAGCCGATGTGACTACCATTAGTCTAACACAATGTAGGCATGGTTCACATATTGCCATGAAAGTCTAAATATTTTGACTAAATGTTGTGATAACGATTCATGTTGCCTTTAAATCAGGAACTTTCTAAGAGCTGACAACATAACAAACATGTCTTAGTAGCTCTGGAAGAGTATGTTCTAAACATTGACAACCCATTCACAATACTTCAGAAGATAAAAAAGTTATTTTCTGCGTAAGTTGCAAATTTTCCTGTATGCTATAGTCACTTTCTTAGTCATCTGTAAAACCTGTACCCATAAATGTAATTACATTTTGCTGCTTACCTGTATTTTAGAGGTTTTACATGAACCACCTCACAATCTATCTGAAAACAGAAAGATTATCAGCTACACACATAGAAAGGCTACAGCTGGTACATACAGAGAGGACTTCTTATTATAGCCAGACAATAGACAGAGAGGCAACTATTATTATTATCCTCTGTTACTTTGTGTCAGAAAATATCATGTATCCAATAACTATCAAATAACTACTCTGAGTCAAAAACATACCCTGTTGATTCAGTTCTTGGTTTTAATGGAAAATGTTGTTTGATCTACCTGGAGCGTTACACAAAACAGATTTTAAACATCATTTTAAATACCACAGTGACACACACAAACACTTTAATGTAAATTCTTACAAATACATAACATACAAATGGAAGCACATTTACTGTTAGGCTGGAAAGACATTTTCCACAGTACTACTTCAGTTTCTCTGAACCGCTGTTGAGATGTCACCAGATGATACACAGAACTCTAACACATAGCCAAAGTGAATGTGTCTATAAGAGATGGACACCCATAAACTCGCTAAACACAAACACTCTGACATCCAAAGACAACCGATAACATAAACACATACCCAACCCATTGTGACACAGTCGATGTTAATTAAGATGCGTGAGATTGTTTGACTAAATGTTTTCCAAAATGAGGGTGTCATTGTTTCAGTTTTCTGGTTATTGGCTGAACAGATACAGCGAGAGTGGTTAACACAAAAACCATGATTATGATAGCATTATCTTTATTTTTTATATGCATATATAAAATAGGCCACCTTTAATTTAAGATATTGTCAAAAGTCTGTTTAAAACTAAACATGAAATAAAAATGGTTAGAAATAAAAGCTTTGTAATAAAAATAAGAAGAATTATGTATAAGAATGCATAGGAAATTATGAATAAGAAGATTATGTACCGTTTTTCTTGTTATAATGTGAAGATTTAGTCTAAATTAGTATAAGATGTATTTATGTGAAATACTCTTTATCTGAGGCATGAAGCTCAGTGGAAGTGGAGGGAGTCTATGGGTGTCAGTACACATTAAGGATATTCAAGTTGGAGTTGGAGGCTTGCCTTTAATCAGAAAACTAGAATCAGAAAAGTAGATGATGACACAGAATGCTAAAGCATTTTTTACTTTTGTCAATATGTCATTCTGTGATCATCAAGAGATCTAGTGAAAGCATTCAATTATTAACACCCATATTAAAAACGTTTGTCACTCTGAATAGGTAACTTCCCAAGCCAGAAGTCAGAAGCGTTATTCTTTGTTTAAACAACGCTATAAAACCATTTGTAGGAAACCTTGGAAGGTAACGATACAAACACATACTGAACTGTACAACACACACTCCCCCCAAACCAGAAAAAACAAGTTGGGGTATGTCCTTTAACCAGAATCTAGATGAAGACACATTGAAATAAAATGGAAACCCATATGCTTTTATTTTGTGTCTAAAGTGTAAACACTACAAATGGAACGCATCTCTTACTACAGTCAACACACACTGTAAACAGTTATTTACCCTTCACAAAACTTTTCACACATTCACACCCACATGGCCAGAACTGTGTCAAGAGAAAGTCAGAAAACATCTGTTGTAGAAATGTGAGGAGAGGGTCAGAGAATTGTTGTGGACAGAACCAAAGGTTGGAGCAAATCTTAGCTCGTAAACACCACTGACATGGACAAACTAGACTTAAAAACACACAAACCCCAAAACAGAGCAATAAATTCGGAGGGGGGCCAGATCCTCACCAGGATAGACAGAGCCAGAGTAGGGAGGGGGCACTTCCTCAGGAGCTTCATGGACAGAGGTTAAATGTACATTTTGCACATAAACATGATTGACATGTAAAATAAAATCGGACTCCCTCCCAAAATAGGGTAATAAATTAACAAGTTTTTGACAGTTGACACACAGTTTATTGTAATAACTACAATCTTGTGACACTAATGTAAGATTTTGTGCAAAAATGCTTTGACAGTTGCAAACATTAAAAATGGAACATTTCCAATGATATGTCTAATGAAAGTTATTTAGCAGGCTTTTTAGATCTGCAAAATAATTCCTAGTATCTTTAGATGCACACAAAGGTCTTAAAGTGCTTGAACCTGATAATTGCTGCTTGCACCTATATTTAATTTTTGTGTTTCTAGTGACTAACTGTCATATAATATTTCACACAAGATGTTTTATAACACACAAGTCATGGATTATTTTTATAGTTTCGCGGTTCTGAAAAGGTCATGAGATGACAAGATGACAAGAGACCCAATAGCGGCAATCAGTTTTTATTCAAAACAGAGCAATACACAGTCTTAGGCTGAGGGACAAGAAACAAAAGGCAGCAGCTCCGGCGCATGTGGGAAGGCAGCGGGAACTGGGAGGGTGACGGGAAGAGCAGGAAAGCGGCTGAGCGGTGGATGGGTGGAGGCGTGGGCGGAGGAGCGGAGAGGTGAAGGGAAACAGGAGCGGCACTGCGGAATCCAGGAAGGGAGAGACAGAGAAAGTGAGAGGAACCGGTTCAGTGAACTGCAACAGAAAAAGGGTAAAATAAACAGAGAACAAGACATATAACTGGCTGAAGTCACAAAACAGGACAAGAGCGGTCAGGAAACCGGTAACAACCGAGACGATCTGACAACGGACAGCAAACACAAGGGACTAAAATAGGGGAGAAAATTAAACCAGCGCAGGTGAGGGTAATAAGGTAATAATCACACTGAGGCCCTGACAGTACCCCTCCTCACCACACCCGCTACAAACCAATGGGATGGGATGAAATGGGCCGCCTTGGAGAAGCGCTCCACCACAGTCAGGATGACAGTCTTGCCATTAGAGGGAGGTAGCCCAGTAACGAAGTCAAGGGCGATGTGGGACCAAGGACGGAAAGGGACAGGGAGAGGGCGAAGCAGACCACAGGGAGGCGCAGTGGAGGTCTTGTTTTGCGCACATACGGAGCATGCCAACACGAACTGCCTGACGTTGGACCTCATGGAAGGCCATCAAAATTGATGGCAGATGGCAGCCAGCAGCCTGGTTTGCCAGAAGGCATTCTAAAACCCTCCTCACTGGCTGAGTGTGGAGCTGGAGAGAGAGGGAAAAGATCAGAATATCATCCAGGTAAACAAAGCACTTCTCTCAGCACGTCGTTTATGAGGGCCTGGAAGACAGCAGGGGCGTTTGTCAGACCACACGGTACGACTCGATACTCAAAATGTCCCGTAGGGGTGTTGAAAGCTGTCTTCCACTCATCCCCCTCCTGGATGCGAATGAGATGGTAGGCATTGCAGAGGTCTAGCTTAGTAAAGACCCAAGCTCCCTGCAGTAACTTGAAGGCCGACGACATCAACGGCAGGGGATACCGATTCTTAACGGTGATGTCGCGCAAGCCTTGATAGTGAATACATGGGGCTTCTGAATGAAGAAGAACCCTGCACCAGCTGGAGACGAGGAGGGGCGGATGAGGCCAGCCTTGAGGGACTCACTAATGTACTTGTCCATTGCCTCTCTTTCAGGACCAGACAGGGAATGTAACCGACCCCAGGGTGGAGAAGTGCCTGGGAGGAGATCAATGGCACAATCGTAGTGCCGGTGAGGTGGTAGTGACGTGGCCCGGGACTTACTGAAAACCAGCTGGAGATCTCGGTACTCCGCCGGGACCCCGGTAAGATTTCCTGCAACACAGGGGAAACAGAAGCAGGAGAACAGGCAGCACCCAGGCGAGACGCAAGACATGATGGACTCCAAGCCAGAACAGACCATCTCAACCAATCAAGGGTTGTGCTGGCAAAGCCAAGGGTGGCCAAGGATGACAGGTGAGCTAGGGGACTCAATTGGGTAGAACACAATCTCCTCACGATGATTGCCGGGGACAACAAGACTTACAAAGGGGGTGGGTGATGGTGGTAGGTGGGGAAGAGGCGGGAAGAGGTTCTAAAAGGGGGATAGAAGGATTTCCCCACCTGGTGGCAAACTGAAGGTCCATAAAGTTCCCCTCCGCCCCGGAATCCAGGAGAGTCTGCGCTGGAGCTGGGACGTTCTAAAAACAAACAAAACAGTCAAAATAAAACAGAATACTGGGGAGAGGTTCTTGAGAGACCGCCCATCAGTACTCTCCGCTCTACTGATGGGCTCTGTCTTTTAATGGACACAAACTGGCAAAGTGGCCCGACCGACCAGAGTACAGGCAGAGACCCCGAACCAGGCATTGTTGCTTCGGTTGGGGAGTTAGCTTCATTCTCCCTAGCTGCATGGGCTCGGGATCACCGGGGAGAGCCTCAGCCTCAGGAGTGGGACAGGTGAAAGGCCGGGCTCCCTCCTTCATCCAGGATGCATGGACCACCCGACACTGAAGGAGACTGGAGAAGCGAGCCTTAACATGAACAGCCCAGGACGACGGCCGCCTTCAGGTCCGTGGGTGGCTCATGGATGGCAATCTCATCCTGGATGTCCTCCTCCAGCCCATCCAGGAAACAGGTATGTAGAACTGCGGCATTGTTCCAGCTGCAGGAGGCCCCCAGAGTGTTGAATTCTACGGCATAGTCTGTGGTGGAATGGCCCTCCTGGGACAACCGCATAAGCCTTGATGCTGCCTCATCACCCCAGGCTGACCGATCGAACAGCTCGATCATCTCCTGCTTGAATGTCACAAAGTTAGTGCAGCACAAGGCCTTAGAATCCCAAACAGCTGCCCCCCACTCGCAAACTCTCCCAGTGAGCAACGTGATGACATGCCACTTTTAGATCTTCTGTAGGGAAGCGGGCTGGAGAGTGAAGACCAGTGCACACTGGGAGAGGAACGCCCAACAGGAACTAGGGTCTCCTTTGTAGGGAGGAGGATTGTTGGCAATTGTAATATATGTACACATATCCACTGTCCATATATGAAACCTATTAGAAATTGTAACAATTCTTCTCTCCAAAGCGACTTACAGTGCATTGAAGTTTACATTTTTTTACTTTTTTTTTCAGCAGTGGTAATATGGATGACAGATAAAATAACCTTTTCTTTAAATTAGGAATGTCATACAAAGACATAAAGAAAGTGAGATCTTTGGCATTGACACGGGCTTTGCACTGACTTGCATGGAATAATCAGATTCATCATTGACCAGCTAAATAGACGGGAGATGCCTCCATGAATACCACTGGATCTATGGTATACGTAGATGAAAATAAGATGTTCGATTTAAGATGCTTGATTTTAAAAGACCACTGTAATGATGAGAACACGTCACAGAGATCCATTTGCAGCTTTTAATAATCATAGTCAACAGGCAGGGGTCAATAACAACAAACAGGGTAAACATAGGTAAGACAGAGGCATAATCAGTGAACAGGCAGGGTTCGTAGACAGGCAGAAAACAATCAGAAATGGGATAAACAGTCCAATTATCAACACGAGTAATCAAACAGGGTAATCCAAAATGCTCAGTAATGTCAGCCGGGGACACAAGCTCATTACTGCTTGCCACCGATGCCAGTATTTTTTATGATATATTGATTATTGAATATTGGGGGATGTCCACGAATTATGAAATGTGTCTTGGGAACAGAGAATGTGACCATGCGTGACATCCAGATGTTATTCAGAAGAAACAATAATGATGAATGGGCAGGGCCTCACAGCTGCATCACTGGTGTAAGTCAGCAACAAAGAATTCAAAGTTGGTGGGGGTTAATGCGCAAAGAAGGGACTGAATTCTGGACACAGGTTTTTGGAGAGTTTAAAGACGAGGGACTATTTGCTGAGGAAAAGTTCTGGATAAGGCACTGCTGCAGCTAGGTTTTTAAAACATTATTTAGGTAAGCCAAATGCTACTTTTAATTACACATTTAGTTTATTAATCTGTATTTAAATAAGTAGGCTACATTTATCACCCCACACAACTGATTTACTTACATTAAATTATTTATTTATTTTATATTGTTTATTTTATTACATTGACAACATAGATTCAAGACACTTTCCATGGTGTCTTTTGCAATGTGTACTTTCTTGATTATTTACATTTATTGTATAATTTTAGATTTCTATTTTTATTCTTTATCAAACTAGTTGTTATTTGTTATTAGTTGATATTATTAGTTGATATAATAAACATTATTCCAGTTCCAGTTTTAATTAGAATTCACTTGATTTCTATTACTTCACTATTTTTAGCTGAATAAATACCTTTTATTCTGCACAATAATCTTTCTGTCACAGTTATGGACCTTATGTTTTGTTTCCTATCAGAGAGGCAGAGATACTGAGGAGTATGTGCAGGAGTTTTGGGATTTTGCCCATGGCGCCACATGTGATGACCACCTTAATGGGGGAATCATACAGAAAAGCAAAAATAGCATCGTATATAAAACATAAAAATGAATGAGCTGCGGGCTACATCAATTGCCAGGCCACCAGGGGCGTGTCTAAAGGGGTGGCACTGGCCCCACTAAACTATGCTTGGTCCCTCTGGTGCTACCCCAGTTACGCAGACTGATCTGAGTACAACATCAAAGTGCTGCGAAAGCGATTTGAGTTTATTTAAAATCGCTGACCGGCAGCGCAGCGTCTCTTGAAGTAGAACACATCTTTTCACTGTAAGATTCACTACCAGTGAATAGACAGAGCAAACAGGAGAAGCTCGATTCCACAGACCACGTCTCAGTTTATTGTAAGTATTAAGTTACATATATTTGGAAATATGTTAATGCATGTTGAAAGCTCCCTAGGGTGAAGCTTCCTGATCCGTTTCAAATATAAATCGTTACGTTATTGTTACATTTCTTCCTGTTGTTTTAAAGATAAAACGCACAATCACTTTCCCAAATATCTATTCTGAGACAAAGCTTACACACACAGCAATGTTTGCTTGGACAATTAAAGAAGCTGAAAATAATTATTGTCTTACTCAGTGTTTTAAGTAATAAAAATAGAATTGTGTTGTCCGTTCTGTAGAAAACGCTCCCCTTTTTTCCCCATGGGCCACCGTCTTTTCCCCATGGGCCACCGTCTGCTTCTTGGCCATTAAAAAAATCCTGGAATCGCCAATTAAACACAATAAAACAAGCGATAAACAATAATGTGTTGCAGTAACGCAGAACAATGCGTTAACAATGCGCCGGCACATCTAAAGACATTCTCTCTGTTGACATCGCCAAAATTTGGCCAAGAAGATGTGGTTCGCTTGGTGAAAGAGGCTTCCGTATTGCCGTATCATTCGCGGCTTCTTATTGACGGTATCCGTTCCACCTTAAAAGACGCAACGCTTCCGTATCGCCGGCTTCTTATTCGCGCTTAACTTAGGGACCGTGTCGCTTTTCTGTTATTCGCGCTCTTGTAAATGACCAGGTTGCGTGCGTATATATACACAATTTAATAAACTAAAGTTAATAAGTAAACTAAACTTGGAAATGTGATGGACTTTATGAGGAACCCCTATCACTCCCTCCACTTTCAATTCTTAATATCACTTTGGCAGAACAGTTTTTCTTTTTGATGGGCCATCATCACCTTCAACAGTTCAGCACATTTACTACAGCCTGCCTGTTTTAAAGTGCAATCATTTATAGGGCAATATCATACACTATGGTTTCTGCATAATTATGTAAATACATATTTATATTCGCAAAATATAGATATATATTTTAAGGTTTTAATGTACAGGACTTATATAATTTGTACGTTATGGACCCTTTAATATACCTTCTCTTTAATATCTCTTTATAGTTATTCTATTATCCCAATGCCTCCACCTTATGTGTAACCTTACATTTAACTGTCTTATTTGTTGTACTGTCATGTTACTTATCTGTCTGGGTATGTGTTTTGTTGTGATGTTGTAAGTCTGAGCCTCTTTACAAGCAGTTCAGTGCCCAGTTTTCTACATTTAATTGTGCTAATGACAAATAATTTACTCAACATGTTATCACGTTCCCACAAGTTAAAATGTTGTGGCCTCAACAAGCTATGACATTCCTACAAGTTAATATGTTGTGGTCATGACATAGTATTGCGTTACCAGGTATTAATATGTCGTGGCCACTACAAAACTAAGTGACCAATAATGCCCCTTCCCGGTCACCATAGGTTATAGCAAGGCATTTAATATTTTAATGTCTGATTTTAACTTTGCCTTAACAGCTTAACTTGTTAATTTTCTTACTGAATAAACATATTAAAATAACTACAAGAAATAAGTAATTGTCATATATAGCTTTAATTTACAAAGGGCAGGTAATGTAGTTTGTGTTTAGTGAATTTATATTTATGAATTTTTAATGTACGTAATGTTTAGAAGTGATGCATTTGTTATATAAAGGTTTCTGTGATGCTTTCAGAATATTGCTTTTCTGTTGTACAGACATGTTTTTGTGACGATTTATATTCCGTTTGGTTCGTGGACGGCGTTTGGATGACGTCACATGGGAAGGCCTTTGTTTTGACGGCGACGTGCCCAGGAAGCGCTTCACTCAATGCACACATCATACTCGGTCAGTTAGCAATAAGTGTTCTTACCGTGTGCATAGTGCAGAGAAGGTGTACAGCTATACGACTTTCCCGCTGCTAAACCACGTCGCCTTTTTTAAGAATCATTAAGTCGTTAAGTGCCTGAAATCAGAGAAGCAGATTATGCCAACGTTAACAGGTTTGTTGATTCCGTGTTTATTTGGAGTTTGCTTGTGATGATTATAGTGATGATTATAGCAGTTACTAAACGTGACGTGGTTGTATGATTGATTGAACTTGAGCGACATCATTTAGATTATCAGTCGTTCTAATGCAAGAGAGTCAAACCGCCTTCATATCAGATCTTCAGTGGAGGTCTGTGTTTTTTCTTGTATTGAATAGATACACACATACTGCTGTCTAGGGCTAATAAACCAATACACATTATAAGGAACTGTTGACACCAAACATCCTATTGCATAGGATTTGTTGTTAAACCTTCCAAAGTGTACCTCAGGATCTGTGGTGGTTTAGCAGCTCGCCCTAGTGATCGTGTGAAATGGATGACTTCAGCTCCATCAGTCTTCTGTCTCTGGCCATGTTGGTTGGCTGTTATGTGGCTGGAACTATTCCTCTGGCTGTCAACTTCTCTGAGGTTAGTTCTGGCCTGAATAGATTGTCTACAGGGTCTTATTTAGGACAGGGTTCCAACATGTGCTGATTGAGATTTGCTGGTTGGAACTAAACTGCAGGAATTTAGATCTCCAGGAGCAGGACGTCTGACTCACAACTTTTCACCCTCAAAAGTCTGAACATGTTGAATGCAATAATCTAATAACAGTTTATACTGTACTACAAACTAATTACTGTGTAATTAAACCACCTACGGTAATCAATGGCTTAAAAGGCCTATTGAGTGTATTGTCTCCAAATTATGCTTGAACCTTTTTGGACATGCAAAAAACAAACTATTGAGAACCTGTCATTAAAATTAGAAGTTGGCTGATATGGAGTTTTAATGACCAATAACTAAAGAGTGGTGAGGTAGTTGATAAATGTGAAAACTGAGAGGTAGACTCATGTTTTTGTTAAAATTGGGTGGATTGAGGTTAGTAGACACTTATGTTGATCAGCCTACCTTGGTATTTGACCGATGACAAAAATAATGCCCTGGATTCAACACCTGGCCAATTTATCGGTCTGTCACTATTGAAAAACCTTATTGATCATCCATTAGACATTGGGAAGGACATTTGTCTCCCTCTATGTCTGTAGTGGTTATGTTCCTGGTTTTGTTTTTAATATCTATAAAATTGTGATCATTGCATGTCTCTGCAATGGTAAAGCAAAGCTGATAGTAGTCAAGCACAACTGAGACGTTTGATTCGATTCTCAGGAGAAACTCAAGTTGGTGACGGTGTTGGGAGCAGGACTGTTATGTGGCACTGCACTAGCTGTCATTATTCCAGAGGGAGTCCATGCACTGTATGAGGAAATGCTGGAAGGTTCCGGTTTGCTCTTCAATTCATTTATTCATTACCTAATTGTAATAAGGAAATGCATTGGAAAGGAAGCCCAAAACAAGTAAAGGTGTATCAAGCAACCTTAGAAGGTTGCAGACTTAAGATTTCCATGCTCAAAGTTTTGGGTAGAGATTTTCCTCTAAAAATCTGATTTGATGGAATCATCTGACTGGATAGAATCATCTGACATTACTTTGATTTGTGGTATGAATTGGTTCCACAGCTGTACTCTCTGCTGTATTGTAGGTGGACACCATCATGGCCATGGGAAGGCGGAGGCAGAGGAGTCTGAACCAAAGGTTGCAGAAGGAGTCATAGGGCCCAGTGGTGAACATAGTCATGGTCATGAGCATCTCCACGCATATATTAGTGTCTCTCTGGTGCTGGGCTTTGTTTTTATGTTGCTGGTGGATCAGATCGGCAGTTCACACATGCACAGCAGTGATGGTAGATTTTTTGTCTTTTAGCTGTTCCACATGTTACAATGCTTACCTGTTATAATGCCTGAATCTACTCTATTCTTAGATCCAGAGGCAGCAAGGGCTGCTAGTTCTAAGGTCACTACTACACTTGGTTTGGTCGTCCATGCTGCAGGTAAAAACAAACATGTTGAAAATGTTAACCAGATGTTTCCATTCTATTGTGCTTATCATGTTACTTATATGATGTTAAAGTTGACTGATAATTTTATCTGATCAAGCTGATGGGGTTGCACTTGGAGCTGCTGCATCCATCTCTCAGACCAGCGTCCAGCTCATCGTATTTGTGGCCATCATGTTACATAAGGTACAGCCATTCTAAATGTAGTTCATGCCAAACATCATGTTTCTCCATTCAGGTCAATTCAGACCTGTGCCTTCTGCAAGCTACTTGACTGATTCATTAAAAAAACTGACCGAGTTGAGGTGCACAAAACACTGGCAGAAACCTGTACATAAATGTTTAGGTTAAACATTTATTCAATGGCCTGCTTTTATATACTGATTTAAAAATATATATATATAATATATATTGTTGTTCTGCTGTATGTGTTTTTTTTTCAGTTTTGTTTACTTGTAAGGACCACCCACTGGCCCAATGACTATTTGTAAAATATTGGTAAATTCCTATACTATTAGTTATTTATTTATTAGGGACCCAGTGTTGCACAGAGTCTCGCACTGGCCGGGATACGCTGAGCTCACGGTCACAAAATTGCCAGTGTGATCTTAGTCAGAGGTTGCCAGGTAAATTTATATTATTAAATCTGGCTGCCCCGACCTAATAATAGTTATCTTAGTCACAATCATACACATTGCTAAGTCAGGTGATAGCTCTATTCATTAACATCAGATTCCTTCTAATCTACTGTAAAGAACAATTTCTGAAGAAATTCAAATAAATCAAGAATATTAGATTTTAGATAAATTAGATAAATTCATTATGCCAGGCAGGTTAAAACATCACTTTAAAGCAATAAAAAACAGATAATGAATTCGAAACAATAAATGATCAACAGAATAGAAAAGTTTAAGTCACAGAGTCTATATCATACCTGGCAATGGATACATACCCAGATAGGACAAAGAGTCATAAATTGTATGCCCAGTTCAGAATTTGGTCTGGTAAAGTTCTCGTGACCTGAAGGGGCACCCTGCTGGGATAGTTAACACTACATAATCCAGAATTCTTGGGAAAAACACATTCAACAGGAGTATGGAAGTTTTTAAGACCTTGGAATGCTATATCCCGTAATAATAGAAATTACACCTTTTTACCCATCACACCATAACCTTAATAGTCAATAACCTAAATTATACCAAACATGAAAATACCATACTAAATAAAATATAAAAAATACCAAATAACATGAAACTTAATGACATTACACTGTATGTCACACATACATGTTCAGTGAGCTCCATTGATCTGAACCTAGATGGAAAGGAGGGTGAAAGGGAAGGGGGGGAAGGAAGAGGTGAAATATGCAACTGTTGTGAAAAATGCATCAACTATTGTGGGTTAACACTTTAACTCAACTCTGAGACAGATTCAGAGATGGAAGGGAAGAACAGCAGGCAGGAGATGAAGTGATGATGGAATAAAAGGAGCAGCGTTTATGGAATAATCTTATCGGATCCGAATTTCTTAAAACCAGCCTGTGTGTGTGTATTATTTGAGAGATGACTAAAACTCTGACTCGAGAGTACATCTGTGCTGACGTGTTGTAGTTTATTTCTTATATTCTTTTCCTTATTCTTCACTCATTTTATATATTCAGTAGGTATTATTTCCTTTTAAAAATACTTTTGTTTTATTCTACAATGTTGTGAAGCAGTAATTTTCTGCTGTCTTTAAGCATTGAAAACACAACTTTACACAATGCAAGATTATTCAAATCCTCCAAATTCAGATCCTTTATATGTCCAAACTGGCCACAATTAATACAGTTGTGCTTTATGTAGCTTTAGTATTTTTCATTCTTACAAAAATTTAATTCTTTACATAAGTCAATCGTTTACCTTGGTTTGCTATTATAGTGTTTCCTGTGTTTCAGGCCCCTGCTGCATTTGGCCTTGTCTCTTTCCTCATGCATGCAGGCTTAGAAAGAAACCGCATCCGGAAGCATCTGTTAGTCTTTGCTCTGGCAGCTCCTGCTTTGGCCATGCTTACATATGTAGGACTTAGTCAGGTATGTTCAAGAAGTAAACAAAACAAAATCGAACAGTACTTAAGCTGTTGTCTTATGGATTGTTTGTGACAGTTTAATGCGGGAAATGTTTTGTGTAATCTGTTGCAATTAAAATTAAATGGCATATAATTTATTTAAAAACAGCAGATTGTTTTAGGGTGTACTTAAGATTGCCAATATTATAGAAATTATATAAACTATAGAAATAATAAGTAAATAGTCACCAAAATACTCATATTAGCTATTAATCCTTAAAAAAAAGTAGTAGTCAAAGAACTAGTTTGATATTTTGAAGCAAGCTAAGTGTCACCAAATTCAAATTAAATGTTTATAGCCAATTGAACAATAAATATTGCTATTGAATAAATAAATATTGTATATATTCTCTATCTGTTATCCAGTGACTTAAAAAACAGGTGAAAGGCACAGGACTATAAAATATTAGTCCAATCATTTAGTCTGATAGGATGTATCATACTTGCCTACTTTAGAATGTCACTTGCTATTGCTAGCCTTTCCGAAATTGCCTACCCTAACTTTAATGTTTGTAAGAAATATCAAAAACAAAAAGTATAGCCTGCATTGTTTGCTTCTGTGTGATGCTGCATTCATGCCAATAGGTGTCAGTATATAGCACCACCGTCATATGACAAATCGTCAAACAATGACAAAAAATGGCTATAGAGTACACACTTGACGATCAAAACTGACACGTTCTTGTTAAACCTTTGAGTGTTACTACTCTTACATTTGTTCTGTATTTGCCTCTACATTCGTTGAACTTCATATGAGGTTACGTTGAGCAGTAGGATGGTTTACTACAGTCAGTTAGACCATAACAACCAAGTATTGTGTTATTGGGGTCTTGAAGTTTTGATTTTTGCTTTTAACACAAAAAATGTCAATGTCTGGGAAACAAATCAGCTTGTTTATTGGTAGATTCCCTAAGGTTGATTAGTTGTTCAGGCAATCAATAGACCAATTTACAAAAATAGTTTTGCACATGCCAAGTGGAAAACACTAGCATCTGCTAGGTACCCATACAATTTTGATATAGGAAGAACATGGTTTATTCAGTGTTCTTAAGATACATGTTTTTAGTAATAACTGAAAAGCTTATTGGGGTTACATAACCAGCATAGAGGCCTATGAGTTGCCTGTAGGCATTGCATTGCCATGGGAACAGCTGAGGTGGCAGCAGGAGATTTCTTACCTCTGGCTCTCCCACTGCTAAATACAAATGATTGTGTTTCTTTAGACGCTTTAGCATTTACAAAGAAATGCTATGTGTTTTTACCTCTGGGATGTATGGACATCCCTGTAATAGTCCTGAATATTTAAAAGCCCTCTACTGTGTCCTAATTTATCCATGATCTAATGCTCTGTTTTCATTCTTATTCTCTCCAGAGCAGTAAAGAGGCACTGTCAGATGTTAACGCTACTGGTGTAGCCATGCTGTTCTCTGCTGGAACCTTTCTGTATGTGGCTACGGTTCACGTCCTCCCAGAGGTGGGTGGAATGGGAGGCCACAGCCACTCGCCTGGAGGAAGCGGGGGCAAAGGACTGAGCAAAGTGGAGGTTGGAGCCCTGGTTCTAGGCTGTCTGATACCCCTGGTGCTCTCTATTCGCCACCAGCACTAGTGTTCTTCACCTGATGCAACGCAGAAGCTGATGAAACCATACCTGAAACAGTGAATGAGACTTTCAACAGCATTGGCCAAACAAGAACCATGTTACTGGTTTGATTTATGTCTTGGATTGAATATAAAGGCATTTCAGACAGGGGCAGGAGTTGGGAAGCATCTATGTACTTCCAGGACTGGTTGCTTTGGACCTACCGCAAAGCACTTTGTGCTGATATCTTCAAATAAGTCATGTATCGTGTCCAACTCTGTTGGGTTGTGTCCAAACCTTGAGTTGTCATGTAGGCTTCAAATATAGTGTTCGCTTGATTTTGTATGGAGTACGTCCATTAATTTTTTAACAGAGCTGGTGTTGCCATTTTCAGTAATGAGAAAGTAATAGTTTTTTTTATACTTTCCAAATATGTTAATTACATGTACTCTATAAGATTGTAATTTAGACCTCCCCAGACATATCCTCAGTTTATTTGTATAAACCAGCTTTGTATAAGCTGGTAAACACAAAATAACCACTTTTTCTCACAGCATTCGTTTCTAATTTTTAAATTATTATGTCCCTCTTAATGTTTTTTTAAATAGGACATTAACAGTGTTTTCTTGCTTCTCAGTATGCCTCAATTTTTATCAAAACATTAAATGATGTATAAACTGATTTTTCCTCACAAACTTTATTACTATCAAAATTGTTGTTCTTGGAGCAATCAGAGAGAATTGTATAGATATTGGACACACTTGACAACTGTTTTTGGTGGTTGAAACTTTAATTTTTAAAACTTTAAAAGAACTTATACTTCTACAGTTAGTTCCTATGAGGGACCACTGAAGGATCAATGTTTCCAAGACTAAAAAGTTATTTTTGACTCAGTTTTTATAACACTATAGATGTTCAATGTCCTAAGGCTTAGCTTATGGACGTATTGTTCTCATAAGTTAAGTGCATGCACAGCTTTGTCATTTGACTCATGCCATTACTCAAACCTGATTTGTCGTTTTATACTGGAAAAAGGATCTTATTGGTCAGTCAGATGTTTTGTACTGTACTGTAAATATGTATTGTGTATAAATGACAAACAACTTCTCAAGACAAAAGTGAAACTTCTTTAGACCCTACCCGACGCCCTGTTTGATGCTCTGTTCTCTTCAGTACTTTTTTCAACTGTAGTTTATGTACTAAATTAATGGAAGGTAAAAAAAAAAATAATGACATTGGTAGTTCCATTTTACATGCATTTTTTCTTTAACTGATTCTAAAGAAAAGTCAAGGTCACTTGAAAAGACAATGTGTGTGTGTGCAAGCACAGCATCAACCTCAACTTTACAGTGTGAAGATACAGTGATGAGTGGAGGCTTTATGTTGACTTAAGAATGTTTTTTACAATTCTTTTAAAAGGGAAATTCCAACTAGCCTCATCTGAATCCATCTGAATTGTGGGTCAGATAACAGAAACTGAGCTTTGATCGCTGAAGTTTTGTGCCATGTTGTTTATACTTTTTAACCACCTAGAGCTTTTACAGTGATAGGATGAGGGATTGGTGGCAAGGCATGATGACATCAGAGTTTGGGGGCTTTCATGTGATCATTCCACAAGAGGAGTATGCCTTATTTTTCTTTAACTTTGTGAAAAAACCTCTCTGTTTATTATGATTTAAATAAACCCTTTTTTCCTTTTTAATGGATGCATATCTTATATTTATTTATAGCAATTCTAGTAGGAGAATAACCCTACTTAGCCCTAATATGATTTTAATAAGGTCATACAAGCTCTGATGGGTAATTGTGCTTGTGTGACAACAATGTCAACTCTGGTCCTGTTAGTAGCCAGCAACATTAACAAGAAACAAAAAGAAATACACAACACCACATTTGTGGTTGCTAGGGTACAGTAAATGGTTACTAGGATGCAGAGACTCCTAGCAGAGACAAAAAGAGACTCCCATGTCTCTGTGATGTCATGGTGCTGAGAGATAGCAACCAACCAATGAATTAGCTAGGGCATGGCTGGACAATTTCTATGGTAATATTTAAAGACTACTTGACAGTCTGAGTCAAAAGAGGCCACCCACCTGTCTCTACAATGTTCTGATGCCTCTCACCTTATTAAATAAAGTCAGTGGGGTCTTTGCTTTACAACATTCTTGATGCGGAGCTATGACATCACAAAATTCAGCCCAATGTTAAGTCTATGGAATTTTTCCCATTTTTCGTATGCCCTAAAAACATCATACACCTGATCGCTTATAAAATTCATAGCACACCCCTCCTCAATAAGCTGGTCGATTTGACACCTCATTCAACTCATTCATATGACAAACCATACAGGACGAGTAGCATGAAATTTTGTCCAGAAAATTTCATGCTACTCTTCGCAAGCATGCTACTTGCTTCTCAAGCACCACCAATAATTAAGCAAAATTACCAGTCACTAACACACTCTATTCTGCACTGTACTGTGCCAAGAAGAAATATGAAAGCCTTTTGGAATAGGTTTGTTTTCTGCATTAATTGGTGATAAAATGCCATACAAATGTCAACACAACATGCCTAAAATAACACACAATTGTAATCTTTCATGTCTTTATTAAAACATTCCCATCAACTGTCCTATATGTGAGATTAAACCAAATTCCAAAATAAAGATGCTGGAAAAGCAAAGAATATACAGGACCTGGAGGATTTTTTTGTTGTGGTGATTTGCGCAGCATTAAAGACAAAACAATTAAAACTTCTAACAATGACAAAAACACACGAAGCAATGCAGGTACTACCATTACTGTTTAAAACTACTTAACATTAACATTGTTTTTTAATACATTCTTTCAAAACTTACTGACAGCTTCCTGCAAATGGCTGAGAATAAACCATTAAAAAAAGCTAAGCATGCAGTCAAAACTCAGTTTGCATTAGTTAGACCTAAGATGAGAATTAATCTACAATTAATCTAAACCTTTAAGGCATTTTAGTGTTATGCATTTTCTGTTTGAGCGTGATGAGAAAAACAGAAACTCTGTATGGTGCCCTTAAATCATATTTCAACAAAGTTCATATTTCTTTTCACCAACGTTTCAAAACCTTTTAAACGTACACTAAAACGATTTTCAGTTTTCTTTCCTTAGAAAAGGTACCGGAGTGCTTAATTGTGGTTGATGGCCCCATTTCTCATGCTCCAAGGCTGTTGGGTCAAGGTCACGGGAACGAACCCAGTCGCAGACAGCAAATAGCAGAAAAAAGGGTCTTTATTTAAAGAATAAACAAAACAAGAACCCACGAGGGGGAAAAACGAAAAACAATACAAGCTAAATTAGCAACTAAAAAACCTCCACATCCGGAGTAAAAACGAAACTTAACCGGGGAAACACGGGCACGGCACGAAAAACACGGTAAGACTAGGCAGTCAGGCAAGACTTGAAAGTCAGACAAGGCCCGAAAACCACGAAACACATCTGGGACTCGTGAAAATCACAACTAGACAACCGAAAGTTACGAAAACGAACCAGCACAAGACAGCGAACACACGGGCATTAAATAGGGTAACAGATAAGGACAAACAGGTGCGCGAAACAAGCGCTAACAAGTCAAGAAAACAAGGGGGCGGGGCCAAGACCCGAGACCGGAGAGCACATGGCGAATGTAAACAAAACAGAGGCCATGTGCTTCCACAAGGACCCAGAGCATGAGTTCAGATCCCGACTCCAAGAAACAAGAACCAAGACTAGAAGGAGTCAGGATCCAAACAGCATGCTATGACAGAGAACACAGGGGATGTCAGGATCCTGGCACTATAATCTAGAAGGACTCAGAACAGGAAGCCAGAACCCTAACATGTTGCACTTGATGGCTGAAGGCTTTGACAGATTTTGTCAAAAAACCTGACCTGCCTGTTGTGTTGTTTCTCAATAAATCGCTGCAAATGGATCCTACCGCCTCAGTCCCTTTGTTACAACTACAGTGATGAAAAAATAAAATTAACACACTGCTTGTACTAGGCAAGGAACAAAAAATGTAAAATCTAACATTACATAATTAGAATTGCAGAACAGCTTTTAACAAAAATTTAATTTAAACAAAACACCCACGAGGGAGCAGAACATGAACCAAAACAAGACAAGTAATCAATAAGTGTTGACACTTGTGCCTTTTCATTTTCTTCTAAACAAAAAAGGACAAATAAATAAATTTAAATACATTTTGAAACAGCTTGATGTTGGTGCAGCCTTTAGAGATGTACTTAGACCAGGCAGCTTATACCAAGTTTTCTAAGTGAAATAAATATAATGTATATATGATGTAATGGTATAAAATGTTACATGTATGTAATTTAATGTATAAATATCACCTGCAAGTATTTAATGTATGTGTTTGTTTTAAGACTACAGTATAATATAGTACAGTATAAATGACAGTTAAACAGTGACAGTCTAATGACAGTACAGTTAAATGTAGTACAGGTAAAGTTTAAATGCAGGTAAAAGATAAAAATCAAGATGTTTTCTACTATTTTGACCTTCAGTGTGATGCATCCGTCCACTGTTAGATAATAGGCATGAAAAGATCAAGCTCTTTATTAATTACAGAATCTCAACACAGTTGCTGGACACATGGGGGGAATTTGTAAATGCACTACACAACATGGTACATAGATCACATATTGATATCAGAAGTGAAATAAGGAGTATTGTCAAAAATCCTTTTGATGTGTGTATTTCTAAAAGTGCAGTTTAAATTTGAAATTTGTGAAATTTAAAAAGTGAAATTTAAAATCGACAAACCCCTCTTCATTGCTCCACTCCCAAAATAATGAACAAGTTATGCAACACAGGCAGCGATTAACAGCTGGCAGATATGCCACCCATTGCTGATTGGCTATGGCAGTGTTATGGTGTTGTGTGAATCAGCCCAATCCACTTTGTTTGTTCTCCTATTTACACAGTTAGGACTGTGTGCAAACATTATTTTCAACACACAAAGGGAACAGACATCTAACAAATATTCACAGTGGTTTAAATTTTCATGGCATTTCTCATAAATAACATCCTCTCTCATATGGTCAATGCATGGTCAATCACATTTCTAAAGTAATTGGTCATATGACATTTATTTAAGGCAGCAAAAAAATATTTAGAAACAATATCCTTTTTTTACAATTGTTAAATGTAGTCTTGTAAAGGACACTGTAAAGGAGCCAGAAGGAGTTTTGAAGGGGTAATAATGTCATTAGTCATCAGACATGATGAATGTCAGATGAAAATGAAAAATGTGCCCTGTGTTCCTGAATAAAATACTTTTCAGTGGTGGTTCTTCAGTTGTGTACCTGCTGTGCTGTAAGCTGCATTGCACACTGGGCTGAGCTATACACAATCCACAGTTTTGTGCTGAGCTGGCTGGCCAATATAAATGGTATGATACATATAAAATGACCCTTAATGAACATTTAACTGGTTTTCTTTCTTTCTTTCCACCTCTACTACTGTCTGCAATTTACTCAAATTTTGGAAAATTTCAATTTCAAATTTGGAAAATTCAGGCATATCTGAGATGGCCAATTATTGATTGCCATTACTGTTAATACAGCACAATACAGTTTTAAAGAGTAGACTTTTCCAGCTGACTGTTTAATGTGGGGTAGAAAACATTCCCATTAAATCAATTGTTGAGCACAATTTTCTTTCTACAATTTTCCGTCGATGTATTTCCTGTTGAAACAGAAAGTTAGGGAAGTTGTAGCCAGTAACCTAGTGCTATTCTGAGAAAGGATATTTGTGTAAGCCTTCAAATGCAACATTTGGCATCAATATTTTTAGTCATATACTTCAAATATGTATAATAAAATACTAGATGTTTGTGAGTAAAAGAAATAACCAGATAATGTATAGCTAACAGACATGGACAAAAACGCATTTCATGAAGCATTTATAAAGCCTTTTGCTAGTCTTATCGCTAGTGTATTTTAAACCCTTTAGCCCCTTATGTGTTATAAATCTACAGGCTCTGCCTCCTGGACAAACTGGTGGCACCCATGGCCTGTGAAAACTTGCCGATCATCTAACACGACTTTAAGTATTATAAACATGTTAAAACAGCTGCAAGCATCAATAACGGGCCCAAGCACTGTACAATACATGGTAGACACTTGCATTTAACTCTGTAAATAATAGTGGAGTATTTAGGTGTCCATTTTAAGAACATTTAAAGTGTCACTTACTGCTGCCGGTTGGCACTATAACTATGACTCACCAAACATGTTTTTCAAGTTTCATGTAAATCAATCCCCAGAGCATTACAGAGAACCAAATAAATGCATATGCTCACTGGTATATGCATCTTGTGAATTTGAAGCTGAATTTGACTTCAGCCCACCTGTATATTCAAGATAATCAGTTACAGTCTTCACAGACATAGCAGTTTTTTCCTAATTTCTGCATTATGGACTGCACTGGGGCATGCTTATTATGCATTTGTCCAACTGCAGATCTTAATATTTATTACTAGAAACAAACAAAATCTCAGCCAACCTTGCCATTTAAAACCCACATATTTCCCTTCTTAAATATGCAACTGCAAGATGTTTTCATGATATTTCATACTACATGTAATGAGATTTCTTTAGAAGACCATTTTTTATTTCTTTATTTGGTTTCTTATTCAACGATCTTCAAAAATCTTTTTCCTTGAAAATGGTTTTCAAGGTCCCCACCATCATGGAAAAGTTGGATATAAGGGAATTTTAATTCAATTCAACTTTATTTGTATAGCACTTTTACAATGTGGCATTGTCTCAAAGCCACTTTACAGGGAGGAAAAAAGGGAAAAAAAACAAGGAAATATATACAATGATGAATTGATTTTAAAGATGGGATATCCAGGACTGGAAAACTCATGGAAAGATATTAAACCTATAAGATATAAGAAAGTGTATAGTGTATAGTAGTACAGTATTCTAATTCTAAACAACTCTAAATTATCTATTTTATTAGATATTTTATATCTGTTTTTTTGAGTGTGTCATTATAAAAGGTTTCTTTAATGAAGTTCCAAACATTAGAAAAAAGAAGAGTTCCCTTTTGAATTTTAAAGGTGCACCTTTAGAATTCACCTTGAAAATACGCCGCCTTAGTCAGGTTAAGAATAAGGAAAAGGGACAGATAATAGCATTAGAAAGCAGTTAGAAAGTATGCTGATAACAGCTCTGTTACAGAGATCACCTGTATTTCTAATTCCTGACTGTTTCCCCCAATACAGTTCCACCACAAAAATTATACATGAAGCTATAAGTTGGACAAAGAGCCATAAATTGCAAGATTTTACTTTATAGAAATTGAATTTTAGAACAAGATTTAATTTTAAGTGAAAACACTCTTCAATTTACAAAGTCACATGCACAGGAATATTGCATCAGTGTCATCACAGTGCAATTGATTTAATTCATTTCTGTTCATTACTAGCATTGAATTAACACTGAGTAAAGGGTGAAACACCCTTATGGCTCTGTATAGTCATCCTGTTAAAGTTAACTCTTACAGAATTAAGACTGAACATTATACCTTAATTATTCAAATGTAGATAAATACAGAGAAATTGCTGCAAAGCTAGTAAAGAATATAATTTTCAAAGAGTGTTAGTTGTCAGTGTTAATGAGACAGCCATTATTTCCACTTTAGCTTAGTTATTTAAAGTACTATAACAAGTCCGATCTTGATTGGTGCTGCGTGATGAAAGCCACAAAAGGACATCAAAATATATAGAAATTAGCCTCTAGATTTTAGCATTTATCATTTTTTTGTGTGAAGCTGTCTGTCTTGTGTGTGAATAAAAAATAAAAGTTACTATCGCTAGCAAGAGCAGTCGATTCAAGTCATGTATTCCTTGCCCCGTTATATATCAGGCAGGGATACATATGAGCTATGTGTTGATTGTTTAAGAGTGGAGCATGCACTGGCATGTGAAACATTGTGAGAAAATGCTCTGCCCCCACCTGGCCCTGTTTGATAAAGCAGGCCAGGCTGGAGTAACCCCTGATTTGGCACCTGTGCCCGCTGATGTGGCTTGGCATTTATGGTCATGGGGATCACAGATGGACCTGGTGGAGGAGATGGCTTTGGCCCTTTCTCAACCCTCATTAACCAGGTCCAGCGCTCTTGCTGGGGATCTGGAATCCCACTCTGTGGTTTCTTCCACCCCTAGTGAGGGCATGGTGCTGGAATTGTCATTTTCTGAGGAGGTGGACATTCTTAGCCACACTGAGGTGTCAAGATTGTGGAAATGGCCATTCTCATCTCATATTTCAAGTCCCACAATGCATAGCTATTCGTAATTATTTTAGACATTAGCCATGTATCTCTCACCCAATGCTGCATCATCCCTCAATGATGATGCTCCCTACCAAGGCCTGTCTCATGACGTCTTCCTTGATAGGAAAGGCTTATTTGGCGGCGGGTCAGGCTGGTGCATGCCTGCATACCATGGCCATTTAGCAGGCATACCAGGCCAACCTCCTTAGAGATTTAGATGATAGTTACATCAGGCCACAAACCTTTCTCTCCAGGCCACTAAGGAGGCAGCCAGTGCCGTCGGCCACTTCATGGCAGCTCTGGTGGCTTTGGAGAGACACGGCTAAACCTTTCAGGCATGAAGGAGGGGGATGAGACTTTCCTCTCGATGCCCTAATCTTGCCTTCTGGCCTATTCTGTGATGTTTTTAATTCAGTAATTAAAAAAGTTTCAAGGCAAAACACCTTTTTAGAAGTTTATTCTCCACCGCTCTAGGTCTCCTCATGGGGTTTGCTGCCAGGGAACAGCTCCAAACATTAGCCACCAACTCCTCGTACAGGCAGCAGCAAAAGGAGAGTGTTGCCTTTCATCCCCACCTCAGGGATCTTGGGGGTTGAAGCAACACTCTCACCCAAAGCCTTCTCTATGAAAACTAGATCTGAGGACTGTTATTCTTTTTAAAAATGCTTCAGGGAGAAGGCCCTGTTGCCAGTTCCCCCTTCTGAGAGGGAAGCCGGCTTCTATAGCTGGTGCATTATAGTTACAAAAAAGGATAGGGGAGTTGTGTTCCAATTTTAGACCTGCAGCATCTGAACTGTTCTCTAAAGAGATTTAGGTTAAAGATGTTTAGGGTAAAGATAGAACTATTCCATCTATCAAGATTCAAATTAAATTGGGGATTGGATCGTCACAATATATCTAAAGGACACATACGTCCATATTTCCAATCTTCCTGAGGAAGTTCTTGAGGTTCACTTTCAGTGGGGAAGTGTACCAAGATATGTTCTTCTGTTTGGCTTGGCCTAATCATTGTACAACTTCACAAAATGTGTGGATGCAGCCCTGGCTCTGTTAGGGCTTCAGGGCACATGCACACTTAATTACATGGATGATTGGCTTATTTTGGCCAAGTCAGAGGAAATAGCAGTTCAGCATTGTGATGTCATCCATCTCAGGTGTTTGGGTGTGAGGTTCAATGCTAAGAAAAGCTTACTATCTCCCTAACAGAGAATTACATTTCTGGGGGTAGTGTGGGACTCAACTACGATTCTCCCACTCATATTGAATCGATCCTGGCCACTATTTCTGGGATCAGGCTAGGCCAAGGCATCACAGTGAAACACTTCTTGGTTCTCTAGTCATGTGGAAGTAACCATGGTGCCTGTCCCAAGTCTGTCTCTAGGAGCATATTGTATAGCAGTATGCTAAACAGTATAGTCTCTATAGCAAACTAGCTGTTTCTGACAACCAAAAGAAAGAAACACATTCGCATTAGACATATTTGATTCGAAATACGTCACACCTGTTTGGCGTAGATTTCGCTGTTCGGAGTTTGAGCGAGAAATAACACACAACTTGAACACATATTTTACATACTATTCCTGGAATCCTTCATTTATTTTTATTTGTTTTATGATGGTAATGAATTATATACATCTTGAAGTAACCAACACCATCATTGTTGTTTAAAACATCGGTAGAATCATAAATTTATCTGGCAAATGTTATCGTCTGTAATATTTCATATTTTCTATGGAAAATACATTTTTATTCCTCCAGGGGTGCCAAAATACTCGGAAAACAGAAACCTCCATTAAGCAGCATTAAAATTGTGGGATGTTTTGTCTTTTTGAACACTTTTGTCTCTAATGTACATTGGGTCACTTAATTAATTTATTCCAAGAATAAATTAATATCAAAAAATATGAAATTCTGTAAAAATGTTTTAAAATGTTTGTTGTTTACATCATCCAATAAGCACACAACGTGTTAACATTAACATTATTACCATTTTAAAATTAACATTTAACACAGCGCCGTGTTGTTGATACAATTTTGTGCTTTTGATAAAATGTTGTGTCATGACCAGTTATTGTAAAATATTTTATTTTTGTGACTGTAACACGGTGCGGGTACCACAGTACGTACTTTTAACTTGTCGCAAAGCAGTCCTGGTTTGGTTGCTGGTTGTAGTTTACGACATTTAGATCATGGCGGAATCACTGAGCAGTGTATTGTTGAGCACGGTAAAACATTTGTATTTTAATCACTTCAAACAAAAAGGGTCGTATGTCACGCATTTTGGAATAAATATAATTTTAGCTGCGGAATGCGTATATGCTGGTTATGCGTGTTGCACGTTAGAGTCTGTGTTTGTACGTTTTAAAGTAAACACATTGCTCAGAGAGTAATTTTGTTGACATGTTTAATGTTCACCATTATGCATGTAAACAGAAGCAGACCTAACAATCGAATTAACATCATATGTTTATAAATGTTGTCTGATTAGTTCGTTACTTATTTTGTAGTATTCAGTACGTCGCATAAACCATATAACAGAGCAGGGGTTTATTTGTAGCACAAACGGTTGTTTTGATTGCAGGAGAAGCAATCTGATTTTCCCTTTCGAGCTAATGTTTTCTGTTCATTAAGATTGCGGTGTTACAAAACGCAAGGACCCTCAGGTATAAATACGGTTGATAAGTTTTAGTTATATAATATTTAAGCTATTTATATTTTCTAATTATTTTATTCAGAATCAAAGGAATTAGGTTTTCGTTGGTAACTATTAGGGCAAAATGTATGTTGGTGGATGCGTGTTCTCAAATTTAACCTGCTTTCATTAGCCTGTGATTATTTTGTTCTTGCTTTTACTAATGCCTGAGCGGTTGTAACTTAGCTGCTAGTTTTTTTTTAAAGTTTGTAGTTTAAATGTTTGCAATGTTAATAAATGGCTTTTAAAGTAATTGTCCAGTTTATTGATTATGTAATTGTGTATTTGTGGCTGAAATCATTAACCATTAGGGAATTGGAACATATTTACATGTACTGATTATTAGCATAGGGCAAGGTTTCATTTAGTCACTCAAAAACCCAGGGCAAGATGCATGGACTGGAAAAAAAAGTCAATCATGAGATGCAAAATCATTGAGAAGACTAGGTTTAACACATTTTACAATCAACAAAATGCATAAAAAACAACATTTTAGATTAGGTTGCCAGGTTTGATATTTATTTTCGATATGCATGTTTACATACATGCATTTAGTTTGATATGCATGCATGTATGTATGTATGTATGTATGTATGTATGTTGTGTTTTTATACAGGGTTTTAACACTTCTAACACACATTCCAGTATCATTAAAATTGATTATTTTTATTTGAAATTAACTGATTTATTTTTCCATATAAAGTATATTGTCATTATATCACATCTTATCAGATGTGTCTAATCAGTTGCCAGTTTTCATGGCAAAAGAAGTAGCAAAGAAAATGCTGTGGTGACACCTCAGAAAACAATAATGTATACAATAAATGAAGAGAGATAAATGCATTTAATGTGCTAATAGGCACATTATGTTTTATGACTATAAATATAAATCTCATATTGTAGCTACCACTTGCCTTATAGACTCATCATGCAGCATCAGAACAGTATTTTTCAAGCTAAATAGCTAATTTATCAAGTATGTTGTAGTTCATAGCAATGTTTAAAGCGCCATTTATTTAATTTAGCAATTTAAAAAACATTCATGTAATTTTCACAGAAATTAAGCCACAGTAACAAATGTCTCTGTGTAAAGCATTCTGAATGGCCACTTGCAAAGTACCTACTGTAAATTCTCTGTCTACAGGAGAGAGTAGAATATAGTGATGCTGACTTTTAAGTAGAATTTGGCCTTTATTCTTCCTCTTGCTCTCTTGCCACCAGAAATGGCGGGAAGCTTTGAACAGAGGGGCTGCGATACTCAGCTATTTGGGTGAGCAGATTCCCCTTATTTACTGTCTGGAGGTGGAGCAACAGCAGCAGGAGGAGTTGCGAAAGGTCGAGAAACACCTCCTTTATCCCCTTGAGTGCTTTCTTTTTGGGGAGGACCCATGTGTTGGCCTGGAGAAGCTACAGAAATGCGACACCGCCTCATCGTCTCAGCAATGTGGGCGTGTCTTTAAAGAGGGCGAGACAGTCTACTCGTGCAGGTTAGAGGGTAGTAGGGATGGGTTAACTTGACTAGTTTACTTAGTGTATTTTTTTTATATTTTTGATAGTTTGATATTTTTAGTGGTGCTGTGCTTTTAGCTGCTGGGCAGTTTGCGCAGTAAAACCCTTTCAGAAAAGATATCTTTGAATTAATTTATTTTAAAGCACATTCACTGCAGCCATACCCATTGAGACATTTATTGTTGCCTCTTGTGGTGCCTCTGTTTTGAGCTTTAGCCACAAGCTTTGCATTTTTATGGGAGCATGTCAAGTATTCACAGAAGAAATTGATTACGTTTCAAGATTGATGTCAAGCTTGCCTTGTTTTTGTGTGAATTACATGCAGAAATAGTCTAAAGTTCCTTGTCGTTTCTACCATAATGTTGATGATTTCTTGTATGTATTTGCAGGGACTGTGCAATAGATCCCACTTGTGTACTCTGCACGGAATGCTTCCAGAACAGTGTGCACAAAAGTCATCGTTACAAGGTACAGAATGTTTATGATGTGTGTAAACATCAAGTTAAACAACAATTGCCATCTTGTTAATTAACAATGTAACGATACATTTGTTCTCTTTGAGGCCTGTTTCCTTTAAAAGTAGAAAGTTGTCCTTTAAGATGTATTTTAAGTTAAAGTTTACAAACTTTTCAAAATCTCAGAACCTTAGTAAGCTTCATCAGACAGTATTGTTAGAATAACCATTGTCAAACCACCACAGATGCATGCCTCAGCAGGAGGAGGATTCTGTGACTGCGGAGACTTGGAGGCTTGGAAGACTGGACCATGCTGCACCCAACATGACCCTGGCACCTCTGTCACTATGGAAATGGTATGGTTCATTGTCCGGAAGAAGACTATTAAGACTGTTAGACTGTAGACTTTTTCATCAACACTATTGTTGAACTAACTTCCTGCTCTGAGGTCAGAGGACAGAGTGGGTCATATGGGACAGGATTCACTCCAGCCCTTCCTCAGGACTGGGAAAACACAGTTTGTATGTGGGAATGTGACACACAGGAGGCCTGTGATGCAACCCATTGGAAGAGAAAAATAGGGATTTAGACTATTTGAAGGAAAGGGTAAGGTTTTGATAAAAGAGTTTGGTGTACAAAGTGAAATATGTGAAGAATAGTTATGTTGAAAGTAGATTTCCAAATGTTTAATGTGCAAATAACTTAATAGATCCTCTGTGAAAAGATCAGGTTCCAGACCGATATTTGCTCATGGCCACATACGACATCTTTACCTCTGTCAGAAATCAGCAGGTGCTTTTTTGTGTTTGAGAGTCCAAGACTTTCATTACTGCAAGATTTAAATCTGCACACAAACCAAAACAACAAACATAATAATACTGCTCAAAGGGCTCTTGTCATGTTTTGTGAGAAGCATCATTGCAGCTGACTTAAGCTCTTTCTGTAGCTGAAAGTTGTTAATGGTGCTTTTTTAACTTGTGCTACAAAGTTTTGGCTAGTTGCCAGGGCATTGTGTTGTGGATGCTAGGATGTTTTATTTGTTAGTCTGTGCTGTGCTGTAGCTAGTTTGTTCTGGGTAGTAACTAGGAAGTTGTTCCCACTATATTAGTTGTTGAGCATCTGTTTATTATATTTAAACGTTCTGGTCCCTAGTTATAGCTCTGGTCCCTCCTTCAATGGGAGTCTTTGGATTTTCTCATGGCAGATGTTAAAATGGGCAAAAATAAAATCCCAATGTCTGATCACTCAGAATAGTAGCATACTTTAGCTAAACAAACAAAGATTTAATGTATCGTTTTTGCTTTTAGCACAAACAGTGCACAATTGCAGTGCACATAAGTTGTTTTGATTTTGTTTCGATTTTTAATAGAATACCGCAACACAGTACATAGTCTCATTCTGTGACTGATAAAATGTCAACAAGCTGCTGTTCTGAATGCTGTGTTTCTATCCCTTTAAGTGTTTGTGTTCATATGTGTTACAGAATGAGTGTGTGTTAGATTCAGGCCTCCAAGAACGTGCTCAGATGCTGTTCCAAGTGCTGCTGCGTTACACTACTGACATGCTGGTTTGGAAGGAGAATGATGAACTATCAGAGGAGCTGAAGCCAAAGTAAATAAAAGCCACAGACAATACTGAAGCCAGTAGCTGTAATTTTCACAATAGGGGCTCTGCTACTTGCCATGCAACATCACCATAATTTTTAAATAAAAGGCATTCAAGGTTGAAACTTGTAGATTTTGTCTGCAATGTTTTATGTAGATCAAAAACACAGGTTCTCTACTATCTCTTTTTGTAGTCCTAATTTTAAGATTTAGGCCTCTGCAGAAATTAACCTTTGAAAAATGAGCCTGCCCTGAGAAATATTTAGTAGGGTAAAAAGCGTGACAACTAGCCTCGCCTCACTTATTACTAATCTGTATTTTGCATGTATTTTGTGTTCAAGACATACTGTGTTGTTGTTCAGAGTCAAGGAAGACATCTACTTCTGTGTGCTCTACAATGATGAACATCACTCATATGACCATGTCATCTACACACTTCAGCGAGCTATTGACTGTGACCAGAATGAGGCTCAAACATACACTGCTCTCATCGACAAAGAGGTGTAGTATTCTAAGCATTTGAGTATTCTAAGCTAGATATGAAGTGCAAATAAAAAAATAAATTTTTCTGTTGTAACAACTAGAATTTTTATACAATCTATTGCTGCGATTCCAGGGACGGAAAGCTGTGAGACGAGGTACTTTTAGATCCTGCCAACAAGCTAAGGAGAATATCAGGGTAAACATTACACTCTTCATGGAATACACACATTTCCCATTAGAAGTGAATATCCATTATCCCATCTCTTTCTCCTCTATAGCGTAACTCGGAGCACATTACCCAGCAGCCCTTGCGGGTGGAGATCCTTCACAGTGCTGTGATGGCTCATCAGACCTTTGCCCTCAGTCTTGGTGCATGGTTCCAGAAGGTCATCGGCTACTCTGGTAGTACATTAATGGTCTATTGCAGCTAAATGACACACAAATACGAATTATTCACAATTATTGGTTCTCTTTTTTGTGGTGCTGTTACCATTACTTTATTATATTTTAGATCACCCCTTCCCAAACAACAGTTTCAAACAAAGGTTATGGTCACAATGGTTGATTAGATGGCCTCTTCTTGTCTTATGGTGTTTCTTCTCCAGAATAAGCTGTAATGAAAACAAGACTTTAATGACCCCTCACTACATGAGACCAGCTGTCAAGAAGTTTATTTTTGTGAATTATGTTTTGATGAGTTTGTCCTTGCTGTTCTGCAGTTGGCTTCAGGCAAGTGTTTTGTCAGGTGGCTTTGGAGCCAGGTGTTGACAACGATAAACTCTCTCTGATCAGTCGAGTCATGCTACACGATGCCAAACTTTATAAAGGTCAGTAGTGAGGCCTCTCCTTGTTAGGTTGTGCAATATGAAAAGGTGAAAGAACATTTAAAACTGATTGAGATTTGAATACCGCTTGTAACTTCAATTTTGTGTAACTCTCCTCAGGAGCCCGCAAAGTCATCCATGAATTAATTTTCAGTAGCTTGCTGATGGACACGGAATACAAGAGGCAGTTTGCCATGAAATTCACAGAGGTATTATTTTGCAAAGGCATATCATTTCTGGTTGACATGATTTTAATGTTTTCAGTACGAATGCATTCACTACACAGAACAGCTGTTATGAGGTCTAATATGTTGTGTAAATCCTTTTTCAGCACTACAAACAGCTTCAGGAGGACTTCATCAGTGACGACCACCAAAGACATATCTCTATCACGGCCTTATCTGTGCAGATCTTCACTGTTCCCACTCTGGTATAAGATGGTAGTCTTCATAGCCTGACAGATTTATGATTTCTCAAACTAGGATTCAGCAGTTACTAGTATCAGTTAGATGCTGTACTGCTACGTAAACTCTTAAAAGGCTTTAATACTTTGTAATAGTTTTGTTATAGATATGTACAAGGACAGCCTTTCTACAAGCATGCTTGTAGCTTTTTTTAAGAATGTTGTTGCTCTCAAAGTAGCATTTTTGTATAATTAGTATAAAGTTGCTTTATAGATCTTTCCTTAAAATGAATAGGTACTTATAGGTATCTTTCCTTAAAATTAAGCTTAAGTAACTGGATGTGTCTGTCTCTGTGTAATGCTTTCTTATTCTCAGGCCAAACAGTTGATAGAGGAGGGCAATGTTATAAAGGTGATCATAGACACAGTAATGGAGATGATGAGGGAACATCTGGACAGCAACCATCGCTTCCATTTTCAGGGCTACAACTCTGACAAGTTCTTCCGGGTTCAAGTTATCTTTCATGACCTTAGGTAAGAATTGATTCTTGATAAGAATAGTTAAAAACGATATAAGAATAAAATTAGAACAGTTCACCCAAAATGAATATTTCGTCATCATAAACCAACCTTGTCCTTTTCCATGGAACACACATGCTGAAATGTTGAAGAACATGTAAATGCCACTTTTTTCCAAATAATGAAAATGAATGTGAATTTAAGATTATGAAGGAAGCAACATAACTGTCAATCTTCTGCAATAAATTGTAAGTCTCCTAATGTTGTTTAATAGATTTTGTATTATGAACAGACCAGACTTGTAAAGTAAATATGCCATGGCTCTTAAATCAAATACTACATGTTTGACCAATTATTTGTAAATCAAAATAAATATCACTAACCTTAAATAGAAGACTGGTGGTCAGTAAATCCTTTTGTGTTCCATGAAAGAAAAAGTCTGGGGTCTGGAATGAGGACAGAATTTTCATTTTTAGGTATGCGATTCTCTGAAATGATAGTAAGATAAGTACCTTTAAAATACTAATGCTGATTTATTTTGATGATGCAGGTACATTCTTATTAGTAAACCCTCAATGTGGACTGAGGAACTGAGGGTGAAGTTTCTTGAAGGCTTCCGTGTCTTCCTTAATTTCCTTCGTTGTATGCAGGTTATATTTCCCTTCAGAATTATTTTATTGTTATGTACTTCAGAGTTGTCCATAATGTGTTTTCACTTACACTTTTGTCAGACCTAAACAACAGTTGGGTTTGGGTCTTTTTCTGATGTCAGGGAATGGAGGAGGTGAAGAGACAGTTTGGTCAACATGTTGAGGTGGAGCCAGAGTGGGAGGCAGGGTTTACCCTTCAGATGCAGCTACGCCACATTCTCACCATGTTTCAGGACTGGTGCTCTTCTGATGTGAGTCACTGCTTCTCCAAGATTTCTTTTCTGTTACACAGTAGTTTGCCGGATGTTTTTTTTTTAATTCTATAGCATTTCACAGAAACAGCAATGTAAATAATAGTAGTAGTTTAAAAAAATGCTGGCTTGTATTTAGAACACTCTGAATAAAGTTAAACCTCGGGTGGAGCTACCATCAGTGCCAGTTGCTTATAACATGCATATTGAATGCAAAACACTTTGCTTTCACTTTTTCACTTTGCAATATTTCAAACATAATTGGCTGTAACAGGTTATTGTATAAAGCTGAAGAAGACTACAGCTACAAAGCAACGCAGTTGGTGGGCAAAAGAAATTTCCACTTTCTTTAGTTAGCATGTATAAAACAAATGGAACTGAGGTCATGATTCATGGCTAGTTATAACAGACCTAACAAGTTGCTTAGTATTGACTAGTCATTGCAACTTCTATTTCATAATCTGATCATTTTGTTGTGGTATCAGTGCAGCATGAGTGGAAACTATTGGTGTGTCTGTTTATAACATGTACATGAGAATTTGGTATTGTTAATGTGGACTAAGCATAATTTACAATGTACTGGATAGCACTTCATGCCACACTTCACAAGTATTTTTTTCTTTGTTCATTAGATTTTGTTAATGCATAACCTTGAAGTGTTACAATGTGTTATTTATTCACAGGAGAGGGTTCTGCTGTTGGCTTTTCAGGAGTCTTACAGAGTTTTGATGTCCTGCACCAACCAGCCTTTCCGCAGCGAGCCAACAGACAGCTACATGTGCAAGCAAATCCTTCACACACGGCCATACAAAGTCTCTCAGGAGCCCATCTCCATCCACTTGCCCATCTCCAGACTACTGGCCGGTTAGTAGAATTGTTGCTTTGCTGCAGCCAAAAGTCAAAAAGTCTTAATTCTATGTGGTGCAACCTAAAGTGATATAGTAGTTCCTCAAGTCATAATTTATCATTTACTTGATTGGCAGTGGATGACTAAATAAATAATGACCAAATTTTCATTTCAAATTTCAATCTCAAAAAAATTTAATATCACAGACATGTTCTTTATTTTTTGCAATTTAATTTAAAAAAGCAAACTTTCTTATTCTAGATTCATTGCACATGAAGTGAAATATTTCAAGAGTTTTTTTGTTTTAATTCTGATGGTTGCGACTTACAGCTTAGGAAAATTAAAAATTCAGGATCTCAAAAAATGGAATATTTAATTTTGAGCTTGATTACTTGATTGATTGATTGATTGATTAATTTTGAGTATAAATATCAGGCACCTCCTGGCCTAGTTCAGAACATGCAACCAAAATTATGGGGAAGAATACAGACTTGACAGAGTTGTCCAAAAGACAGTCATCAAGGGTAAGCCACAGAAGGTAATCGCTGAAAGGGCTGGCTGTTCACAGAGTGCTGTATTGAAATATATTCATAGAAGGTTTATTGGAAGGAAAAAGTGTGGTAGGAAAAGGTACACACACAACAGGGATGGCTGCAGCCTTGGAAAGATTGTCAGGAAAAGGCCAAGAACTTGGGAGAGCTTCACAAGGAGTGGACTGAAGCTGGAGTCAGCACATCAAGAGCCACCACACACAGAAGTCTTAAGAAAAGGGCCACAGATGTTGCATTACTACAACCAAGCCACTCCTGAACCAGAAGCAATGTAAGAAACGTCTCACCTGGGCTAAGGAGAAAAAGAATTGGACTGTTGCCCAGTGGTCCAAAGATCTCTTTTCAGATGAAAATAAATTTTGCATTTCATTTGGAAATCAAGGTCCCAGAGTCTGGAGGAAAAGTGGAGAGGCACAGAATCCACATTGCTTGAAGTCCAGTGTGATGTTTTCACAGTGTGATGATTTGGGGTGCAATGTCATCTGCTGGTATTGGTAATTGTAATTTTTTGAGATCCTGAATTTGTAAAGTTGTAATCATCAGAATTAAAACAAAACTCTTGAAATATTTCACTTCATGTGCAATGAATCTAAGAAAGTATGCTTTTATTTATATATACAAAAAATAAAGAACTTGTCTGTGATATTCTATTTTTTTAGATGAACCTGTATACCCTAAAAGGAATAGTTTATCCAAAAAAAACTATACTCTGTCCTCTGTGGAACTTTCTGAAGATTCCTAGCAGCTCTTTCCATATGTAATGAAAGTGAATGAGGACTAGCTCTGTAAATTTACAAGATAAAAATAGTCTTTTGAGGAGTTACAGCTTTGTGTGAGAAACAGAATTAAATTTAAGGTATATTTACTGATAATAATTTACTCCACTGATCAGTTAACTGCTGTGAGCTGAACTTGAGAACCAGAACAGTGTGATTTACAATTAAGTAATTTATTTTCAAAACTGTGTCTGTTTCACTGTGATTTCACCTTTTGTTCCCCAGAAGAATGAGTTAAGTTGTGAGGTCTTGAAAGAGGCTTTGTGTTTTTTTTTAACACATCCCTTACTATTTGTAAACTTCTGCACTCATGGTATGAAAGTTTTTGGCAACAATGGCACATCACATACAGTGCCTTCTGTGAAAGAAGCAAGGTGCACAAAAATTTACTTCCAGTATTTGTTGCGTTTATTGATTTTGGCTAAGCATCTACAAACACCCGTGACTGTACTGCGTATGTCTTGTTCTTAGAAGCAAATGCCGGTTTCACTGCATTTATTTATAAATAAAAAAAATGTGTTCCCGAAACAGAAACAACAATCCCTTAAGATATATACAAACTCTTTGTGATAAAGCACAACCTGCTCACTGCAGATAACTTACCATTTGTCATTCCAAACCTGCATACTTTTTTGTGTAGCACACAATGAAAATGTTTTTCAGAATCATTACACAGCTTTTAATCATACAACACCAGTTTATTGTGTGTCAAGCTTCTTAAAGTTGCAATTCATAACTTTTGTCTCTGCCATCTCTGGAAAGTTACGAATTGCAGCTTTAAAGGCCAAAAAAAAACCTTCAGAACAGAAATAAAAACAAGTCTATACGTTATATTACACTATACTTAAAATCTTCTGAGGAAAGTTTTGCCCGAGGAACAGACCAGAAAATCTATTTAGTTATTCACCGATAATTCAGATTAAAACTTGTTGGAGTGCCACACCAGGTTTGACCTCACTGATGGTAAGATCATTTGTAGTCACGTTTTAAAGCAGTTTGAGTTTGTTCCTAACACAGAATTGTTGCATGGCTTTGACGACTTTTTTGATGCTTTTGTTTTAGTTTATTTGGAGACATACATCATTAACAGATGTTGAGATGTTTGTAAGGGAGAGGTTAGGTTAATGTTTTTCATTAAAGATTAGGAAGACATGAATTTTAACAAAAATGATGCGCACCGATTAATCATTTGTAATAAACATTGAAGTATAAAATATGGTAGTGAATATTAGAATAAAAAAATATTATTAGTATTATTTAATTATTAGGTTAAACTTTACTGAAGTTCTCTAAGGTTGTGTTTTTAACCCCAGACTTTGTCTGATTTCAGGTTTATATGTGCTCTTGTGCCAGACTGGAGCAGTCCAGTACCTTCCTGACTTTGTGGATCCTGTGAGTGCAGTTTTAATGAATAAAATCAATGTGAAATACATCAAAGGCGCAATATATACGGTTTTTGTATTAAAGTATCCAAAAAACACTTGCACAGTGATATATATATATTTGTTCAATTGTGTACTTTATTGGCGCAAATATTTATTACAAATTATTTGTATATATTAAAAGTATTTGTAAATCCAGAAAAAATACATCATAATGAAATAAAATTGAGTGATTAAATGTAATGGTTATAAAACTTTTTCATTATCTTTGATCTGATTTGATAGTCCTGTCAGATTAATTTCCGTTGGCAGAGTAGATGACGAAAGCTCTGTCACCGTGAGCTGCGCCTCTGTTATTGTTTTGAATATTATAAAAATTACCTATTGTGCCTTTAAGTTACAGCACGAAGGCTTGCAGTGGTGTGTTTGTGTTTCAGACCCAGCTGAATTTCACAGAGCTGGCAGAGCAGCAGCTGCGCTGTGTGGTACTGGCAGCTCAGGTGTGTGCCGACATGTGGCGCAAAAATGGCCTGTCTCTTGTCAGCCAGGTGAGAGTAGAGCCTTTCTCATTTAGCATGCAAATCCTCAATGTTGGTCTCCACTGTGTCATTTCTTTACATAAAAATGCTGAAAAGTACTTTTTAATACCAACTTTAATGCTCAGGGATAAGACATTTATAAGGTTGATCTTATGAAGAGTGTAAACATTCGGCTTTTTCTCAAACAATGAGGTGTGGGTTTGGGACGGATTACCTGTTAAACAATTGTTGTTGCAGGTGGTACAGAAGTTACACGTCATGAAATCAGAATTGATAAAAATAATTGAGCAGTGGAATTAAATGCAGAAATTCTTTGTGTCCACTTTCCTTTGTGTGACTTGTGTGTTGCATTGCTGAGACGTATTCTGCTGTTTTTGTTTGGCTCTGTTCTTAGGTGTATTACTATCAAGATGTTAAGTGCAGGGATGGAATGTTTGATAAAGATGTTGTCATGCTGCAGGTATTGGTCAAAAATTAGAAAAATATAATTTTAAATGGTAAAATGATTTCATTGAAATTACATTTTCTAATCACTCACAGATTGCTGCTTCCAAAATGGACCCAAACCACTTTCTTATGCTCATTCTTTTGAGATTTGAACTTTTTGATGTTTTCAATGGTAACTGCTCCAGTAAGGATCAGGTGAGTAAACTTGATAATGCAAATCAATAACAGTGAAGACAAAAGCTAAAATAAGAACAGTGTTATTTCATTTTTCCAATATACTGTTAATCAATATTGCAGTAGATAGGTTAAATGACGTTTACTGTTTTCCTACCACACAGGAGGTGCTGAAACAGTGGAATAGATTAACAGAGGAGATGCTTTACCTGTTAATCATTATTGTAGGCAAGTTCTCACCTGACCACAAAAGAACAGTCCATTCTTACTGAAACTAACAGTTTATGATTTTGTTCTCCTTTAATGTACAAGAGTCATTATTCAACAGTTAAGTTTATTGTTAATATGGCAGCTATGTATAGCCTGTAATTTAGGTAACTGATATGTTATAAATTGTTTTATGTATATATAATGCTATTTTAAATATGCAGGTGAGCGGTACGTACCTGGGATCAGTGATGTGAATAAGGAGGATGTGACAATGAGGGAGGTCATTCATCTGCTGTGTATTGAACCCATGGCTCATAGTAGCCTGCTCAAAAGTTTGCCTGAAAATGTAAGACATTTAATGTATCTGCTAAACTAACAGCTTTCCCACTGTCTGGGCCAGTGCGAGCCAGGGCAATCTAATGGTCAGCTGCGGACAATAGTCTCATACCTTGGGCCATAAGCTTAAAATTGGTCTACATTCCCACCATTGGGACAATGGCCCAGCAACGATGCTGTAAATGTCACCATGAGTGGAGTGTGTGCAGGATGGTTACGTTGTGCTTTCAAAATAGTCAAATTTTCCTCAGCAGAGCTCTGGCTCTGGACAGAAAATTAAGTTATCTCAAATATCAAATATTCTAAATATTTTCTTTATTAAGCAATTTTTTAAGAAGTGTTGCTGGGGAGGCTACAGTTTGTTTACTTTGTAAACTTTACACAGTTTAAAGGCTGTATACTATACAAAATAAATTGCACTGGTTGCAGAATGTGTATAAATGTGGGCTCAGTTGTGCTTGCATTAAAACCTTACAGTATGTGAGTTAGCTAAATTGCATCTTTAGCCCAGGGATAATCAGAGGGCTTAAAGCACTTGGCCGTTGGCCCCAGTGAAAGCCCTGAAGAGGCACAATTTGGCCCGATAGTTAAAATGTGGCTACTAATGGCCCTGTCCTAAATGGCATGTTTTATGTGGGTTTGCTGTCTTATGGCCTTGTTTTCTGTTCCATCACAGGAAAGCCACGAAACAGGGCTTGAAACAGTCATATCTAAGGTTGCCACCTTCAGGTGAGAATGAATGAATATATATATATATATATATATATATATATATATATATATATATATATATATATATATATATATATATATATATATATATATATATATATATATATATATATATATATATATATATATATATATTAATCTATTAATATATTAATATTTATTTAAATATTTAAATAAATCACCCTTATATTTTTCCAAACTTGTATGACCTTCTTTCTTGAAAGAAATTTGAATACTGGTCACTATTTCTTTAAATTTCTTTTTTTTAAACAAAAAGTAGTGGGGCTTTTTAACAGTACAAAGCAACTAATAAATTATTTAAAACATTTATTGCTCAGTTTCATAAAAAATGTCATGTTTGAAATAGCATGAGGGTGAGTAAATAAAGACAGAATTTGTTTTGTTGGGTGAACTTTGCATGTGCTACTACTCAATGTTAGCATTTCTATTAAAAGAAAGGTCAGTTAACATTAGTTTGTAAACAACTTTCTGTTAAAATTTGTTTAGAAAACCTGGAATTTCAGGCCATGGATTATATGAGCTGAAGAATGAATGGTTGAAAGACTTTAACCCCTTCTACTATCATTATTCCAGACCTCAGCATAGTAAGGTACATGATCTGTTTACCTGTTTATCACATTGTCAAATCTCACTTGACAGAATCTTGTCCTACCAGTTACATAGCGAGGCCCTTCAGAGCATGAAACAGTAGGAAATGTTTTTCTGCGTTTGACAATTTTTTATTAGGCAGAAGAGGCTCAGAAGAAGAGGAGAACCCAGGAGGGTGGTGATAAAGGTATGCTGTCCTTCTCAGTGTTCTGGACACTTAAGGCACACTTAAAATGTACGAATTCCATTGTTATTTTTTTGTGATTGTATGAAATCAATTCCCCTTTAAGGTCAATTTTTTTTCATACACTCTCAAAGCCATTAAATGCTTCAACCAATTTTTAGAAATCAGAACAGTAAAATGCCTGAATGTAAAATGATAGTACTGTATGCATTATGTAATATACCAAGCATTATATATACCTAACCCCCAAGCATATTTACATAATTCCCTAAGATGTCGGGTTTACTTTGACAGCTTTACCTAAAATAATATTAGTGTGACTAGGTGTTAGACTAGGTGTTTGTTGGTATAGTTTCTTAATTTTGTAATTTAATTAACATCATACACCTGCTTTGAACAAAGTTTAGAAATAAAGTTAATGCACATCCTCATAACACAGTGAACTGTGATGCAGGTTTGCGTCCAGTCTCTTTAATTTCCTGATACCGTCCTTTCGTCTCCCAAATAATTTAAATCTAATTTGTTTGAGTCGGTAACAAAAGTAATTTTAATGTCATGTTACATATTTGTATAACAAACAACATGAGAAATGTTTGTATTGCTTATGCTTCAAAAGTCTGAATAATGCTGCTCTACTGTATTAGTACTGGGTCCCCCAGTGCCCCCTCCCTTCTGCCCAGCCTTCTCCAATATAGTGTGCCTGCTTTGCTGTGACATCTTCATCCATGTTTTGAGAAGAGTTCTCCAAAAAGCAGTGGAGGATCGCTCAAATCGATGGACTGAACCCATGATCCAGAGGGTATGGCTCTTTCTGCATGATACATTTCTCTGTATGTTTCCCAGTTCTCAGTACAAAACCCATGCAACATTCTTTGATTAATGGGACACAAGGAGACATATTAAAGAAGTGTATACATTTATGTATTTAATTAAATACAATAAGACTGAATGTTGACTCTTGTCAGTGACTAACTTTCTGTATATTGTCCGTTTGTATTCTGCTAAAGAAAGATGTAACATGAGGTTCAATTGGTACGTTTATTTATTGGGTAAAACCTTATACCTGTTAGAATAATTAATGTTTCAAATAATGTTAGATTGCTTGTTGCTGTTCATTATACTTCTGTTGATCTAACTAATCACAAGGTGTGTGTGTTTCTGCAGGCGTTGCATCTTGTGGCTCAGGCACTTCTAGAAGAAAAAACACAGCTGCAAGCCAGTAGTGCTGAAGAAGTGACCTTTGATTTTAGTCTTAAAGCACAAAGTAAGATTTAACCCTCTGGGTCTCATTGGCTCTTTTAAAGTGCTATCCTCACTGAATTGGTACTCTGTAAGTGACTTGTAATGTGGAATGCTCTACAAAGGCAGCATCTCAATTTAAAAATGATTTAGAAAAAAATGAATGTTGTTTCTTTTGACATTGTGTTGCCAAGCTAAAAAAAGTTATACTATAATAAGCATAAAATCACACAGATTACATTAATTTCCCCACATAGCCAAAAGTTATTGGTTCCTTTCATTAAACATGGGGTTTGCTTAGCACTAAATACTGTGTTAGTTAGCAAACTGTAAAAAGTATATTTGCATTTACCTTTTCAGTTGCATTGCTTTTTTTTTTTTTACAGTTGCTGATAGATGCAAATTTGTTGACTTTTCAGAAATTGGTTCAGAACATGGCAAATCTTTGTTCCACTTCCTAACCAAAATGAAGTCTTTACCTTCCCTTGAAGCTCAAAAAGACATGATCACATGGAATTTACAGGTATGGATGTGGGCAAGTAATTTATTTTGACATGTACTTGAGTGATATTTGGTATTTAAGGTATAAAAATGTTAATGTTTCTACAAAAAGATGTTTGAGGTGGTAAAGTGCCTTCGGGAGAAGTTTGGGCCTGTAGCTTCATTTCCGGTCGATCAGAGCAAGTCTGAGGAGGTAATTAGAATATCACACTGTTAGTTCTGTTTAAAGGCTTGTCATTAAACTTCTGTCCCTTTAAAGTGTTTACAGTGTGATTCCTTTTTCTGCTCAGAGTGTTCAGGATAAAGAGAAAGCCGAGCGAAAAAGAAAGGCAGAGGCTGCTAAAGCGCATAGGCAGAAGATCATGGCACAGATGTCTGCAATGCAGAAAAACTTTATAGAGTCAAACAAGATGCTTTATGATAATGTGCAAGAGAGCTCAAGTCAGAGCGAAACAGCTGCATCTCTGGAGAGGTGAGTAGTTTTGTTTCTTGTTTCTTTAAGTTTTCACTTTTCCTGTTTTTGTAATGAAATTAAATTAAATTAAATTTCTCTCATAATTAATTTACTCAGCCTCATTCCATCCCAGATGTATTACGACTTTTTCTTAAGTTGCGCACAATGTCAAGACACAAGAAAATCAATTCTATTTGACATGTTTGTGTTTGGGGTATTTGTGTATAAAATGTGTTTGTTTACATGGATATGTGACAACATCCGCTTAATATTTATTTTAATATATCTTTTTCTTTCACAATGTACTGTATCCTTTCAGAAGACATTTATTAACCCACTGGAGTCATTTAATGCATCCCTTCAAACATGAAGGGATGCATTAGCAGGGATGCATTCTGCACATGCATCCCTTCAAACATGGATGCATGTGCTTTTTGGAGCTTCAAAACACTGGAACCTGAGCAATGGCATTATAAAACCCACTTTCACACTGGGTAGTTCTAGGAACCAAAATATAGGAACCAGGGCAATTCCCTAAGAACTATTCGTGATACACGTACATATGTACGTTAATTGGCTAAATGCCATTCAAAACACAGACACCGGCCATTTTTTGTATTTACCCCATGAACATTTTAAAGAGTTCCAAAACATAAACATACAATCACAATAACGGCATATCATACTTTTATTATAAAACTAATTTATATCTTTATTATGAACTAGTGGTTCCTAGGGACATTTTAGACCCTACTCTAAAGTAATTCAGTTTAGCTCCTTTAAAAGGCATTTCTAGAACTAAACTTGATCCCAATTCCTGCAAACACGCAGTGCATAGAAAAATGTAAATAAGCGTAAGCACTGATGAATAAAAATAAATATGTATTTATATTGTTCTCAATAATAATAATGAGAAACATTCGCTGAGTTTAATTGCGCTAAGTGTGAAAGCATCTTAACTCTGATTGTAAGTAAATTATGAGAATGTTTATTCTGGGTTGAACTAATCATTTACATAATACCTCACAGGGCTGTTGTTTTATATAACCTTTTGCAAAAGGTTTTATATAACCTTTTGCAAAAGGTTTTCAATAACCTTTTGCATAACATGTCAGAAGTGGTTTTGGTCTTTCTAAAATACCCAAATCAAAGGCTGTTATCAAAATGATTCCCTACAATTACCTCTCAAACTACAATTCCCCTTAGCCAAGTGCACATGACACAACGACTGGATATCAGGCAGTTTTGAAAAGTCTGCATCTAGCAGATGAACTCATTCTGGCAGATGAATTTCAGTCATGCAGTGTGTAGTAGGCATTAGACATTTGGTGCCTGTTTATGCAGAAGTGACTGTTTTGTTCTCTTTTTCTGATTAAGCAAACCGTTTGGAGCTATTCAGATTTTTCACATAAATTTACAACTGGGATGCAAACTTTTGTTCTACATATCCTATTTTCATTTTTTCTTTGACTCTATCATTTATATTTCTGTTCTCTTCTGCTGTTTTACTTTATGGTACAATCTCTTTTTGTGTTTCACACTTTAATTTCTATTCATCGTTCACTTGTTTTCCTTTTTCTTTTATTCATGCTTTCTGCCTTTACCTTTCTACCTACAGAATGAAACCTATATTCTTTAACAAAACTGTTAATGCAAAGCCCAGGCAAATAAAATTGACTTTGTTACTCAGTATTTCTGTGTGCTGACAGCTGCGAGTTTCCCTCAGTTTTATCCCCCAAGGCCTTATCACAGTTACTTTATACACAGTTACAGTATAATTGTGTACAGAACGCCTTTCCAGTGTACACAAATTTTGTCACCTTATGAAGGTTTCCATGTGATCACTGTGTTGCAGTGGAATGGATGTGGAGGATAGCAAAGTGGCTGTGGGGCCTCAGCAAGGCATGTGTTCCACAGACTGGAAAGCTTTGACCTGCATCTTGTGTCAGGAGGAGCAGGATGTTCAAGCTCAGGCACCCGCCATGGTCCTCACGGCCTGTGTGCAGAGATCTACTGTTCTTACCCAGTGTCGGGGCAAGACACTCTCTGCCAAAGGTTAGTGCACAATTTTCTTCTGATAATTAATTGACAGTTAGAATTGTTAAAGTCGCAAACTTTGCAGATATAATGGGATATTGAAACTGATTACCTTTATTTTGTACAACAGAACAGAACTATCCTCTGTTTATGCCTCCTGATCTGGCTGTGGGTACACATACTGGCAGCTGTGGTCATGTGATGCACGCCACCTGCTGGCAAAAGTAAGTTGAAAATCACAACCTTGATGCTTTGTTTATAAGCATTTTTCACTAAAAATCTACTAGAGCTCCTAAATCTCATTCAATTAATTTCAACTTTATTTGTATAGCGCTTTTACAATGTGGCATTGTCTCAAAGCCGCTTTACAGGGGGGATAAAAGAAAAATAAAAGGATTCAAGCTTGCAGGCATGCAAATGTGGTACTGCAATAAGTCAGTTTTCAGCAACCTGTTAACCAGTTGTCAAACCTGGCGCAATGGATGTAAAGTGTGAACTAGCCTCAGAAAGTTTGCCATAATATTTGTTGTGAAATCCTCTGGTCATGTAGAAAGACACATAGTGCGTTTTTGGTCTCTGTTCTCAGGTACTTTGAGGCTATACAAAACACCACTCGTAATCGGCTGCATGCAGAGCTGCTTATAGACCTGGAGAATGGAGAATACATGTGTCCACTCTGCAAGTCCCTGTGTAACACTGTTATTCCTCTGATCCCTGTGGAGCCCAGCAAACTCAACTAGTACAACTCCTATACCTACATTGTTATAGTTGCGCAACTGAGGTTCTGGTTTTTACAATATGACTTGCATAAAATCTTTGTCCCTCTTTCTCTCACTCTTACAGTGAAAGTGCTGAATTAGTTGGTCAGCATCTCACTTTTGTGCGCTGGATTCAGGTTGTGTCTTCCAGGGTGAGAGGGCTGAGAGCCACACAAGAAGCTGGTGAGAGTCCAAAGTGATTCCTGTCTGCTGGTTATATCTTCTCAGAAACCACAACAGACTGTCTTTTAAACCATATTGGTTTATTTGGGTGCTTTACAGATGGTAACACTGAACAAGGAGCAGATCAGGCAGCTGCTCTTTTTGAAGAGGGACAAGCTGATTTCAGATCCATTCTCAGTTTTGGAGTTCAAGAACCGTGAGTGTTTTAACTGAAGGGTCTGTTAATGAAGTGCCAGTTTCATTTCATGCTGTCCTAAATTTGTGTAATGTGGCATATTTTCAGGTGAAACTAAATTGATTGGGTATTGCATTGGCCTGTTATTAGTGGCTAAGACAAGCTAATTTTGTTTCATCCTGGAGACCACTCAGAACAGTCTAAGTGTGCATTTTGCACTGGTATTTATGCCATTTGCACATTCTTCAGAAAATGTAATATATAAAAAATTGAATGAGGGTCATTTGGAAATTCATATTACCATGAAAAATAACATGATAAAATAAATTAACCTAAGCTCTCATTCTCTAATTAGGCCAAAGTTCTCTCGCAGTATCACAGAGATTCTGGGGGTCTGTGCAACTACAGTGCACCGGGTGGGTCTGCAGACCGCCCCCAATGACCTGTGTCCATATGTGCCTGTTATGTGCTGGAACACTTGCGCCTACACCATCCAGGCCACTGGTAATGAATGCCCTTTTCTGTGCTTATCTCCACTGCTGATCTTTTTAGATATTGTTCCTTTCAGTTCTTCTTGTGCCTCATCACCTGTTTAAATAGTCCTGCCTCCCTCTGTAGAGAACATGCTGCAGGAAGAGGGCAAAGCTCTGTTTGGTTCCTTCCAAAACAGACAGGTGTGTTTTAATTCTTCTGATAAAGATAAAAAACAGCTGCTGTTGTTTTATCTGGGCTTGATTTGTAACACTTTTTTACAGCTTGCTGGACTCAAAGCAGTGGTGCAGTTTTCAGCAGCTCAAAGGCTGAAGAGCAGTCAAGCTGTCATACAGAAACATTTTGCTGATATGCTAGCAGGTGTGATGTGTTTGTAACAGAGAGATTATGAGATATTTATAGATTTTATGTTTTGTTAATGCAATGTTTTTATTTCTGTCTAGTCTTGTTACCTTTCCCAAATGTAGAAGACACCCTATCCATATTAGAGTTGGATTTCTTTCATCTGCTGGTGAGTGAATTACTGGACATTGGAATTAAAGTGAACACAAGTCTGCATTCACAAAGCATTTTTAAGTACATTAAGCATTTACATTTAGAATGTGATATATTTCTGAGTGAAAGATTATTCACAGCCGACAGCTTTGAGATAAAGACAGCGAGGCCCAGCCGGCCACCACAAAAATGTCTGCTATAGACACACTGTTAGACCATGCCCAAGATGAGGCCGTGCCCCGAGTGGAATGGGCTCTGACTCATATGGTAGTCCCAGGGAGGAGTATGCTAGCACAATAGCGTCAACTAGCCATCAAGAAATTCTCTGCTTTGTGACCGGAGACCCTTTAGTGCAGCCACCAGAGCATATGAAGAGGTCCGACTGCCTGAATGGGGCAGAATGCTCAATGTAAATTCTCAGTGCCCTGACAGGGCAGAGAAGGTTTAACTCCTGGTCTTCCGCTGAAGAAGGAAGCACAGAGAGAATGATAACCTGTGCTCTAAACAGGGTGCAGAGCAGTTTGGGAACGTATCCATGCCGTGGAGTCGTTAGGCCGTTAGTATTTAGGACAATCTTGGGAAGATCTACACCTGAAAGAAGAGGTTCCGCCTCAGAGGAATGGGCCATGGGCTGCTGTAAACAGCTGAAACTGCTCAGAAAACAAAACTGGTTCCTCAAGAGCGGGGTCACTAGGAGGACTCTGTGTTTGTAGTCCCTGACTCGTCTGATTACCTGAGGGATCAAAACGATTGGGCGGGGAAAAGCATACAGAAGAAGGTTGGGCCAGTCATGGGCCAACGCGTCCTCGTTCTTCGAAAAATATATTGGGCAGTGAGAATTGTCTTGAAGCAAAGAGGTCAGCCTCCACCTTGCCAAAGATCTCCCAGATTTTCTGAAGTATCTGTGGGTGGAGCATCCACTCCTCTGATGGTATGTTGCTCTGAGATAGTATGCTCCTTCAATACACCAGACACGTGCTGCCCTTAATGACCGCAGGTTGAAATGCACCCATTTACAATCTCAAAAAGGGGTTTCGAGGTGAGCCCGCCTTAGCGATTTATATAAGACACCACCGTCATGCTGTCCAAGCAGACTGTAGAGCCGGTAAGAAGGTCTGAAGGGCTTGACATACTTTCATCATCTCGAGGCAATCGATGCCTTCGTAGTTCAGAGGGACAGGTCTGTTGCACTGTGCAGCTCCCTAAAAGCCATGGGATCGGGTCCAGACTCGTCCATTGCCTGAAGGAGTTTGGCCTGAAAGACCTCGAGCACAGCCATGGAGTGTAGAGCCGTTCTTCCAGCAAGAAGATCGTCGTCAGCGTGCAGCAGTTTGCCACATTTGCAAGAACGCTGCTTGCTCTTTAAAGGAAATTCAGAATCACCGGATGGCGGCTGGGGAAGAAGCTGGAATCTGCGCAGGATGCTGTGGCAGCTAGAAGAGTGGGCAGAACAACAGGAAGGCGCAGGCAAGTCAGCTTCTGTCCGCAGCGAGGCGTGTCAACACCGAGCGGTTTTAAGTCCCGTAGATCAGCAAGGAGAATTGATCGTCACTGAAGGTCAGTTGATCTGAGATCCTATGGGGCAGTGCCCGCTTGTATAGCCAGATGGTTCCACCCTTTATTGGGCGTTCTGGTGGGCTTACTCATCATAGGCTCATGCAGCTGTGCTGCTGAGCCATTGGTTCATTTAGCATTTATCAGCTGTGCTGCTGAGCCATTGGTTCATCAATGCTTCAGTAATTGGAGAAAAAGGGGTTTTCCACATGGCCTCTAGCAACGCAGTAAGGGTGTAGTATCGAAAGAGAAGTATTACTCACACTTGGGGTATAATATTTAAACACACTGAAGGGGTGTGTTATTCCTTCCTCTGCCAGATGAGAAAGTGGTCACAAAAATGAAATACAAAAAAATGTATTACATCGAATGAGGGACCTGAGCTATAAACTAGGGATCAGAATGTCATAATTGGGGGCTGGGCTCTTTTTAATTTGGCCCAATAAGCAACCCCCAGAACAACCTTGCATTAAACCTCTCAGGACAACTGCATGGCAACCCCCCATAGCCACCCTAACATTAAGCAAGCACCACTCACAATTTCCTCAGAAAATGTCAAAAGCAAAATTTTAGTTGGTTATTTTTAGTTAGTGTATTGTAATAACCCTTTTGTAATGACCTAAGTATGTTGTGATGGGTCTGCTCAGGTGGGGCTGGTTCTGTCAATCCCAGTGTTGTACCAGGAAGCAGCTGTTGACCTGCAGCCTTCAGCAGTCAGCACAGCATACAATCATCTTCACCTGCTGCACCTGGTCACTATGGGACACATGCTGCAGGTCCTGCTGACCTCAAACGGTATATACAGACACACATTTATTTGGGGAAAATTAGCTTTTTTATTTCAGTTTTTTTATTTTGACAATAATCATTGTATGTTGTCAGATTGGGGTGTAATTGGAGGAGCAGAGGAGGAAGATGAGGCCCAGGCTGCAGCAGCACTTTATTGTCTTGTGTCTCAACACACTGACGGGTAAGTTCAGACTCATGACAGGAAATAGGTAGTTGGGTCAAAGAGCAACCTGTGCCTGAAAATAAGTTATCAGCCTACATTTTCCGAAAAAGATCATAATCAACCATAATGGCCATAATTAAAATGTATTAAAATGTATGAATGTATTTACATTATAGAAGATAATGTAAATAACATTCTTAAAAACTGTAAAATGCACGTTGCATGTTAAATATTTGTCCATTCAAACATTAAAATGAATAAACAATACATACAATTTTGAAAAGGTGTAACATTATTTCTCTCCCTCTCTCTTTCTCTCTCAGGTTGAGGGTCAGTATTTCTGGCTCCACAGTTGCGGAGGCAGTAAAGAGAGGTGTTCTTCCTTTCCTGCGCTGTGCTGCACTGTTCTTCAATTGCCTTACAGGAGTGCCCCCTCCAGAGGAACTGTCCAGTATTGCAGGTCACTTTACACCATTTGTCACAATTGTACAGTCTAAGTATGCTACTATAGATTAGTCTGTTTCATATACTAAATTGTATATACTTGATATATATTCAGTCCCATCACCCAAGGTTGTTTTAATAAAGCTGAAAGTATGGGGAAGGTTAAACTGTAGTATAATGCATTTTAGAGCACTACAGTAAACTACACAGATCAGTTAGAAAGTAACAATAGACAAACAGGTTATTTACCAAAAGCTATTGTTTTACAGAATCAGCTGAGAGTCAGTTGCCACTGATCTGTAGTTACCTCGCTTTGCCCTGCAACCTGTTTCAGTTGTTTCAGGACCACAGGGATGTCATTACCCCCTTAATAAAGAGGTACAAAACTAACATTCCTGCTTGTAGTGTCTTATAAATAATAATGATAAATAAACAGTATATTCAATAAAAATATTAATAATAATGCATTTATTTAAAAATGTTCCGTTAGTTAAGGCATTTTTAGGCAATAAAATGAATGTGTAGTAAAGTTTATACAGCTTGTGGCATATTGCCTTTTTAGACTGACAGCCATTAAATCCAAGTGAATTATGAATGGATAGCTGAAATTGAGATTTAGAAATGCTGGAGATATTGTTTTGTGTCTTTAATTCAGGTGGTGTGGAAATACAGCCATATCCAAAGCCGTTAAAGGTGAAATGCACATCATCAGGTCAGATGATATTCTGTCTTCTCTTTATTAGCAAAGTCAATGTGTTATCATTAAAAGTACATTTATATACATTTCTGACTCATGTTCAGGTATCCTCGCAAGAGAAACAGATTAATAGATCTTCCAGAGGACTATAGCGTGCTGCTAAACCAAGCAAGTCACTTTAAGTAAGTGTGTTTCATAAACTTTTGCTTACAATGTGCAATTAGTGAATAAATCTGTAAGACAATATTTTTCAGTCTATAATGTGAATTTAAGGATTAAAATCTTACTTGTAATTAAACATTTTCTGCCCATCATCTTTTTGACGTAGATGCCCAAACTCATCAGATGACGAGCGTAAGCACCCAACTTTGTGTCTGCTCTGTGGGGCCATGCTGTGTGCACAGAGTCCCTGCTGTCAGGTGCAGCTGAACGGGGAAGATGTGGGAGCATGTACAGCCCACGCTGCCACCTGTGGGGCTGGAGTGGGAATGTTTCTCAGGTGCCATTTACTATGTACATCCTGTTTGTAAAGAAATGCCTACTTGGTTGCCTAAGATGGTACACAACCAAAATGACAGTTTGCCAAGTGTGGTTGAAAGATGTTTTGTGGTGGTGTAACGGTTTAAGATAGTGTCTGATGGGCTGGTATCTGTATCTGTAAAACACTGCAATAGGGAAATTGACATTATTGTGCTGTAGAACAAAGATATTGTCTGGTGCTTTGGATTAAAGTGTATACCAAATAACTACTAATTTCCACTAAGGATGCTGTTTGTATTCGTCTGAGCAGGGTTAGAGAGTGTGAGATTGTGTTGATGGCCAGTAAGACACGAGGCAGTCCATATCCAGCCCCTTACCTAGATGACTATGGAGAAACAGATCCTCAGCTTGGGTAAAGTATATTTTATAAGTGCAGAATAACTATGCAAATTTCAGACAGTACAGTGCAGTAAAATGAAATGTTATTATAATAAAACTATGTTTATCTATATATTAAATTTATGTAAATAATGGGTCTCATTTACTTACAGTTCTATACAAGTGCAAGTGCTATACTTGTGCACAGAAAAGGTTCACACACACACACTTTTGCACAAAATTTGTTCTTACCCTCATTCTAACTATTGCATGAGAGCACATTCTAGCAGTTGGTCATTTGAATAAAACACGACGCCCATCTCAATATAAGAGATTTCCACATGGATAAACCAGTTTTGTTATATTGAATTACTGTAAATTGATGGCATAGATTTAATGTTTGCATTAGCAAAACCCTGGTATTATATGCTAAGTTTCATTATCAGCCTAATCAGAAGCTGGTACAAAAACAATTAATATTGACGGTAACCAACATGATAATATCATGCGTCTCATAGAAATGTCAACAGATTCTTTTCTGATACTAATGCAAAGCTGTATTCCATTGTTCTGTTGCAGGCGTGGGAACCCTCTGCATCTGTGTCCAGAGAGATACCGCAAGTTGCTCCATATGTGGCAGCAGCACTGCATCCTGGAAGAAATCGCCCGAAGCCTGGAGGTTCTCAACGTCATGTTCGCCTTTGAGTGGCAGATGCTTTGAGCCCCACTGAACGCCAACAGCAGGGGATGGGGCATTCTGTAAGGCTGCGCATGAAATCTGCCTCACTGCAAAGACTAATCAACAGCCCACCATCTTTACAAACTGCTGTCAGTGTTTTCCAGCAGACATTGTTTCATGGGTAGCCACACTGCACAGGCTTATAAAAAAGATTTACAAAGACAGTGTTTTCTCTGCTCTTTATTTATCTAGCTTTGGGTGTTGACTGCATCTGCTGATTCATGCACTGCAAAGATTTCCTGTTTGCATTGTTTTCAGAATGTAAAGATTTATGAAGGGAGAGAAGCTTGAGTTGCTATTAAATGCAAACCTTTGTGTTCTTTTATACCTCTGTAAAATGCTTCTCCTCTTACTCCTCTTGGCTATAGACTTTGTGGTCATTTGTGAGAAATTTTATTAATGCAAATATTATATCTATATTTGAGGTTATTATACAGAGATAATGTGGTAAAGTACAGTTTGTTGTTTCAAGATGAGAAGCTGTTAAGCAAGTTGTGTTATCTAATGAAAACATTTCCATATTTTGGGTCCCATTTCTCCCCAAAGTAATGAAAAGAAACTAGATTTTGCAAAACTGAAAACTGTCTATTTTAAGGAGCATTATATGCATACCATACATAACATGACCCATTATAATTTGTTTTCAGAGGGGGTGTATGAAAAAGAAATGTGCATGCCAGGTTCTTGCTGTAACATTCACTCATGCTATGGATGCCACATAAAAATGTATATGAAACAATAATGTATAATTAGAAAAAGCTTATTTTACTGTAAACACAGCAGTGGTTTAATATGGAAACACTGCAAGTCAATGACCACATACAGCAATGGCTATTGGATAATTCCAAGTATATGTCACTTCTCATTATGTATGAAATATTTTTCCTTTACTGACAATCTAATAATAGTAGTGTTTACTTTAGAAACAACACAATATACAACTTAAAGATTTATGAATCTCACATAATCTCTTTCAGAAAAACAGAGGTTTTAAATTGCTTTTGGCTCCAAGCTGTTTATTTACAATAAACTAATGAGTGACAAAAAATCCCACCTGATAGATTTCATTCCCTTTTGTCTTATAGAGCGATGGGGGGAACTGGGCTGATAACTGGACATGCCCTGTGTCCTCTATCAATGCAATCTTGTCCACCCATATATACAGTAATAACTCTTTAAACAAGCTGCACTATTTTAAAGTATCTTTCTGCAGTAGCAATAGTAACTTCATCATTTCTCACCGAATGAAACTGCTCTATTCCCATAGGATTAACACTCCGAACTCTTTGTTAATCAGTTTTTCATGAAGAATTTGTTACATATTTACAATCATTTTACCCATGGATGGACATGATAGAGTGAAAAAATGATTTAAAGGCTGTTGGTATCATGTTGTCACTAGTGTACTGATTGCCGTGTATGTTTAGGCACAAGAGGCATGATGTTTGAATTCATAAAACTGTATCTTGCTATTTATATAGATAAACATTTGATGTCATGCAGCATTTATTGTATATGATTTCTTCAACTAAAGTATTTGACATTTTTGAACTGAAAATTCATAATTTACTCTGTGTTCAGCTGAAGAAGTCATAAACATCTGGTATGGCAGAGTTCTATTAAATAATATTCTGTCCTTCCCATCTTTGTAATGGCATTACCATTACCATTGTGGTTTTTGAAGCCCCAAAAACCACATGAGGGTGAGTAAATTACAATTAAAAACCTACAGAAGACAGTTCTAATAAATGCAGTGATAATCCTCAAGTATCACACAATTTTTAGAGACTATCTCTAAAACACTATAATTTAGACCGTTAGACCAGGCTGTTTAAGACGATAACTTCATAAAACTTTAAAAGTCATATAGTGTCACATTCATACAGTCCCATTCTCTGTGGTTTACATATGAAATTTAAACAGAAAACAATCTGCAGAAGGAACATGATGGTTCAGGGCTAACTGGTTATGGGAATGGGCTTTGGAGGCACATTGTTTAGACCATAGTGTGCTGAAGATGGTCTGTCAATGTTTGGATCTCTATTGCTGGCTGTATTGATTCAGTTGAACTTACCCAGGTTTACGATAATGTTGAAATTAGAGCGAGTAGTCTTTGAGGAGCCACCTGTCAGACTCACAATTAAGTAGTTATTACAATAACTGTGTCAAACTGTCAATCAAAAAAACCCTAATTAATTTATTACCCCGTTTAGGGAGGGGTGTCTGATTTTTAGTCTAGTTTTACATGTCAGTCATGTTTATGTGCAAAACGTACTTTTAACCCCGTCCCCTCCTGAGGAAGTGCCCCCCCTACCTACTCTGGCTCAGTCAGTCAAGCGGAGGATCTGGCACCCTTTTGAATTTATTGCCCTATTTTGGAGTTTGTCTGTTTTCCATACTAGATTGTCCATGTCGTTAGTGTTTACGATCATAAGATTTAGTCTACCCTGTGACCACATGGTTCTGGCTATCACTGAGGATCTGAACTCCTCTCCACCTTTCTACACCAGATGTTTTTGACTTTCTCCTAACAGTTGTGTGATTGTGTAGCAACATTCAAGTTTGAATGTGTGAAAAGCTTTGTAAAGGGTAAATAACTGTTTACGGTGTGTGTGTGTGTGTTGACTGTAGTAAGAGCTGCGTTCCGTTTGTAGCGTTTACACTTCAGACACAAAATGAAAGTGTGTGATCTGAGACTTTAGGTTCCCCCTGCGTCCCCAACATGTGTATTCCATGCTTGTTTATTGCAGACTGTGGGATGTATCGTTCAAAAGTGTGTGTATCATCACCTCCTAAGGTAATGCCTGTTAAAACAGAAAAAAGGTTTTAAAAGAAAACATGGCCCCCTGTCTGACCCCTTCTGACAGCTAGTTTTCTGATTAAAGGACATGCCCCAGCTTGTTCTTCTGGTCTGGGGTGATAACCCTGTTAACAAACTCTGATGCTGTCTGCATCTATTGTTTTGTAGAGGCTATTAAAACAGAATAATGTTTTTACAAAGCACAATGGCCCCTGTCCTGTCTGACCCCTTCTGGCTTGGGAAGATTCCTATCCAGAGTGAAGAGTGTTCTTAATACGATTGTTAAAAATCTAATGCTAGCACTAGATGTCTAGATAATCAAGGAATGACATTTTTGACAAATAAAAAAAATAAAAAGCCTCTTCTGGTTTAGGGTAAGTATTCTGCATCTTCATCTAGTTTTCTGATTCTAGTTTCCTGACCAAGCCTCCAACTTGTCCTTCCTGACTGGAAGGAATATCCTTAATGTGTGTACTGACACCCATAGACTCCTTCCACTTTCACTGAGCTTCATGTCTCAGATAAAGAATCTTTCACATAAATACATCTTATACTATTTTAGGGTAAATCTTCACATTATAACAAGAAAAAATGGTACATAATCTTCTTTTTATTTCAAAGCATTTATTTCTAACCATTTTTATTTAATGTTTAGTTTTAAACAGACTTTTGACAATATCAATATATTTTGACAATATAAAAAACAAAGATAATGCTATCATAATCATGGTTTTTGTGTTAACAACTCGCTGTATCTGTTCAGCCAAAAAACCTTTTAGGGTGCATCTATGGACTTTCATGAAAACATCTTCTTATGTAAATTCTTTTTTCAAATAGAAACCAGAAAACTTGTACACAATCTTACATTTTTCTTTTTAAGTGTTTACTTTTAGAATATATACGTGAAGATAAATCTGTATAAGGTTGCAAATACTAATTTTATTTTTGAATAAATTAAAAAAATAGAGATATACTGATACCATAATCATAGTTTTAAATATGCAGATTTTTTAGCTTTGTTTTAATTTAAACACCCATGTTCATCTGTCTGACATAGTGGGATAAGAAAATCCTGTGTGTGTTTGAGTGTACAGACGCTGTGTCTAGATGTTCGCAGCATCACACCTCAGATAAACCCTCAGTCCTTTTGGTGACTCCTTGTGTTGTAAACGTTACATTCAGAACAACATAAACTCTTTACTCTGTGTTCCTCTACCATAAATATTTCATCACTTTTGACAGTTACTAAGTTAAATCTGTAAAAGATGTTGCGAAGAATATTTCATTTTTAAAATATAAAAATAACGATACAACCATCATAATCCTGTTTTAAAATATGGGTTGTTTTGCATCGTTTTAAATTCAAACAATGACACTCTCGTTTTGGAAAACATTTATCCAAACAATCTCACGCATCATATATAACATCGACTGCGTCACACTGGGTTGGGTATGTGTTTATGTTATCAGTTTTCTTTTGATGTTTGTAGAGTTTTTGTGATTAGCGTGTTTCTGGGTGTCCACCTCTTATAGACACATTCACTTTTCACAGTTTACCATTCAGCAAAGGATGCTTGAAAACTTCTGTCATAGGCTATGTGTTAGACCTATCCGTCCTGCATTCTTACTGTAGATACATCAGACAGCAGGTCCTGCAAGCTCTCATCCTTGCCATAGATTTTTACAGCTGACACCCGTACTGAGAAGCGTGTGCCAGTCTTCTCCTTTTGCTTGTTGATGAGCTTGAAAAGCCAGGATATATGGCACAGGGCGCAATGCCAAGGCTCTGCGTAGAACTGGCTGTGCCAATCATGGTGTACGTCTTGCCTGATAGTAGAGAGGGCAAGAGCTGTTAATTCTGGCTAATGATGGTGATGGGCCCTCAGTGAGTAAGTGTTTGAAGTGCAGGTATTTCTACCACTGATTTGACGAGATAATGGTGCAGGATAATAACCCACCAATCATTGCAAATCATTATCAGTACTTGGACAGGATCTGATGAGTCTCAAACAGCTGATCAAGTTTGAGTTTTTATGTTCTCAGATTATGAAAAAGTCAGGATAGATAGTAAAAAGCTGACTGATTATTTGAGTGTTTTATAGTGCTATTGCAGATATATTAGTGTTAATCTTAGTTCCCTTTCTGTCCCTCACTCGTGTGTCATTGACGTGTCATTGACATGACACTAGGGAGTTCATCTCTGATCTTTATATGAGTGAAATGAGTGAACAGTATGACCTGATTATCAGGTTCCTTGGGGAGCAAGGTTAAATCCTCTTAAACCTCTCTCTGTACCCTCTTGGGATCTCTCACTGCTCCTATCCTCTATCTCACTGCCTTTTCGGGCCTCTAGGAGATGCCAGTCTCAGCCGTATATCTCTGAAGAAGGCTTTCCTTGTAGTACTCGCATCCATTAAAAGGTGTAGGCCCTGTAGGTGCTTTCTGTTTTCCACTTTTCCTCCACTTTCACTCACGTAATCCTGAAGTATTGACCTGGCAATGTGCCCAAAGTTCCCACCACCTCCTTCAGGGACCAGGTAGTGAACTTGCAAGTGCTCCTCCCTCTGAAGAAAGACCCAACATCATTGGTGCTGTTTCCAATATGTGCCTTGTACCTTTACCTGGACCACACACAGAGCTTTAGATGCTGAGCAGCTCTGTCAGTTTTAAAGGTCAGAAGAAGAAGGCTGTCTCCAAGCAGAAGTTGGCCCTTTGGATTGTGGATGTTATTTTCTTGCCTTACTCTTTACACTGGTAGGTTATGATGTCTTAGAACACTCACTGGAGGCAGGCTTAGGCCTCCCTGTGCCATTGTAACATACCCTGTGGCACAGTCCAGCTATCGTGGCATTTAGTATAGTGCCATAATAACCACAGAAAGCAATACTGCCTTCAATACTGCATAGAATGAGCAATACTGCATTTGTCAGTTGCTTGGTTAATAATATTAAATTGCTTGGTTATAATATATGTCATTATTTTTTTGAGCTACTCTAATCTCAATAGATAAAAGAAAGAAAATTCCTGAATATTTAGTTTCACATATGCCATGTTAAAGGTATTTGTCACATGTGGTACAAGGTAAATTGTGCAAATAGCACTTGATGTTTTCCTTAAAGATGAGGACCACTGTATGAGTATTGCAAAGGGTTAAACCAAATCTAGAGATAAACAATATTCTATAAAGACAGATCTGCTTTAAAAACAGTCATACATAATGTTTGAGCGCTGAGACCACACATAGTAAATGATGGAGAAAAACATTTAACAAGTATAACTGGCACTAGCACAAACCTCTGATGCAGTAAGTTCAGTGAGTAAGTGTACTGTAAGGATCAATTATCCAACATTTAAATACACACCTCATTTAAAAAGATCTAAACTTTTAGTCTGTAATTAGACATCAAAGCCTCTTGTAAAATGTATAAACAGTTTACTGTATAAAAATAACATTATAAAAATAAATGACTGTAAAATAAGAATATTGTCTTTTATAACTGGCAATTTATTTCATTGTTGTTGTGTATTCAGGACAGCTTGCCAACTTTAACATGACCAAAGCAGAAAATACAGCCATTCGGCTCCATTGACCACTGACTGAATAACGTCAGCCACTGTCCCTGTGCAAACTTCAGCCTATGGAAATAAACAGTGTAATATTTTGGTGGCTTATGTGAAGAATATGCAAGATATGATTTGAAATATTGTGTTCTGTAGAGGAAGTAAATGCTGACTAGGTATTTTTATGATTATACATTTTAATGCATCACTCACTCTTCACATTTTTCAACTGAATTTTTACAATTTCATTTAAACAATATATAGTATTGCAGTTCCTATAAAGATTTTGATCAACTGCCAGATTAGGCATTTTATTTATAAATATAGATATGGGCAGTTTACACAGGCTGCACTGTACAGCCATTTCACTACAATCTGTCCCACTAGGCCCAGTCCTGTGAGACAATCTGGGACTGAAGTAGTACAGAGCTGAACAACAACTCTTGCTTGTGCTTTGCTAAGAAATATGTCCCTGTGGTCTCACTAAACCACACACATGGTAGATTTGGAGGATTTACATGACTTTGCTGGGCTGGTACTGAGATCTGAAAGCCTTGTGCTGGCCCTAATTTACAAACAAGAATGTCACGTACCAGAATAACTCTGAGTAAAAGCACTTTTAATCAATAATATGCTTTAAAAACACTGGTTGGTATGGAACCTGGTTACCAATCTGAAACACAATGCATAGGTAACAGGCTTTACAAATAACAACAATCAACACACAATCACAGAAGGGTCAAACTGATTTCTATGGAGTTTGACATTATCAAGTTTTTAGACAAACAGCGCAATATGGGGATGAGCATAAAAATACATGGTACACATAAACATTGGTAAAACCAGTACCTGTGCTTGTTGGTATTGACTTAATATACATAATATACATGTATATATTATACATTTTAAATTATACATTTTATAAGCATATTACTAATTTTTTATTCTCTACAACATAGCTTCTGGAACTGCGTTCTCTATATATGAAAGGTTGCTTTAAAATCTGGACACAATGATGTGACTTAAAAGGCAGCATAATGTTACCTATAAATGAAGAAAGGTAGGCAGCTTACTAGGTTTAAGAACATAAAAGATATATGTGTGGCTAAACTGTACTTAATCATGTCTAATTGTGTGTCCTAAAGTTTTACTTTTTTAAAGTGAGTCAATTTGTTATACACTAATCTTGATACAGATGCCACTGTAGCTTTGGAGGAAAGATAATTAACTGTGACTTAGGTGCTAGATATGTAAGTTTTAAATTTAAACCATTTCCTATATTTAAAGAAACAATTTTTGGGCTCATACTTTGAAGAACATTGCTTCAATAAGCCTGTTACCCTGCTAAGAATGTGTGTGTGCTTCTCAGATATATTCCTGACGCTAACACAGTATTTTTGCCTCAAAAGTATCTTACACTCCATACAAAGGCCAACAAAAGTACAAAAACTCCACAGCGAGTCTTACTTGAGAGGCATCTTGGGGAAAAACGGTATCAAAGGCAAACATCTTTGGGGTAGGCAGCACTGCACGTCTGTGCACTGAGACGGGCTGTGCGTTGAATGAGGGATCAGAGAGGGTCAGCTGATTCTTGTGAGTGTCCACCTTTAAAAAGGACATGGACTCAGAGGATTCCAGAACTCCCAGAGTTGGACAGATTCTCATCAGCACTTTGACCTGGTGCAGGAGACAATGAAAAAAAAATTGTGAAAATATAGTTTAATTAAAAATGTATCCTAGTTATAAAAGCTGCATATAAAAGGAACAAGACATTGTAGGTCACAAAGTAATGGATATCAGTTTGAACAAAGAAATATTGATTAACACCAAGGACTGTGACAATTGTTACTCAAAAAGGAGGAAACTTGCCTACAATTCAACGCATCATTCCAATTGACCACACACAGAGCACACATCCTGACATTAACCCAGGAAATCTGCACATTGTCATGACTGTGACACAGTGAAAAACTAACATTTGCAGCAATTTACAGTAGAGTAAAATAAACAAGCTGTAGGAGAACCTTGTGCCCTCAACATATCATTTAAAACAACACAAAGCCACAGTATTCGGTTGATTTGTGGTTGATTTGTAGAATTACAGCACTTAGGCTCCAGAGACGATGTCTGCACTGCTGATCCTATTCCATGCCACCCAGGGCCAAGGGGCATGTCTGTGCCACAGTGTTGGCCCCGCATCAACTCCCCCTCACTGAGGAGATTACACTGATGGACATGTACATATGGGGAATGAATTGCACTGGCTGTGACATTAGAAATAGGCTACCATATATGACTGGCCACAGAATGTGGACAGCCATATAGACACCACAGATATGTGGGCTTGGGTTAAACTGTTGGGTTTTACATTTGTTTCCCATTTGCTGCAGTTTCATCCCTCGGCTGTTGGTTTTCATACCCTATGTACAGTGAGCAAGTAATGTTGCCCCTCAAAATTCAGCTATTAACTCAAATCTACCTACAGCTGTGGTGTAAAATTACTTTGTACAAAGTCTACAGAAACTCTCATTATAAGGGATACAATAGACTTGTTTAAGGCTGACCAAAAGCAGACCAAAAATTAAATTATTTGAAGCTTAATTTGGAATATCTTAGCTCTCAAATCTCAATCATGTTTGCACATATCCAAACCTGAAGTGTCACAAATTGGCCATTAGACCACTGCTGTATGACATCACCATTGAATAATGAATTTTGATCTGTTCCTAACCAAAAGCTATTGTGTGACTTCAGAAGACGTTCAATATAGCCTAGAACAGTGTTTTCTAACCAAGTGGGCAGTCCCCATTAGGGTGCCCTAACAAACTTTCAAAGGGGCCTTAAGATGACTTACAATTGTTCAAAATAAGACAAAACTAGCAATAAAATAAGTGAAACAACTACAAATTAAGACATTTCTTAGTATTTGCTTATGAATGATGTATTATAATGAATGAAAATGTTCTATATTTTATTGGGTATAAATTGTAAGTGGGGCTTCAAATATTGTTGTGGACATTGGTGGGCCCTGAAGTTAAAAAGGTTGAGAACCACTGGTCTAGAAGTTTTACGTACTACTGTTATGGTGGTGTTTTACAGTTTGACTGTCACTATCTACTGTCACAAAATTTCTGTACAATATATTAAGACATGAGTTTTGCAAAGGGTCTTTTCTCTGGGCATGTTGGTCATTGTGTAAAACAAGATAGTGACACACAGACGGCTGGGCAATTATTCTAATGCCTGTAGCTTTTTATAGCTATGATAAAAGCTGCCAACAACTGGACTCCATTCAGGCAGAATCAGATGCATGTTTGCAGTGAAAGGAAGAGCTCATTAGTAAAGCTGGGTTGAAATGTCTGTTGTATGTATTCTGAATATTTCACTCCTTTTGGCATGGATCCCAGCCAAGAGCAATATAACTGTGGCTTTCTGTTTAGGTTCTGCTGGATAGTGTGTATTCTAATTGTAAATCCAAAGTTTGTATTTTCATCTTTAGGAAATAATTTGGGGTTAAATTCTGGCATTTTGAACATCTGGAAATTGGAAAAAAATGGAAATTGCTGTTGTACACTTTGTATGCTACAGTTAAAAAAGAACACATTGCACTGATGTGGTGTGGTTGTGTTTCTGACCTTGCCCATGCCAGGGTTCTCCTTAGTCTCTGACCCCGCCCTGAGAAGACATGGTGGAGCAGGTGGAGGAGAAAACTGGAGAGCAACACTAAAGTTAGTTGGGTAGATGAAGGGCTCCTGGGGGTAAACCAATGGCGACTGCTGCTTCTTTCTTTTGGATGACAGATTTAGCTTCTGAGCAGCCCTGAGACAACAGACAAAAACAGGATTTATGAGCCTGTAATACTACAGTGTTCCTGTAGCTGAAATGGTAAAGTATTGTGTTGTAGCAGTGCAAAGATTGTGGGTTTGATTCCCAGGAAACCCACACACTAACAAAATGTATAACTTTAATGCACTGTAATCGTCTGCCAATTTCATAAATGTAAATAATATTCTGCCTATACTTTGTGCTGTTGTTTTTTAAACAGATAATAAGGGTTTAATATTATGCAGTTATGTAGTCTACTCAGCCAATTTATTAAAACAAGGATTCATAAATGTTCACGATTAGTGATGAAGATTCAACAAGCAGTCAACCGAAACTCCCAAATCCACTTCTATCGAAGGCCTACATTCAACTCTTTGAAAGTGATATATTTTTCATATTCTTTTTCATTGAGGCAGAGGGTTTTGTGTCCAAAAATCAGTGTAGTCTTTCAGTGACAGATTTAATGGTATAGTTTATATTTAAAAAGAAATGCTAAAAAAATAAGAACTGAAAGGTCAACAGCCACCATTCTATTGCCAAAGTAAACACAAACTAGATTCCCTCTTTTACTTTGTCTCTGTAGGCAGTCCTCCCCTTCTCTATTTCACAACTAAATAGGCACCCTGTACCCAGAAACGTCTCTCGGTGACGTTTCTTGACGCTATGGGGAATGCAATACCAACTATGCCATGCCAATGGAGTGACTGCCACATGGCCTGTGTTGATGCACAAAACACCATAGGCATTATTCAACCCTATTTGTACACTGGGGTGACAAAAATACCACTCTCAGCCTAAATGCGAGGCCCTGTAGTAACCACACAAGACACTCAGAGAGGTGTTCGGCGTGGGACTCCCGGTCTCCCATGTCAGTGTCGAAGTGCTAACCCAATGGGCTAATGGGCCAGCCGCATAAAGGCTTGGCAATAACGTCTCAGGTTGTCTAGGTGTGTGTGTGTCCATGTATACCTGCTTTGGCTGTTATGTTAAAAGTTGTAGGCCATTTGACATTTTGTAAGTTAACTTGTCTTGAATACACACAAAATAATCGTTAAAGTAATGGTCCTACTCTTATGTTTAAAAATATGCTGACTAAACACAAAATTCAGGGTAAAACTGCTAAGTATAAAAAGTATTGTATATGGCCAGGTGCCATACTGTCCAAAAATCTAAAACAGAGGGCTTTTGTGGACACTGTACAATTGCTTTTCCCTTAACAATCAGTCATCTTAATGTAGAATTTAAAGTAAACCAATTCCACACTATAATGAAATAAATAAAAACACTGCTGTCTTTTGTCAAGGGTAATAACCGTCATCCTTCCTAATTAACTAGGTATTAAAAAGCAGGTATCCAAAGCAGAAACGCAGTAAGTGGGAGGGGCTCTGGCTCCTGTCAATGTATCTGGCTTGCAATCTAAGAATAAGGCTTGTCCAAACAGCTTGACAGTTCGCTAAATTGCATATTTTTTAAAATGTTTGTTGCTACTTTTTCCACTTGTCGAATTTAATTCCTTTTGAGTTTTTGACTTGATCACACTGATTCAAATCCCTCGTTACACAAACATACCAATGGCCACGATTTACTGTGAACACTTTTTCTCTCTTTCAACAGACATGGAATTAGACCGTCCTTGTTCTGAATTCTCTTTTAATTGTCATGCTACACCATCTCATTTTTCTTTCTCTCCTTCTGTTATGTTTCACAGTAATGCTGGTGAGATCTAGTTGTTTTTAGTTTCTCATTGTTCATGGCCATGTTCTTGGATGTATGTATGTTTTGGTTTAATAAAAATAAGCAATTCTGACAAATGATTTTGAGCAGTTCGGAACAAGGAATTAACCAATGCAGTAAGACTAAGCAAGTGCACATATAATTGTCGTTGAATACAATTTCTAAAGGAATAACATTAGAAAATCCGTTACTTGAGTGATTTCAGTGCTCAGGTGTATTATGCTCTTAAAATCCCAATCCTAGCAGAAAACATAGTTCTAAGTGTCGTTTATAGTTTTTACTTGAAAGGAGCATATGAGAAAAAACGTTAGTTGTTTGAGCCGTTCATTGTAGTTGAATACACTTTTTGTTGGATAGACCTTTGAAAATACGTTAATCGAGTGATTTCAGTGCCAAACGGGATTATAATACTAAAATACCTAAATCTAGCAGAAAACATAGTACTAAGTGTCATTTGTCATTTTTTCTCAAAAGCAATGAATGGAGCATATGAACAAAAACGTTTGTTTTTTTTGAGCCGTTCATTGGCGTTGAATACACTTTCTGTTGGATAGACCATTGCAAATACGTTAATCGAGTGATTTCAGTGCCAAAGAGGATTATAATGCCCAAATCTAGCAGAAAACATGGTACTAAGTTTCACTTTTTCTTGAAAGCAATGACTGGAGCATAAAGTTAGGTTTGCAACTGGTTTACCTGTTTTTGAGCAATTCTATTTTCGAAAACGCAAAAGCGTAGTGAAAAGAATCGATTGGCATTTGTAGATAGTTTGTGATTGAAATGAACATGACCTGAGAAAAACCTTGTTTTTACATGTGGTTTGACTGATTTTGAGCAGTTCGGAACAATGAATTAATCAATGCAGTAAGACTAAGCAAGTGCAAATATCATTGTCGTTGAATACAATTTCTAATGGAATAACATTAGAAAAAACGGTCCTCGAGTGATTTCAGTGCTCAGGTGTATTATGCTCTTAGAATCCCAAACCTAGCAAAACATAGTTCTAAGTGTCGTTTATAGTTTTAACTTGAGAACGAAATAAAAGGAGCATGTGAACAAAAACGTTTGTTTTTTGAGCCGTTTATTGTCGTTGAATACACTTTCTGTTGGATAGACTATTGAAAATACGTTAATCGAGTGATTTCAGTGCCAAAGAGGATTATAATACCCAAATCTAGCAGAAAACATGGTACTAAGTTTCACTTTTTCTTGAAAACAAAGACTGGAGCATAAAGTTAGGTTTGCAACTGGTTTACCTGTTTTTGAGCAATTCTATAGTCAAAAACGCATAAAGTGTAGTGAAAAGAATCGATTGGCATATGTAGATAGTTTGTGATTGAAATGACCATGACCTGAGTAAAAACTTGTTTTTACATGTGGTTTGACTAATTTTGAGCACTTCGCAACAAGGAATTAACCAATGCAGTAAGACTAAGCAAGAGCACATATCATTGTCGTTGAATACAATTTCTAAAGGAATAACATTAGAAAATCCGTTACTTGAGTGATTTCAGTGCTCAGGTGTATTATGCTCTTAGAATCCAAAACATAGTTCTAAGTGTCGTTTATAGTTTTAACTTGAGAACGAAATAAAAGGAGCATGTGAGCAAAAACGTTTGTTTTTTTGAGCCGTTCATTGTCGTTGAATACACTTTCTGTTGGATAGACTATTGAAAATACGTTAATCGAGTGATTTCAGTGCCAAAGAGGATTATAATATTATAATTCCAAACCTGGCAGAAAACATAGTACTTAGTGTCATTGATCGTATTTTCTTGAAAGCAATTACCGGAGCATAAAGTTAGGTTTGCAACTGGTTTACCTGTTTTTTGAGCAATTCTATTTTCGAAAACGCATAAGCGTAGTGAAAAGAATCGATTGGCATATGTAGATAGTTTGTGATTGAAATGAACATGACCTGAGTAAAAACTTGTTTTTACATGGGGTTTGACTAATTTTGAGCAGTTCGGAACAAGGAATAAACCAATGCAGTAAGACTAAGCAAGTGCACATATCATTGTCATTGAATACAATTTCTAAAGGAATAACATTAGAAAATCCGTTACTTGAGTGATTTCAGTGCTCAGGTGTATTATGCTCTTAGAATCCCAAACCTAGCAGAAAACATAGTTCTAAGTGTCGTTTATAATTTTAACTTGAGAACGAAATAAAAGGAGCATGTGAGCAAAAACGTTTGTTTTTTTTGAGCCGTTCATTGTCGTTGAATACACTTTCTGTTGGAAAGACTATTGAAAATACGTTAATCGAGTGATTTCAGTGCCCAAGGGGATTATAATATTATAATTCGAAACCTGGCAGAAAACATAGTACTTAGTGTCATTGATCGTATTTTCTTGAAAGCAATTACTGGAGCATAAAGTTAGGTTTGCAACTGGTTTACCTGTTTTTGAGCAATTCTATAGTCAAAAACGCATAAGTGTAGTGAAAAGAATCGATTGGCATATGTAGATAGTTTGTGATTGAAATGAACATGACCTGAGTAAAAACTTGTTTTTACATGTGGTTTGACTAATTTTGAGCAGTTCGGACCAAGGAATTAACCAATGCAGTAAGACTAAGCAAGTGCACATATCATTGTCGTTGAATACAATTTCTAAAGGAATAACATTAGAAAATCCGTTACTTGAGTGATTTCAGTGCTCAGGTGTATTATGCTCTTAAAATCCCAAACCTAGCAGAAAACATAGTTCTAAGTGTCGTTTATAGTCTTTACTTGAAAGAAATGAAAGGAGCATATGAGAAAAAACGTTAGTTGTTTGAGCCGTTCATTGTAGTTGAATACACTTTTTGTTGGATAGACCATTGAAAATACGTTAATCGAGTGATTTCAGTGCCAAACGGGTTTATAATACTAAAATACCTAAATCTAGCAGAAAACATAGTACTAAGTGTCATTTTTTCTTGAAAGCAATGAATGGAGCATATGAACAAAAACGTTTGTTTTTTGAGCCGTTTATTGTCGTTGAATACACTTTCTGTTGGATAGACTATTGAAAATACGTTAATCGAGTGATTTCAGTGCCAAAGAGGATTATAATACTAAAATACCCAAATCTAGCAGAAAACATGGTACTTAGTGTCATTGATCGTATTTTCTTGAAAGCAATTACCGGAGCATAAAGTTAGGTTTGCAACTGGTTTACCTGTTTTTGAGCAATTCTATAGTCAAAAACGCATGTGTAGTGAAAAGAATCGATTGGCATATGTAGATAGTTTGTGATTGAAATGAACATGACCTGAGTAAAAACTTGTTTTTACATGTGGTTTGACTAATTTTGAGCAGTTCGGAACAAGGAATTAACCAATGCAGTAAGACCAAGCAAGTGCACATATAATTGTCGTTGAATACAATTTCTAAAGGAATAACATTAGAAAATCCGTTACTTGAGTGATTTCAGTGCTCAGGTGTATTATGCTCTTAAAATCCCAATCCTAGCAGAAAACATAGTTCTAAGTGTCGTTTATAGTTTTTACTTGAAAGGAGCATATGAGAAAAAACGTTAGTTGTTTGAGCCGTTCATTGTAGTTGAATACACTTTTTGTTGGATAGACCTTTGAAAATACGTTAATCGAGTGATTTCAGTGCCAAACGGGATTATAATACTAAAATACCTAAATCTAGCAGAAAACATAGTACTAAGTGTCATTTTTTCTTAAAAGCAATGAATGGAGCATATGAACAAAAACGTTTGTTTTTTTTGAGCCGTTCATTGGCGTTGAATACACTTTCTGTTGGATAGACCATTGCAAACACGTTAATCGAGTGATTTCAGTGCCAAAGAGGATTATAATGCCCAAATCTAGCAGAAAACATGGTACTAAGTTTCACTTTTTCTTGAAAGCAATGACTGGAGCATAAAGTTAGGTTTGCAACTGGTTTACCTGTTTTTGAGCAATTCTATTTTCGAAAACGCAAAAGCGTAGTGAAAAGAATCGATTGGCATATGTAGATAGTTTGTGATTGAAATGAACATGACCTGAGAAAAACCTTGTTTTTACATGTGGTTTGACTGATTTTGAGCAGTTCGAACAATGAATTAATCAATGCAGTAAGACTAAGCAAGTGCAAATATCATTGTCGTTGAATACAATTTCTAATGGAATAACATTAGAAAAAACGGTCCTCGAGTGATTTCAGTGCTCAGGTGTATTATACTCTTAGACTCCCAAACCTAGCAGAAAACATAGTTCTAAGTGCCGTTTATAGTTTTAACTTGAGAACGAAATAAAAGGAGCATGTGAGCAAAAAACGTTTGGTTTTTGAGCCGTTCATTGTCGTTGAATACACTTTCTGTTGGATAGACTATTGAAAATACGTTAATCGAGTGATTTCAGTGTCAAAGAGGATTATAATACCCAAATCTAGCAGAAAACATGGTACTAAGTTTCACTTTTTCTTGAAAGCAATGACTGGAGCATAAAGTTAGGTTTGCAACTGGTTTACCTGTTTTTGAGCAATTCTATAGTCAAAAACGCAAAAGCGTAGTGAAAAGAATCGATTGGCATATGTAGATAGTTTGTGATTGAAATGAACATGACCTGAGTAAAAACTTGTTTTTACATGTGGTTTGACTGATTTTGAGCAGTTCGGGACAAGGAATTAATCAATGCAGTAAGACTAAACAAGTGCAAATATCATTGTCGTTGAATACAATTTCTAATGGAATAACATTAGAAAATACGTTCCTCGAGTGATTTCAGTGCTCAGGTGTATTATACTCTTAGACTCCCAAACCTAGCAGAAAACATAGTTCTAAGTGTCGTTTATAGTTTTTACTTGAAAGAAATATATGAGAAAAAAACGTTAGTTGTTTGAGCCGTTTATTGCCGTTGAATACACTTTCTGTTGGATAGACTATTGAAAATACGTTATTCGAGTGATTTCAGTGCCAAACGGGATTATAATACCTAAATCTAGCAGAAAACATAGTACTAAGTGTCAGTTGTCATTTTTTCTTGAAAGCAATGAATGGCGCATATGAACAAAAACGTTTGTTTTTTGAGCCGTTTATTGTCGTTGAATACACTTTCTGTTGGATAGACTATTGAAAATACGTTAATCGAGTGATTTCAGTGCCAAAGAGGATTATAATAGCCAAATCTAGCAGAAAACATGGTACTAAGTTTCACTTTTTCTTGAAAGCAATTACTGGAGCATAAAGTTAGGTTTGCAACTGGTTTACCTGTTTTTGAGCAATTCTATTTTCGAAAACGCATAAGCGTAGTGAAAAGAATCGATTGGCATATGTAGATAGTTTGTGATTGAAATGAACAGTGACCTGAGTAAAAACTTGTTTTTACATGTGGTTTGACTAATTTTGAGCACTTCGCAACAAGGAATTAACCAATGCAGTAAGACTAAGCAAGAGCACATATCATTGGCGTTGAATACAATTTCTAAAGGAATAACATTAGAAAATCCGTTACTTGAGTGATTTCAGTGCTCAGGTGTATTATGCTCTTAGAATCCAAAACATAGTTCTAAGTGTCGTTTATAGTTTTAACTTGAGAACGAAATAAAAGGAGCATGTGAGCAAAAACGTTTGTTTTTTTGAGCCGTTCATTGTCGTTGAATACACTTTCTGTTGGATAGACTATTGAAAATACGTTTATCGAGTGATTTCAGTGCCAAAGAGGATTATAATATTATAATTCCAAACCTGGCAGAAAACATAGTTCTAAGTGTCGTTTATAGTCTTTACTTGAAAGAAATGAAAGGAGCATATGAGAAAAAAAACGTTAGTTGTTTGAGCCGTTCATTGTAGTTGAATACACTTTTTGTTGGATAGACTATTGAAAATACGTTAATCGAGTGATTTCAGTGCCAAACGGGATTATAATACTAAAATACCCAAATCTAGCAGAAAACATAGTACTCAGTGTAATTTTTTCTTGAAAGCAATGAATGGCGCATATGAACAAAAACGTTTGTTTTTTGAGCCGTTTATTGTCGTTGAATACACTTTCTGTTGGATAGACTATTGAAAATACGTTAATCGAGTGATTTCAGTGCCAAAGAGGATTATAATACTAAAATACCCAAATCTAGCAGAAAACATGGTACTTAGTGTCATTGATCGTATTTTCTTGAAAGCAATTACTAGAGCATAAAGTTAGGTTTACCTGTTTTTGAGCAATTCTATAGTCAAAAACGCATGTGTAGTGAAAAGAATCGATTGGCATATGTAGATAGTTTGTGATTGAAATGAACATGACCTGAGTAAAAACTTGTTTTTACATGTGGTTTGACTAATTTTGAGCAGTTCGGAACAAGGAATTAACCAATGCAGTAAGACCAAGCAAGTGCACATATAATTGTCGTTGAATACAATTTCTAAAGGAATAACATTAGAAAATCCGTTACTTGAGTGATTTCAGTGCTCAGGTGTATTATGCTCTTAAAATCCCAATCCTAGCAGAAAACATAGTTCTAAGTGTCGTTTATAGTTTTTACTTGAAAGGAGCATATGAGAAAAAACGTTAGTTGTTTGAGCCGTTCATTGTAGTTGAATACACTTTTTGTTGGATAGACCTTTGAAAATACGTTAATCGAGTGATTTCAGTGCCAAACGGGATTATAATACTAAAATACCTAAATCTAGCAGAAAACATAGTACTAAGTGTCATTTTTTCTTAAAAGCAATGAATGGAGCATATGAACAAAAACGTTTGTTTTTTTTGAGCCGTTCATTGGCGTTGAATACACTTTCTGTTGGATAGACCATTGCAAACACGTTAATCGAGTGATTTCAGTGCCAAAGAGGATTATAATGCCCAAATCTAGCAGAAAACATGGTACTAAGTTTCACTTTTTCTTGAAAGCAATGACTGGAGCATAAAGTTAGGTTTGCAACTGGTTTACCTGTTTTTGAGCAATTCTATATTCGAAAACGCAAAAGCGTAGTGAAAAGAATCGATTGGCATATGTAGATAGTTTGTGATTGAAATGAACATGACCTGAGAAAAACCTTGTTTTTACATGTGGTTTGACTGATTTTGAGCAGTTCGGAACAATGAATTAATCAATGCAGTAAGACTAAGCAAGTGCAAATATCATTGTCGTTGAATACAATTTCTAATGGAATAACATTAGAAAAAACGGTCCTCGAGTGATTTCAGTGCTCAGGTGTATTATGCTCTTAGAATCCCAAACCTAGCAGAAAACATAGTTCTAAGTGTCGTTTATAGTTTTAACTTGAGAACGAAATAAAAGGAGCATGTGAACAAAAACGTTTGTTTTTTGAGCCGTTTATTGTCGTTGAATACACTTTCTGTTGGATAGACTATTGAAAATACGTTAATCGAGTGATTTCAGTGCCAAAGAGGATTATAATACCCAAATCTAGCAGAAAACATGGTACTAAGTTTCACTTTTTCTTGAAAACAAAGACTGGAGCATAAAGTTAGGTTTGCAACTGGTTTACCTGTTTTTGAGCAATTCTATAGTCAAAAACGCATAAGTGTAGTGAAAAGAATCGATTGGCATATGTAGATAGTTTGTGATTGAAATGACCATGACCTGAGTAAAAACTTGTTTTTACATGTGGTTTGACTAATTTTGAGCACTTCGCAACAAGGAATTAACCAATGCAGTAAGACTAAGCAAGAGCACATATCATTGTCGTTGAATACAATTTCTAAAGGAATAACATTAGAAAATCCGTTACTTGAGTGATTTCAGTGCTCAGGTGTATTATGCTCTTAGAATCCAAAACATAGTTCTAAGTGTCGTTTATAGTTTTAACTTGAGAACGAAATAAAAGGAGCATGTGAGCAAAAACGTTTGTTTTTTTGAGCCGTTCATTGTCGTTGAATACACTTTCTGTTGGATAGACTATTGAAAATACGTTAATCGAGTGATTTCAGTGCCAAAGAGGATTATAATATTATAATTCCAAACCTGGCAGAAAACATAGTACTTAGTGTCATTGATCGTATTTTCTTGAAAGCAATTACCGGAGCATAAAGTTAGGTTTGCAACTGGTTTACCTGTTTTTGAGCAATTCTATTTTCGAAAACGCATAAGCGTAGTGAAAAGAATCGATTGGCATATGTAGATAGTTTGTGATTGAAATGAACATGACCTGAGTAAAAACTTGTTTTTACATGGGGTTTGACTAATTTTGAGCAGTTCGGAACAAGGAATAAACCAATGCAGTAAGACTAAGCAAGTGCACATATCATTGTCATTGAATACAATTTCTAAAGGAATAACATTAGAAAATCCGTTACTTGAGTGATTTCAGTGCTCAGGTGTATTATGCTCTTAGAATCCCAAACCTAGCAGAAAACATAGTTCTAAGTGTCGTTTATAATTTTAACTTGAGAACGAAATAAAAGGAGCATGTGAGCAAAAACGTTTGTTTTTTTTGAGCCGTTCATTGTCGTTGAATACACTTTCTGTTGGAAAGACTATTGAAAATACGTTAATCGAGTGATTTCAGTGCCCAAGGGGATTATAATATTATAATTCCGAAACCTGGCAGAAAACATAGTACTTAGTGTCATTGATCGTATTTTCTTGAAAGCAATTACTGGAGCATAAAGTTAGGTTTGCAACTGGTTTACCTGTTTTTGAGCAATTCTATAGTCAAAAACGCATAAGTGTAGTGAAAAGAATCGATTGGCATATGTAGATAGTTTGTGATTGAAATGAACATGACCTGAGTAAAAACTTGTTTTTACATGTGGTTTGACTAATTTTGAGCAGTTCGGACCAAGGAATTAACCAATGCAGTAAGACTAAGCAAGTGCACATATCATTGTCGTTGAATACAATTTCTAAAGGAATAACATTAGAAAATCCGTTACTTGAGTGATTTCAGTGCTCAGGTGTATTATGCTCTTAAAATCCCAAACCTAGCAGAAAACATAGTTCTAAGTGTCGTTTATAGTCTTTACTTGAAAGAAATGAAAGGAGCATATGAGAAAAAAACGTTAGTTGTTTGAGCCGTTCATTGTAGTTGAATACACTTTTTGTTGGATAGACTATTGAAAATACGTTAATCGAGTGATTTCAGTGCCAAACGGGATTATAATACTAAAATACCCAAATCTAGCAGAAAACATAGTACTAAGTGTAATTTTTTCTTGAAAGCAATGAATGGCGCATATGAACAAAAACGTTTGTTTTTTGAGCCGTTTATTGTCGTTGAATACACTTTCTGTTGGATAGACTATTGAAAATACGTTAATCGAGTGATTTCAGTGCCAAAGAGGATTATAATACTAAAATACCCAAATCTAGCAGAAAACATGGTACTTAGTGTCATTGATCGTATTTTCTTGAAAGCAATTACCGGAGCATAAAGTTAGGTTTGCAACTGGTTTACCTGTTTTTGAGCAATTCTATAGTCAAAAACGCATGTGTAGTGAAAAGAATCGATTGGCATATGTAGATAGTTTGTGATTGAAATGAACATGACCTGAGTAAAAACTTGTTTTTACATGTGGTTTGACTAATTTTGAGCAGTTCGGAACAAGGAATTAACCAATGCAGTAAGACCAAGCAAGTGCACATATAATTGTCGTTGAATACAATTTCTAAAGGAATAACATTAGAAAATCCGTTACTTGAGTGATTTCAGTGCTCAGGTGTATTCTGCTCTTAAAATCCCAATCCTAGCAGAAAACATAGTTCTAAGTGTCGTTTATAGTTTTTACTTGAAAGGAGCATATGAGAAAAAACGTTAGTTGTTTGAGCCGTTCATTGTAGTTGAATACACTTTTTGTTGGATAGACCTTTGAAAATACGTTAATCGAGTGATTTCAGTGCCAAACGGGATTATAATACTAAAATACCTAAATCTAGCAGAAAACATAGTACTAAGTGTCATTTTTTTCTTAAAAGCAATGAATGGAGCATATGAACAAAAACGTTTGTTTTTTTGAGCCGTTCATTGGCGTTGAATACACTTTCTGTTGGATAGACCATTGCAAACACGTTAATCGAGTGATTTCAGTGCCAAAGAGGATTATAATGCCCAAATCTAGCAGAAAACATGGTACTAAGTTTCACTTTTTCTTGAAAGCAATGACTGGAGCATAAAGTTAGGTTTGCAACTGGTTTACCTGTTTTTGAGCAATTCTATTTTCGAAAACGCAAAAGCGTAGTGAAAAGAATCGATTGGCATATGTAGATAGTTTGTGATTGAAATGAACATGACCTGAGAAAAACCTTGTTTTTACATGTGGTTTGACTGATTTTGAGCAGTTCGGAACAATGAATTAATCAATGCAGTAAGACTAAGCAAGTGCAAATATCATTGTCGTTGAATACAATTTCTAATGGAATAACATTAGAAAAAACGGTCCTCGAGTGATTTCAGTGCTCAGGTGTATTATACTCTTAGACTCCCAAACCTAGCAGAAAACATAGTTCTAAGTGCCGTTTATAGTTTTAACTTGAGAACGAAATAAAAGGAGCATGTGAGCAAAAACGTTTGGTTTTTGAGCCGTTCATTGTCGTTGAATACACTTTCTGTTGGATAGACTATTGAAAATACGTTGATCGAGTGATTTCAGTGTCAAAGAGGATTATAATACCCAAATCTAGCAGAAAACATGGTACTAAGTTTCACTTTTTCTTGAAAGCAATGACTGGAGCATAAAGTTAGGTTTGCAACTGGTTTACCTGTTTTTGAGCAATTCTATAGTCAAAAACGCAAAAGCGTAGTGAAAAGAATCGATTGGCATATGTAGATAGTTTGTGATTGAAATGAACATGACCTGAGTAAAAACTTGTTTTTACATGTGGTTTGACTGATTTTGAGCAGTTCGGGACAAGGAATTAATCAATGCAGTAAGACTAAACAAGTGCAAATATCATTGTCGTTGAATACAATTTCTAATGGAATAACATTAGAAAATACGTTCCTCGAGTGATTTCAGTGCTCAGGTGTATTATACTCTTAGACTCCCAAACCTAGCAGAAAACATAGTTCTAAGTGTCGTTTATAGTTTTTACTTGAAAGAAATATATGAGAAAAAAACGTTAGTTGTTTGAGCCGTTTATTGCCGTTGAATACACTTTCTGTTGGATAGACTATTGAAAATACGTTATTCGAGTGATTTCAGTGCCAAACGGGATTATAATACCTAAATCTAGCAGAAAACATAGTACTAAGTGTCAGTTGTCATTTTTTCTTGAAAGCAATGAATGGCGCATATGAACAAAAACGTTTGTTTTTTGAGCCGTTTATTGTCGTTGAATACACTTTCTGTTGGATAGACTATTGAAAATACGTTAATCGAGTGATTTCAGTGCCAAAGAGGATTATAATAGCCAAATCTAGCAGAAAACATGGTACTAAGTTTCACTTTTTCTTGAAAGCAATTACTGGAGCATAAAGTTAGGTTTGCAACTGGTTTACCTGTTTTTGAGCAATTCTATTTTCGAAAACGCATAAGCGTAGTGAAAAGAATCGATTGGCATATGTAGATAGTTTGTGATTGAAATGAACATGACCTGAGTAAAAACTTGTTTTTACATGTGGTTTGACTAATTTTGAGCACTTCGCAACAAGGAATTAACCAATGCAGTAAGACTAAGCAAGAGCACATATCATTGGCGTTGAATACAATTTCTAAAGGAATAACATTAGAAAATCCGTTACTTGAGTGATTTCAGTGCTCAGGTGTATTATGCTCTTAGAATCCAAAACATAGTTCTAAGTGTCGTTTATAGTTTTAACTTGAGAACGAAATAAAAGGAGCATGTGAGCAAAAACGTTTGTTTTTTTGAGCCGTTCATTGTCGTTGAATACACTTTCTGTTGGATAGACTATTGAAAATACGTTTATCGAGTGATTTCAGTGCCAAAGAGGATTATAATATTATAATTCCAAACCTGGCAGAAAACATAGTACTTAGTGTCATTGATCGTATTTTTTTGAAAGCAATTACTGGAGCATAAAGTTAGGTTTGCAACTGGTTTACCTGTTTTTGAGCAATTCTATATTCGAAAACGCAAAAGCGTAGTGAAAAGAATCGATTGGCATATGTAGATAGTTTGTGATTGAAATGAACATGACCTGAGTAAAAACTTGTTTTTACATGTGGTTTGACTAATTTTGAGCAGTTCGGACCAAGGAATTAACCAATGCAGTAAGACTAAGCAAGTGCACATATCATTGTCGTTGAATACAATTTCTAAAGGAATAACATTAGAAAATCCGTTACTTGAGTGATTTCAGTGCTCAGGTGTATTATGCTCTTAAAATCCCAAACCTAGCAGAAAACATAGTTCTAAGTGTCGTTTATAGTCTTTACTTGAAAGAAATGAAAGGAGCATATGAGAAAAAAAACGTTAGTTGTTTGAGCCGTTCATTGTAGTTGAATACACTTTTTGTTGGATAGACTATTGAAAATACGTTAATCGAGTGATTTCAGTGCCAAACGGGATTATAATACTAAAATACCCAAATCTAGCAGAAAACATAGTACTCAGTGTAATTTTTTCTTGAAAGCAATGAATGGCGCATATGAACAAAAACGTTTGTTTTTAGCCGTTTATTGTCGTTGAATACACTTTCTGTTGGATAGACTATTGAAAATACGTTAATCGAGTGATTTCAGTGCCAAAGAGGTTATAATACTAAAATCCCAAATCTAGCAGAAAACATGGTACTTAGTGTCATTGATCGTATTTTCTTGAAAGCAATTACTGGAGCATAAAGTTAGGTTTGCCTGTTTTTGAGCAATTCTATAGTCAAAAACGCATAAGTGTAGTGAAAAGAATCGATTGGCATATGTAGATAGTTTGTGATTGAAATGAACATGACCTGAGTAAAAACTTGTTTTTAAATGTGGTTTGACTAATTTTGAGCAGTTCGGAACAAGGAATTAACCAATGCAGTAAGACTAAGCAAGTGCACATATCATTGTCGTTGAATACAATTTCTAAAGGAATAACATTAGAAAATCCGTTACTTGAGTGATTTCATTGCTCAGGTGTATTATGCTCTTAAAATCCCAAACCTAGCAGAAAACATAGTTCTAAGTGTCGTTTATAGTTTTTACTTGAAAGGAAAGGAGCATATGAGAAAAAACGTTAGTTGTTTGAGCCGTTCATTGTAGTTGAATACACTTTCTTGTTGGATAGACCTTTGAAAATACGTTAATCGAGTGATTTCAGTGCCAAACGGGATTATAATACTAAAATACCTAAATCTAGCAGAAAACATAGTACTAAGTGTCATTTGTGTTTTTTTCTTAAAAGCAATGAATGGAGCATATGAACAAAAACGTTTGTTTTTTTGAGCCGTTCATTGGCGTTGAATACACTTTCTGTTGGATAGACCATTGCAAACACGTTAATCGAGTGATTTCAGTGCCAAAGAGGATTATAATGCCCAAATCTAGCGAAAACATGGTACTAAGTTTCACTTTTTCTTGAAAGCAATGACTGGAGCATAAAGTTAGGTTTGCAACTGGTTTACCTGTTTTTGAGCAATTCTATATTCGAAAACGCAAAAGCGTAGTGAAAAGAATCGATTGGCATATGTAGATAGTTTGTGATTGAAATGAACATGACCTGAGAAAAACCTTGTTTTTACAAGTGGTTTGACTGATTTTGAGCAGTTCGGAACAAGGAATTAATCAATGCAGTAAGACTAAGCAAGTGCAAATATCATTGTCGTTGAATACAATTTCTAATGGAATAACATTAGAAAATACGTTCCTCGAGTGATTTCAGTGCTCAGGTGTATTATGCTCTTAGAATCCCAAACCTAGCAGAAAACATAGTTCTAAGTGTCGTTTATAGTTTTAACTTGAGAACGAAATAAAAGGAGCATGTGAACAAAAACGTTTGTTTTTTGAGCCGTTTATTGTCGTTGAATACACTTTCTGTTGGATAGACTATTGAAAATACGTTAATCGAGTGATTTCAGTGCCAAAGAGGATTATAATACCCAAATCTAGCAGAAAACATGGTACTAAGTTTCACTTTTTCTTGAAAACAAAGACTGGAGCATAAAGTTAGGTTTGCAACTGGTTTACCTGTTTTTGAGCAATTCTATAGTCAAAAACGCATAAGTGTAGTGAAAAGAATCGATTGGCATATGTAGATAGTTTGTGATTGAAATGACCATGACCTGAGTAAAAACTTGTTTTTACATGTGGTTTGACTAATTTTGAGCACTTCGAACAAGGAATTAACCAATGCAGTAAGACTAAGCAAGAGCACATATCATTGTCGTTGAATACAATTTCTAAAGGAATAACATTAGAAAATCCGTTACTTGAGTGATTTCAGTGCTCAGGTGTATTATGCTCTTAGAATCCAACTAGCAAAAACATAGTTCTAAGTGTCGTTTATAGTTTTAACTTGAGAACGAAATAAAAGGAGCATTTGAGCAAAAACGTTTGTTTTTTTGAGCCGTTCATTGTCGTTGAATACACTTTCTGTTGGATAGACTATTGAAAATACGTTAATCGAGTGATTTCAGTGCCAAAGAGGATTATAATATTATAATTCCAAACATGGCAGAAAACATAGTACTTAGTGTCATTGATCGTATTTTCTTGAAAGCAATTACTGGAGCATAAAGTTAGGTTTGCAACTGGTTTACCTGTTTTTGAGCAATTCTATATTCAAAACGCATAAGCGTAGTGAAAAGAATCGATTGGCATATGTAGATAGTTTGTGATTGAAATGAACATGACCTGAGTAAAACCTTGTTTTTACATGTGGTTTGACTAATTTTGAGCAGTTCGGAACAAGGAATTAACCAATGCAGTAAGACTAAGCAAGTGCACATATCATTGTCGTTGAATACAATTTCTAAAGAATAACATTAGAAAATCCGTTACTTGAGTGATTTCAGTGCTCAGGTGTATTATACTCTTAGACTCCCAAACCTAGCAGAAAACATCGTTCTAAGTGTCGTTTATAGTTTTAACTTGAGAACGAAATAAAAGGAGCATGTGAGCAAAAACGTTTGTTTTTTTGAGCCGTTCATTGTCGTTGAATACACTTTCTGTTGGATAGACTATTGAAAATACGTTAATCGAGTGATTTCAGTGCCAAAGAGGATTATAATATTATAATTCCGAAACCTGGCAGAAAACATAGTACTTAGTGTCATTGATCGTATTTTCTTGAAAGCAATTACTGGAGCATAAAGTTAGGTTTGCCTGTTTTTGAGCAATTCTATAGTCATAAACGCATAAGTGTAGTGAAAAGAATCGATTGGCATATGTAGATAGTTTGTGATTGAAATGAACATGACCTGAGTAAAAACTTGTTTTTACATGTGGTTTGACTAATTTTGAGCAGTTCGGAACAAGGAATTAACCAATGCAGTAAGACTAAGCAAGAGCACATATCATTGTCGTTGAATACAATTTCTAAAGGAATAACATTAGAAAATCCGTTACTTGAGTGATTTCAGTGCTCAGGTGTATTATGCTCTTAAAATCCCAAACCTAGCAGAAAACATAGTTCTATGTGTCGTTTATAGTTTTTACTTGAAAGAAATGAAAGGAGCATATGAGAAAAAAAGTTAGTTGTTTGAGCCGTTCATTGTCGTGAATACACTTTTTGTTGGATAGACTATTGAAAATACGTTAATCGAGTGATTTCAGTGCCAAACGGGATTATAATACTAAAATACCCAAATCTAGCAGAAAACATAGTACTAAGTGTCATTTATTTTCTTGAAAGCAATGAATGGCGCATATGAACAAAAACGTTTGTTTTTTTGAGCCGTTCATTGTCGTTGAATACACTTTCTGTTGGATAGACTATTGAAAATACGTTAATCGAGTGATTTCAGTGCCAAAGAGGATTATATAATACCCAAATCTAGCAGAAAACATGGTACTAAGTGTCATTGATCTTTTCTTGAAAGCAATTACTGGAGCATAAAGTTAGGTTTGCAACTGGTTTACCTGTTTTTGAGCAATTCTATAGTCAAAAACGCATAGTGTAGTGAAAAGAATCGATTGGCATATGTAGATAGTTTGTGATTGAAATGAACATGACCTGAGTAAAAACTTGTTTTTACATGTGGTTTGACTAATTTTGAGCAGTTCGGAACAAGGAATTAACCAATGCAGTAAGACTAAGCAAGTGCAAATATCATTGTCGTTGAATACAATTTCTAAAGAATAACATTAGAAAATCCGTTACTTGAGTGATTTCAGTGCTCAGGTGTATTATGCTCTTAAAATCCCAAACCTAGCAGAAAACATAGTTCTAAGTGTCGTTTATAGTTTTTACTTGAAAGAAATGAAAGGAGCATATGAGAAAAAAACGTTAGTTGTTTGAGCCGTTCATTGTAGTTGAATACACTTTTTGTTGGATAGGCCATTGAAAATACGTTAATCGAGTGATTTCAGTGCCCAAGGGGATTATAATACTAAAATACCTAAATCTAGCAGAAAACATAGTACTAAGTGTCATTTTTCATTTTTCTTAAAAGCAATGAATGGAGCATATGAACAAAAACGTTTGTTTTTTTGAGCCGTTCATTGGCGTTGAATACACTTTCTGTTGGATAGACTATTGAAAATACGTTAATCGAGTGTTTTCAGTGCCAAAGAGGATTATAATACCCAAATCTAGCAGAAAACATGGTACTAAGTTTCACTTTTTCTTGAAAGCAATGACTGGAGCATAAAGTTAGGTTTGCAACTGGTTTACCTGTTTTTGAGCAATTCTATTTTCGAAAACGCATAAGCGTAGTGAAAAGAATCGATTGGCATATGTAGATAGTTTGTGATTGAAATGAACATGACCTGAGTAAAAACTTGTTTTTACATGTGGTTTGACTAATTTTGAGCAGTTCGGAACAAGGAATTAATCAATGCAGTAAGACTAAGCAAGTGCAAATATCATTGTCGTTGAATACAATTTCTAATGGAATAACATTAGAAAATACGTTCCTCGAGTGATTTCAGTGCTCAGGTGTATTATACTCTTAGACTCCCAAACCTAGCAGAAAACATAGTTCTAAGTGTCGTTTATAGTTTTTACTTGAAAGAAATAAAGGAGATATGAGAAAAAAACGTTAGTTGTTTGAGCCGTTCATTGTCGTTGAATACACTTTTTGTTGGATAGACTATTGAAAATACGTTAATCGAGTGATTTCAGTGCCAAACGGGATTATAATACTAAAATACCTAAATCTAGCAGAAAACATAGTACTAAGTGTCATTTGTCATTTTTTCTTGAAAGCAATGAATGGCGCATATGAACAAAAACGTTTGTTTTTTGAGCCGTTCATTGTCGTTGAATACACTTTCTGTTGGATAGACTATTGAAAATACGTTAATCGAGTGTTTTCAGTGCCAAAGAGGATTATAATACCCAAATCTAGCAGAAAACATGGTACTAAGTTTCACTTTTTCTTGAAAGCAATGACTGGAGCATAAAGTTAGGTTTGCAACTGGTTTACCTGTTTTTGAGCAATTCTATTTTCGAAAACGCATAAGCGTAGTGAAAAGAATCGATTGGCATATGTAGATAGTTTGTGATTGAAATGAACATGACCTGAGTAAAAACTTGTTTTTACATGTGGTTTGACTAATTTTGAGCAGTTCGGAACAAGGAATTAACCAATGCAGTAAGACTAAGCAAGAGCACATATCATTGTCGTTGAATACAATTTCTAAAGGAATAACATTAGAAAATCCGTTACTTGAGTGATTTCAGTGCTCAGGTGTATTATGCTCTTAAAATCCCAAACCTAGCAGAAAACATAGTTCTATGTGTCGTTTATAGTTTTTACTTGAAAGAAATGAAAGGAGCATATGAGAAAAAACGTTAGTTGTTTGAGCCGTTCATTGTAGTTGAATACACTTTTTGTTGGATAGGCCATTGAAAATACGTTAATCGAGTGATTTCGGTGCCCAAGGGGATTATAATATTATTCCGAAACCTGGCAGAAAACAGTACTTAGTGTCATTGATCGTATTTTCTTGAAAGCAATTACTGGAGCATAAAGTTAGGTTTGCAACTGGTTTACCTGTTTTTGAGCAATTCTATATTCGAAAACGCAAAAGCGTAGTGAAAAGAATCGATTGGCATATGTAGATAGTTTGTGATTGAAATGAACATGACCTGAGAAAAACCTTGTTTTTACAAGTGGTTTGACTGATTTTGAGCAGTTCGGAACAAGGAATTAATCAATGCAGTAAGACTAAGCAAGTGCAAATATCATTGTCGTTGAATACAATTTCTAAAGGAATAACATTAGAAAATCCGTTACTTGAGTGATTTCAGTGCTCAGGTGTATTATGCTCTTAAAATCCCAAACCTAGCTGAAAACAGTTCTAAGTGTCGTTTATAGTTTTTACTTGAAAGAAATGAAAGGAGCATATGAGAAAAAACGTTAGTTGTTTGAGCCGTTCATTGTAGTTGAATACACTTTTTGTTGGATAGACTATTGAAAATACGTTAATCGAGTGATTTCAGTGCCAAAGAGGATTATAATATTATAATTCCGATACCTGGCAGAAAACATAGTACTAAGTGTCATTTTTTCTTGAAAGCAATGAATGGCGCATATGAACAAAAACGTTTGTTTTTTGAGCCTTTCATTGTCGTTGAATACACTTTCTGTTGGATAGACTATTGAAAATACGTTAATCGAGTGATTTCAGTGCCAAAGAGGATTATAATACTAAATACCCAAATCTAGCAGAAAACATGGTACTTAGTGTCATTGATCGTATTTTCTTGAAAGCAATTACTGGAGCATAAAGTTAGGTTTAATGTACCTGTTTTTGAGCAATTCTATAGTCAAAAACGCATAAGTGTAGTGAAAAGAATCGATTGGCATATGTAGATAGTTTGTGATTGAAATGAACATGACCTGAGTAAAAACTTGTTTTTACATGTGGTTTGACTAATTTTGAGCAGTTCGGAACAAGGAATTAACCAATGCAGTAAGACTAAGCAAGTGCACATATCATTGTCGTTGAATACAATTTCTAAAGGAATAACATTAGAAAATCCGTTACTTGAGTGATTTCAGTGCTCAGGTGTATTATGCTCTTAAAATCCCAAACCTAGCAGAAAACATAGTTCTAAGTGTCGTTTATAGTTTTTACTTGAAAGAAATGAAAGGAGCATATGAGAAAAAACGTTAGTTGTTTGAGCCGTTCATTGTAGTTGAATACACTTTTTGTTGGATAGACCTTTGAAAATACGTTAATCGAGTGATTTCAGTGCCAAACGGGATTATAATACTAAAATACCTAAATCTAGCAGAAAACATAGTACTAAGTGTCATTTGTCATTTTTTCTTAAAAGCAATGAATGGAGCATATGAACAAAAACGTTTGTTTTTTTTGAGCCGTTCATTGGCGTTGAATACACTTTCTGTTGGATAGACCATTGCAAATACGTTAATCGAGTGATTTCAGTGCCAAAGAGGATTATAATGCCCAAATCTAGCAGAAAACATGGTACTAAGTTTAACTTTTTCTTGAAAGCAATGACTGGAGCATAAAGTTAGGTTTGCAACTGGTTTACCTGTTTTTGAGCAATTCTATAGTCAAAAACGCATGTGTAGTGAAAAGAATCGATTGGCATATGTAGATAGTTTGTGATTGAAATGAACATGACCTGAGAAAAACCTTGTTTTTACATGTGGTTTGACTAATTTTGAGCAGTTCGGAACAAGGAATTAACCAATGCAGTAAGACCAAGCAAGTGCACATATCATTGTCGTTGAATACAATTTCTAAAGGAATAACATTAGAAAATCCGTTACTTGAGTGATTTCAGTGCTCAGGTGTATTATGCTCTTAAAATCCCAATCCTAGCAGAAAACATAGTTCTAAGTGTCGTTTATAGTTTTTACTTGAAAGGAGCATATGAGAAAAAACGTTAGTTGTTTGAGCCGTTCATTGTAGTTGAATACACTTTTTGTTGGATAGACCTTTGAAAATACGTTAATCGAGTGATTTCAGTGCCAAACGGGATTATAATACTAAAATACCTAAATCTAGCAGAAAACATAGTACTAAGTGTCATTTGTCATTTATTCTTAAAAGCAATGAATGGAGCATATGAACAAAAACGTTTGATTTTTTTGAGCCGTTCATTGGCGTTGAATACACTTTCTGTTGGATAGACCATTGCAAATACGTTAATTGAGTGATTTCAGTGCCAAAGAGGATTATAATACCCAAATAAAAATAATCATGTTTTCTTGAAAGCAATGAATGGCGCATATGAAAAAACGTTTGTTTTTTGAGCCTTTCATTGTCGTTGAATACACTTTCTGTTGGATAGACTATTGAAAATACGTTAATCGAGTGTTTTCAGTGCCAAAGAGGATTATAATACCCAAATCTAGCAGAAAACATGGTACTAAGTTTCACTTTTTCTTGAAAACAAAGACTGGAGCATAAAGTTAGGTTTGCAACTGGTTTACCTGTTTTTGAGCAATTCTATAGTCAAAAACGCATAAGTGTAGTGAAAAGAATCGATAGGCATATGTAGATAGTTTGTGATTGAAATGAACATGACCTGAGAAAAACCTTGTTTTTACAAGTGGTTTGACTGATTTTGAGCAGTTCGGAACAAGGAATTAATCAATGCAGTAAGACTAAGCAAGTGCAAATATCATTGTCGTTGAATACAATTTCTAATGGAATAACATTAGAAAATACGTTCCTCGAGTGATTTCAGTGCTCAGGTGTATTATACTCTTAGACTCCCAAACCTAGCAGAAAACATAGTTCTAAGTGTCGTTTATAGTTTTTACTTGAAAGGAGCATATGAGAAAAAACGTTAGTTGTTTGAGCCGTTCATTGTAGTTGAATACACTTTTTGTTGGATAGACCTTTGAAAATACGTTAATCGAGTGATTTCAGTGCCAAACGGGATTATAAAACTAAAATACCTAAATCTAGCAGAAAACATAGTACTAAGTGTCATTTGTCATTTTTTCTTAAAAGCAGTGAATGGAGCATATGAACAAAAACGTTTGTTTTTTTTGAGCCGTTCATTGGCGTTGAATACACTTTCTGTTGGATAGACCATTGCAAATACGTTAATCGAGTGTTTTCAGTGCCAAAGAGGATTATAATACCCAAATCTAGCAGAAAACATGGTACTAAGTTTCACTTTTTCTTGAAAGCAATGACTGGAGCATAAAGTTAGGTTTGCAACTGGTTTACCTGTTTTTGAGCAATTCTATTTTCGAAAACGCATAAGCGTAGTGAAAAGAATCGATTGGCATATGTAGATAGTTTGTGATTGAAATGAACATGACCTGAGTAAAAACTTGTTTTTACATGTGGTTTGACTAATTTTGAGCACTTCGCAACAAGGAATTAACCAATGCAGTAAGACTAAGCAAGAGCACATATCATTGTCGTTGAATACAATTTCTAAAGGAATAACATTAGAAAATCCGTTACTTGAGTGATTTCAGTGCTCAGGTGTATTATGCTCTTAGAATCCAAAACATAGTTCTAAGTGTCGTTTATAGTTTTAACTTGATAACGAAATAAAAGGAGCATGTGAGCAAAAACGTTTGTTTTTTTGAGCCGTTCATTGTCGTTGAATACACTTTCTGTTGGATAGACTATTGAAAATACGTTAATCGAGTGATTTCAGTGCCAAAGAGGATTATAATATTATCATTCCAAACCTGGCAGAAAACATAGTACTTAGTGTCATTGATCGTATTTTCTTGAAAGCAATTACTGGAGCATAAAGTTAGGTTTGCAACTGGTTTACCTGTTTTTGAGCAATTCTATTTTCGAAAACGCATAAGCGTAGTGAAAAGAATCGATTGGCATATGTAGATAGTTTGTGATTGAAATGACCATGACCTGAGTAAAAACTTGTTTTTACATGTGGTTTGACTAATTTTGAGCACTTCGCAACAAGGAATTAACCAATGCAGTAAGACTAAGCAAGAGCACATATCATTGTCGTTGAATACAATTTCTAAAGGAATAACATTAGAAAATCCGTTACTTGAGTGATTTCAGTGCTCAGGTGTATTATGCTCTTAGAATCCCAAAAATAGCAAAAACATAGTTCTAAGTGTCGTTTATAGTTTTAACTTGAGAACGAAATAAAAGGAGCATGTGAGCAAAAACGTTTGTTTTTTTGAGCCGTTCATTGTCGTTGAATACACTTTCTGTTGGATAGACTATTGAAAATACGTTAATCGAGTGATTTCAGTGCCAAAGAGGATTATAATATTATAATTTCAAACCTGGCAGAAAACATAGTACTTAGTGTCATTGATCGTATTTTCTTGAAAGCAATTACTGGAGCATAAAGTTAGGTTTGCAACTGGTTTACCTGTTTTTGAGCAATTCTATATTCGAAAACGCAAAAGCGTAGTGAAAAGAATCGATTGGCATATGTAGATAGTTTGTGATTGAAATGAACATGACCTGAGTAAAAACTTGTTTTTACATGTGGTTTGACTAATTTTGAGCAGTTCGGAACAAGGAATTAACCAATGCAGTAAGACTAAGCAAGTGCACATATCATTGTCGTTGAATACAATTTCTAAAGGAATAACATTAGAAAATCCGTTACTTGAGTGATTTCAGTGCTCAGGTGTATTATGCTCTTAAAATCCCAAACCTAGCAGAAAACATAGTTCTAAGTGTCGTTTATAGTTTTTACTTGAAAGAAATGAAAGGAGCATATGAGAAAAAAATGTTAGATGTTTGAGCCGTTCATTGTCGTTGAATACACTTTCTGATGGATAGACTATTGAAAATTCGTTATTCGAGTGATTTCAGTGCCAAACGGGATTATAATACTAAAATACCTAAATCTAGCAGAAAACATAGTACTAAGTGTCATTTGTCATTTTTTCTTGAAAGCAATGAATAGCGCATATGAACAAAAACGTTTGTTTTTTGAGCCTTTCATTGTCGTTGAATACACATTCTGTTGGATAGACTATTGAAAATACGTTAATCGAGTGTTTTCAGTGCCAAAGAGGATTATAATACCCAAATCTAGCAGAAAACATGGTACTAAGTGTCACTTTTTCTTGAAAGCAATGACTGGAGCATAAAGTTAGGTTTGCCTGTTTTTGAGCAATTCTATAGTCAAAAACGCATAAGTGTAGTGAAACGAATCGATTGGCATATGTAGATAGTTTGTGATTGAAATGAACATGACCTGAGTAAAAACTTGTTTTTACATGTGGTTTGACTAATTTTGAGCAGTTCGGAACAAGGAATTAACCAATGCAGTAAGACTAAGCAAGAGCACATATCATTGTCGTTGAATACAATTTCTAAAGGAATAACATTAGAAAATCCGTTACTTGAGTGATTTCAGTGCTCAGGTGTATTATGCTCTTAAAATCCCAAACCTAGCAGAAAACATAGTTCTATGTGTCGTTTATAGTTTTTACTTGAAAGAAATGAAAGGAGCATATGAGAAAAAAATGTTAGATGTTTGAGCCGTTCATTGTCGTTGAATACACTTTCTGATGGATAGACTATTGAAAATTCGTTATTCGAGTGATTTCAGTGCCAAACGGGATTATAATACTAAAATACCTAAATCTAGCAGAAAACATAGTACTAAGTGTCATTTGTCATTTTTTCTTGAAAGCAATGAATGGCGCATATGAACAAAAACGTTTGTTTTTTGAGCCGTTCATTGTCGTTGAATACACTTTCTGTTGGATAGACTATTGAAAATACGTTAATCGAGTGTATTCAGTGCCAAAGAGGATTATAATACCCAAATCTAGCAGAAAACATGGTACTAAGTTTCACTTTTTCTTGAAAGAAATGACTGGAGCATAAAGTTAGGTTTGCAACTGGTTTACCTGTTTTTGAGCAATTTTATAGTCATAAACGCATAAGTGTAGTGAAAAGAATCGATTGGCATATGTAGATAGTTTGTGATTGAAATGAACATGACCTGAGTAAAAACTTGTTTTTACATGTGGTTTGACTAATTTTGAGCAGTTCGGAACAAGGAATTAACCAATGCAGTAAGACTAAGCAAGAGCACATATCATTGTCGTTGAATACAATTTCTAAAGGAATAACATTAGAAAATCCGTTACTTTGAGTGATTTCAGTGCTCAGGTGTATTATGCTCTTAAAATCCCAAACCTAGCTGAAAACAGTTCTAAGTGTCGTTAATAGTTTTTACTTGAAAGAAATGAAAGGAGCATATGAGAAAAAACGTTAGTTGTTTGAGCCGTTCATTGTCGTTGAATACACTTTCTGATGGATAGACTATTGAAAATACGTTATTCGAGTGATTTCAGTGCCAAACGGGATTATAATACTAAAATACCTAAATCTAGCAGAAAACATGGTACTTAGTGTCATTGATCGTATTTTCTTGTAAGCAATTACTGGAGCATAAAGTTAGGTTTGCAACTGGTTTACCTGTTTTTGAGCAATTTTATTTTCGAAAACGCATAAGCGTAGTGAAAAGAATCGATTGGCATATGTAGATAGTTTGTGATTGAAATGAACATGACCTGAGTAAAAACTTGTTTTTACATGTGGTTTGACTAATTTTGAGCAGTTCGGAACAAGGAATTAATCAATGCAGTAAGACTAAGCAAGTGCAAATATCATTGCCGTTGAATACAATTTCTAATGGAATAACAATAGAAAATACGTTCCTCGAGTGATTTCAGTGCTCAGGTGTATTATACTCTTAGACTCCCAAACCTAGCAGAAAACATAGTTCTAAGTGTCGTTTATAGTTTTTACTTGAAAGAAATGAAAGGAGCATATGAGAAAAAAATGTTAGTTGTTTGAGCCGTTCATTGTCGTTGAATACACTTTCTGATGGATAGACTATTGAAAATACGTTATTCGAGTGATTTCAGTGCCAAACGGGATTATAATACTAAAATACCTAAATCTAGCAGAAAACATAGTACTAAGTGTCATTTTTTCTTAAAAGCAATGAATGGAGCATATGAACAAAAACGTTTGTTTTTTTGAGCCGTTCATTGGCGTTGAATACACTTTCTGTTGGATAGACCATTGCAAATACGTTAATCGAGTGTTTTCAGTGCCAAAGAGGATTATAATACCCAAATCTAGCAGAAAACATGGTACTAAGTTTCACTTTTTCTTGAAAGCAATGACTGGAGCATAAAGTTAGGTTTGCAACTGGTTTACCTGTTTTTGAGCAATTCTATAGTCAAAAACGCATAAGTGTAGTGAAAAGAATCGATTGGCATATGTAGATAGTTTGTGATTGAAATGAACATGACCTGAGTAAAAACTTGTTTTTACATGTGGTTTGACTAATTTTGAGCAGTTCGGAACAAGGAATTAACCAATGCAGTAAGACTAAGCAAGTGCAAATATCATTGTCGTTGAATACAATTTCTAATGGAATAACATTAGAAAATACGTTCCTCGAGTGATTTCAGTGCTCAGGTGTATTATGCTCTTAGAATCCCAAACCTAGCAGAAAACATAGTTCTAAGTGTCGTTTATAGTTTTAACTTGAGAACGAAATAAAAGGAGCATGTGAGCAAAAACGTTTGTTTTTTTGAGCCGTTCATTGTCGTTGAATACACTTTCTGTTGGATAGACTATTGAAAATACGTTAATCGAGTGTTTTCAGTGCCAAAGAGGATTAGAATACCCAAATCTAGCAGAAAACATGGTACTAAGTGTATTCACTTTTTCTTGAAAACAAATACTGGAGCATAAAGTTAGGTTTGCAACTGGTTTACCTGTTTTTGAGCAATTCTATATTCGAAAACGCATAAGCGTAGTGAAAAGAATCGATTGGCATATGTAGATAGTTTGTGATTGAAATGAACATGACCTGAGTAAAAACTTGTTTTTACATGTGGTTTGACTAATTTTGAGCAGTTCGAACAAGGAATTAACCAATGCAGTAAGACTAAGCAAGAGCACATATCATTGTCGTTGAATACAATTTCTAAAGGAATAACATTAGAAAATCCGTTACTTTGAGTGATTTCAGTGCTCAGGTGTATTATGCTCTTAAAATCCCAAACCTAGCTGAAAACATAGTTCTAAGTGTCGTTTATAATTTTAACTTGAGAACGAAATAAAAGGAGCATGTGAGCAAAAACGTTTGTTTTTCTGAGCCGTTCATTGTAGTTGAATACACTCTGTTGGATAGACCATTAAAAATACGTTAATCGAGTGATTTCAGTGCCAAACGGGATTATAATACTAAAATACCCAAATCTAGCAGAAAACATGGTACTTAGTGTCATTGATCGTATTTTCTTGAAAGCAATTACTGGAGCATAAAGTTAGGTTTGCAACTGGTTTACCTGTTTTTGAGCAATTCTATAGTCAAAAACGCATAAGTGTAGTGAAAAGAATCGATTGGCATATGTAGATAGTTTGTGATTGAAATGAACATGACCTGAGTAAAAACTTGTTTTTACATGTGGTTTGACTAATTTTGAGCAGTTCGGACCAAGGAATTAACCAATGCAGTAAGACTAAGCAAGTGCACATATCATTGTCGTTGAATACAATTTCTAAAGGAATAACATTAGAAAATCCGTTACTTGAGTGATTTCAGTGCTCAGGTGTATTATGCTCTTAAAATCCCAAACCTAGCAGAAAACATAGTTCTAAGTGTCGTTTATAGTTTTTACTTGAAAGAAATGAAAGGAGCATATGAGAAAAAAATGTTAGATGTTTGAGCCGTTCATTGTCGTTGAATACACTTTCTGATGGATAGACTATTGAAAATTCGTTATTCGAGTGATTTCAGTGCCAAACGGGATTATAATACTAAAATACCTAAATCTAGCAGAAAACATAGTACTACGTGTCATTTGTCATTTTTTCTTGAAAGCAATGAATGGCGCATATGAACAAAAACGTTTGTTTTTTGAGCCGTTCATTGTCGTTGAATACACTCTGTTGGATAGACTATTGAAAATACGTTAATCGAGTGTTTTCAGTGCCAAAGAGGATTATAATACCCAAATCTAGCAGAAAACATGGTACTAAGTTTCACTTTTTCTTGAAAACAAAGACTGGAGCATAAAGTTAGGTTTGGAACTGGTTTACCTGTTTTTGAGCAATTCTATAGTCAAAAACGCATAAGTGTAGTGAAAAGAAACGATTGGCATATGTAGATAGTTTGTGATTGAAATGAACATGACCTGAGTAAAAACTTGTTTTTACATGTGGTTTGACTAATTTTGAGCAGTTCGGAACAAGGAATTAACCAATGCAGTAAGACTAAGCAAGTGCACATATCATTGTCGTTGAATACAATTTCTAATGGAATAACATTAGAAAATCCGTTACTTTGAGTGATTTCAGTGCTCAGGTGTATTATACTCTTAGACTCCCAAACCTAGCAGAAAACATAGTTCTAAGTGTCGTTTATAGTTTTTACTTGAAAGAAATGAAAGGAGCATATGAGAAAAAAATGTTAGTTGTTTGAGCCGTTCATTGTCGTTGAATACACTTTCTGATGGATAGACTATTGAAAATACGTTATTCGAGTGATTTCAGTGCCAAACGGGATTATAATACTAAAATACCTAAATCTAGCAGAAAACATAGTACTAAGTGTCATTTGTCATTTTTTCTTGAAAGCAATGAATGGCGCATATGAACAAAAACGTTTGTTTTTTGAGCCGTTCATTGTCGTTGAATACACTCTGTTGGATAGACTATTGAAAATACGTTAATCGAGTGTTTTCAGTGCCAAAGAGGATTATAATACCCAAATCTAGCAGAAAACATGGTACTAAGTTTCACTTTTTCTTGAAAACAAAGACTGGAGCATAAAGTTAGGTTTGCAACTGGTTTACCTGTTTTTGAGCAATTTTATAGTCAAAAACGCATAAGTGTAGTGAAAAGAATCGATTGGCCTATGTAGATAGTTTGTGATTGAAATGAACATGACCTGAGTAAAAACTTGTTTTTACATGTGGTTTGACTAATTTTGAGCAGTTCGGAACAAGGAATTAACCAATGCAGTAAGACTAAGCAAGAGCACATATCATTGTCGTTGAATACAATTTCTAAAGGAATAACATTAGAAAATCCGTTACTTTGAGTGATTTCAGTGCTCAGGTGTATTATGCTCTTAAAATCCCAAACCTAGCTGAAAACAGTTCTAAGTATCGTTAATAGTTTTTACTTGAAAGAAATGAAAGGAGCATATGAGAAAAAACGTTAGTTGTTTGAGCCGTTCATTGTAGTTGAATACACTTTTTGTTGGATAGACCATTGAAAATACGTTAATCGAGTGATTTCAGTGCCAAACGGGATTATAATACTAAAATACCCAAATCTAGCAGAAAACATGGTACTTAGTGTCATTGATCGTATTTTCTTGAAAGCAATTACTGGAGCATAAAGTTAGGTTTGCAACTGGTTTACCTGTTTTTGAGCAATTCTATATTCGAAAACGCAAAAGCGTAGTGAAAAGAATCGATTGGCATATGTAGATAGTTTGTGATTGAAATGAACATGACCTGAGAAAAAACTTGTTTTTACATGTGGTTTGACTAATTTTGAGCAGTTCGGAACAAGGAATTAATCAATGCAGTAAGACTAAGCAAGTGCAAATATCATTGTCGTTGAATACAATTTCTAATGGAATAACATTAGAAAATACGTTCCTCGAGTGATTTCAGTGCTCAGGTGTATTATACTCTTAGACTCCCAAACCTAGCAGAAAACATAGTTCTAAGTGTCGTTTATAGTTTTAACTTGAAAGAAATGAAAGGAGCATATGAGAAAAAAATGTTAGTTGTTTGAGCCGTTCATTGTCGTTGAATACACTTTCTGATGGATAGACTATTGAAAATACGTTATTCGAGTGATTTCAGTGCCAAACGGGATTATAATACTAAAATACCTAAATCTAGCAGAAAACATAGTACTAAGTGTCATTTGTCATTTTTTCTTGAAAGCAATGAATGGCGCATATGAACAAAAACGTTTGTTTTTTGAGCCGTTCATTGTCGTTGAATACACTTTCTGTTGGATAGACTATTGAAAATACGTTAATCGAGGGTATTCAGTGCCAAAGAGGATTATAATACCCAAATCTAGCAGAAAACATGGGACTAAGTTTCACTTTTTCTTGAAAGAAATGACTGGAGCATAAAGTTAGGTTTGCAACTGGTTTATCTTTTTTTGAGCAATTTTATAGTCATAAACGCATAAGTGTAGTGAAAAGAATCGATTGGCATATGTAGATAGTTTGTGATTGAAATGAACATGACCTGAGTAAAAACTTGTTTTTACATGTGTTTTGACTAATTTTGAGCAGTTCGGACCAAGGAATTAACCAATGCAGTAAGACTAAGCAAGTGCACATATCATTGTCGTTGAATACAATTTCTAAAGGAATAACATTAGAAAATCCGTTACTTGAGTGATTTCATTGCTCAGGTGTATTATGCTCTTAAAATCCCAAACCTAGCAGAAAACATAGTTCTAAGTGTCGTTTATAGTTTTTACTTGAGACGAAATAAAAGGAGCATGTGAGCAAAAACGTTTGTTTTTTGAGCCGTTCATTGTCGTTGAATACACTTTCTATTGGAATAACATTGAAAATACGTTAATCGAGTGATTTCAGTGCTAATGGATTATAATGCCAAACTTAAAAACACATACTCTAGTGTCTTGTTTTTTGAAAGCAATTACTGGAGCATAAAGTTAGGTTTGCAACTGGTTTACTGTTTTTGAGCAATTCTATAGTCAAAAACGATAGTGTAAGTGAAAAGAATCGATTGATATGTAGATAGTTTGTGATTGAAATGAACATGACCTGAGTAAAAACTGTTTTTACATGTGGTTTGACTAATTTTGAGCAGTTCGGACCAAGGAATTAACCAATGCAGTAAGACTAAGCAAGTGCAATTCATTGTCGTTGAAAACACTACAATTTCTAAAGGATATAACATTAGAAAATCCGTTACTTGAGTGATTTCAGTGCCCAGGGGTATTATGCTTTAAAATTATTTTTATACCCAAATCTAGCAGAAAACATAGTTCTAAGTGGTGTTTATCGTTTTATATAGTTGCATTTGCACTAACTATGGCTTTTATAACTAATGATTTTAATACGGGATGTACACAACAAAATAACAATCCTCCTATTGTTATTGATTCCCAAAAAGATTTCGAGCAATCCTTGCTCCCTAATTTGCTAATAGTCTCACATTTATTGTTTTTTTACAGCATTCGTTTTGGTTTCCATTAATTATCAATATAAATGTCATGATTGATATTAATCTATTTTCTTCATTTTTCTTTTCTATAGTTTTCTCAAGGCTTTCAAGTATTTGCACCCTGCAATGTTTGAATCTTTCTTTCCTTCAGCTTTTTCTCTTTCTGATCTTTGGGAATTTTGTGAGTGGTTCAGATGATACCATGTTCTGCTTCCTTCCTCTTGAATGGCTGTTGGAGAAATTGCCACAACTTTGTAGTGTCCCTTTCTGTATTGCATATAACGTCATATAAGATCTAAGTTCTAATGGGGGTCTTTTGTAGGCCTCTGCTGCATGGTACAGGCATAGGTCGACCAGTAAGCATTTCATGCTGTGTTATATGTGTATTTGTTAAATGGTCTTCTCAAATCCAAACTCAACAAGATTTGTGCAAGTACTAAACTAAATCGGCTTGATGCTTTACCTCTTGCACTAATGAGTAACAGTCACCATGCAGGAACTCATTAGTTCAAGAGATAAAGCATCAAGCCGATATAGATTAATCTTAATCCTTATTACTTTCCCCCTTTGCACAATGGTCAAAACCATGTGCATCTAGAAAAAGATCTCTCAATGGGGCTGTTTAATAGCATAATCTTTAATCGAATCACTACTGAAGCCAATCATTTCTAAAAGGTCATCATTTGGCCTACTGTTTATGACAATAGTGCTTTACGTATGCCTTCTAATTACGCTGGGGCTATGGCCTTTGTGCCATATGAGATTTATCGCCCTAAATATTCAACTTGTGGCAGGCAATATTGTAGTTTGGTTTTAGATACTTTGTAACCTCCTTGGGCTAATTGTATGTAATTTTTGTTACAGAACTGAAAAATCAATGGATTTATTGTAGGCTCCCATTTGCTTTGAGCACCTTTTTTAATCATTGGTCTTTGTTTCCTTTGTTTCCCAGTTTTTCCCTACATATAAAGATATATGTAGCATATATATATATATATATATATATATATATATATATATATATATATATATATATATATATATATATATATGTAGCAAAGCTATATGTAGCATTTACATTGAACTATCTCTGTATGAACTTATTTTCATGGCTGCTCCCTGTTTACCTTTTATGATGTATTGTGACATCATTTACTTTTTTTTATATGTCTGCATTTCTCGAGGGATCATATTTCATCGTACAGTGAAATCCTGACTTGGATCTGGTTCAAACAAAAACTTTTCCCCTCAGTCCTTCTATTCAACTTCCTCTAACAACATTGTTTCTACTTCAATTTCCTCTTCTATCCTTCCTGTCTGTTCAGTTGGTTTCATTTCATCTGGTATGTCTTGTTTATACTGTTTTTGTTTTCTCCAAAACTATATAATTAAATTTAATTGTTAAATAGCTAAATTGTTTATAACAGTTTAAATACAGATCTTTTCACTCCTATCCTGTCTGCTTTTAATTCTGACATCAGGCCTCATTTGTTTTTCATCTCCACATTTCCTTCCATCTCCTATTCCTTTAAGTAAAACATTTTTTTGAAAACATGAAAATGAAAACTTTTTTAACCAATGTTTTCATCACACTCAGCGATACATTAAATGTTCTCTCGATTTGCTTTTTGTCATCATGTTCTTTTGTTCTCTCTGCCATTATTATAGCTCTTATCTATAAATTCTTTACACAAGGGATACTATAATTCCAAAAATTTTTTCAATACAGCAAACCTTACCTTTGTAAAAGTGAAAAAATTCCACTTCAAAGTGGAATTAACTTTGGTTTTCACTCCACACGTGTTTTAATGTACAAAACGGAAATTTTATAAGAGCTAACTATTGGCAAGGGCAGTTAACTATGTTGCGGAATTCAATAACAGGAGCGGTTTGCAAGCAACAATATGTAGTTGGGGGAACAACATTTTATGAAACGGACAAGAAAATAAGTCATTTGGCGTCTTGCACTTTACTCTTTAATTGAATTCAATGACAGAAACATTTAAGCGTTTTCATACATTTCATGCCATAATACGGTCTATTGCACTGCTCTTAAACAACACGATAGACAAGTGTTTCCTGATCCTATGAATGCCATGAAACTTTGAAAGAGCATTTGTTTTGCACGTTCTTTCGGTGTTTTTGAGCACTTCTAAACAAGGAATCAACCTATATAGTAAGCCTAAGCAAGTGCACACTTTGTCGTTGAATGCAATTTCTGCAGGAGAGACTTTAGAAAATACGTCAATCGATTGATTTCAGTGCCCTTGAGAGGTATAATATTAAAAGGCCCAAATCTAGCAGAGAACATAGTACTGACAAGTGTCGTTTTACGTTTTTAATTGAATGCGATGAGTGAAGCAAAAACGTAAGGTTTTCATATGTTTTTGAGCACTTTTGATTTAGGAAACGCATTAATCTAGTGAAATGGAACGATTGGCATATGTAGATGTAGTTTTTGATTGAATGCAAATGACCTGAGCAAAACTTGTTTTTGCAAGCGGTTTGACAGTTTTTGAGCACTTCAATATATGAAGGCCAAAGCAGTGAGCTGTGGCGTTTCGTAAGTGCGCTTTTTGTTTCAGTACAATGCAATAACGCAAAACGATTTTTCACAAGTGTTTTACTGGAGTTTTAATGTACAAAACGGAAATCTACTAAGAGCTAACTATTGGCAAGGGCAGTTAACTATGTTGCGGAATTTAATAACAGGAGCGGTTTGCAAGCAACAATATGTAGTTGGGGGAACACTTCATTTTATGAAACGGACAAGAAAATAAGTCATTTGGCGTCTTGCACTTTACTCTTTAATTGAATGCAATGACAGAAACATTTAAGCGTTTTCATACGTTTCATGCCATAATACGGTCTATTTCACTGCTCTTAAACAACACGATAGACAAGTGTTTCCTGATCCTATGAATGCCATGAAACTTTGAAAGAGCATTAGTTTTGCACGTTCTTTCGGTGTTTTTGAGCACTTCTAAACAAGGAATCAACCCATATAGTAAGCCTAAGCAAGTGCACACTTTGTCGTTGAATGCAATTTCTGCAGGAGAGACTTTAGAAAATACGTCAATCGATTGATTTCAGTGCCCTTGAGAGGTATAATATTAAAAGGCCCAAATCTAGCAGAGAACATAGTTCTGACAAGTTTCGTTTTACGTTTTTAATTGAATGCGATGACTGAAGCATATAAGCAAAAACGTAAGGTTTTCATCTGTTTTTGAGCACATTTGTTTTAGGAAACGCATCAATCTAGTGAAATGGAACGATTGGCATTATGTAGATGATAGTTTTTGATTGAATGCAAATGACCTGAGCAAAACTTGTTTTTGCAAGCGGTTTGACAGTTTTTGAGCACTTCAATATATGAACGCCAAAGCAGTGAGCTGTGGCGTTTCGTAAGTGCGCTTTTTGTTTCAGTACAATGCAATAACGCAAAACACGATTTTTCACAAGTGTTTTAATGTACAAAACGGAAATCTACTAAGAGCTAACTATTGGCAAGGGCAGTTTACTATGTTGCGGAATTTAATAACAGGAGCGGTTTGCAAGCAACAATATGTAGTTGGGGGAACACTTCATTTTATGAAACGGACAAGAAAATAAGTCATTTGGCGTCTTGCACTTTACTCTTTAATTGAATGCAATGACAGAAACATTTAAGCGTTTTCATACGTTTCATGCCATAATACGGTGTATTGCACTGCTCTTAAACAACACGACAGACAAGTGTTTCCTGATCCTATGAATGCCATGAAACTTTGAAAGAGCATTTGTTTTGCACGTTCTTTCGGTGTTTTTGAGCACTTCTAAACAAGGAATCAACCTATATAGTAAGCCTAAGCAAGTGCACACTTTGTCGTTGAATGCAATTTCTGCAGGAGAGACTTTAGAAAATACGTCAATCGATTGATTTCAGTGCCCTTGAGAGGTATAATATTAAAAGGCCCAAATCTAGCAGAGAACATAGTACTGACAAGTGTCGTTTTACGTTTTTAATTGAATGCGATGACTGAAGCATATAAGCAAAAACGTAAGGTTTTCATCTGTTTTGGAGCAGTTATGTTTTAGGAAACGCATCAATCTAGTGAAATGGAACGATTGGCATATGTAGATGATAGTTTTTGATTGAATGCAAATGACCTGATCAGGACATTTGATCAGCAAAACTTGTTTTTGCAAGCGGTTTAACAGTTTTTGAGCACTTCAATATATGAAGGCCAAAGCAGTGAGCTGTGGCGTTTCGTAAGTGCGCTTTTTGTTTCAGTACAATGCAATAACGCAAAACACGATTTTTCACAAGTGTTTTAATGTACAAAACGGAAATCTACTAAGAGCTAACTATTGGCAAGGGCAGTTAACTATGTTGCGGAATTCAATAACAGGAGCGGTTTGCAAGCAACAATATGTAGTTGGGGGAACACCATTTTATGAAACGGACAAGAAAATAAGTCATTTGGCGTCTTGCGCTTTACTCTTTAATTGAATGCAATGACAGAAACATTTAAGCGTTTTCATACGTTTCATGCCATAATACGGTGTATTGCACTGCTCTTAAACAACACGACAGACAAGTGTTTCCTGATCCTATGAATGCCATGAAACTTTGAAAGAGCATTAGTTTTGCACGTTCTTTCGGTGTTTTTGAGCACTTCTAAACAAGGAATCAACTTATATAGTAAGCCTAAGCAAGTGCACACTTTGTCGTTGAATGCAATTTCTGCAGGAGAGACTTTAGAAAATACGTCAATCGATTGATTTCAGTGCCCTTGAGAGGTATACTATTAAAAGGCCCAAATCTAGCAGAGAACATAGTACTGACAAGTGTCGTTTTACGTTTTTAATTGAATGCGATGAGTGAAGCATATAAGCAAAAACGTAAGGTTTTCATCTGTTTTTGAGCACTTTTGTTTTAGGAAACGCATTAATCTAGTGAAATGGAACGATTGGCATATGTAGATGATAGTTTTTGATTGAATGCAAATGACCTGAGCAAAACTTGTTTTTGCAAGCGGTTTAACAGTTTTTGAGCACTTCAATATATGAAGGCCAAAGCAGTGAGCTGTGGCGTTTCGTAAGTGCGCTTTTTGTTTCAGTACAATGCAATAACGCAAAACACGATTTTTCACAAGTGTTTTACTGGAGCAGTTTTAATGTCCAAAACGGAAATCTACTAAGAGCTAACTATTGGCAAGGGCAGTTTACTATGTTGCGGAATTTAATAACAGGAGCGGTTTGCAAGCAACAATATGTAGTTGGGGGAACACTTCATTTTATGAAACGGACAAGAAAATAAGTCATTTGGCGTCTTGCACTTTACTCTTTAATTGAATGCAATGACAGAAACATTTAAGCGTTTTCATACGTTTCATGCCATAATACGGTGTATTGCACTGCTCTTAAACAACACGACAGACAAGTGTTTCCTGATCCTATGAATGCCATGAAACTTTGAAAGAGCATTTGTTTTGCACGTTCTTTCGGTGTTTTTGAGCACTTCTAAACAAGGAATCAACCTATATAGTAAGCCTAAGCAAGTGCACACTTTGTCGTTGAATGCAATTTCTGCAGGAGAGACTTTAGAAAATACGTCAATCGATTGATTTCAGTGCCCTTGAGAGGTATAATATTAAAAGGCCCAAATCTAGCAGAGAACATAGTACTGACAAGTGTCGTTTTACGTTTTTAATTGAATGCGATGAGTGAAGCATATAAGCAAAAACGTAAGGTTTTCATCTGTTTTTGAGCACTTTTGATTTAGGAAACGCATTAATCTAGTGAAATGGAACGATTGGCATATGTAGATGATAGTTTTTGATTGAATGCAAATGACCTGAGCAAAACTTGTTTTTGCAAGCGGTTTGACAGTTTTTGAGCACTTCAATATATGAACGCCAAAGCAGTGAGCTGTGGCGTTTCGTAAGTGCGCTTTTTGTTTCAGTACAATGCAATAACGCAAAACGATTTTTCACAAGTGTTTTACTGGAGCAGTTTTAATGTACAAAACGGAAATCTACTAAGAGCTAACTATTGGCAAGGGCAGTTTACTATGTTGCGGAATTTAATAACAGGAGCGGTTTGCAAGCAACAATATGTAGTTGGGGGAACACTTCATTTTATGAAACGGACAAGAAAATAAGTCATTTGGCGTCTTGCACTTTACTCTTTAATTGAATGCAATGACAGAAACATTTAAGCGTTTTCATACGTTTCATGCCATAATACGGTGTATTGCACTGCTCTTAAACAACACGACAGACAAGTGTTTCCTGATCCTATGAATGCCATGAAACTTTGAAAGAGCATTTGTTTTGCACGTTCTTTCGGTGTTTTTGAGCACTTCTAAACAAGGAATCAACCTATATAGTAAGCCTAAGCAAGTGCACACTTTGTCGTTGAATGCAATTTCTGCAGGAGAGACTTTAGAAAATACGTCAATCGATTGATTTCAGTGCCCTTGAGAGGTATAATATTAAAAGGCCCAAATCTAGCAGAGAACATAGTACTCACAAGTGTCGTTTTACGTTTTTAATTGAATGCGATGACTGAAGCATATAAGCAAAAACGTAAGGTTTTCATCTGTTTTTGAGCACTTTTGTTTTAGGAAACGCATTAATCTAGTGAAATGGAACGATTGGCATATGTAGATGATAGTTTTTGATTGAATGCAAATGACCTGAGCAAAACTTGTTTTTGCAAGCGGTTTAACAGTTTTTGAGCACTTCAATATATGAAGGCCAAAGCAGTGAGCTGTGGCGTTTCGTGAAGTGCGCTTTTTGTTTCAGTACAATGCAATAACGCAAAACACGATTTTTCACAAGTGTTTTAATGGAGCAGTTTTAATGTACAAAACGGAAATCTACTAAGAGCTAACTATTGGCAAGGGCAGTTAACTATGTTGCGGAATTTAATAACAGGAGCGGTTTGCAAGCAACAATATGTAGTTGGGGGAACACCATTTTATGAAACGGACAAGAAAATAAGTCATTTGGCGTCTTGCACTTTACTCTTTAATTGAATGCAATGACAGAAACATTTAAGCGTTTTCATACGTTTCATGCCATAATACGGTGTATTGCACTGCTCTTAAACAACACGACAGACAAGTGTTTCCTGATCCTATGAATGCCATGAAACTTTGAAAGAGCATTTGTTTTGCACGTTCTTTCGGTGTTTTTGAGCACTTCTAAACAAGGAATCAACCTATATAGTAAGCCTAAGCAAGTGCACACTTTGTCGTTGAATGCAATTTCTGCAGGAGAGACTTTAGAAAATACGTCAATCGATTGATTTCAGTGCCCTTGAGAGGTATAATATTAAAAGGCCCAAATCTAGCAGAGAACATAGTACTGACAAGTGTCGTTTTACGTTTTTAATTGAATGCGATGAGTGAAGCATATAAGCAAAAACGTAAGGTTTTCATCTGTTTTTGAGCACTTTTGTTTTAGGAAACGCATTAATCTAGTGAAATGGAACGATTGGCATATGTAGATGATAGTTTTTGATTGAATGCAAATGACCTGAGCAAAACTTGTTTTTGCAAGCGGTTTAACAGTTTTTGAGCACTTCAATATATGAAGGCCAAAGCAGTGAGCTGTGGCGTTTCGTAAGTGCGCTTTTTGTTTCAGTACAATGCAATAACGCAAAACACGATTTTTCACAAGTGTTTTAATGGAGCAGTTTTAATGTACAAAACGGAAATCTACTAAGAGCTAACTATTGGCAAGGGCAGTTAACTATGTTGCGGAATTTAATAACAGGAGCGGTTTGCAAGCAACAATATGTAGTTGGGGGAACACCATTTTATGAAACGGACAAGAAAATAAGTCATTTGGCGTCTTGCACTTTACTCTTTAATTGAATGCAATGACAGAAACATTTAAGCGTTTTCATACCATCCATAATACGGTGTATTGCACTGCTCTTAAACAACACGACAGACAAGTGTTTCCTGATCCTATGAATGCCATGAAACTTTGAAAGAGCATTTGTTTTGCACGGTCTTTCGGTGTTTTTGAGCACTTCTAAACAAGGAATCAACCTATATAGTAAGCCTAAGCAAGTGCACACTTTGTCGTTGAATGCAATTTCTGCAGGAGAGACTTTAGAAAATACGTCAATCGATTGATTTCAGTGCCCTTGAGAGGTATAATATTAAAAGGCCCAAATCTAGCAGAGAACATAGTACTGACAAGTGTCGTTTTACGTTTTTAATTGAATGCGATGAGTGAAGCAAAAACGTAAGGTTTTTGAGCACTTTTGATTTAGGAAACGCATTAATCTAGTGAAATGGAACGATTGGCATATGTAGATGATAGTTTTTGATTGAATGCAAATGACCTGAGCAAAACTTGTTTTTGCAAGCGGTTTGACAGTTTTTGAGCACTTCAATATATGAACGCCAAAGCAGTGAGCTGTGGCGTTTCGTAAGTGCGCTTTTTGTTTCAGTACAATGCAATAAGGCAAATCTCGATTTTTCACAAGTGGTTTTGTTTATGGAGCAGTTTTAATGTTCAAAACGGAAATTTTATAAGAGCTAACTATTGGCAAGGGCAGTTAACTATGTTGCGGAATTCAATAACAGGAGCGGTTTGCAAGCAACAATATGTAGTTGGGGGAACAACATTTTATGAAACGGACAAGAAAATAAGTCATTTGGCGTCTTGCACTTTACTCTTTAATTGAATTCAATGACAGAAACATTTAAGCGTTTTCATACATTTCATGCCATAATACGGTCTATTGCACTGCTCTTAAACAACACGATAGACAAGTGTTTCCTGATCCTATGAATGCCATGAAACTTTGAAAGAGCATTTGTTTTGCACGTTCTTTCGGTGTTTTTGAGCACTTCTAAACAAGGAATCAACCTATATAGTAAGCCTAAGCAAGTGCACACTTTGTCGTTGAATGCAATTTCTGCAGGAGAGACTTTAGAAAATACGTCAATCGATTGATTTCAGTGCCCTTGAGAGGTATAATATTAAAAGGCCCAAATCTAGCAGAGAACATAGTACTGACAAGTGTCGTTTTACGTTTTTAATTGAATGCGATGAGTGAAGCATATAAGCAAAAACGTAAGGTTTTCATCTGTTTTTGAGCACTTTTGTTTTAGGAAACGCATTAATCTAGTGAAATGGAACGATTGGCATATGTAGATGATAGTTTTTGATTGAATGCAAATGACCTGAGCAAAACTTGTTTTTGCAAGCGGTTTAACAGTTTTTGAGCACTTCAATATATGAACGCCAAAGCAGTGAGCTGTGGCGTTTCGTAAGTGCGCTTTTTGTTTCAGTACAATGCAATAACGCAAAACACGATTTTTCACAAGTGTTTTACTGGAGCAGTTTTAATGTACAAAACGGAAATCTACTAAGAGCTAACTATTGGCAAGGGCAGTTTACTATGTTGCGGAATTTAATAACAGGAGCGGTTTGCAAGCAACAATATGTAGTTGGGGGAACACTTCATTTTATGAAACGGACAAGAAAATAAGTCATTTGGCGTCTTGCACTTTACTCTTTAATTGAATGCAATGACAGAAACATTTAAGCGTTTTCATACGTTTCATGCCATAATACGGTGTATTGCACTGCTCTTAAACAACACGACAGACAAGTGTTTCCTGATCCTATGAATGCCATGAAACTTTGAAAGAGCATTTGTTTTGCACGTTCTTTCGGTGTTTTTGAGCACTTCTAAACAAGGAATCAACCTATATAGTAAGCCTAAGCAAGTGCACACTTTGTCGTTGAATGCAATTTCTGCAGGAGAGACTTTAGAAAATACGTCAATCGATTGATTTCAGTGCCCTTGAGAGGTATAATATTAAAAGGCCCAAATCTAGCAGAGAACATAGTACTCACAAGTGTCGTTTTACGTTTTTAATTGAATGCGATGACTGAAGCATATAAGCAAAAACGTAAGGTTTTCATCTGTTTTTGAGCACTTTTGTTTTAGGAAACGCATTAATCTAGTGAAATGGAACGATTGGCATATGTAGATGATAGTTTTTGATTGAATGCAAATGACCTGAGCAAAACTTGTTTTTGCAAGCGGTTTGACAGTTTTTGAGCACATCAATATATGAACGCCAAAGCAGTGAGCTGTGGCGTTTCGTAAGTGCGCTTTTTGTTTCAGTACAATGCAATAACGCAAAACACGATTTTTCACAAGTGTTTTAATGGAGCAGTTTTAATGTACAAAACGGAAATCTACTAAGAGCTAACTATTGGCAAGGGCAGTTTACTATGTTGCGGAATTTAATAACAGGAGCGGTTTGCAAGCAACAATATGTAGTTGGGGGAACACTTCATTTTATGAAACGGACAAGAAAATAAGTCATTTGGCGTCTTGCACTTTACTCTTTAATTGAATGCAATGACAGAAACATTTAAGCGTTTTCATACGTTTCATGCCATAATACGGTGTATTGCACTGCTCTTAAACAACACGACAGACAAGTGTTTCCTGATCCTATGAATGCCATGAAACTTTGAAAGAGCATTTGTTTTGCACGGTCTTTCGGTGTTTTTGAGCACTTCTAAACAAGGAATCAACCTATATAGTAAGCCTAAGCAAGTGCACACTTTGTCGTTGAATGCAATTTCTGCAGGAGAGACTTTAGAAAATACGTCAATCGATTGATTTCAGTGCCCTTGAGAGGTATAATATTAAAAGGCCCAAATCTAGCAGAGAACATAGTACTGACAAGTGTCGTTTTACGTTTTTAATTGAATGCGATGACTGAAGCATATAAGCAAAAACGTAAGGTTTTCATCTGTTTTTGAGCAGTTATGTTTTAGGAAACGCATCAATCTAGTGAAATGGAACGATTGGCATATGTAGATGATAGTTTTTGATTGAATGCAAATGACCTGATCAGGACATTTGATCAGCAAAACTTGTTTTTGCAAGCGGTTTAACAGTTTTTGAGCACTTCAATATATGAAGGCCAAAGCAGTGAGCTGTGGCGTTTCGTAAGTGCGCTTTTTGTTTCAGTACAATGCAATAACGCAAAACACGATTTTTCACAAGTGTTTTACTGGAGCAGTTTTAATGTCCAAAACGGAAATCTACTAAGAGCTAACTATTGGCAAGGGCAGTTAACTATGTTGCGAAATTTAATAACAGGAGCGGTTTGCAAGCAACAATATGTAGTTGGGGGAACACCATTTTATGAAACGGACAAGAAAATAAGTCATTTGGCGTCTTGCGCTTTACTCTTTAATTGAATGCAATGACAGAAACATTTAAGCGTTTTCATACGTTTCATGCCATAATACGGTGTATTGCACTGCTCTTAAACAACACGACAGACAAGTGTTTCCTGATCCTATGAATGCCATGAAACTTTGAAAGAGCATTTGTTTTGCACGTTCTTTCGGTGTTTTTGAGCACTTCTAAACAAGGAATCAACTTATATAGTAAGCCTAAGCAAGTGCACACTTTGTCGTTGAATGCAATTTCTGCAGGAGAGACTTTAGAAAATACGTCAATCGATTGATTTCAGTGCCCTTGAGAGGTATAATATTAAAAGGCCCAAATCTAGCAGAGAACATAGTACTGACAAGTGTCGTTTTACGTTTTTAATTGAATGCGATGAGTGAAGCATATAAGCAAAAACGTAAGGTTTTCATCTGTTTTTGAGCACTTTTGTTTTAGGAAACGCATTAATCTAGTGAAATGGAACGATTGGCATATGTAGATGATAGTTTTTGATTGAATGCAAATGACCTGAGCAAAACTTGTTTTTGCAAGCGGTTTAACAGTTTTTGAGCACTTCAATATATGAAGGCCAAAGCAGTGAGCTGTGGCGTTTCGTAAGTGCGCTTTTTGTTTCAGTACAATGCAATAACGCAAAACACGATTTTTCACAAGTGTTTTACTGGAGCAGTTTTAATGTCCAAAACGGAAATCTACTAAGAGCTAACTATTGGCAAGGGCAGTTTACTATGTTGCGGAATTTAATAACAGGAGCGGTTTGCAAGCAACAATATGTAGTTGGGGGAACACTTCATTTTATGAAACGGACAAGAAAATAAGTCATTTGGCGTCTTGCACTTTACTCTTTAATTGAATGCAATGACAGAAACATTTAAGCGTTTTCATACGTTTCATGCCATAATACGGTGTATTGCACTGCTCTTAAACAACACGACAGACAAGTGTTTCCTGATCCTATGAATGCCATGAAACTTTGAAAGAGCATTTGTTTTGCACGTTCTTTCGGTGTTTTTGAGCACTTCTAAACAAGGAATCAACCTATATAGTAAGCCTAAGCAAGTGCACACTTTGTCGTTGAATGCAATTTCTGCAGGAGAGACTTTAGAAAATACGTCAATCGATTGATTTCAGTGCCCTTGAGAGGTATAATATTAAAAGGCCCAAATCTAGCAGAGAACATAGTACTGACAAGTGTCGTTTTACGTTTTTAATTGAATGCGATGAGTGAAGCATATAAGCAAAAACGTAAGGTTTTCATCTGTTTTTGAGCACTTTTGATTTAGGAAACGCATTAATCTAGTGAAATGGAACGATTGGCATATGTAGATGATAGTTTTTGATTGAATGCAAATGACCTGAGCAAAACTTGTTTTTGCAAGCGGTTTGACAGTTTTTGAGCACTTCAATATATGAACGCCAAAGCAGTGAGCTGTGGCGTTTCGTAAGTGCGCTTTTTGTTTCAGTACAATGCAATAACGCAAAACGATTTTTCACAAGTGTTTTACTGGAGCAGTTTTAATGTACAAAACGGAAATCTACTAAGAGCTAACTATTGGCAAGGGCAGTTTACTATGTTGCGGAATTTAATAACAGGAGCGGTTTGCAAGCAACAATATGTAGTTGGGGGAACACTTCATTTTATGAAACGGACAAGAAAATAAGTCATTTGGCGTCTTGCACTTTACTCTTTAATTGAATGCAATGACAGAAACATTTAAGCGTTTTCATACGTTTCATGCCATAATACGGTGTATTGCACTGCTCTTAAACAACACGACAGACAAGTGTTTCCTGATCCTATGAATGCCATGAAACTTTGAAAGAGCATTTGTTTTGCACGTTCTTTCGGTGTTTTTGAGCACTTCTAAACAAGGAATCAACCTATATAGTAAGCCTAAGCAAGTGCACACTTTGTCGTTGAATGCAATTTCTGCAGGAGAGACTTTAGAAAATACGTCAATCGATTGATTTCAGTGCCCTTGAGAGGTATAATATTAAAAGGCCCAAATCTAGCAGAGAACATAGTACTCACAAGTGTCGTTTTACGTTTTTAATTGAATGCGATGACTGAAGCATATAAGCAAAAACGTAAGGTTTTCATCTGTTTTTGAGCACTTTTGTTTTAGGAAACGCATTAATCTAGTGAAATGGAACGATTGGCATATGTAGATGATAGTTTTTGATTGAATGCAAATTACCTGAGCAAAACTTGTTTTTGCAAGCGGTTTAACAGTTTTTGAGCACTTCAATATATGAAGGCCAAAGCAGTGAGCTGTGGCGTTTCGTAAGTGCGCTTTTTGTTTCAGTACAATGCAATAACGCAAAACACGATTTTTCACAAGTGTTTTAATGGAGCAGTTTTAATGTACAAAACGGAAATCTACTAAGAGCTAACTATTGGCAAGGGCAGTTAACTATGTTGCGGAATTTAATAACAGGAGCGGTTTGCAAGCAACAATATGTAGTTGGGGGAACACCATTTTATGAAACGGACAAGAAAATAAGTCATTTGGCGTCTTGCACTTTACTCTTTAATTGAATGCAATGACAGAAACATTTAAGCGTTTTCATACCATAATACGGTGTATTGCACTGCTCTTAAACAACACGACAGACAAGTGTTTCCTGATCCTATGAATGCCATGAAACTTTGAAAGAGCATTTGTTTTGCACGTTCTTTCGGTGTTTTTGAGCACTTCTAAACAAGGAATCAACCTATATAGTAAGCCTAAGCAAGTGCACACTTTGTCGTTGAATGCAATTTCTGCAGGAGAGACTTTAGAAAATACGTCAATCGATTGATTTCAGTGCCCTTGAGAGGTATAATATTAAAAGGCCCAAATCTAGCAGAGAACATAGTACTGACAAGTGTCGTTTTACGTTTTTAATTGAATGCGATGAGTGAAGCAAAAACGTAAGGTTTTCATATGTTTTTGAGCACTTTTGATTTAGGAAACGCATTAATCTAGTGAAATGGAACGATTGGCATATGTAGATGATAGTTTTTGTTTGAATGCAAATGACCTGAGCAAAACTTGTTTTTGCAAGCGGTTTAACAGTTTTTGAGCACTTCAATATATGAAGGCCAAAGCAGTGAGCTGTGGCGTTTCGTAAGTGCGCTTTTTGTTTCAGTACAATGCAATAACGCAAAACACGATTTTTCACAAGTGTTTTACTGGAGCAGTTTTAATGTACAAAACGGAAATCTACTAAGAGCTAACTATTGGCAAGGGCAGTTTACTATGTTGCGGAATTTAATAACAGGAGCGGTTTGCAAGCAACAATATGTAGTTGGGGGAACACTTCATTTTATGAAACGGACAAGAAAATAAGTCATTTGGCGTCTTGCACTTTACTCTTTAATTGAATGCAATGACAGAAACATTTAAGCGTTTTCATACGTTTCATGCCATAATACGGTGTATTGCACTGCTCTTAAACAACACGATAGACAAGTGTTTCCTGATCCTATGAATGCCATGAAACTTTGAAAGAGCATTTGTTTTGCACGTTCTTTCGGTTTTTTTGAGCACTTCTAAACAAGGAATCAACTTATATAGTAAGCCTAAGCAAGTGCCACTTTGTCGTTGAATGCAATTTCTGCAGGAGAGACTTTAGAAAATACGTCAATCGATTGATTTCAGTGCCCTTGAGAGGTATAATATTAAAAGGCCCAAATCTAGCAGAGAACATTGTACTGACAAGTGTCGTTTTACGTTTTTAATTGAATGCGATGACTGAAGCATATAAGCAAAAACGTAAGGTTTTTCATCTGTTTTTGAGCACCTTTGTTTTAGGAAACGCATTAATCTAGTGAAATGGAACGATTGGCATATGTAGATGATAGTTTTTGATTGAATGCAAATGACCTGAGCAAAACTTGTTTTTGCAAGCGGTTTGACAGTTTTTGAGCACTTCAATATATGATCGCCAAAGCAGTGAGCTGTGGCGTTTCGTAAGTGCGCTTTTTGTTTCAGTAAAATGCAATAACGCAAAACTCGATTTTTCACAAGTGTTTTAATGGAGCAGTTTTAATGTACAAAACGGAAATTTTATAAGAGCTAACTATTGGCAAGGGCAGTTAACTATGTTGCGGAATTTAATAACAGGAGCGTTTTGCAAGCAACAATATGTAGTTGGGGGAACACCATTTTATGAAACGGACAAGAAAATAAGTCATTTGGCGTCTTGCACTTTACTCTTTAATTGAATTCAATGACAGAAACATTTAAGCGTTTTCATACATTTCATGCCATAATACGGTCTATTGCACTGCTCTTAAACAACACGATAGACAAGTGTTTCCTGATCCTATGAATGCCATGAAACTTTGAAAGAGCATTTGTTTTGCACGTTCTTTCGGTGTTTTTGAGCACTTCTAAACAAGGAATCAACCTATATAGTAAGCCTAAGCAAGTGCACACTTTGTCGTTGAATGCAATTTCTGCAGGAGAGACTTTAGAAAATACGTCAATCGATTGATTTCAGTGCCCTTGAGAGGTATAATATTAAAAGGCCCAAATCTAGCAGAGAACATAGTACTCACAAGTGTCGTTTTACGTTTTTAATTGAATGCGATGAGTGAAGCATACAAGCAAAAACGTAAGGTTTTCATCTGTTTTTGAGCACTTTTGATTTAGGAAACGCATCAATCTAGTGAAATGGAACGATTGGCATATGTAGATGATAGTTTTTGATTGAATGCAAATGACCTGAGCAAAACTTGTTTTTGCAAGCGGTTTGACAGTTTTTGAGCACTTCAATATATGAACGCCAAAGCAGTGAGCTGTGGCGTTTCGTAAGTGCGCTTTTTGTTTCAGTACAATGCAATAAGGCAAATCTCGATTTTTCACAAGTGGTTTTGTTTATGGAGCAGTTTTAATGTTCAAAACGGAAATTTTATAAGAGCTAACTATTGGCAAGGGCAGTTAACTATGTTGCGGAATTCAATAACAGGAGCGGTTTGCAAGCAACAATATGTAGTTGGGGGAACAACATTTTATGAAACGGACAAGAAAATAAGTCATTTGGCGTCTTGCACTTTACTCTTTAATTGAATTCAATGACAGAAACATTTAAGCGTTTTCATACATTTCATGCCATAATACGGTCTATTGCACTGCTCTTAAACAACACGATAGACAAGTGTTTCCTGATCCTATGAATGCCATGAAACTTTGAAAGAGCATTTGTTTTGCACGTTCTTTCGGTGTTTTTGAGCACTTCTAAACAAGGAATCAACCTATATAGTAAGCCTAAGCAAGTGCACACTTTGTCGTTGAATGCAATTTCTGCAGGAGAGACTTTAGAAAATACGTCAATCGATTGATTTCAGTGCCCTTGAGAGGTATAATATTAAAAGGCCCAAATCTAGCAGAGAACATAGTACTGACAAGTGTCGTTTTACGTTTTTAATTGAATGCGATGAGTGAAGCATATAAGCAAAAACGTAAGGTTTTCATCTGTTTTTGAGCACTTTTGTTTTAGGAAACGCATTAATCTAGTGAAATGGAACGATTGGCATATGTAGATGATAGTTTTTGATTGAATGCAAATGACCTGAGCAAAACTTGTTTTTGCAAGCGGTTTAACAGTTTTTGAGCACTTCAATATATGAACGCCAAAGCAGTGAGCTGTGGCGTTTCGTAAGTGCGCTTTTTGTTTCAGTACAATGCAATAACGCAAAACACGATTTTTCACAAGTGTTTTACTGGAGCAGTTTTAATGTACAAAACGGAAATCTACTAAGAGCTAACTATTGGCAAGGGCAGTTTACTATGTTGCGGAATTTAATAACAGGAGCGGTTTGCAAGCAACAATATGTAGTTGGGGGAACACTTCATTTTATGAAACGGACAAGAAAATAAGTCATTTGGCGTCTTGCACTTTACTCTTTAATTGAATGCAATGACAGAAACATTTAAGCGTTTTCATACGTTTCATGCCATAATACGGTGTATTGCACTGCTCTTAAACAACACGACAGACAAGTGTTTCCTGATCCTATGAATGCCATGAAACTTTGAAAGAGCATTTGTTTTGCACGTTCTTTCGGTGTTTTTGAGCACTTCTAAACAAGGAATCAACCTATATAGTAAGCCTAAGCAAGTGCACACTTTGTCGTTGAATGCAATTTCTGCAGGAGAGACTTTAGAAAATACGTCAATCGATTGATTTCAGTGCCCTTGAGAGGTATAATATTAAAAGGCCCAAATCTAGCAGAGAACATAGTACTGACAAGTGTCGTTTTACGTTTTTAATTGAATGCGATGAGTGAAGCATATAAGAAAAACGTAAGGTTTTCATCTGTTTTTGAGCACTTTTGTTTTAGGAAACGCATTAATCTAGTGAAATGGAACGATTGGCATATGTAGATGATAGTTTTTGATTGAATGCAAATGACCTGAGCAAAACTTGTTTTTGCAAGCGGTTTAACAGTTTTTGAGCACTTCAATATATGAAGGCCAAAGCAGTGAGCTGTGGCGTTTCGTAAGTGCGCTTTTTGTTTCAGTACAATGCAATAACGCAAAACACGATTTTTCACAAGTGTTTTACTGGAGCAGTTTTAATGTACAAAACGGAAATCTACTAAGAGCTAACTATTGGCAAGGGCAGTTTACTATGTTGCGGAATTTAATAACAGGAGCGGTTTGCAAGCAACAATATGTAGTTGGGGGAACACTTCATTTTATGAAACGGACAAGAAAATAAGTCATTTGGCGTCTTGCACTTTACTCTTTAATTGAATGCAATGACAGAAACATTTAAGCGTTTTCATACGTTTCATGCCATAATACGGTGTATTGCACTGCTCTTAAACAACACGACAGACAAGTGTTTCCTGATCCTATGAATGCCATGAAACTTTGAAAGAGCATTTGTTTTGCACGTTCTTTCGGTGTTTTTGAGCACTTCTAAACAAGGAATCAACCTATATAGTAAGCCTAAGCAAGTGCACACTTTGTCGTTGAATGCAATTTCTGCAGGAGAGACTTTAGAAAATACGTCAATCGATTGATTTCAGTGCCCTTGAGAGGTATATTATTAAAAGGCCCAAATCTAGCAGAGAACATAGTACTGACAAGTGTCGTTTTACGTTTTTAATTGAATGCGATGAGTGAAGCATATAAGCAAAAACGTAAGGTTTTCATCTGTTTTTGAGCAGTTATGTTTTAGGAAACGCATCAATCTAGTGAAATGGAACGATTGGCATATGTAGATGATAGTTTTTGATTGAATGCAAATGACCTGAGCAAAACTTGTTTTTGCAAGCGGTTTGACAGTTTTTGAGCACTTCAATATATGAAGGCCAAAGCAGTGAGCTGTGGCGTTTCGTAAGTGCGCTTTTTGTTTCAGTACAATGCAATAAGGCAAATCTCGATTTTTCACAAGTGGTTTTGTTTATGGAGCAGTTTTAATGTTCAAAACGGAAATTTTATAAGAGCTAACTATTGGCAAGGGCAGTTAACTATGTTGCGGAATTCAATAACAGGAGCGGTTTGCAAGCAACAATATGTAGTTGGGGGAACAACATTTTATGAAACGGACAAGAAAATAAGTCATTTGGCGTCTTGCACTTTACTCTTTAATTGAATTCAATGACAGAAACATTTAAGCGTTTTCATACGTTTCATGCCATAATACGGTCTATTTCACTGCTCTTAAACAACACGATAGACAAGTGTTTCCTGATCCTATGAATGCCATGAAACTTTGAAAGAGCATTAGTTTTGCACGTTCTTTCGGTGTTTTTGAGCACTTCTAAACAAGGAATCAACCCATATAGTAAGCCTAAGCAAGTGCACACTTTGTCGTTGAATGCAATTTCTGCAGGAGAGACTTTAGAAAATACGTCAATCGATTGATTTCAGTGCCCTTGAGAGGTATAATATTAAAAGGCCCAAATCTAGCAGAGAACATAGTACTGACAAGTGTCGTTTTACGTTTTTAATTGAATGCGATGACTGAAGCATATAAGCAAAAACGTAAGGTTTTCATCTGTTTTTGAGCACTTTTGTTTTAGGAAACGCATTAATCTAGTGAAATGGAACGATTGGCATATGTAGATGATAGTTTTTGATTGAATGCAAATGACCTGAGCAAAACTTGTTTTTGCAAGCGGTTTGACAGTTTTTGAGCACTTCAATATATGAACGCCAAAGCAGTGAGCTGTGGCGTTTCGTAAGTGCGCTTTTTGTTTCAGTACAATGCAATAACGCAAAACACGATTTTTCACAAGTGTTTTAATGTACAAAACGGAAATCTACTAAGAGCTAACTATTGGCAAGGGCAGTTAACTATTTTGCGGAATTCAATAACAGGAGCGGTTTGCAAGCAACAATATGTAGTTGGGGGAACACTTCATTTTATGAAACGGACAAGAAAATAAGTCATTTGGCGTCTTGCACTTTACTCTTTAATTGAATGCAATGACAGAAACATTTAAGCGTTTTCATACGTTTCATGCCATAATACGGTCTATTTCACTGCTCTTAAACAACACGATAGACAAGTGTTTCCTGATCCTATGAATGCCATGAAACTTTGAAAGAGCATTAGTTTTGCACGTTCTTTCGGTGTTTTTGAGCACTTCTAAACAAGGAATCAACCCATATAGTAAGCCTAAGCAAGTGCACACTTTGTCGTTGAATGCAATTTCTGCAGGAGAGACTTTAGAAAATACGTCAATCGATTGATTTCAGTGCCCTTGAGAGGTATAATATTAAAATGCCCAAATCTAGCAGAGAACATAGTACTGACAAGTGTCGTTTTACGTTTTTAATTGAATGCGATGACTGAAGCATATAAGCAAAAACGTAAGGTTTTCATCTGTTTTTGAGCAGTTATGTTTTAGGAAACGCATCAATCTAGTGAAATGGAACGATTGGCATATGTAGATGATAGTTTTTGATTGAATGCAAATGACCTGAGCAAAACTTGTTTTTGCAAGCGGTTTGACAGTTTTTGAGCACTTCAATATATGAAGGCCAAAGCAGTGAGCTGTGGCGTTTCGTAAGTGCGCTTTTTGTTTCAGTACAATGCAATAAGGCAAAACACGATTTTTCACAAGTGGTTTTGTTATGGAGCAGTTTTAATGTACAAAACGGAAATTTTACTAAGAGCTAACTATTGGCAAGGGCAGTTAACTATGTTGCGGAATTTAATAACAGGAGCGGTTTGCAAGCAACAATATGTAGTTGGGGGAACAACATTTTATGAAACGGACAAGAAAATAAGTCATTTGGCGTCTTGCACTTTACTCTTTAATTGAATGCAATGACAGAAACATTTAAGCGTTTTCATACATTTCATGCCATAATACGGTCTATTGCACTGCTCTTAAACAACACGATAGACAAGTGTTTCCTGATCCTATGAATGCCATGAAACTTTGAAAGAGCATTTGTTTTGCACGGTCTTTCGGTGTTTTTGAGCACTTCTAAACAAGGAATCAACCTATATAGTAAGCCTAAGCAAGTGCACACTTTGTCGTTGAATGCAATTTCTGCAGGAGAGACTTTAGAAAATACGTCAATCGATTGATTTCAGTGCCCTTGAGAGGTATAATATTAAAAGGCCCAAATCTAGCAGAGAACATAGTACTGACAAGTGTCGTTTTACGTTTTTAATTGAATGCGATGAGTGAAGCATATAAGCAAAAACGTAAGGTTTTCATCTGTTTTTGAGCACTTTTGTTTTAGGAAACGCATTAATCTAGTGAAATGGAACGATTGGCATATGTAGATGATAGTTTTTGATTGAATGCAAATGACCTGAGCAAAACTTGTTTTTGCAAGCGGTTTGACAGTTTTTGAGCACTTCAATATATGAACGCCAAAGCAGTGAGCTGTGGCGTTTCGTAAGTGCGCTTTTTTGTTTCAGTACAATGCAATAACGCAAAACACGATTTTTCACAAGTGTTTTTACTGGAGCAGTTTTAATGTACAAAACGGAAATCTACTAAGAGCTAACTATTGGCAAGGGCAGTTTACTATGTTGCGGAATTTAATAACAGGAGCGGTTTGCAAGCAACAATATGTAGTTGGGGGAACACTTCATTTTATGAAACGGACAAGAAAATAAGTCATTTGGCGTCTTGCACTTTACTCTTTAATTGAATGCAATGACAGAAACATTTAAGCGTTTTCATACGTTTCATGCCATAATACGGTGTATTGCACTGCTCTTAAACAACACGACAGACAAGTGTTTCCTGATCCTATGAATGCCATGAAACTTTGAAAGAGCATTTGTTTTGCACGGTCTTTCGGTGTTTTTGAGCACTTCTAAACAAGGAATCAACCTATATAGTAAGCCTAAGCAAGTGCACACTTTGTCGTTGAATGCAATTTCTGCAGGAGAGACTTTAGAAAATACGTCAATCGATTGATTTCAGTGCCCTTGAGAGGTATAATATTAAAAGGCCCAAATCTAGCAGAGAACATAGTACTCACAAGTGTCGTTTTACGTTTTTAATTGAATGCGATGAGTGAAGCATATAAGCAAAAACGGAAGGTTTTCATCTGTTTTTGAGCAGTTATGTTTTAGGAAACGCATCAATCTAGTGAAATGGAACGATTGGCATATGTAGATGATAGTTTTTGATTGAATGCAAATGACCTGAGCAAAACTTGTTTTTGCAAGCGGTTTGACAGTTTTTGAGCACTTCAATATATGAAGGCCAAAGCAGTGAGCTGTGGCGTTTCGTAAGTGCGCTTTTTGTTTCAGTACAATGCAATAAGGCAAATCTCGATTTTTCACAAGTGGTTTTGTTTATGGAGCAGTTTTAATGTTCAAAACGGAAATTTTATAAGAGCTAACTATTGGCAAGGGCAGTTAACTATGTTGCGGAATTCAATAACAGGAGCGGTTTGCAAGCAACAATATGTAGTTGGGGGAACAACATTTTATGAAACGGACAAGAAAATAAGTCATTTGGCGTCTTGCACTTTACTCTTTAATTGAATTCAATGACAGAAACATTTAAGCGTTTTCATACATTTCATGCCATAATACGGTCTATTGCACTGCTCTTAAACAACACGATAGACAAGTGTTTCCTGATCCTATGAATGCCATGAAACTTTGAAAGAGCATTAGTTTTGCACGTTCTTTCGGTGTTTTTGAGCACTTCTAAACAAGGAATCAACTTATATAGTAAGCCTAAGCAAGTGCACACTTTGTCGTTGAATGCAATTTCTGCAGGAGAGACTTTAGAAAATACGTCAATCGATTGATTTCAGTGCCCTTGAGAGGTATAATATTAAAAGGCCCAAATCTAGCAGAGAACATAGTACTGACAAGTGTCGTTTTACGTTTTTAATTGAATGCGATGACTGAAGCATATAAGCAAAAACGTAAGGTTTTCATCTGTTTTTGAGCACTTTTGTTTTAGGAAACGCATTAATCTAGTGAAATGGAACGATTGGCATATGTAGATGATAGTTTTTGATTGAATGCAAATGAGCAAAACTTGTTTGTGCAAGCGGTTTAACAGTTTTTGAGCACTTCAATATATGAAGGCCAAAGCAGTGAGCTGTGGCGTTTCGTAAGTGCGCTTTTTGTTTCAGTACAATGCAATAACGCAAAACACGATTTTTCACAAGTGTTTTACTGGAGCAGTTTTAATGTACAAAACGGAAATCTACTAAGAGCTAACTATTGGCAAGGGCAGTTAACTATTTTGCGGAATTCAATAACAGGAGCGGTTTGCAAGCAACAATATGTAGTTGGGGGAACACTTCATTTTATGAAACGGACAAGAAAATAAGTCATTTGGCGTCTTGCACTTTACTCTTTAATTGAATGCAATGACAGAAACATTTAAGCGTTTTCATACGTTTCATGCCATAATACGGTGTATTGCACTGCTCTTAAACAACACGACAGACAAGTGTTTCCTGATCCTATGAATGCCATGAAACTTTGAAAGAGCATTTGTTTTGCACGTTCTTTCGGTGTTTTTGAGCACTTCTAAACAAGGAATCAACCTATATAGTAAGCCTAAGCAAGTGCACACTTTGTCGTTGAATGCAATTTCTGCAGGAGAGACTTTAGAAAATACGTCAATCGATTGATTTCAGTGCCCTTGAGAGGTATAATATTAAAAGGCCCAAATCTAGCAGAGAACATAGTTCTGACAAGTTTCGTTTTACGTTTTTAATTGAATGCGATGAGTGAAGCATATAAGCAAAAACGGAAGGTTTTCATCTGTTTTTGAGCAGTTATGTTTTAGGAAACGCATCAATCTAGTGAAATGGAACGATTGGCATATGTAGATGATAGTTTTTGATTGAATGCAAATGACCTGAGCAAAACTTGTTTTTGCAAGCGGTTTGACAGTTTTTGAGCACTTCAATATATGAACGCCAAAGCAGTGAGCTGTGGCGTTTCGTAAGTGCGCTTTTTGTTTCAGTACAATGCAATAAGGCAAATCTCGATTTTTCACAAGTGGTTTTGTTTATGGAGCAGTTTTAATGTTCAAAACGGAAATTTTATAAGAGCTAACTATTGGCAAGGGCAGTTAACTATGTTGCGGAATTCAATAACAGGAGCGGTTTGCAAGCAACAATATGTAGTTGGGGGAACAACATTTTATGAAACGGACAAGAAAATAAGTCATTTGGCGTCTTGCACTTTACTCTTTAATTGAATTCAATGACAGAAACATTTAAGCGTTTTCATACATTTCATGCCATAATACGGTCTATTGCACTGCTCTTAAACAACACGATAGACAAGTGTTTCCTGATCCTATGAATGCCATGAAACTTTGAAAGAGCATTTGTTTTGCACGGTCTTTCGGTGTTTTTGAGCACTTCTAAACAAGGAATCAACCTATATAGTAAGCCTAAGCAAGTGCACACTTTGTCGTTGAATGCAATTTCTGCAGGAGAGACTTTAGAAAATACGTCAATCGATTGATTTCAGTGCCCTTGAGAGGTATAATATTAAAAGGCCCAAATCTAGCAGAGAACATAGTACTGACAAGTGTCGTTTTACGTTTTTAATTGAATGCGATGAGTGAAGCATATAAGCAAAAACGTAAGGTTTTCATCTGTTTTTGAGCACTTTTGATTTAGGAAACGCATTAATCTAGTGAAATGGAACGATTGGCATATGTAGATGATAGTTTTTGATTGAATGCAAATGACCTGAGCAAAACTTGTTTTTGCAAGCGGTTTAACAGTTTTTGAGCACTTCAATATATGAAGGCCAAAGCAGTGAGCTGTGGCGTTTCGTAAGTGCGCTTTTTGTTTCAGTACAATGCAATAACGCAAAACACGATTTTTCACAAGTGTTTTACTGGAGCAGTTTTAATGTACAAAACGGAAATCTACTAAGAGCTAACTATTGGCAAGGGCAGTTTACTATGTTGCGGAATTTAATAACAGGAGCGGTTTGCAAGCAACAATATGTAGTTGGGGGAACACTTCATTTTATGAAACGGACAAGAAAATAAGTCATTTGGCGTCTTGCACTTTACTCTTTAATTGAATGCAATGACAGAAACATTTAAGCGTTTTCATACGTTTCATGCCATAATACGGTGTATTGCACTGCTCTTAAACAACACGACAGACAAGTGTTTCCTGATCCTATGAATGCCATGAAACTTTGAAAGAGCATTTGTTTTGCACGTTCTTTCGGTGTTTTTGAGCACTTCTAAACAAGGAATCAACCTATATAGTAAGCCTAAGCAAGTGCACACTTTGTCGTTGAATGCAATTTCTGCAGGAGAGACTTTAGAAAATACGTCAATCGATTGATTTCAGTGCCCTTGAGAGGTATAATATTAAAAGGCCCAAATCTAGCAGAGAACATAGTACTGACAAGTGTCGTTTTACGTTTTTAATTGAATGCGATGAGTGAAGCATATAAGCAAAAACGTAAGGTTTTCATCTGTTTTTGAGCAGTTATGTTTTAGGAAACGCATCAATCTAGTGAAATGGAACGATTGGCATATGTAGATGATAGTTTTTGATTGAATGCAAATGACCTGAGCAAAACTTGTTTTTGCAAGCGGTTTGACAGTTTTTGAGCACTTCAATATATGAACGCCAAAGCAGTGAGCTGTGGCGTTTCGTAAGTGCGCTTTTTGTTTCAGTACAATGCAATAAGGCAAATCTCGATTTTTCACAAGTGGTTTTGTTTATGGAGCAGTTTTAATGTTCAAAACGGAAATTTTATAAGAGCTAACTATTGGCAAGGGCAGTTAACTATGTTGCGGAATTCAATAACAGGAGCGGTTTGCAAGCAACAATATGTAGTTGGGGGAACAACATTTTATGAAACGGACAAGAAAATAAGTCATTTGGCGTCTTGCACTTTACTCTTTAATTGAATTCAATGACAGAAACATTTAAGCGTTTTCATACATTTCATGCCATAATACGGTCCATTGCACTGCTCTTAAACAACACGATAGACAAGTGTTTCCTGATCCTATGAATGCCATGAAACTTTGAAAGAGCATTTGTTTTGCACGGTCTTTCGGTGTTTTTGAGCACTTCTAAACAAGGAATCAACCTATATATAGTAATCCTAAGCAAGTGCACACTTTGTCGTTGAATGCAATTTCTGCAGGAGAGACTTTAGAAAATACGTCAATCGATTGATTTCAGTGCCCTTGAGAGGTATAATATTAAAAGGCCCAAATCTAGCAGAGAACATAGTTCTGACAAGTGTCGTTTTACGTTTTTAATTGAATGCGATGAGTGAAGCATATAATCAAAAACGTAAGGTTTTCATCTGTTTTTGAGCACTTTTGATTTAGGAAACGCATCAATCTAGTGAAATGGAACGATTGGCATATGTAGATGATAGTTTTTGATTGAATGCAAATGACCTGAGCAAAACTTGTTTTTGCAAGCGGTTTAACAGTTTTTGAGCACTTCAATATATGAAGGCCAAAGCAGTGAGCTGTGGCGTTTCGTAAGTGCGCTTTTTGTTTCAGTACAATGCAATAACGCAAAACACGATTTTTCACAAGTGTTTTACTGGAGCAGTTTTAATGTACAAAACGGAAATCTACTAAGAGCTAACTATTGGCAAGGGCAGTTTAACTATGTTGCGGAATTTAATAACAGGAGCGGTTTGCAAGCAACAATATGTAGTTGGGGGAACACTTCATTTTATGAAACGGACAAGAAAATAAGTCATTTGGCGTCTTGCACTTTACTCTTTATTTGAATGCAATGACAGAAACATTTAAGCGTTTTCATACGTTTCATGCCATAATACGGTGTATTGCACTGCTCTTAAACAACACGACAAACAAGTGTTTCCTGATCCTATGAATGCCATGAAACTTTGAAAGAGCATTTGTTTTGCACGTTCTTTCGGTGTTTTTGAGCACTTCTAAACAAGGAATCAACCTATATAGTAAGCCTAAGCAAGTGCCCACTTTGTCGTTGAATGCAATTTCTGCAGGAGAGACTTTAGAAAATACGTCAATCGATTGATTTCAGTGCCCTTGAGAGGTATAATATTAAAAGGCTCAAATCTAGCAGAGAACATAGTACTGACAAGTGTCGTTTTACGTTTTTAATTGAATGCGATGAGTGAAGCATATAAGCAAAAACGGAAGGTTTTCATCTGTTTTTGAGCAGTTATGTTTTAGGAAACGCATCAATCTAGTGAAATGGAACGATTGGCAAATGTAGATGATAGTTTTTGATTGAATGCAAATGACCTGAGCAAAACTTGTTTTTGCAAGCGGTTTGACAGTTTTTGAGCACTTCAATATATGAACGCCAAAGCAGTGAGCTGTGGCGTTTCGTAAGTGCGCTTTTTGTTTCAGTACAATGCAATAACGCAAAACTCGATTTTTCACAAGTGGTTTTGTTTATGGAGCAGTTTTAATGTTCAAAACGGAAATTTTATAAGAGCTAACTATTGGCAAGGGCAGTTAACTATGTTGCGGAATTTAATAACAGGAGCGGTTTGCAAGCAACAATATGTAGTTGGGGGAACACCATTTTATGAAACGGACAAGTAAATGTCATTTGGCGTCTTGCACTTTACTCTTTAATTGAATGCAATGACAGAAACATTTAAGCGTTTTCATACGTTTCATGCCATAATACGGTGTATTGCAACTGCTCTTAAACAACACGATAGACAAGTGTTTCCTGGATCCTATGAATGCCATGAAACTTTAAAAGAGCATTTGTTTTGCACGTTCGTTCGGTGTTTTTGAGCACTTCTAAACAAGGAATTAACCTATATAGTAAGCCTAAGCAAGTGAACACTTTGTCGTTGAATGCAATTTCTGCAGGAGAGACTTTAGAAAATACGTCAATCGATTGATTTCAGTGCCCTTGAGAGGTATAATATTAAAATGCCCAAATCTAGCAGAGAACATAGTACTGACAAGTGTCGTTTTACGTTTTTAATTGAATGCGATGACTGAAGCATATAAGCAAAAACGTAAGGTTTTTCATCTGTTTTTGAGCACTTTTGTTTTAGGAAACGCATTAATCTATTGAAATGGAACGATTGGCATATGTAGATGATAGTTTTTGATTGAATGCAAATGACCTGAGCAAAACTTGTTTTTGCATGCGGTTTGACAGCTTTTGAGCACTTCAATACATGAACGCCAAAGCAGTGAGCTGTGGCGTTTCGTAAGTGCGCTTTTTGTTTCAGTACAATGCAATAACGCAAAACACGATTTTTCACAAGTGTTTTACTGAAGCAGTTTTAATGTACAAAACGGAAATCTACTAAGAGCTAACTACTGGCAAGGGCAGTTAACTATTTTGCGGAATTCAATAACAGGAGCGGTTTGCAAGCAACAATATGTAGTTGGGGGAACACCATTTTATGAAACGGACAAGTAAATAAGTCATTTGGCGTCTTGCACTTTACTCTTTAATTGAATTCAATGACAGAAACATTTAAGCGTTTTCAAACATTTCATGCCACAATACGGTGTATTGCACTGCTCTTAAACAACAAGAGTTTCCTGATCCTATGAATGCCATGAAACTTTGAAAGAGCATTTGTTTTGCACGTTCTTTCGGTGTTTTTGAGCACTTCTAAACAAGGAATCAACCTATATAGTAAGCCTAAGCAAGTGCCCACTTTGTCGTTGAATGCAATTTCTGCAGGAGAGACTTTAGAAAATACGTCAATCGATTGATTTCAGTGCCCTTGAGAGGTATAATATTAAAAGGCTCAAATCTAGCAGAGAACATAGTACTGACAAGTGTCGTTTTACGTTTTTAATTGAATGCGATGACTGAAGCATATAAGCAAAAACGTTTTTGAGCAGTTATGTTTTAGGAAACGCATTAATCTAGTGAAATGGAACGATTGGCATATGTAGATGATAGTTTTTGATTGAATGCAAATGACCTGAGCAAAACTTGTTTTTGCAAGCGGTTTGACAGTTTTTGAGCACTTCAATACATGAACACCAAAGCAGTGAGCTGTGGCGTTTCGTAAGTGCGCTTTTTGTTTCAGTACAATGCAATAACGCAAAACACGATTTTTCACAAGTGTTTTAATGGAGCAGTTTTAATGTACAAAACGGAAATCTACTAAGAGCTAACTATTGGCAAGGGCAGTTAACTATTTTGCGGAATTCAATAACAGGAGCGGTTTGCAAGCAACAATATGTAGTTGGGGAACACTTCATTTTATGAAACGGACAAGAAAATAAGTCATTTGGCGTCTTGCACTTTACTCTTTAATTGAATGCAATGACAAACATTTAAGCGTTTTCATACATTTCATGCCATAATACGGTCTATTGCACTGCTCTTAAACAACACGATAGACAAGTGTTTCCTGATCCTATGAATGCCAATGAAACTTTGAAAGAGCATTTGTTTTGCACGTTCTTTCGGTGTTTTTGAGCACTTCTAAACAAGGAATTAACCTATATAGTAAGCCTAAGCAAGTGCACTCTTTGTCGTTGAATGCAATTTCTGCAGGAGAGACTTTAGAAAATACGTCAATCGATTGATTTCAGTGCCCTTGAGAGGTATAATATTAAAAGGTCCAAATCTAGCAGAGAACATTGTACTGACAAGTGTCGTTTTACGTTTTTAATTGAATGCGATGACTGAAGCATATAAGCAAAAACGTTAGGTTTGCATTTGTTTTTGAGCACTTTTGTTTTAGGAAACGCATTAATCTAGGGAAATGGAACGATTGGCAAATGTAGATGATAGTTTTTGATTGAATGCAAATGACCTGAGCAAAACCTGTTTTGCAAGCGGTTTGACAGTTTTTGAGCACTTCAATATATGAACGCAAAAGCAGTGAGCTGTGGCGTTTCGTAAGTGCGCATTTTGTTTCAGTACAATGCAATGACGCAAAACACGATTTTTCACAAGTGGTTTTGTTTATGGATCAGTTTTTAATGTACAAAACGGAAATCTACTAAGAGCAAGGGCAGTTAACTATTTTGCGGAATGCAATAACAGGAGCGGTTTGCGAGCAACAATATGTAGTTGGGGGAACACTTCATTGTATGAAACTAACAGTTTGCAGGTGGTGTAAAGGATTTGGAACAGTTAAATGTTTGAAACGGACAAATTTCGCTTTCGCTTTAAATTTGTTACCGTTGGATAATAAACTGCCAACAACACTAAAGTTGAAATCATATTCATTCATTCTATTCCCTGCCATTTCTGTTTTGATTGTAACGATTTTCAGAAATTCTCAATGTTATTTCTATGAAATTTAGAAGTTGGGTATATGGGTTCAAAACGTACAAATTCAATTAAATGCTTAAACGCCTAATTCTCAACTCTAGTGAGAAAAGGAAGTTTGACAAGTGCCGTTTTCTTTACGTGAATGGAGTTATTAATTGGACTAACAATAACTTACAATGAACATTTGTTTGTGTTTTAGAGCAGTATAATATAATTTTCATTTGTTTATATATATGAATGCAATTACTAGAGCTAAATTAGCAAGAAATACCTGTTTTACTAAAAACAACGATAGGAGCAGATAGTACAAGTGTTTTCAGTGTTATTGAACAGTACAATATAAGCAGGATGGTTTGAAAACGGGTACACGTCACAAAAATATAACAGGCTCATACAGTACTTCATAAATATGTGTAGATGGTTAACAGCAGCTAAGCTGTATTTATGTTGTAGACAGCTGTTTAGTCTGTGGTCATCTTAAGACTTGTGCTAATGGATTAGGTTATGAATCAAAATTGTTGGCTAGTCTCTGTCCAGACTAGACTATCTTTGCACATTTATACTGGAATGCTTTCTTAAATCAGACATCTTCAAGTGGTTTGGCCGAGTTGTGTTTTAGGTATATATATAGTATATTATCACTGGAGTTCTTGAAGTTGCTCTGTGGCTCTCTGTCTGGTCAGACCTTGACTTACAGGCATACATAGAATTCTTGCCCTAGATAAGTCTGCAAGTGCACTTAACTGAAGATTACTATAGGTCATTGTTATATTATAATTTGGCTACATGTAAATACAGTTTGCTTAACAAAGGATCAACTTTGTAGGACAGTGTTTACCGTTAAACAGAGTACCTGGAGAATGTTTTCTCAGACAAGTAGTCTAGTTGTTTGAAAAAGAGTACAGTTCAGGAGCATATAGTCACTGTCACTAAAGTTTGTGAGGCCTTTGGTAAGTCATAGTTATAGTATGTGTAGGAGTCTAATATGTTCACATAGTACATCTCAGTTTGGTTAGGTCAAGACTACAGACAGAACATTTTTCAGTAGATGAGTCTGGGGTGAGCCTCAGCTGATAAATACTATTTGCGTCAATATTGTACAATTGTAAAATACCTGAATGCTTTTCAGATCAGCTTCAGATCATCATGAATGCTTTTTTGAACAGACGTACATTTCAGGTGTATATAGTAAACTATCAGTGGAATTATTAAGGACTGTATACACATCTTCAGTAGGTTATATGTACAGTTCACAGTAGAAGTATGTTTGCTCTCCATGCTAAAATGTTCAGGTTGTACACCTCATAGTAGTTACCAGGAAGTATTGTAGGGTCACACTGGGTTCCGAAGGTCACCTGTTCGTACCTGTCATAGTTGTGTACAGTTGGGTGTACAGACCAAGAGAGTGTTTGCTCAGAAGTTGAGTTCAGGAGTCTTAATATGTTCATGTTGTATACCTGTTTGGTTAGGGCTAGTGTACAAGATCAAACAGCAGAACAATTATTAAGCATGTGAGTGCCCTCAGCACAATATTAATATATGGGTATATATTGTAGGCCACTCTCTCATCAGGATTTGGCTCTGTGTATATAGCGTATCTTTATATGAGAATGATTTGATATGATATGAGTGATTTGAAAAATAGTATGTAACAGTTCTACACAGTAAGTTATCGGTGGAGATGACAAGGTCTGTAAATAGATGGGTAAGAGGTATGTGTAGTTGGTTTAAATCGAAATATATATCTTTTCCATTGTGCTCTTTTCCTCTTGCACTCCTCTTTTTTGTGCTCTTCTTTTCTCTGAGTGCTTTTCCTTGAGCTCTGCTCTTGGATTCTGAACTTTATGTTCTTCTTCTTTATCTGAGCTCTAGGCCCAACTTCCAGCCCTCTTTTCTAATCTTTCTTTATCTTACGTTCTTTAAACAGTGTATGTGGAGAATTTTACCTTACAGATAAAGTTAATTGTATTTGTCATTTACCATTATATGCATCTTCATTGTATCCATTTTATGTATAACTTCAGGCAGTAATGTTAATAAACCTATACATTCTGTACCAAGTAGTTTTGATTCATTGTTAATAATTAAAGGTACCATACGGCAATACAATATAGCCATTATAGCAACGCTCTCCCACATTTAGCTATCATAACTGTGCTTATTTCCATTGTTGGTAGCAGAAAGGTGGAAATTGACAGAAAATACAGTTTTACACCATCTTGCTGTTAACATTTTTTGAGTAATTTCGGCATTCCTACAGCTTGAACCACTGTAGTGAAACCACCCTTACAGTTTGGTGCCGAAACCCAGGATCCCTTGTAGTGAGTTTTCTGAAATTTACTTTAAGCAGAATGAGGTCTTTTTCACAGTTAACCCTGTGAATGGATTAAAGGCCTTCTGACCACAGAGTGGGTACGTCTGTTTTCATTGCTTTATGACATGGTAGGAAGAGTCTCCATTTGCATAAATTGTATGAAACAGAAAGTAGAAGAATCTTAATTATTTTTAATCTTAATAATCTTAATGATCCTATTTAAGAAAATAGTCCCATTTCTGTAGTCCGAACATATTCAGATTATCTCCTCAGGGATGGAAGGGAATAAAACCACTTGTGAAATATTGTTTGCATTTTGGAGTGAAAAAGTTGGACCCACAGTTTGTAAACTTAATAGAGAAGGTCTTAACAATGATTCTACAGCTGAAGAATTGCTCACATGGTGGAGCACAGTTGCTAGAAAACAGAGGAAATCAAAACATGGTGAAACAATTGTACCTTTGAATTACATGTACTGCATGCAGCTATGGAGAGTAACTGGACAGGTTTTGTCAAGTCTGGATGAGAAACTTCGTGCCAAGAATACTGAAGCATAAACGTCAGAGGCAAAGATTCAAGATCGTCAATAACAATTATATAAATTATCATCTGAGCAGTTAGCCCTGGCTGAAAAGTGGGAACTCCAGAAGAATTTAACAAACAACCTGGTGGCAAAGTGAACAGACTTTGTAGTTCCTGTTGTAAATTAGGCCATACAGTGGATACATGTTGGTCACTGGGCAGGGGTAGACCTCCACCTTATTTTATGATATGTAGGGAATCACTTTCTAGGAGAAAAGGTCAGCAATCTGTACATAACCAGAACTTATTTGCAAGTAAAACACTGACTGAGTTAACTGCATTGTTCATGCAAGGCCTTAAGTTATTAACTTCACTTGCTAGTGGTTTAGCAGCCTGATAGCAGTGAGTTTAAACATGCTTTTTACATCCTACTTTCATTTTCTAATGATCCTGCTTTCATTTTCTAATGTGTTTCTCTAATGAGTTTATAATGTTAAATACATTTTTGTTTCCACAGAACACACAGAATGATAGTTGTTTGTGTTACTGCATGTACACATAGACTAATAGTTTATTTCTTAAGACATGTAACTGTTTCTGCTGTAAGTGTGAGCAGTTGTATGCATTCTAGACCAGTTGTCTTGTGTTCACAGGAATAGCTGTTTCTCTTGAAATGATCAATTTTAAGCTGTATCTGTTACTATGTTGAATGTTTGTCTTCTAAGACACTCTGCTATTTTCTGTATAGCTGTAGTGAGACAAAAATGCCATGTGGCTACATAATTACATTAATAATGAAAATGATTTCCTCAACACAGGATTCAATAGCACTTTACCATGCTCCCTAAACATAAAACACTGGTGTGAAAGTATCTTGAGCCAGATCACATCCCAACACTCATATTACTATAGTGGCCTTCTCACCTTTGTTTGGAGCAAGGTAGTATTTTATTAGAATGCTTTCTTAGAGTCTTGACGTATGTATACATATACGCATATGCATTTTAGCTGTGGCTATGGGTGAATGTGGATGGCCACGGGTGAATGTGGATGGCCACATTCACCCATAGCCACAGCTAAAATGCATATGCGTATATGTATACATACGTCAAGACTCTAAGAAAGCATTCTAATAAAATACTACTATTTGTACAAGTGGCCTATTCTTGAGCAGAGTGTGACCTGTGAAACTATGTATACTAATAGTAAGCAGACAAAACCCACAACGTCTACTACTGTTGAGCTAACAGTGATCTACCACCATGAACTTATTGTCAGTTTGTAAACTGAGCAAATATACAACATTCTGCTGTTAACCCACTTTATATACCAGTGATTTCCTATAAGTAAACCTATAGAAGCTATGGAACTCCAGTGTTATACCTGAAGTGTCCTCTTTATAAGTCTCTTTAGTACTCCGGATCACAGAAAGCCTTTTAATTTAAAATTACAATATGTACAGATAGTCTACTCGTAAACAGTTACCTTCGAAATTGACCCATATACTTATAGTTGAGTGCACCCACATAATCCATTGTTGTTCAGACAGAAACTGAAGCTTTAATTTTTGGACCTAAAACTTCTACATGGAACAACCCATACTGTCTATCTCTTGATAGATGTTCTATACAGTCTTGTCGTTCATTACAAAAATTTCAGTTGGTCCAAAATGCAGCAGTTAGAATCTCAACAAAAACAAAGTTATGACAGTATTAGCCTGGTTCTGTCATCACTCCATTGCCTGCCTATTGAGCGATGTATACTGTTTCAAATTTTGTTATAATATACCTATAAGGCCAGTCTTCCTAGAAGAGATGACCCATGTTTTTAAAAACCTACAGATAGTTCAGGAAGGCTATATAATTTAAAGCTCCTAAGTGATTTTTAAGCTGCATTAATTCAGTCAACCGAAACACTTCTCTTCACATAGTGTGTAATAGTGTCTACTCTCATATTAGTCTGTCTGTCTTTTCCTTTTCCAGAGGTTACTATAGTCTGTAGGATCAGGTCTGTATACATAATGGACCAGCTTCCAGAGATGACCCTAAGATACTGTGGTGAGCTGGATACGGAACAGAAAAAGAAACTCTGTAATGTATCCCTATCTTTAAGCAGAAAGAGCTGGATGAAACCTGTGAACAACGTGAATCCACAATTTGCCTTGATCCAGCCAGAAATTCTAAATCTCACTTTTAAATTGCTTGGCCAGAGGAGCTCTGACCCCTCACTGAGCCTGATTTCTTCCAAGGATTTTCATCCATTTGTGTCACCTAATGGAGTTTGGGTTCCTTGCCACTTTTGACCTTGGCTTGCGTAGTTTGGGTGGAAATATGCTTAATATTCCATAATATTATCTTATTGACATAATAGTGTAGTGACTGTTTCAAATCAGACATTTGAAGGTTTTATTTACACAGAAGCATTTGTCCAGATGAGAATAATGAGAAACTATAAATCTGATACAAAAAAAGTGTATTGTATAAAACACTATCATATATAAATGCCTTTTCTCTTATAAATTTGTCCGTTTCATACATTGAATTGTTCCAAATCAGATACACCAACTGCAAATTTTTGGTTGGATATCGCTCCTGTTTTTCCTTTCCGAAAAATAGTTAACTGCCCTTTCCAGTTGTTAGCTCTTACTAGATTTGCGTTTTGTCCTTTAAACTCCTCCATAAGTAAAATCACTTGCGAATCATCTCGAAAACCATGTTTTGTGTCATTGCATTTAATTGAAACATAAAGCACACCTGCGAATATCCACATCTAAATACTTGTGCTTTATATTGAACTGCTCAAAAAGGGTCAAAATCTGGGTTTTTACTCAGGTCATGTTCCTGTCATTTACATTCAATCAAAAATTATCTACATATGCCAATTGCTTCTTTTCACTAGATTAATACTTTCATACTATAGAACTGACAAACAAACTAACATATTTTCTAAAGTCTATCCTACAGAAATTGCATTCAACAACAAAGATTTGTGCACTTGCTTGGTCTTACTACATAGGTTGTTTCCTTAAGAACTGCTCAAAAACACTGAACCAATGTGCAAAACAAATGTTCTTTCTAAGTCATTGTTACTTTCATGGCATTCATTTAATTAGGAAAAACTTGTCCATCGCCTACTTTTTCTTGCTATTATCAGGCAGTTCAATATTTTAAACATCGTATGGCGGTATGAAATGCATGACAGTGCATGAGAACGCTTGAATGTTCCTGTCATTGCATTCAATTAAAGAGTAAGTGCAAGATGCCAAACGACATTTCTCTTATAAATTTGTCCGTTACATATATTGAGCTGTTCCAAATATGTAATAGCAACTGAAAAGAATTCAGTAAAATAAGTTCTTCTACTTTCTAGTTGTTAACTCTTACTAGATATGCGTTTTGTTCCCATTGAGGTGTTCAATGTCACAGAAATCACTTTTTAACTAAGAACTTATTAACTTGTTACATTTCATGTTCCAGAATTTGCATTTAATGACAAAGAAAGCTTTACTTGCCAGTCGCTTTTCTTCTTTGTTCCGTTCTTGCTCTGTGCAGCTATGCAAGGCTGAACTCACATTTGAAACGTTTTCATACTTATGCATACAACATACAGATCAGCTTACAGATCTAGAGTGTTTGTGTGGCTAATTAACTTCTCTAAGTATAAAATAGTATTTGCTGTCTGTTTACAACCACTTGAAGTTTGTATGGTTGTCCAGAGTTTGGCTACAGGTATAGTTATGTTACCTGTAATGAAGTCTGTGGATAAACTAATCTCTTAGGTCATTTAGGTAAATACAGAATAGACATACATACATAATTATACATAGAATAGATAATAATCATTATAAATATAATACTGGACTATAAACACCAAAGTCATTAGTGAACAGTCTAATGATAAATAGGTTTACTTTAAAGATCAGGAGTGGACTACAGGTTAATGTAATTGACCACTGTTCAGTCAAGATTGACAAAAGTGGAGCCTGTGGGCGTACTCCGCTCTAAATTAGTATACTGCTAAAAATTTCAGGTAACACTGCTCAGAATTTAGCTGCCTGTATATACAGTAGTTTTATACACATATTTACCACTCAACCAGTGGCATAAGATCTCTCTGCTCCTAGTCTGTTTTGGTGGTCACAAGCAAGGTAATGCTGTCACCAGACAGTGCTTATCTCACTGGATCATAGATTCCATTACTCTGGCTTGTGACAGTGTCACCACTGGACATTAAGAGCCCATTCTACCGGTGTAGCATCATCTAAGGCACTGTCTAGCGGGGTACCTCCAGGTGATTTGTGTTGCAGCTGGCTGGTCCTCTCTGCACACTTTCATCAGATTTTAGTTTAGACTTGATCTTGATCAGTTCCATAATGTTGACTGTAAACAAACATGATTTTATGTGTTCAGACCAGGGCGTAGCGTCAAGATTACCAGGAACCAGGTTAAATATGTAACCTGAGCCGTTTTATATTGTGTATGCATCAGTTAGATCTTTGTCAGTACAGTATATTTGGTTCACAGGAAATTTTTGCTGCCAATTTTTGCTGAAATGAAGTTTGCTGCCAGTTCGCAAGTCTACAATAGTTTTATTAGAAAGACTGCTGTTTGATAATGGTTAGGTTACAGGTATACAAGATATCAATCAGGCATACAAATCACCTTTATTTATATAGTGTTTTATACAATACAAATTGTTTTTAAACAGATTGTTAGTCTCTCTTTTTACTCTAGCAATGACACATGCATTTTAATCATTAATATGCTTATCTGGAAAAAGCTTCTGTGTAAACAACAACAATTTTCAAATGTCTGGTTTGGAATGACAATAGCTTCTCAGAATTCATAGACCAGGTGTCTGATTGTGTAGCATAAAATCTCTATGTCAATAAGATATTATGATGGAATGTTAAGAATATTTTAAACCCAAACTAAGCAAACAGTGGTAAGTAGCCCACATTCCATTAGGTGACACAAATGGACAGAAATCCTTGGGAGAAACCAGCCTCTGCCAGGGGTCAGATCTCCTCTGGCCAAACAATTTAACACTGAGATTTAGAATTTCTGGGCGCATCAAGGCAAATTATGCATTGATGTTGTTCACAGTTTTTATCCAGCTCTTTTTGCTTACAGATGGGGAGTTTTTCTAAATTTCAGGAGTTTCAGGTTCTGCTGCAGAACTGCCATTTAGTCAGGAGCTTGATAACCAATAGCTTATCAGTGACAGTAGGCAGTAGGAACTGCATTGTGGTCCTTGCAGGTACAGGCATGACATGTTCATTGCTGACCTGGTCTCACCATCTGAGCTCACCATCTAGTCTGGATACAGACTGCTCTGTATTCAGCTCACTACTTTTATCCCTGAGGTGTGACTGATATTATGGTCTTTGCTTGCACATAGTGACAGTGTTGGGGTCATCTCTGGAAGCTGGTCAATCAAGTGGTCTGGATATGGACCTGATCCTACAGACTATAGTAACCTCTAGAAAAGGAAAAGACAGACAGACAAATATGAGAGTAGACATTATTATACATTATTCTTTGTAACAAGTTTGAAGTTTCCCTGGTTCTCGTTGACTAAATTAATGCAGCTTAACAATCCCCTAAGGGAATTAAATGTTATAGACCCATTGCACTATTTGTAGGCTATTTTAAGGACATGGGTCATCTCTTCTGATAAAGTCTGCTCTTGGATGTGTCAGGACGACTGGCCTTATTTTGATATATGTATATCTGGCCTTAAGTTAACAAGATTTGAAACTGTATATGTTGCTTGATAGGCAGGCAATGAGGTGATCACAGAACCAGGCTAAAATGGTCATACTTTTTTGTTCTTGTTAAAACTCTAACTGCTGCATTTTGAAAAACTGAAGTTTTTGTAATAAACGACAAGACTGTGTAGAACATCTATCAAGAGACAGACAGTATGGGTGGTTACATGTGGAGTTTTAGTTTTAACAACAATGGCGTGTGCCTGTGGGTGCACTCAACCATATATTAGCATATGGGTCAGTTTCGAAGGTCACTGTCTGCTCGCGAGTTGGCCACCTGTACATATAATAATTTTAAATGATATGCTTTCTATGATCAGGAGTACTAAAGAGACTTATAAAGAGGACACTTCAGGTATAACACTGGAGTTCCATAGCTTCTATAGGTTTACTTACAGGAGTTCACCGGTATATAAACTCTTCATGGCTTTGTCCAAACTCTTTCCAAAGCAATGTTTTTAGTTATTTGCACTGGCTGAACCCACAGACTTGAGCTGACTGTAACCTACATCTGACCAAATAGTGGCCTACATCATAGCAGAACTACTCTAAAGAAATGAGAGCCATTACATACATTTGACTTTTATCCAACTATATACATTTCTAACCTACCTATTTAAAGACTTCAGCATCTGCAACAACTAAAGTTTATTTTAACAATAAACAACTAGACTGCTTCTGATCTGAGAAAGCATTCTTGTTTACAGGTAGGGCTCAACCTGTGCAGAGCACATTTGCTTTTTGTCCTTGCGCTCGGAAGGGCCCTTTTTGGTGGTGATGTTTTTCTTCTTCAATAAATCAATTCTATTGGTGACCCTTTACATCTGTCTGTCTGTTTTACAAATATATTTAGCCAATGAAAGGTATTAAAAACTGTTTGTGACTAAATATTTTTTAAAGTGTCAGTCAAACCTCAACTCCACCTTCTCTCTTGACTGAGTGAACTTAAGTTCCACAGCAGCTGAACGTCTTGCAAGGGAAAAATAAATATGTTGTTGTTTGAATAGGTACAACGTTGTCTTTACGCAAAAAACACTACAACGTCTTTAAAGGCTCATATTTTATGTATTTGAGAGAGAGGGCTAGCATTTGCCATCTAGTCATAGCCAATAGCTTACACTTACATAGCCTGTGCATACAGTATTATTTCATCTTTTATAAACTTTTGGCCAAACGTATTTTTACAACAAGAAAACCTGAGCGCCCATATCTGTTGATGAAAACGTAATGTGATGTCGCCGTTTTAATGACGGACAAAATGCAACAAGGCTGAATCCAGCTTCTTATTTGCAGCTTCTTATTGCCGCTATCCGTTCCACCTTAAAAGACGCAACGCTTAAGTATTGCTGGCTTCTTATTCGCGCTCGTTTTAGGGACCGTGTCACTAATTCGCGCTAATTGGAGGGGCTATATCTCAAATGTACTTTATGATGAGTTAAAGGTTTCGCTGTGGGGTTATAGCCACTGTACTTGTCTATTACCTTGCAAACACACAGAACTTTTAACTGTAGAATTTTGCAGTTATGAACCCATGTATTGGGTATATGCGACAATATAGTTCGAGACATTGTTGACCAATTTGGGGGTGCTATCTCAGATGATAGATGATTTAAGGTGACTGTTAGCCTTACAGTTAATGTACTGTACCATTATGAAATTATGTCTGGTTATTTGCATGGTGATAGACAAGGACACTGGCTATGACCCTGCAGTGAAAGCTTCAACTCACCTTAAAGCACAGCTGAGATATAGCACCTCCAAATGGATCAACATTGCAACGTCATTGAAAGTCATTTGATTTTTACATATATCAAATTCATGGGTTTCTAACTTCAGAATGGTACAGTGAAAAGGTCTGGATAGTTCCATGGTGATAAAAAAAGAACACTGGCTGTAACATCCTAGTAAAACATTCAACTCACCTTAAAATGCAGCTGAGAAATAGCGCCTACAAATATTCCAATGTCTCAATAAACCCTTTTGTCACATAAATTATTTGTCATTAGCACAATTAAATATAGAAATGTACTGGGCATTAAGTACCTGTGAAGAGGCTCAGACTTACAAAAACATAACAGGACCAAATAAGCAAATAAGACAGTTAAATATAAGGTTGCACATAAGGTGGAGACATTGGGATATTAGAATGACTATAAAGAGATTATTTTAGAGTGAATGTACATTAAAGGGTTCATAACTTTAAAATGATATAGTTTAAATGTCATCATGTCTATATGTGCATGGAATTAGCCTAGATATTCGGGTATATATCAAGAATTGTAAAGGCAGAGAGTGATAGGGGTTCCTCATAAAGTCCGAGTTTTGTTTATGTATTACATTTATTATTATAAATATTACATAATTGTTTACTTACGAAATTGTTTATATATACACGCATCCCGGTCCTTCACAAGCGCTCGAATAAGAGAAAAGTGACACGGCCCCTAAATTGAGAGCGAATAAGAAGCCGGCAATACGGAAGCGTTGCGTCTTTTAAGGTGGAACGGATAGCGTCAATAGAAGCTGCGAATAAGAAGCTGGATTCAGCATCATTTTCGCACATTCGTTATAAACGTAGTAAAACATGGTCTTACTACAGTAATGTAGTAACTAAAAATTACAGAATCAGATCACTGTGAAATCTTTTAATATTTTATAATGCAGGATGTAAATTGTAATGTAAACATATTATATACAATAATACATATTACATGTATATAATACATATTAATATATGTATATATAGGGATCAAGCTCTGGCACAATTAAAACTTTTCATTGCAACTGTACTTTTCACAATATTTGATTAATTTTTAATTGCTGGCTTATTTTAGGGAAAGTGTAGTGCATGAGAGAGCGAGAGAGAGAGAGAGACCAACCGTAGTGCACCTTCAAGAAACCAGCATCCCAGTGGAGCACAGTGAAGTCCTTAACATCTTCAAGCATATGGCTCATAGAAGATTGCTGTTGTAATTTGGTTTAAAGAAGACCTGAAACCCTATATATGTATATTATCTAAATTATTATGATGGTTGTTATTAATAGTGAACAAATATAAAGCCTTTGAGACTATTATTTTGTGTTATTTATTAGTCATTAAGATGTGACCAATAAAAAAGGGGGGGAGGGGGCTTTTTCAGTTTAAGCACATGCCCCTCCAAAAATCTGTTCATGGCCCTGCTTGTATAAAGGTTCTATATGTATACAGAGAGACAATTCCTGATCAGGGAGTGGTCTACGGTATTCACCCGTATGCTAATCTCGAGCTGAAGGCATCCACAGTCTCAATAATTGTTCTACTATGTGTTGTTGTACACTAGCCCTGACCAAACAGAAGTCTACAAAATCTACCAAGTCTACCAAGACTTCAGGACTGAGAGCAAACATATACTTTTCTACTGTAAACCAACTATACATACCTACTGATGATCTGTATGCAGGCCTTGAGAATTCCACTAATTCCCTACTATATACCCTATATAACCCAATACTCGGGTTCTGAGGCCTAATACTGAGGCCACTCTCAATCAGAGAATGGCCTCAAACATTGACACATATAATAAAATTGAACTGAGTGCACCCCCAGACGTACTAGTATACCTGCAGACTAGACCTGAACAAACAGAATTCTGCAACCTGAACATATTAGACTCAGAGCAAACATAGTTATTTATTGTTGGTTTATTGCTAGATCTATATGATATAATATTATTATGATATATTATTATTATTATGATATAAATAACTATGATCCCTATGCAGGCCTCAAGAACTTCAGTGTGAACCCACTATGTTTTCCTGAAGTGTACTCCTTCTCAAATCACTGGATTTCTGATCTGAGAAACTATTACCTACCAATGACCTGTATGCAGGGCTCACAACCTTCAGTGTTTAAGTACTACATACTCCTGAAGATATGTTTTTTAAACAACTAGAGTAATATTCTGAGTAAATACTGGCCTACAATATTGATACAATTTTGATCCTAGTTTTGAGTGGAGTGCACCCACCAGCTTAACTATTGCAAGAATGAAGTTTGGCTGTAGCATTGACCTTTTGTAACAACATTGTTTTAAAAAACAATCATAACCTTACCACTAAAATGAGAGAGAAATAACCTATTGTTTATATTATATTATATTATATTATATTATATTATATTATATTATATTATATTATATTATATTATATTATATTATATTATATTATATTATATTATATTATATTAATTATTATTTATAATCTAAGCTTCAAAGAAACTATAAACTTCCTTCAGATCTTTCATATCTGATTGGATGATTGAAATGTTGCCCCAGAGTCCAGTGATGTTGACCCAGGAACATCATTCACTTGGCAAAATCAGGAGGGCAGTTAATTGCTCGCTATTGTTCACTTGTTATCATTGTATTTGTCATTCCTTGTATAAAACTGCTCAACAATACTGAATTCACTTGCAAACCATATTCTCTCTGGATCTGGCTCCAAATTGTTTTTTTCTCACTACATTTATATGTTACTGACTAGATCAAAAAAGTGAAACCACTTCCAAAACATATTTATTTTTCAGTTAATATTCTTGTCCTTGCATTCAATACAGGACCAAAGTGCACTTCCCAACTAGATTTTCTCACCACAGTTGTGCGATTTTCTCACTACAGTTGTGCGTTTATTACATTGTGCTGCTCAGTATAACTTGCAAACCATATGTCCTTATTAATTTAATGTGCCTTTCATTGCATTCAATAAAAGTGTAAACTGCACTTGCCAATCACTTCCTTTTTTCACTAAAATTATTTTGTGCAATATAGTGCTCAAATCAGTGGAATTACTGTTCAAATTTATGTTTATGTTTCCCTCATTGCATTTATTGACAAAGTGAACTGCAAAGGAAAGGTCATGTTCCTGTAATTGCATTCAATACAATGGTTAACTGCCCTTGCCAACTGTTACTTACAGGATTTGCAATGACAGAACAATAAAAATAATGAATAATAAATGAATCTAATAAGATTCAAGGTAAGTGATGTTCACTTTGTCAATAAATGCAATGAGATAACATTGTATTTTCAAGAAAGTATGATTTAGTTTTACCACTTTTGAGAAGTTCAATGTAAAAATCACACAAATGTAGTGAGCTGCTCAAAGTAAGGGGTGGCAAAATGACTCGATGGGTAGTATGGTTGTCTTATACTGGCACTGGTTTGAGCCTAGGTTGAGCCAGGAGGCCTTTGTGTGTGGGGTTTGCATGTTCTCCCTGTGTCAGTATGGGTTTACTCTGGTTTCCCCTGCAGTCCAAAGACATTCAGGTTATGATAAGTCGAATATAACACAATTGTCTTTAGCTGTGTGTGAACGTGTCAGTGTTTTCCCTGCAATAAACTGGCCATCTATTCAGGGTGTACTCCACCTATGGCCTGAGATGCTCGGAAAATGGATGGATGGATGCTCACTTTCTTTCCCAGTTAATTTCCTTATTATTGGATTCAGCACCTGCCACTTTTTCACTAGATTTGTGCGTTGTTTCTTTGAATTGCTCAAAACCAGTAAATCAACTACTAAACCATTGCTAAGTTCATGTTCCTCTCTTTGTGTTTATTTAGGAATTTTAATTGCATTTGCCAATTAAACTTGCACTGGCACTTGCCTGCTTGTTTTTATTAGATTTGTGTGTTTCTTATATTAAATAAAAGTGAAACCACTTGCAAGATCATGTACATGGCATTGCATTCAATCAATGCATAAACATGCTCTTTTTAAATTGTACATTGTGTGTTAAGCAGTGAAACCACTTGCAAAAAGTATGTTCTTGTTTAGTTCCAGAATTTGCATTTAACAACAAAATTTAGTGCAATTTTTTTTAATTCTGTTTACAAAACTGCCCATAAATAATGTAAAATATGTGTTTGCTTCAATTTCATGTTCCTATCATTTTATTCAATAGAGGGGTAAACCACATTTGCCAGTTGCTTTTTCTTACTATATTTGTGTTTCTTGGTCTTTCCTGGCATTGACAATCTGACATGCACTTATAAGCACAGAAATGTGAGCTGCTCCATAGCAACTATGTGCAGCATGTATTGTGTCCTTGCCAGTCAGTTCGATTCTCTCCGTTATATTATCCCATACACCACTAGGGCAAAAATACTGGCGCAGCTCTTGAGGAATAAAAAGTGTGACTGGGATGACCTGCAGCTGTCAGGGGATCTGCTCAGCTCATGGAGCTCATGGGAAGAGGAGCTGGACCGAGCTGATATTGCTGCCTTGATGCTACTCCAACTCAGCCATGGACCTTCTGACTAGTAGCCATGATATAATAATAGTCATCAGCAAACTGGCCTAAGCAACATTCATTACCAGCTGAACATCAGAGCACTAAATACAGCAATGATTTAGAGCAGTCTGTGTTTTGTGAATGGACCATGCCAAATCCACAGCAGTATGACACCCTAACTGTATTCACTGATGCATGCAGTCAACAGCTTAATGGGGAGGCCAGTATCAAGAATCAAGTATGGGCAGATTGGCCTCTCTTTCTCCTGAGCTTAATTCTGCCACTGGACTAATCTGTGTACCTGCAGTGATATGGCATTGGATTCTATCCACCCAGTTGTCATTGCTCATCAACATCCTGTTGCCAGACTCATTATTAAGGATTAAGATGGTAAGTGGCACCATTCTTGGCCAGAGATAAGGAGGACTGGGTGTTATGAGGCTATGAAGCAGTTTGGCAGCACCAGTGGCACTGTGTTCATGTCGAAGTTGGAAGGGACAACCAAAGGTTCCCCATTAGGCAGACCTGCCACTTGCAAGTCATTGTCTCTTTAAGCCTGCCTTCTCAACTGGCATGGACTGTTAGGACTCCACATGATCAAAATTGACCAGCAAAATGTGAAGAGGAGAGGCATATTATTCAAGTGCCTTACAACCAGGGCAGTGTATATAGGTGCATTTTTGGATTGGATTGACAAGCATTGATTTGAATTCATTCTTAATGGCCCTGAGAAGTTTTGTCGTAGTTGAGAAAACCCCATGTTAAGTGACCAGAGCACTAACCTTAATGGTGCAGAGTGAGAGCTAATGGAATCCTTTGTTGCCTTGCATAACAAGCTTCAAGGTCACCTGGCTTCTCAGCAAAATAAATCTATCTTCAATCTACCAGAGGCTCCCCACATTAGTAGATGCTTTGAGAAAGAGATTTGTTCAATCAAACTGCTCTTTGTGTTACCATTGGAGAACAGACTGTGATGAAGAAGTCCTGAGAAAAGTTCTAACTGAAATTGAAGGGATACTCAATTCCAAGCCTCTAGGCTACACATCCTCCGACATCTTGGACATTGACCCAATCACTCCCAACTGCAGAGATGCCTGGACAATCACTTTTGGAGACATTTTATTAACTACTATCTGCCCAATCTCCAAATTCGCCAAAAATGGAAGGCAGATAAGGAAAATCTAAATATTTGGGATGTGGTGATGGTTGTCGATCCTCAGCTTACTCAAGCCTTCTGGCCAGTAGGGAGAGAGACAGAAGTGTTCCCAAGAGTAGATGAAAAGAGTAGTAAGGTCAGCCACTGTGGAAGTTAAGACAAAAACATACACTTGACCTGTATCTTGTCTGGTCAAACCCCCAGCCTTACCTGATGAATATGATCTATAGTACAGACTTTTGGTAAGATGTAAATTCAGACATTGAATTGTAGGGCAGCTGTGCAAAAAGTTGCTTTCTGTTGAACCAGTAGCAAAATAAGGAAGAAGACTTTATTAACTACACTAAACACTACTACTCTAACATACACCAATACACAACACACATACAGTTTAGCATTGAAAGATGTTAAAGCAGGGTCAAGATCAAAGTGTAAGATTATTGGAAATTCAGCAGATCAACAGCCTTAATGAACCATCAGTTTCCTTATTCCAACACACCTCAGTGAAAGGGGGAATGATAGTTAATCATAGTTTCAGTTACTAAGACCAAGTATGATACGTGCATGTCTTGCTCATTGAAGGAAAGTGACCTGATGCAGTTAGTTGGGGCTCCAGCTGATCTTTGCTAGATGTTGTATTGATGAGAGAGAGAAAACCAGTTTGATGCAGAGGTCTTTGATGAATGAAAAGACTAGGCTGCAGCCTAGTTGAGATTACTCAAATCCAAATCTAACATTCAATTTCTTTGTAGTATACCTGTCATGCCTTGATTACAGTAAAAGACTAGATAACATATTTCTGGTGTTACCATTTTTAAATTATAGTAACATCACAATTTTACCATAAGTTAATAATTAAATATTTCAAATATGTCTAGCCTCTTGGCAAACCTATGTAAAAGACAAAACTGAAAAATATTTCTATAACCCCTTTTAATTTCTACTCCTTCCACATTTTAAATTGTAATGTGCATTTACTCTACACAGCTTATTTTGCAGACACTTTAACAAGCACATCACAAATGACAGCCAGGATTGAGCAGTGCTGATTGGTCTCAACAAGTGGAGTGAATCTTTGGAAATGCGCTCTCTGCTCCGGAGGAAATACATGCTGTGATCAATTGCTCATGATTACAACAGTGAGCATTCCTACTGTAAACCAGCGGCAGCACTGACCTAATTTAAACAAACAACATTTACATAATTCCTATCATATTACTAAATATGACACTAAATATGATCAAACTAAATAATGTCGGCCACAAAAATTTGGGTCTGGATTCAAATAATGCTAATGTGCTAATTCAAATAATGCTAATTAGCACTTATTTAAAGGCCAATTCCATTTGGTTTTATATACAAACAGAGCGATCTGTCTCCTAAGTAGGGGTGATTCTAGAATTTTTTAATGGTGTGGCACGGGAGAACCAAGAAGCAGTTGGGGGGGCCAGTGGGAAAAGTTGTGTGCCCAACTTGAAGTGGGATTACATAAAATGACACCGTACAAGAGCCTGGAAAGCATTTTGTATTGATAAGTGCTTTTTGCCTGGCTGTCAGCAGTCAGTTCAGCGTTGTGGCTGGAGGGACACGTCTTGCTCCCTCCATCAGGGAGTGGAGGTGACATATGTAATTGTACGCGTATTGAAGGTAGGGATTCTGTGACTTGCTCAGGCACGCAATGCTTGCCAGCAGCTGTGCCACCTGTGTTCATAGCATGGTTCAGCCATCGTGGTGCTTAGTATAGGGACCCCTAGTGTCACTACTTCGACACAATGTTGAGTAAGTGACAGGAAGAGAATGTAATAATGAACTTCTCCTCAGGTGGAGAAAAATAAAACACAGAAATAAAGAAAGGCACTGTAGAGACCACATCCTCCCTAAGGGGATGCTATATGTGGAAATAGATGGACTTCAGGGAAGTACCACATCAAATTACGTCTACAAGCAGGGAATACTGTAGGGAGAACCATCCAAATTATAAGACATAATTTACACCATCTAGTGAAAGACACAGGTCTAACAAAGGGAAACTGTACTGTGTAAATCATATGGGATTACCAAAGGGAATCACTACATGGAATATGATGATGTTGGCGAGCTAACCAGCTGGGTTCACCAGAGGGAAACTCACATGGTTAAAAGACACTCATTATCACCACTAAAGGGAAAGGTGCTGTCCTGACACCCTGCCAGTTCTTAAAGATGATTGTCCAGAGTAATGTAATGTAGAAGAAACCAGATCAATCCTGATGATATAGGACCTCGCAAAGGTATTAGGTGTGGCCCAGTCCACAGCTCTACAGATATCTGCTAGAGGTGTGCCTCTCACAAGCCCCCAAGATGAGGCTATCCCTTTAGTTGAGTGTGTTTGGAGACACAGCAGGGATAGGGCTGGGTCCTCCTCTGAGTGTGGGAGGCATGTAGCCCTGACAAGGCCTCAGACTAATGTAAGAAAATCCTGGTTTGAACTACAGGCACTCATTGGACAGGGACATACTTGCACAGATTCCTGGGCCAGCTGTGCAGTAAGGCATCCGTGCCTAGGGGAGCCTCGGGCAGAGCATACCAAAGCAGTCAATGGATCAATTCCTGAGAGGCAAAGAGATCCACCATCCGGTCCATTATAAGCTAAACCACTTGGGGGTGGAGCCAGCACACTCTGCGGAGCATCACCTGTCATGAGAGAGTGTATCTGCTGCATGATTGAGGTTCCCCGGGATTTTGGAGTTGATGTGATGAGTGCAAGAATCACACTGGTGATTTATATGTAGCGGCCCGATCCCTTAACGTGAGCGGATGGGGCCCTGGATTCGTTAGATCTCCCTAAATATCCTCCGAATATTAGTAACGTTGTTCTAATAACCCCTTAATTTGGCTACTGATATGCATCTAACCAATAAAAAAACCCCACACACCTTCAGTGAAATAAAGCTTAGGTTAACTTTACTTGGATTCAATTAAATAAAATTTAGAAATATGACAGCCCAGCACCAAAAGAAATTCTAGGTAGCAAATGACAAACTGTCCCAAATATCACAACAAAAAAAAAATTAATGACGTGCTTTTTACACGAGTCCAGCCAAATCACACCAATTAATTCACTCAAATGTCCCAACTGCAATCAAACAATTTTCCTTGTTCAAAAAGTAAAAAAAAAACCTGTTGCAGGCCTGATACGATGCTAGGGTTCGTTGAGGTACAAACAATTTGCCACTTCGCTCAATGAGCAAACAAATTAAACGGTTGTCTTACCGGCGCTGGCCGTGGCTATTATTCTTGTGACATGTTTTCAGACGCGAAGGATTTCAGGCCTGGAAGAAAGGACGGCAGGTCGGCGATTCTGTCCCGCGCGGCCAGAGGAACCACTGAGAATTCCTGGTATCTCAGGGTGCTATCTGGGATGCTTCATGTAGCTCAGGCTGTTCAAAGACGCAACCGACGGTAGCTGTTCACAACCGCGAACTCGTGAGTCTCTCCCGGGGGAGTTTAGTGCTGATTCGTAAAAATCAGCTGTGCCGCTAGTTGTCCAATGATCCGTGGGGAAATTTCTATCCCCTTACATACAAACAACTTTAACCAACTCTAACTTAGTTCTCTTTTCGACAACCTTCAAAGGATGGTATATTTACGCCCTCAAACCACAACATGTATCCCCTTACAGCCTTCACCTCTCTCCTCTCCCCTGTTCCACCAATCTCCTCCCATAACAACCGATAAGTAAGTATTCTATCATGCACTTTCTCTTTTTTTAATCAAAATTACCTTTTACATATAGAAATTTAGAGAAACAATACATGTAACAATAATACAAAATATTAGAAAATAAAAATAAAGAAACATTAAGAAATCAAATAAATTAAACCTTAGCTGGGCTTCATATATATGCCTGTTGCTGGTGTTGTCTATCTGTGAATCTGTGCTGGACGGATCTGTCATAAAGACGTGTCTTCGAGAGCTGTTGCATGGGAACCCCAGCTAACAGGAATCCTCAATCTTGCCACGGGCTGAAGGAGCAACAACATATCTGAATGGTGCCCACATCAGGATTCAGTCCTGTAACCAGTGCTGAAGCAGTCTCATATGCATCAACCTGAGAGACAGTCATGTAGCTCAGGCTGTTCAAAGACGCAACCGACGGTAGCTGTTCACAACCGCGAACTCGTGAGTCTCTCCCGGGGGAGTTTAGTGCTGATTCGTAAATCAGCACTCACGTCCTTTTACCATCTGTAAAAGGATGTGAGTACTGCCAAGGCCAGCATGCCTCAATTTTCTTGACGTATAGGCATTGATATGTTGGCTATATTGTTACTTCAGGTGAGAAATATTATTATATGCACATCAAGAACACCATAACAATGTTTTGCACATAAAGTCAGTCAGATCCCCAACCCTACTCCTACTCTCGCCACAATCGCCAATTTGGCTCCTGTATATCCATGCTTCCAACACAGGAACTAGAATTACAGACTTGGCTGCATTTTAAACAACAAGGCAGAATGACAGACATAGGTTTTGCACGCAAAGCGTGCAAACTTAAATGGACAAATCCACACAAAGTGAGGTCAAAATGCCTATTTATCCAGAGTTATGTATTCACATAAACTTATTCATTTTACATACTCAGGTCCCAGAAATAACACAACATAGCAATAAATAACAATATTAATATTAAAAGAATAATAATATTAAATAATCAGAAGTATAAAACATTATAATTAAAAGCTACTGATCCATCAAATACACAGCAGTAACCATTGTCCCTCATAATACTGGTTGCCTTTCTACATCTGGTGATGTAAATGTCACTTACAATTGGCAAACTATACTTAATACTACTTAATAATACTCTGGCCAGACTTAACTGCTCTAGTGCCCTTCTGTCAGCAACAACAATTTCCCCACCAAACAGTCTTGAGCACACTTTCTACCATCTGTAAAAGGACGTGAGTACTGCCAAGGCCAGCATGCCTCAATTTTCTTGACGTATAGGCATTGATATGTTGGCTATATTGTTACTTCAGGTGAGAAATATTATTATATGCACTCCCAAGTATTTGATGCTGGAGGTCACTTCAGCAGCTACTCTTCCATTGTCTATTCACTGGACAATAAATTGGACTTAAATAAGTCATAAACAGTTGGAAAAGAAATTGGATGTGTCAATACAGTAGGCCTATTGGAACATTGCATTAGGTCTTAATATTCTTACTGTTGTCATTGGCATCTCATTTACCATGTGTTGTGTGACTTTTGTGACCCATCATCACTATTCATATCTATGTGTAACGTGTTGCGGGCTGGCAGCAATACATGAACACGAACGAAGGAGCAGGACTGGGAATATGAATAGTGATGATATCACTATTTATATTCAAAATTAGGCTTTAATAATCTTTCCTGACAAATCAGGCTTTAATAATCTTTCCAAACACAGACAGCATATCAAGACACATTAAAAACCAAAATCACCGATGAGGAACTGAACTGAAAGAGGAACTTAAATAGGGCAGATGATGAGGGACAAACAGGTGATTAAAATTAACTAATGATTAAACAAGAACAGGAAAATTGCCAGATAGGGTAAAACAGGAACTAAAACAAAACAATAAGGGTCCATATCTGTGACACTATGCAACCAATGATTAAATTACTACAAGAAGAGGTCCACCTCCTATAGTCGCACAAAATCTTGGGGGAAACATTAAAGATACAATTACTCTGGTTATTATTTAACTAACAATAAAATTGTGATGCTTCTCCAAAAGTGTGATTCATCAACAATGTCAAAATCAGGAAGTCAAATCAGGAACCAATAAGAGAGCATGAATCAAAATGAACACAAATTAACATTATTAATTTGTGTTCAATTAATTTGTATTCAATTAGAGTTTTTTTATTTGCTATCTATCATTTCAATTCAGCATGTAAACCAGACTTACTGTCACAAGTTGATAGTGAAAAACTCTGTTCCTCTGTAGCTTAAGACTTTAACGAGATTTGACTATAATTCACAGTCCCACAATAGGACATGATTTAAATCCATAATCACGTTTGAACAGTCTGACAAGCAACAATCGTAAAAGACTGTTAAAAGTCGGACAGCGTGCACCCATCTTTACTGAAATCTGATGAACTGACTTCAAAGCACCAAAGGTTGCAAATATTGTGTGGTAGCTTTGTAGGTAGATTGATTCAAACTGTAGCCTTTCACGTGAAATTGTAAAGGGAGAGGGGGTATTCTGAGAAGCATTCCATGTTTCGTGAGACAAAAACATGAAATATGTTCATGGCTTATCGTGTGGCGAGTAGCATTAGGCATCTGTATACAACCCCAAATTCCCATAGATGTTTGGAACATTGGGCAGATCTTTGTGATGTCATAGCTCCGCATCAGAACGTCGTAAACGACTTGGGGGTAGGCTCATATCACTCAGCTTAGTACGCAGCAACAAATGGTTACATTTTAACTTCATAGCCATGCCCCAGCAACCAGTTACAGTACCTTAGCTACCACCCCATTGACTTCCATTTAAAAAGGTAAGAGCCATCAGAACATTGCAGAGACAAGTAAGTGGCCTCTTTTGACTCAGACTGGCTATTAGTCTTTAATTATTACCATGGAAACTGTTCATTCATGCCCTATCTATTGTTAAACTTTAAAAACTACAATCTTAATTTCTTAAAATTCTTTATACTATTTTTAACTTTTAGACTGGCTTTCTCATGCCAACACGAAGTTTGTTCACAAACTTTACTCCTCTAGTTGACTACATTATCAGTCCTAATTCAGTTTATAATATTGAGAAGTTCTGTGGGTTGAAAATGCTCTTGTCAGCTAAGAATAGGAAAGTGAGGCTACGGTGGCCACAGGCTCACCAAAATTAAAAAGAAGATGCTTCATGATTTCTGTGAGTTTTGATTTTTGCTGTGACATTTGGGTCGTAATTTGACAACATAACATAATCACATGGATCCATTCTGCTCTTTGACACCTTATTAATGATTAAGACAGGTGGTTGAGTAATAGTGCAGGGTTTTGACACTTTGGTCTCCTTATTATCTATTGAGCATTGTTTAAACACCACAGCCTAGCTGAGTATTATTGCTGACAACATCTATCCCTTCATGACCACAGTGTTCCCATCTTATAATGGTTACTTCCAGCAGGATAACATGCATGCCACAAAGCTCAGATCATCTCAGACTGGTTTTCTAAACATGACAATGAGTTTACTGTACTCAAATGGCCTCCACAATCACCTCCTCACCACATCATTTCAATTCAATAGAATGTAAGATTCTAAGCGTGGATATGCATTTGACAAATCTGCATCAACTGCATGATGTTATTAGGTCAATATAGAACAAACTACTGAGGAATATTTCCAGCTTGTTGAATCTATGCTATAAAGAAATAAAGCAATTATAAAAGCGTCTGCCAAATGCATAAATGTAAATGTAATAAAGTGACCAGAAAATGTGTTTATCTTACACACAGTATTTCATGAATACGATTGCAAATTGTTACAGAATTTAATCAAATCAATTTTCATTTTCAACATAAGTAGTGTTTGTCAACAAAAACACTGATTAATAAAATGTCATTTCATACCTTACACATTACCATAATTCTAATTATTATTATAATTATAATAACACAGAATCTCATTGGTTCTCACATCTCATGACTAACATTGTGACAAAACTCGCAGTCACAAAGCAATGTGATTCTGTGTTGTTGGTAGCTGCTGTGCTGCCATGTTTGGTGTAACTCAATTTTATGTATATAGTGCTTTTTACAATATTGTATTGTTTCAAAGCTGCATTACATAGCATGATGAAAATAACACAAACACAGACACAGACTAAAAAAGGAAAATTATGAAATGTACAACACAGAATACATGGTATTACTGCAATATTTATCGTTCATTATATGTATAACTACTGTCACTATAGTTGACAACTACAACACATTTGGACTATCTGAATAAATAAAGTTTATTTAACAATGTGTGTTACATGGTAATGTAATCCAACCATTCATTGCGCTAGGGTGCTTATATATAGCCATCCTTCACCTCTCTGCAAAAGCTCATCCACCCCAATTTTGTAGTCCAGGACTACAGGACATCTCTGCTGAGCTTCCGTCCTCATCTTGGGGGTGTAGACCCACCAACTCCACACACACCAAGACGCTGAAGTCTACTCTCGCCTCCACAAGCAAGACAGACTCCATCTCCCTCCACATCGGCCTTCACTCCAACTCATCCAGCCATTTCTGCAACAGAAAAACGGACTGTGAAAGCATTGGGACAAGCCCTTCTAAACTCTGACATCCAGTTTTCAGGCAGATTAAGCACAGCTCTATAACTTATATGTCTCTCTCATGTCAACAAACCTCCTACCGCTCATCCGGTCTTGTCCCCTCATCCAAACAAGGCCAACCGAACCCAGTTCTCACGCCCTGCAGCTCCCACGCAGTGCCCTGAAGGGGTCTCGCTGCCACAGCAGGCCCTCAGCCAGCCTGGGCTGTGCCCCAAACTTCTCTCCTGGCAAGACCTCTAATCCCTCCTCAGCCTGCTCAGCCAACTGTCGCAACCACTACTGACACTGCCCCCCTTACCTCCACTATCTGCATCGTCAGGCACCCTCCTTCCCCTCAAACTTTACATTTCCCTCTTTCTAACTCCAACCCTAGGTGCATTTCCTAGCTTGAGAATGTCTCAACTAGTGGCATAAACCCTGATGCCACTGTTTCCTCCATCTACTCCCCTCTCTTCTCTTCTGTCTGTTCCTACATCCCCCTTGGTGGCTGTTTCTAGAGTTAGCCTACCCCTGCCCCAGCTCTCCTTCCTCCTAATAATCCTCTTCAAACCTTTTTCTCCTCACTGCAACTCCTCTGCCAGCTCCACTAAATGCTGCCCAGATACCTCTGTCCCCACGTCAGTCCACTGATAACTGTATGTATTTGTTCTGCTCTTTTAATCCTAATTTTAGTCGATTGTTTTAACTCCATATGAAATGCGCTTATGATTTGAACTTGATTTTAAATCAACACTTATTACTGTATTTTAACATGACATTCTCACACTCTGACTCGCATTCTTCTACATTAAACACCAAACTAAAAGACACTTAATGAAATTAACATGTGAGCTCAGTGATCTTAGGCCTGTTCACACATGCTTTTTAGCCCACTTAACACCACATACAGCTAATTTATGTTCTTATAAAAGTTTCCAGGATTGTCCTTTGCCGTAGAACTTCCCGTTGAGACCATGCAACGAGGAACAAATCAGGTAAAACTACAGCCAACAAGATCTTCAGTGACTTCAATGACAATAACCACACTCAAGTTCAATTTCCCAAGCAGGTTACATTATGATATGGGCAAAGAGCTTGAGAACAGACTGAAGGCACAAGTCACAAATATTAAACACATTTATAAGTCATTGTGAGGATGATTGGCAGCGACTGACTTCTAGTTTCAGCCATGGCAATATTGTGTCTTTTTAGAACATTCAGTTTTGATTTATTTTTGTTTTAATTTACAGTTGAATTTTAAAAAGGTGGAGAGTAAAATCACATCAGTTCTAATGTTTATTTGTTACTCTTGCCAAAATAGACAAAACTAAGCAGGACATAGTTAGCCCCCTTCTTGTTGTACATAAATATTTCCAAGTTTGTGTATTTACATTAAAATTGTAGTTGTTTTTCATAGTTGAAGTTGTTTTTGTGTGTGTAATGATAGGGAAGAAATATTATGATCCATGTGCAGCTCTTTATTTAAGAGTAAACAGACAGGCAGGGTTAAACACCGGCAGACAGAAATTACAAGGGCTAGGCAAGTCAGTATCGTGAAACAGGCAAGGGTCGAGGCAAGCAGCAAACTATCACAATCCAGGATACAGGCAAGCAACTGCTCAGAAATGATCACCTAGGCAAATCAAGACTACTAGCGCTACTGAGTCCGGGTGTGGTTTATATATGGTTGATAATGGGGAACAGGTGAGAGTAATCAGCCCCAGAAATGCAGCCTCATGGGAATTGGAGTTCGAAATAGACTAATATTCAGGAGAAGGTTGTCTCTGGTGGTTCTGGGGGGGGCGGTACGGGAGCCTCCTCTGTAACAGTGTCTTGTAGCCACTATTTTTATAGTGCTGAATGTGCTTCTTTAACAACCTCCAACCCATCACCAGGGTTATTGACATCTGTTCACATGTACTGTATTCTACCTAGTCTTCAAAAACAGCTAGCACAAAAATCTAGCAAAACCAAGTTAAAAAAAATATAGGGGTCTTGAGTTTTAAAAGCTGTATTGCTTTTAGAATTTGCAGGAATCATGGCTTAATTTGTATAAAGACCAACAATGAGAAAACAGCTTGTGAACAACTCGTAAGTCTTAAGTCGTAAGACCGCTCAGTTGCAAAGAGATGTAAGTGTAAGTACAAATAATACAATAAAACCACTTTAAAAGTATATTCAATAGGTAATTTGTCTTCCATAGAAAGTAAAACACCTTAAGAAAGCCTTAAAGAGCATGCAGTTCAGTCCCAAAATGTTTTCATGTTTTTTTTCTTTCATAATTGTAAAAAATTCAGGCACATACATTATGCAAGTACACAAATGTAAAAGTGCATCATTACACAATCTGTATTTTATGCATTGTTGTGCATACAGCAGAAAGTACAGAGTACAGAGATGCACCACAGCACCAAGGCCCAACACCTGGGGAGACCACGCTCACCTCTTGGAATGCCTTGTTGAAACACTATGTATTTCACACACAGCCAGACCATGCCATAAAGGAATCCCTGCATAAGGACTTGGTCAGAGGCCTGGTCAAACAGCTCGATTTAAAACGTATTTATTAAAACGTATTATCTTCTTCTGTGCCAAGAGCTTTACCTCTCAATGTCTTTGAGATATGAGATCCTTACAACCTGGAACAGTTAGGGCTTTAAGGCTTTTTAAGACCTCCAGGCTTTTCCCTTACTGCCAAACCTCAGCTGGGGCTACTAACCTTAACAGAACCAATTTTCTATGGAAGATTATTAAATGTTCTTTGTGCCTCTCATATGCCTAGGTCAAAAATAGTATCATGTTCATCACGCTTCCCTCCTCTGCAAGAAATGTGACAAATGCCTGTGGTTATCATCCAAAGTGTCATGGAAATGTGTAACTCAATGTAATGAGCTGATATCCATGCTAATCATTGAAAGTCCAGGTGACCAGAAACATGATTTACATAATGGTGAGACAAAATTGTGGAATAAATTTATGTGGAACATTTGTATAGTTTATTAGTTTATGTATAGGCAACTTTATATATAGTATATTTATAATCTAATTCTGTTAGTATTTGTGTTTAGATTTATACTGTTTCACGTCATTGTTGTATGTCTGTATTTATGTAGCACCGTGGTCCTGTGAGGCACAACATTTCGTTCCACTGTATGTCCCCACATATAGCGGAATGACAATAAAGCTCAACTTGACTTGACTTGACTTGAAAATGACTGCAGAGTTGAGTATATTAGTATAAACTTTATGAAGCCTGTCTATGCAGTACAGTCTGGTTCACAGAGGTGTTTTATACAGGTGGTGAACACATAGCTTTTGGTTTAGCTTCAATTCTCTATTAAATCTAAACATATTTGATTATCTCTGATGAATTGTTTTCATTGTTCCAAATATTTTGCTGGTTCTTGGTTATGGTAACCAACTGGTCCATGCCAAGTCACACTGCAGGATTAACCTGGTGCTACTTTTGTGTCTTTGTAGTCTTTCACATAAAAACCCACAATCATTTGGTATATATTAGAGTACATTTATTGTAAATCTTATACACAGTATGTTTGCAATACATTTATAACTTAAGACATTGCAATAACTTAATACATTAATAACTTTATTATCCTAACAGTCTTTGTTCAACCAAAAGTCATGAAATTATATATAAAAAATAAACATTTAAGAGTAATTCTGAAACAGTAAACATTTTTATACAGAAACTACCAATCTGAATACTTTGATTATATTATATATTAGGTTCCCTTTCCACTGTAACCAGCCACTTACTCAATGTTGTGTCAATGTAGTGACACTGGGGTTCAACCTTGGGAGACTGATTGTGCTTTTTGCACAAAATGGCAATGTAAATTGGCCTTAAAAATAAACGCAGATAGGACCTGGCTAGTGGAATTCGGCTGTCAGTCCCCACCCCAGTATAAAAGGGTATAAAATCTCTGGGATTTAAAGAAAGATGGCATGCACCACTCATTCAGATTTGTTCTTCTGAGCCTAAATGTGTTGTTGCTTTGCTTAGTTTTTTATTTGTTGGACTGGATTTACAACGCTTTCATGCTTTTTTGCTCATGGTGGGGCACGATTCTCAGCCCTGCCACACGCTGATTTTGCACCAAAAGTGTGCAATGAGCTTATGTAATTGTGGAAGCCACCCTTCACTGCCCATATATGGTTTGAGGGCTCATTTGTCTTGGGTTAAGTTTTGATGGGTGGCCCAGAGATGACCAACCTGCCTTTGCGGACAGGCAGGCCTTTTCCATCTGACCTGTGCTAGTCACTGAGGCTGCTCTCTCTCCTTTGAGGAAGAATGGGATACGCATTCTCAACCCTGTGCATTCTGAACCCTTGGAGGACATGCCTTATACCCTCTTGGGATTTCTTCTTTGTCCATACAGCCCCTAGGAGTCAGTTGAGATTAGTGCCCTCTCTCAGAAGATGGCCCTCCCTCACTTCAGTCAAGAGGGTTGGGGAAGTGCAAGCACTGTCTGTGTCTAATGAGTGCCTCCAGTTCGGACCAGGATTCTCACATTATTCTGAGCCCCTGTCCGGGCTATGTGGCCAAGGTTCCCACGACTCCCTTCAGGGATGAAGTGACTTGACTGGAGCCTGGCGGAGGGGCTTGGCAACTGGATCTGCCATTTGTGGCTACCCAATTGGTTAGCTCGCTGACAGTTCATCATATTCCATATATAGTGATTACCTTGGAAAGCCCATAGAGTAACTTCCACAGTATGATTTCCTTATGCATAAACCTGTGTCTTCCCCTAGATGGAAATATCCAATATTTGCAGCCTATAATCTTGGTTGGTTCTTCCTATTGTAGTCCTGTGCACATATAACTTCCCCTTCCACAAATAACCTCCTGATCCCTGCAGTCTCTTCTCCTCTCGAGGAGAAATTCATTATTCCAATGCATTTGACCAGTATGACGACCTGCTAAGTCAGTTCATAGCGCAGTTCAGGAGTTGTTACTTACTATAGGGACCCCTAGTGTCACTACATCAACACAACAGAAAGGGAACCTCTCGGTTACGTATGCATGTCCCTCCTGCCACAATGCTGAACTGACTGCTGACAGCTGGGAACGTCTCAGCTCCACAGCACAAACCTGAATGAGTGGTGCACACCATCTCCCTTTTATATCTGGGGCAGAGATTGGCATGCACATTTCACTCACCAATTCATATTGGTGCTTATTTTTAAGGCCAATTTTTAATGGCATTTTATTTAAAAAGTATTTTTTAAAAAAAAATGTAACCAAGACAATATGATATGTTGGGACTGAGCTCAAAACTATTTAAAATATCTAAATCCTTTAACCACACAAAAACTGTAAAAAGTTAACTCTTGGCTTGAAATAAACATGCACATCAAGAAGTGGAATTTATTAAAAGATAGCACAAGCACACTTTACAAGCAAAATATTTCATAAAACATTTGTTAGATTTAAATGACAAAAAAGTATTTGAATGCATTCATCTGTTGAATATTATAGGGTTCAGGTTTAACTGTAGTATATCTTTAAAAGAAATGACTTCATACCTGTACATTCACTACAAATCTATTACTGTTCATACCTACATCCACTACTTTTAGCCAGGCGGTCCCAGTGTAATTTTGTAATTAAACAGCAAAGTGATAATAGTTATGAGCTCTTTGTTATGACCACCATTTGGTTTTGAGTTTTGTAATCTGTAAGCAATAATCAATTGATTTCATTTCTAAATGTGGCTTAATTGTCCAAATACTTTTTGAAGCAGGTTTTCCATCATTTTACTTGAAACATTTTTAACTTGAAAACAAGATCGTAGCATTCTAGGGGAATGGTTACTACTGTTCTGTCTGTAGACTGAAATCACTGGAAATAGTTTAATTCAGTCAGTTGCAGTTCAGTTCAACCTATTATGCCGCTTATGTTGTCCTCGGCATAGTGCAAGCAAGCACAAATATTTTCACATTTACATTTGTTGTAAATGTTGTAGTTATCAGGCTTTTAGTGGTTACCTTGCTTTTTGTTGCATTAATGCGTTACACTTGGTATTTACATAAAAATAGGATATGGTTTAAAATAATAGGGGAATAAAGCAATATTTCACAAATAATCAAATGATCCAACATGTTTTAACAAAATGGTGACACAGCAATATGACACACCAATGTTCAATAAACATAAATAATAATAGGAATTAATAAGAAAGAGAGATTGGGAATGCCCAAACGTCTCAGTGTTGCTTTAGTTCTCACCACAACTGAACGTTTTGCAGCTCCACATCACCCAGAACCTCAAGCTGGTCAATGGAACTTAAATCCTGAACCCTATGCCTGTAGTCCAGCAGGTGGGATCCATTTACTGCTATCTTAAACTGATGAGACTGACACAGGAAGATCATCTGACAAGATATGAAATAAATGGCTTGAGCCCTCAGCATACATAATGCATATATATTTTAGCTTTGATAATAAAAATGTATATTTCCTCAGTGAAAACATTCACTGTTCATTGTTTTAAATTTTCTTTGAAAATTGTTTATAAGGTCAGACAGTAGTAAAATTTGTCAGACTTTCTAAATTAATCTTATGTTCAATTAGTTCCCTTAAGATAGGCTCAGACTACAGGATTTACAGGATCAAAATCTTGACCGATTATGAAATCTGGTTGCAGCACACACAAGAAGAATTGTCCTGAAACCCTGTTCCCTGAAAAAGTGCACCTTGACTGTGTACCATAGGCCAAGATAATGGCATCCCTCACCCAGAGCCGCCATGAGACCCAGAAGTCTTTGAAAGTAATGGAAAGAATTTGTTGGCCTAGCCTGATGCTTTTCATGTCATTTCGGATGGACTCCACACGTGTCAGGGACAACTGTGCCAGCATAGTAACCGAGTTCCATACAACCCCCAAGTACGCTGTCCTCTGGTCAGGAATGTTCTTCTTGGCTTTGAGATTCAGCCCCAGAGATTTGAGGTGAGCAATAACAACATCTCGATGCTGAAGCACAAGCTCCTGAAGCTCGGCCAAAATCAGCCAGTCACCTACATAATTTAGAATTCAAATGCCCTGGAGTTGTAAAAGGACCAGTGCTACATCCATGCATTTCATGTATGTGTGAGGTGACAAGGAATGGAAGAATCCGAAATTTGAAGGCCTCCCCCCAAAAGTGAACCTCAGGAACTTTCTATGTTGTGGCAGGATCTCTATATAAAAATATGAGAATGATTGTAATGAAATATTGTGTAATGAATCTTGGATTTGAGACTCAACCATCTTGGTTGTCAACATCTTGAAATTGAATGTTCTGAGGAAAAAGTTCAGACCATGAACGCCCAAAATGAAGCGCAACCCCCATCTTTCTTGGGAACTAGAAAGTACCGGCTGTAATAGCCCAACTCTCTGTCTGGAAGGGGAACATGCACTATAGCCACTTTGTCCAGAGGAATCTGCAGCTCTTGTGTCAAGAAGTATACCTGCTCTGGTCTCATTAAATGCGGAGGATGGTGGCAAACTGAATTCTTTAACTTATATACAGTCTTTAGGACCCAAGGAGAAATTTTGGCAGAAATTTCCATGCTGTCAGGTACTTTGATATTTTGCTGTTCAGTGTCTGTTTCTAGACCTCCCTCCTAAGAGGCGTCGGACCTGGATGGATGGCAAGGGAGAATTGGGTCAAAGGCCATGCCTTTTGGCTTCTCTGAACCTACTGATGACCGTGTTAACAGAGTTGCCAAATGATGGTGACACAAGGCATCACACCTTGTCCCTATCCTTAATGCCCATGAGGTTAAGCTACAGATGCCTCTCTGTGGCGACCATAGTTTCCATAGAATGGCTGATAGCACAATGGTCCACAGAATGGCTGATGGTGGGGAGCTCCGGCTTTTTGAGGGATGATGCACTATGAGGGGAGAGATAGCCTGCAAGCATCTCTTCCACCTGGGGCACAACTGAATAGGTGGTGGAAGGAGAGGGACAAGCCATACTCATCCTGCTCATGCTCAGGCCCAAGATCTTAGAGAGGTGGCACAGAATTGCATTTAATGTAGCTTTTGACAGGGAACTAAACAGATTTTCTTTTCTAAAATCTTAAACAAGCTCACACTAAGTTTTTAAAATTGTGGCACATTACATACAAGATGTGGTCTCACAGGGAAATGGATATAAACAAAATAGGGATTGTGACATTTATTATTATTGTTTACATTTGCTGCTAGTGTAATCAAATCTTTCTACACTCACCTGGTATGTTTGAAACAGACAAGTTCTCTGCTCTTCTCTTTCATGAATGTAATGTTTTCACATACAAGTAAAACAGGCAGTTGTGTTGTTTTCATTTTCAATGGACTCTTTCATGATCGCTCTTTCGTGAGGTCTGTCATTTATTGCCATCTCTCATTTACTATTGTGAAAGTACTGATGCAATCATCCTGATTTAAAATTAAGATCTGATCTGTAAATGCCTCACATTACCAGATAATCCCAGCCAAATATCGGACCCGATCAAAGTCCTGGACCTGATTTTTTCTATGATTCTCAGGAGGGGAAAATCAGGGTAAAAACCTGAGAATCCTGTAGTTTGAGCCCGGCTTTAGGTGAACCATGACCTTGCATACCCCAATGACTCCCTGGCTATGTAAAATAATTTTGCAATGAGGTATAAGCCAGTGAACAGTAGGATTAGGATATAGGTACCTCAAAGTAGTTTCCAGCTGAAAAAGGAAAGTAAGGCAGTTCACGCTCCTCTGGGCCCCACGATTGGCAGAGAACAGAGTTTCTGATGAGCATGCCTGATTTGATTCGTGCATTAAGATGCAGGGCAATGTTTTCTGATCGACTGCATCTCAGGTTAACAGTGAAACTGGAAAAAAAGACAAAAAGATCCAGATATCTCAGTGTAGTAAGCAAAAGTGGAAAAAGAGAGTAAAAATGTTTGGTAAGTACCTGTGAGGAAATAAACTGATGTGGCCTTTGATTGTTATGTGCTGCCCTGGAGTGATTCCTCTAAGTAAACTGCCTTTGTATGGTATGCTCTGAAAAATGACATGGTATACACAATACTCATTCAAATATTATGAGCTAAAATAATATCAAGCAAATCAAGTATTGATTCCAAGTGCAGGAATGGTGAACTTACTAGGTCGCCTGATTTTAAAAATATTGCCTGTGCAAAAACAAAAAAATGTCATTATATTTTTAATCAACATGCAATTTGAAGTTAACATATCAGAATATGTTCTAATGTCATTTGTGTCATTTTATAGCTTTTTAATAATGTTAAAATTAAAAACTGTGTGCTCAACCTTTACAGTTGTTGTGTATGCCAATTATTTCAACTTACTGAGTCAGGGACAAAGCCAATGGCACGTATTTCTACTTTTCCAGAAACTGAAATTGTGTCGACCTTTTCAAGACAAATTCTGTGTTTATACTCCAAAACATGAGAACCATTTACTGCCACCTAAAAGAGTAGATAAGTCCAAATTCTGTCACTTTACAAAGATTCATTCTAGAAATACTGCTGGTAATAACTTTAGTAAAAATATTATCTGGGTTAAAATGTTTGTGCAATAAGGGTTTTTAACTAGATCTCTAGTTTCTACCTGTAATGTATTCACAATGTGAGTTTACACTGACTTTGAAAACATCACTGAGCACCAGGATGATGGTCTCAAAGGGTGCTCCCTTTTTAAAAGGCATCAAGTCCATATTTTCCTCTCTTCCCCAGTTACCATGTTGTAAGGAGTTGCACACAATCCGCAGACAGCTGCTGAAGCGAGGATTGAAGTGAAAAGCGATGTCCGCACGTGGTTTTGTAGTGCTGCCACATGTTAGATCAAACTGAAACCTACAGTTGCACAGATATTACACTGAAACTAGTGGAGTAACGTTTGTAAACAAACTTTATGTTGGCTTGAGAAAGTCTAGCCTAAAATTTAAAAATAGTATAAAGAGTTTTAAGAAATTAGGTTGTAGTATTTTGTAGTAAAGCCTAAAAGTTAGATAGATTACTACCTATTACTACACACCCTACAATGCTAGGTGAAGCTGTTAAAACATGAAGAAACAAAGTATTTGTGTTGCCATAATTCACTTACATTTATTCATATCTTCTAAATACAAAGTCCAAACTTCACAAACTTGGTACACATAGCTTATTAAATTCTAAGAATTTTAAACTATTTCTTATTCTGTCTATGGGAAGCATTTTTGTTTTTACAAATGCTCATCACACTTGTCATTTAATCAAGTTGCCATTTAGGTGCATCATCCTCTAACATAGTTTTTTTTTTTAAATCATCTCAGAAGAATCCAAACAAATTTAAGGAGTTAGTAATATCTGTTTAGTCAATTAGCCAATTTTGGTCATTTTCTCCACTTTGACTGGACCCTTATCTGGTGGCCAATGTTAGAACATTTGATATGAAGAAATACACTATTAAATATACCTGGACCTCCATAAACAACATGTTAAAGTAAACAATAGATAATAAATAAATCTGAATTGTCAGTGCAGTGTACAAGAATGAAACAAGAATTAAGCAACGTATGTACTGCGTAGACTTTACCTGTCAGCATCATTTTGAACACACCCCTGAATCACAATCATCTCTCCTGGATGAAGACCACCAGATATGATTTCTGTGAAAGGGACTGTCTGATGGAAATCATGATAAAAATCACGCTTATTAGCACTGAAAACATAATGCATCTGTATTATTTCTTTGTAAGCTACTGTTATTTAAGACAACACGACGCTTCAAATGTAAAGTATAGATAACCACAGGGGTATATTTGTTCCGCATATATGCATACATTTATAGCCATAGGATGTAAACTAACGCGTCTCCGATAGAGAAAATTGTGTCTTACCGGATTGAGAATTGTCTGTTTTGCATTTCCCACTGACATTGAAAATCCTTTGTTTAGCCTTAAACGGTAATATGCTTGCGTTAAGGACTTTTAATTTCAAAATTATGTGAAGCATGCCTTTTTAAAGCATCCTTCCTCCATTGGCGAAAGATTGATTGGCTCCGTGTGGATCAGAATCTCGTGCTTCCCGTGTAGGCAGCATGGGTTGTAAATCTATTGGCTGCGGAAGCTGTTCGCAGGCAGGATTATTGTGTCAGTGAATAAAGCACGTCAGAGCTGTGACTGCAACCCACTACATCAACCAAACATATTTCTGTCTCTGTGCGAATAACTTTTGAATATGTTGCTTTTGATTCACTGAGCATTGTTTATCTAATGTACAAATATCTCCAGCTAGCGGTTAGAATTATTTTCATAATGGTGATTGAATGTTTGTTAAGGGAGCACAATTTCATGTTAAATAACACCTTAAATAAAGATTTGTATTCAACATTTTATTATTTAAATTTATAGTTCATATATAACAGCATGGTGGCAGATAATTTAGTTTATTAATAAATGTATTACAAAGTGTCACTCATATTACAAGTAATGAAAAGAACACACCCAATCAATTGGACATGTATTTTTATTAAAAACTTAAATTTCATACTTATTGGAGTATGCCTATGCCAGCAAGTACATTTTCTATGTAAAAACTAACACTATTATTTTGGTTTTATAAAATATTTACTAAGTGCTCTTTCAACCAGTTAGCATTAACAAATGTGTGTTATATGTCAAAATTAAAAACAACCCTGATGTACAACATTTTGACATAAAATGTTCATGGTTTAAAATGTAACTTGAAATAAACTTTTTGCTCAAACAAACGAGTATCACTGCCTACAATAGGAGTTATGCAAGTTTTCTTTGGTTTTCCAAGACCTATCCCTTGAGCAAAAAATGTCTTTAACACTTTTTGAAGTGCAATTTTTAAGGAAACAAAGTAATTGTGTGATAAAGTAAGTCCCTAAAGTAGCATCATTTAAATATCTGTGGGCAAAAGAAAACAACAGTGAAATTAAAAGACAGTAAAAATGTGGCTGTTTTTTTAACTACATGAATTATAAAAACAGGATGCCTCTCCTTGCCCTGAAGTGTACTGCTTGAAATAATCATACTTTATTGTCCCATTTTTCAATAAAGGATGCTCTTAAAATTTGAAAATTGTCCATACAATGGGGGTAGTATGACATGCAAAATTAACTACAAGATAAAAAGAAAACAATTTAGTTTTACATATTAACCAATTCCTAATACAAATGTGACACATTATGTGAAATAACTGAGTTTCACAAAAATGTATATTGCCACACCAGGCTCCGCCTTGTCTCCAATAGTAAAGGACTCATTCCCATGCAAAGTATCTACCTGCTATCGATCTCCCTTGTCTTCAGCGTCTTCCCTGTTTCCCCATAGTCTGTGTGTGCTTCAGTGTTCCACAGCCTGATCCGATACCAGCTCCTGGCATTCATACCATCTCCTCTGTTCTGGACATCTGGTAAAGGACATAAGCAATATTACTAATCCATCTCCGCTAACGCAAGGACTAATATTACATCGATACTCACCTGTTTCATTCTACACTGTCATATTTGAATAAACTGCCTGTTTGGTATAATACATCTGTGTTCCATGTCTGCTCCCGTTACACATATGAGGTGGAGACCTGTTTCAGGCCACTCTGAAGCACAGGTATTGTTTATGTGACTTTAACTATAAAAAACAAAGTAACCATTTGCTTCCACAGTTAAGATTGTAAAAGCTTCTTTAAAACAATTATTATAAATTAGTTTTTTTAATTAATTTTTTAGTATACACTACATACAATTTTTACTGTTATTTTATTATTTACATTTCATTTTCACAGTTTTTTATCTATAGAAGCTATACCAAGATTATTTTCTAAAATTGTTCCCAAGCAATCTGAGAAAAAAAACAATATTTAAAAAAATATCCAATATCCAAATATCAAAGGAAACCAGCTTTGAATAAAGTATGTTTATGTTTTTTAGTGCTTCTCACAGTTTTACAATATACTTGCAGTGGTAAAAGGGCTGAAAATCCTATATAGAAGTCAATATCACATCATGTTGAATTCTGGCTAAATGTTTTGTTTCTACACCATATCCGAAGGATATCGCTGCCTGTGTGCTAGTGAGTTTAGGACAGTAGTTTAATTTCCTGTCACATGATTAAAAAAAATGTCACCAGTGTAGATCATTCCTGCTGCATCATGAATAGGTGCAGTAACTTTGTTTACTGCAGAAAACCGGACTAATAAAATGTGTTTTTCACATGTTCAAAACATGCAAGGAAGCAGGCTGAGAAGGAGAGAAGACAGGATAGCAAATCTATTAAAGTTGTCACTGATTAAACCCACTGTGTCAGGGTCCTGGCTTCCTGTTCTGAGTATTTCTAGATTATCTTGCCAGGATCCTGACATCCCCGCGTTCTGTGTCAGAGCATGTTGTTTAGATCCTGACTCCTTCTAGTCTTGGTTCTTGTTTCTTGGAGTCGTGATCTGAACTCATGCTCTTGGTACTTGTTTCGTGTGGAAGCACATGGCCTCTGTTTTGTTTACATTTGCCATGTGCTCTCCGGTCGTGCGTCTTGGCCTCGCCCCCTTGTTCTCTTTCCTTGTTTGCGCTAATTTCGTAAGGCTTTCCTGCTGGATGTTCTGATTGCTCCTCAGTGTTTGTTGCAACGCTGTTAATTTTGCCGTTGACAGATACAGTGAAACTAAGAAGCAATCAGAGGTTGTTCCTCGCATTCCCCAAAAGGATGGGGGACTCTGTCTCCAGCTTTAGATCTGTGTCAGTTGAATTGGTCTCCGAGGAGATACAAGGTTTAAGATGTTAATGCTAAAGTAGATTGTGTGTAAAATTCAGCCTGAGGACTACTTTGTTACAATGATCTGAAGGATGCATACTTTCACATCGAGATTTTGCCAGGACACAGGAAGTTTCTCAGGTTCGCTAATGTTAGGGATGTGTTAGCTCATATGAGGTGCTGAGACTCAACCCCAAGAACAACATGCATTCTCCAGTTCAGAGAACTACTTTTCTAGGGGTAATTTGGCACTCCACTATGATGTGGGCACAGTTGTCTCCTGCACATGTGGAGTCAATCCTTACCACTATGACCAGCGTTCGGCTAGGCCAGCACCTAACAGTTTTTCAGATTCATAGGCTGTTAGAACTCATGGCAGCAGAGTCCAATGTGATTCTGTTCTACTGCATATGAGACCCTTTAAGTTCTGGCTAAAAAACAAATGCAGGTCCAAATGTGTTGTAGTTTTTATCAAGTAGCAAATACATCTGTTCTTATGGCAATTGTCCCTGGTTCTGGTTGACCTAATTAATGTAGGCTAACAATCCTTTAGAGGATTTGGGCCATAAACCATAGAACTGTCTGTAGGTTAGATTAAACAGATGGGTCTTTAATCTAGATTTAAACTGTGTCTGCTTCCCATGTATCTGCCTGTGTCTCCTGGGTCTGCCTCCCGGACAGTGCTGGAAAGACTGTTTCAGAGTTTGGGCACTAAATAGAAAAATGATCTACCAATGGCACTTGTCTTGAAGTCATGGATGCATGAATTAACCTTTCTGTGTTTGCCATAGAGAGAATGTTATAATTTTTATATATTTTTAGATAAAATAAGTGTTTTTATGCATTGGAAATGTGGCTTTAGAATAAAAAATTGCTATCACATAGGACACCCAGATTCTTAACTGATGATGAGGGTTTATAGAGCATCCATCAATAGTGAGACAGTATTCTATGCTCAGAAGCTTTTGATCCAATAAATAAAACTTTGTCTGGATTTAGTAATAGGAAGATTATAGTCATCCAGTTTTTAATATCATATGAAATCCCCAAAAACTTCCAGTTACCTGTGAAACCTATATTATTCTGCAGAAATCACTTCAGCCATTTAGTGATGACAGTCTGCTATGTATTTCATCACCATGATAAGCAGGAAGGGGACCAGAGCATGTTAGTGACATCGTTATTGCAAGTTCACACACCACCAAAGATAATATTAGGAAGACGGAGTCAAACATTGTTTGTGCTGATGTGGATAACAATCTTTCAATATTTACATTTACATTTAGCCAGTATGTTTAAATTTGCTTTGATATCGGGCACTCTGGCTCCCGGTAAACATTTGACTCTGGTGGCTGATGGCTCTATTTTTACATTTTGTACAATAGTCTCTACTAACTAGGGCACTTTTAGTGGCTCAGTGGCTCATTGGGTGTGTGATTGAGTGAGAAAATCATATTGAAATGGGAGATTGTTGTTTTGTCCTGTGACTATACTGTGTAGTGTCTGTTCTGGCCTAATACTTGGATCATTCAGGAATTGTAAAATACCCCCTTTACTTAAGACTTCCAAACCCAGCATGGGGGTGAAAGACCCCAGCCTCCATAAAGTCTGAAGAAAACCCCTGACACCAACAGGACAGATTATGACACCTTGCTTCATGTCTTAAGTGTCTGACACTTCTGTTTCATCTCGTGACACCTGACTTCCTCAGGGCAACAATGCCACCTGTGGGCATTTTCAGTGAGTCTCTTCCCTCTTTACTCCCTTTTATTTTATTTAATTTTTTTATTGCTTCTACATTTATCATTTTATCTAGCTTATTATTTTACTACCTTAGACTACCTTGGCCTATTAATTATTATTATGTAAACAATAATGATAATTAATATTATTGGTTATATTATTGATTTAATTTTTCTTATTTCAGTATTCTGTTTTGCTCTTTCCCTGCATTATTTCTTACAAGCTTCTCTGCATTTAGGATTGTATTTGACTAAATAGACTTCATTAAATTTAAACTTGTATCAGATCAATCACCCTTCTCATTTCAAGGTGTTCAGGACATAACCTTCCACTACTTAGCTATTTTCATTTCAGTTATTAATTTGACCTAGCTGATTTTACCCTTGATCAGCCTGTGTGTTCCCTCACAGGTAACACATCACTTAGTGCTCGGGTAGTGAAGTGACAATTCTCTCTACAGTGGTATCTGGTAAGTGGATCTAACTGCCCTGACAAGTTAGTCCTGCAACTGGTACCCACCTGGAAGACCTCAATTCATGGCCCAGGCCTACTAAATGAGGTGCACCCATTCAGTTGCTAGAGACACCAAAGAGAAAGAAATACTCTGTGTCCCCCAAACTATTTGGCCTGTCCTTGCTAGTTCAGTTAAACCAACTCCCTAGACTGTATGACACTGTAGCACCCCATCAACCCTAGTGCTGGTGGGAAGTTCTTCTTCTCTACATCTCTTCACCTTCTCTCTTTTCATTTATTTTGATTTATTTTTTGTTTTCATATAGAGATATGTTTTCATATATAAACCTGTCTGAACAATCAGGAAAATTCCCAGTAATAATGTTGCCAAATGGCCAAGTCAAATGATCCCCTAGGTTATCACACATCAGAAAGTTAACTCAGTCTTTTCCTGTGCCCACTCACACCAATTATCCACACCCACCTTCAAAGCCATGGTAATAGGTGTCTAGTTTGTGTGTCTAGTTTGTGCACATCAGTTAGATCTGTACAGATCTCACTAAATCTATACAGACTTGCATTGGCTTTTGTGCTTTTCTCTCTCCAACTGTGTGCCAACATGTCCAGATCATCCAGCCCTGCCACCCACTGGAGCTAGAGGCAGGGCTGTGACAGATGCACTCCTGCTCGGGGTCACCAGTGACATACAGCACATGAGCTGAGAGCAGCTGGACAACAACCTGAACTGGCAGATGGACCATGATCGACGCTGTAGCCAGAGAGAGCCATCGTCCATTTTAATCCAAGCAAGTATGTGTCACCGACAAGAAAGCCCAGAGAAACTATGAGCACATGCAGAACTGCCCAGACCAGCTTCTCCCGCACAGAGAACAGCTGGAGGAGAATCCAGAGAGGAGCTGTTAGGAAACCACCAACAGGCGGAAGCTCTCTTAGTAATGGCCCAAGCAAACATTTATCGGAGGAACTTACCTCAACACACTAGACATGTCTAAATCTGACCTGTCCCAGACGCAGAACAGTGCAGCTATGTCTGAGTCAGCAGAGATTTCGAAAACATTAAAGGAGCTGATCCAATAAGAAGCCTCACCAGCAGAACATAAAGAACAAATCAGACTCATTCTTTCTGGCTATGAGTGGCATGCAAAACAACCCCCAAGAATGCCCTCCTACTGAAGACCGGGCTGAATCTCTGCAAACTGCCTCCTGACCACAGACACAGCCAACACCAGGCAACCAACACACACCAAAAGTTCCCTTTACTGTCAAGTGCCCAAAGTTCCCGCAGGATTCTTGCTTGTCAACCATGGTAACTGCCCAGTGAATTTGTGCTTTGAACTTGAAGTGGAATGACCAATGCTGAACCTGCATCCTAATTCTGAATCCTTGTTCTTGTGGACCTCACAACCCCCTGGAGGGGCCTGTCAAGTGCGAGAACCATTTGTCAAGCCAGACAGAGGTTACACCCTGGTCAGTAAACTAGAAACTGCAGTACCTGCATACACCGAAGGGGTTGCCATCCAGCTCAACAGACAGTGTGATCAAACCCTCAACCACACACCTTTAATAGAATACGTGGGCTTGGTCTTACACTGGAAGCCACACCCCCTAATGGCCATACCATCCTGTGCAACATTTACCTAGACTCTAAACAATGCCCTCATGAAAAAATGACCATGGAGGAGTACCTTAAGGAGATTGACCATGCCCCGAAAATGCCCCAGCCAACAACTGCCAGTGCCTTGCTTATCACAAAAGACCATGATGCAGAGCCAAAGTCAACTACGTGGACCCACTCACAGACTGACATGACATCGAGCCCCAATCCAGCTGCATTTAGACTACACTTTTACATTTAGGCATTCTGCAGATACTTTTATCCAAAGTGACTTACAAGGTGAGGAAACACAAAAAGTGTGGCAATAACATCAGGCATACGCAGTTACAATTTTTACCAAGAGCACAACATTTCAGTGCTAGAGAGGCGATACCTGTTGGGAGAGAGGAGAGAAAGGTTACTTCATTTTTGTTAGTCATACTTGTGTCAGGTATTTATGGAAGAGACAGGTGTTTAGATGTTTCTTGAATATAGTGAGGGATGCAGCAGACCGAACACAGTTTGGAAGATCATTCCACCAGCGAGGCATAGTGAGGATGAACCTGCGAGCAAGTGATTGTGTGCCCTTTGAAGAGGGTATTACAAGGTGACTTCTTTCGCTGATCGTAGGGATCTGGACAGGGTGTAGATGTGTATGAGTTTGTGAAGGTAAGTTGGTGCAGAGCAACCTAGAAATGAAAGGGCCAGGACAAGGGGTTGTGTTGCATGTTCAGTGAGATAAGGCCATATTTTCCTGATGTTATACAGGGAAAATGTACATGAGCGTCTTGTTTTGACAATGTAGTCAGAAAATGTCAGCTGGTCTTCAAAGACTACACCAAGGTTTATGCCTGTTCTTGTTGGTGTTAGGGTTGTGGAGCCAAGCTGGACTGTGAAATTATGTAAGGCAGGTTCAAGAAGTTTAGTCTTGGCTAGGCTGAGTTGTAGGTGGTGTTTTGTCATCAAAGACAGACATATATGCATGTCGTTACTGTGTGATCATCAGGGTGGAAGAAGATCTGGGTATCATCAGCATAGCAGTCATTTGAGAAGCCATGTGATTGTATAATAGTACCTAGTGATGTGGTGTAGATGGAAAACAGAAATGGTCCAAGAACTGACCCTTGAGAGACCCCTGTGACCATGTGATGCAGTTTGGACAGCTCACCTCTCCATGACACCCTAAAAGATCTATCGGAGAGGTAGGTCTGAAACCACTGGAGTGCAGTTCCTCAGATCCCCAGCGAGGAGAAAGTGTTAAGGAAGATCTGGTGAATGACCGTGTCAAAGGCTGCAGACAGATCTAGCAGCATTAATACGGAGGATTTGGACTCTGCCTTAGCTGTCCTCAAGGCTTCAGTGATAGACAGCAGCACAGTCTCAATGGAGTGGTTACTTTTGAAGGGTTAGGGTTAGGCCGGTTAGGCCGTTGTGCCAGTTGTTCTGCAGTATAGTGTATCTGTACAGTGTTTTCTCATGTCTTCAGGTACCATTTGTTTAATGTAACGTTTTCTTCAGCATTTAAAAAAAAATGTTTTAATGCTCATTTATATGTAAAAGTGAAACTTTGCTAGTGGGAGTCAGTTGTCGAGCTGTCAAGAGGAATGTTTTATGACCGAATGAGCACTGATTTATATCTGTATGGTATTTTCTCATGTTTTCAGTAAATGTGCTGCTTGATTGAGCTCAACAAGTTACCTCTGTGTGATCCTTCGTGGGAAAGACCGAGGGGTTACATCAGCAATTTCAGTGTAAAGTCTCCAACTTTTACCAGTAGTGTTATCTGAAAGTGGAATTTAAACTAAGTCAGTGCTTTGAATAAAAGAGATCAAAAAACACGATTCCAGAAAACAGAAAATATACCTGGATAAACATTTATATAAAGAGTGTACATGATCTGTATTCCATCTGTGTCCAAAATGTCCTGAACCATCTGCAAGGTGGAGAGGATCACACAAATCTTGCACACAACAGATTATACACACATGCTTTTACACAAACCCAATCTTGTGTATGGGTAACCCGGTCTTGAGAGTCAGAAGGTTGCTGGTTCGATTCCAGTATCGGCAGGTAGCAACTGAAGTGCCCCTGAGCAAAGCACCCAACCCCTGATTGCTCCCCTGGTGCAACAGTGCTGTCACTGCTCCGGGTGTGTATGTTCATGACTTGGAATGTGTGTATTCACTTACCAGCAATGGGTTACATGCAGAGGTCATGCTATTCAGGTATACGTCACCTTACCTGACAAATACGTCACTTGCACTTTACTTTCCCTGCCTGTAAGAAACAATGTCCCAAAAGGCCATGGTCTATTTTTATGAAACTAGATGTTTGTAAACTTTATGCAGAATGGCAAATACATGATTCAATCTTATTTTCATTTGAAAAAATGCCATGACAGTGGCATTGAAAACATTAAGTCCACCACCAAGTTGTGTCCTAAAAGAAAGTTTTTAATGATTTCCCACCAATATTAATGTCTAGCATAATCTAGCATAATTAACACTGTGTCTGAGATTTTATGTGTACTTGTCGTAGCATTTATCATTCTAAGGAAAATAGTTAACTTCTTTTTACCACTCTGTTTGTGAGCTCTTATCACATCTGAGTAGTGTCTTTAAGAGGCAAGACTGTTCAGGCAATTCAGCCAAAAAGTTCTATGACCTTACATCTCAAACTTTAGAACTCTTCTATATTTAGAATTATTCTGTTCTATTCTGGATGTACATTTAACATCTTATATAATTTTACTTTCAAAATTATTTGGTATAGATGTCACTCTCACAGTTACGAGGGCAAAATAGTGAAGATGAAGCATTAAGGATTTATTGGTAGGATCTCACTAAAACTAGGTCGTGTTATACAACGCTTGCCCTTGGGGTTATTGAGGTGTATTTATAGCTAGGTCAAAATGGGTTAACATTATGCATTGGATGATATTCAAACAAAGTATCCAGTTAGCCCTGTAGCTTTAGGCTATACTGTCGGTATGCAGTCTTTAATCCTAGTGCTTTCAGATTCTGAGGAATAGGTTGCAAAGATAAACCTTCATTAGACTGTTGGTCTCTATGCCTATAATGAAATTTTATAATCCTTTATCTACATCACAGAAACAAGAATAGAATTTATTCAAAGAACAATTGTTAGCATTTGCTGACGTAGGTCAGACGAAGGTTAATAACTTTATGATGCTATAAAATAGAAGAGACTTTGACTTTGTCTTTATCATGAGATAGAGATTTCAGTGATTGTATTGCTAAGATGAAACAGTACAGAAATGACAACAAAATGCAACTTTAATGCTAAAATTATAATGTAACTTTAATACTATATATTTAAAAGTTCAATTTTAAGCTTAACAAGGTAATTTAGCTTTAAATAATACTGGAGTGTCACACAAATTCAAAAAAATGTCAGTTTCCTTCAAGAGCTAGTATAGCTTTTTCCACAAATAAAATAAGCAGTCTAAGTGTCTTCCTGAAGCTAAACGGTTCAAAAATATCAATATAATGGAAGTAATGAAAAATATATATTAACCATTATAGAACCATTATCTACACACGGGCCATTTGAACAGACCAAAATGGCACCATCAGAGAATAATTTAAATATATTTGGAGAAATGTTCTTTTGTAACATTATGTGAACAAAATTTAAATACTTCATCTTCAGAAATGTATCAAAACCACTTTTACTCTTTTAATGACATACAATAGTGAAACGCTCATGTTTGTCTTTGTTTGTGAAAAAATATGGAAGATATATGGAACATGAACAACCTGACAGGAAGACCTAAGATCTAAGAACTTCAAGGGAGGAGTTATTTATCTTTTGCCACCAATGTAAATTCTGTTTTTGGCAATTCATGTAATTTAGCTCACAACAAATTAGACTTATACAAAGCTATGGCCTGAATTTCATAAAGCCAAACAGTAATGCGACCGGCAGGCTCTTTTCCAATGTTTACATAGCAAACACACTGTTCTCTCAAGTCTGAGAATTAAAGGTATCTGTGGTTAAAAAGTAGCTGGAATAACAATTTGGGCTTCTTTTTTTACTTGAGGTGTTTGGTCTGAGATTATGTACATTTTCTTAGTTCATAAAAAAACCAACAACAAAAGTCCAACAGAAATGTAAATTCTACTAATTGTAGTACAGACTAAGACCTGGGACCAACAACAAGATGCCCTTTTCTCTTCATCCATGCAGTTCATTTAGAACGACTGAAATAATTTTCTTTTACCAAATCCAGATTACTGTGGAAAGATTAAGACTGTAAAAAAAGGTAATTCAAAGAAAGGTTGCCTATTAAAAAAACCTATTAAATATATCACAATACACTTACGTTTACTGTCTTTTAAATAAAGTCAAACAGATATTGGTTTTGGAGAGATTACTGTTATAACACACTTGATATATAAACAATATAATTCAACAGGAAATTGTCTCAGGATGCAACTCTTTATACACCAGGGCCAATTAGCGGTGTGACATGAGAGGACAGTGTAAGATCAAATTGCCAGGGCTCAGCAGTAAGAAACTGTAACCAGGATGTCTTTTTTTTGCTTGGAACATTTACATTAAGTGCAAAGTTAGTTTACCACTTCGATGTCAACATAGATGCTTTAGGTGGCTTTTGGACCACCTAAATGAGACAGACACCACTCTTATAGAGCAAACGTATAAAATGTATGTTTTTTTTAATACCACAGTAAGAGTGGGGTAGTTATTTCACATTGCAAAGATACATGAAAAACATCCCCGCTGATTCAACTATCCTCGTCTATGATTTAACTAAATTTAAGTCATTGGATTTTTTACTTGTGAACTCTTGTCAGACCTTCAGCTATATTCAAATTCACAAAACATCAAAACATAATACCAATATAAAACTTACAGACTCAAAATTAAAATCATAAAATACTATAAATCACAACTTATAAAGGAAGCTTGGGCTAAATGGAAGACAATAAAAAAGGGTTCACATCTAATAAGACAATGCTGCACTGGCTCAAATAGGATTAAACTTTGACAAAGGCAAACTGACAAAGGACTTATAACTTCCTTCTTTATATAAATCACCAATATGATGAAAAAACACAAAGTAATCCTCAATGGAATTACCAATACATATTGTCTTTTGTATGAACCAGTTCATTGTGGACCCCACAATCACTGTTTCTGTAGTTTAGGCAGAAACACTTCAATTGTTTAACAGCCTCAATTGTAGCCTAAATTTGTCAGTTAACCTTATGTCAGCTATTATCATTATATAAAATGTCTGTGTGAAACTGGTGGTACAGTGTGTTTATTTAAAAAAAAAATCTCATAAAAATCCAGTGTGGCTTAGCATAATACTAACAAACAGGTATTTCACAGATAGATTTTGAGGTCTTGAACAGTGGGTTTTGAACAGTGTTTTGTTAGTTTACACCTTCATTACAGGTTCCATAAACTACTTTTCTAAAGGTTTAAGACAATCTTAATACATGATTCAAGAGCCAGTGTTGTCCTCTTTGGAATACTCTTCCACCAGCTGCTTGTAAAAATGGTCATGGTCTGACTCATCTGTGGTGAACACGGAGCTCTCTGTTTCTGAACCAGGTTCCTCTTTAGAGTCTGTCTCAGATTCCATGTTCTCATCTGAGGTTGAAAACTTGGGCATTGTATCATCTTCCTCCAGGTTGTTGTTAAGCAAGTTCTCCTCATCAATAAATGTGATGTTGGCATTGGAAAACATGAGCGTCTGGTACCCTTTGGAGTCCCAAGTGATCAGACCACCACTGCAGTCTCCAGGTCCAAGACCTTTATGTTCCTCTTTTGCTGCCTTATTCAACTGATTCTCATACATTTGGTCCAAGCCTGTGTCTAGTTCTCCTTCCCTCATCAGCAGACATTCCTCATTGCCAAGCAGGTAGCTCTTGGATTTTGAAAGAGCTACTGTTACTCTGTCACTAAAGCTAAAGCGACGTGTCTGCCGGGGTGAGCGGTCCAGATTAAGGATGGCATTTCCATTTATGGAAAGAGTATCACTACAGCTCTTTGAGCGGTGTGGTGTTTTTGATTTAGTACTTGTAACACCTATCTGTTTGATGAGGTCATTATAACCCTCTTTTCTCTTGGACAGAAAACTGAAGATGTTGACATCGTTGGGAGTTGGTGGTAGGGGCAGGGTCTTGTGACTCTCCTTGGTGCACTTTAGCTCAACCAGAGAAAGTTTTCGCATTTTGCGGCGTTTCTTTAGAGCTTTGTGAGCCTCCACCACCATGCGCACCTTCCAGTTGAAGAACAGAGACAGCCAGGCCAGACCCAGATAAATCCACACCTCCACAAAGTAACGATAGAGAGTAGGGTAGTCTGCATTAGGATCAACACCTACACAATCAACAGAGAACATGGGCTTATTAATAATGAATACTACACTAATCAGATTAACTCTGCTTTTGTCTTTTATAAATAAGCTAAAATAACAAACAAAACATGGAAGTTTGCAGAGAAGTTCATATCACAGCCACGTGATTCAGATTAGACTATGCTATTTTTAATCTATAAAATGGGTTTAACCATTTTGAAAAAAAAATTAATTCTTGTTTTTAACAATAAGTTTGTTTTTCATAAAATTCCACATTGAGTCACTTAAGTGGTCCATGATGGCAAGTAATTTTAATAATTTAGACGCTCACCTGCAACAAGATCACCAAAGCCAATAGTTGTCAAAGTCACAAAAGAAAAATACAAGCCCTCAGTGTAGGTCCAACCTTCTTGATACATGAAAACAAATGGAGGAATCACCAAATGGACCAGCATTCCCCACAACAGAAAGATAGCTGTGCAGGTGAATTGTGTTTTCCTCTGTCAGAAAAAAAAATATTGTTTTATATTTATTGTATTATATAGTTATTATGGTAAGGTACTAATGTAAAAACATGTGTGTGGTTATTTACCAGTGTTACCCCTTTTTTAGTAAGATATCGTCCAAGGTGTTTAGTTCGTCCCCCAAAAAACTTCCCAAGTTCACTAATCCAAGTTAAACACAGTGGCACTCCAATAAGCCCATAGAAAATACAAAAAACCCTTCCTGGAGGTGTTTTGGGGGCAATATTTCCATAACCTGTGGAAAAAGTGTTTTGGTCAAAACTGGTTTACTTTGCAGTTGAAATTTAAAACATTAATAAACTATTTCCACAATCTTTAAAAGCTGTTAAAAGCAGTTCTTATATGGGATATGTCCATGCTGTACTGAGCACTTCATTTTACAGGAAACAACAACCAAAAAAAAGTGAATCAGGCCTACAATTCAGAAACATTTTTTTGCTTGGGGCATAAATAAATTCAGCCATTTCCTGTTTTTCTCTTTGCCTGACTAAAGTAATCAATCTTTACTTTGTTTATTTCTCAAAGACAAACAAAGTCATTTGATTATTATTATGCTGAAATAAACAAGGTTCTAACCTATAGTTGTGATAACTGTAGCCGCAAAGATGACTGCATTGGGCCAATTCCAGTTGTTGAAGGTTTTGTCCCCTGTGATGGTAACACCTTGTCCAGCAGCATCAGACACTACCTAGTTCAAAACAAATCAAGATTAAAATAATTAAAGATAATGCCGAAACCCATGCCAACATTCCAAATATATGACATCAAAAGTTTATTTTCTGAAGATGTGGATGTGTGTTTGTGACAAGACAATACATTTTGCAGTTGATTTTGTCAAGCAACTTAGTTGACATCATATTCTTACTCTCTGGGATTTTTTGGGAAGTCAAGGAGATACCACTCAATAATGAAAGTAATATGGGTTTAGGAGCAATGAGACCGTGAATAAATACTGACAGAATTTCATTTTTGAGTGAACAATTCTTTTAGACATGTTTTAAAAAAAATTGTTTAGAGGCCTACATTCTGTCTGAATCTACTGCGCTACTGCGGGTAAAATTGTGTGGTTGTGATGCCCACTTTTTGTAAGTCTGGCCTACCAAGGCATGATGCCTGTAGTAGAGCTGCATTAACAGTTGATACTTTAAGCTTGAATTGTTCTGATGGTAGGAATATAAATTAACACAAATATTTAACACTACCAAAGTACTGGGTGGGAAATATTATCTCTATACAAAAATCTTCAATCATTAGGTTATAACATAAAAAAGCTATACAAATTCCCATTTAAATTTATTTTTATTAAGAAATTAAGCAGTCGTTTGCTACTGTAGATGACATTTCTGACATGTAAGCAATAACCTTCGGTTGTTGCACAGTGATACAAAGTAGCTAAGTGTCATAGCTTTTGACACAAAATGGATTGAAACTGTTAATTTATAAACTGAGATTGGGAATGTGATGAGGAAAATTTTTATCTATTACAATAGACTGCCTTTATCAATTGCAGGTCCATTACACTAGAGGATGGAGTGCTGAAGCCTGGGGACTCTAGAGTGCTGAAGCCTGGGAACTATTTCAGACTTCATGTTTGCTGAGAAGGAAGCAGGTAAAGAATTATTTAATCCAATAACAATAGATAGATTATGTTCCTGTAGCTCAGAACATTGTGTTAGCAGTACAAAGGTCATGGGTACTGATGAGGAACACACAGACTGATAAAAAAAATGTATACCCGAAATGTACTTTACCTCAAAAGTCACTTTGGATTAAAGCACTTGCTTTATATTTGCATAAATGTAAATATGAAGCTAAATGTTTTCAAGAGTAAAAAATAATACCATGTATGTTGGAGGAAGTAAAAAAATGTAAAATTTAAGATATTTATACATATAAGATTCATTCAAGTTGGATTTAAGTTTTTTATAAGATTTTTAAATTCAATAAAATCCACACCAAGATGTTTATGTGAAAGAAAGATTTCAGCTAATGTGCCAGGAAAGCCTGTGCGCATTTTATGCATATGCCCAGCAATCACAGTCATGAGCAACATGGAGGTTAAGCATTAGCTTGCAGCTGTCATTCAAATTAATTCTAAGCTGTTTTAATAGAGTTGAGCTCTAGTTTTTATGCGAGTTGGTCAGGTTGTTTCATACAAATCTCATTTATTACACAAGTAAATGTAAAAATGCCATCATTCAGCTAGACGGGCTCACCTTGTTTCTTGCTGACAGAAATGCAGCTCTGTGTGCTAAGGCTTGCGGTGGCGGTTGTGCTTGTGTGTTTACATCAACATGGAATGGTGAAAGAACTCTGTGCTTGTTTCCAATCACTGCTCATTACTAGCGGAGTTTGTTACTGTTAGATGCAGACCTTTTAATTTACCACAGGAAATCACTGTTTTCATTGAGTACATTCTCCCCAGCGCTAATGTTAATGAGGCACCAGTTCTGAAACTATAAAAACTGGTAATAAAAACTGGCCAGCAGGATCCATCTCTGCTCTTCAGGACTGTTTTGAACACACTGATTGGCACGTTTAGGGAGGTTGCAAAAAAGGCATAACAACTAATATGGAGGAATACATGGGATCAGTGACTGGCTACATCTGCCAGTGCATTGATGATGTGACCATCTCCAAGACCATCACAACATGCTCCAACCAGAAAACATGGATGACTTCTTGGGTGCATGCACTGCTGACGTCCAGACACTGCCTCCAGAGCAAGGGACAAGGCGGACTTAAAAACAGCAAGGGCCAAACTGTCCTGGGCCATCAGTGGCAAAGTGCTAACATGCCATAAAAATCCACAGCTACTTCCAGCACAGTGATACACCCGGCGCATGTGGCAGGGCATTTAAGCGATCACAAACTATGACCCCAATTCAAAAAAGTTGGGACGCTGTGTAAAATGTAATTTTTTTTTTGCAAATCTCATATACCCAAATTTTATTAACAATAGAACATAGACCATATATAAATGTTGAAAGCGAGACATTTTACTATTTCATGCAAACACCTCTCAAAAACGTTGGGACAGGGGCATGTTTACCACTGTGTAGAATCCCCTCTTCTTTTAACAACAGTCTGTGAATGTCTGGGAACTGAGGAGACCAGTTGTTGAAGTTTTGGGAGGGGAATGTTGTACTATTTCTGCCCAATGTAGGATTGCTCAACTGTCCTTGGGTGTTCTTTGCTGGATTGTTTTGTTTTATGAATCGCCAAATGTTTTCAATTGGTGAAAGATCTGGACTGCAGGGAGGCCAGTTCAGCACTCGGACTCTTCTACTATGAAGCCATGCTGTTGTAATGGATTCAGTATGTGGTTTAGCATTGTCTTCTTGAAATATGCAAGGCCTTCCTTAAAAAAGACGTTGTCTGGATGGGATCGTGTTTTAAAACTTGTATATACCTCTCAGCGTTAATGGTGGCTTTCCAGATGTGTAAGCTTCTCAAGTCATAAGGCACTAATGCAACACCATACCATCAGAGATGCAGACTTTTGAACTGTATGCTGATAACAAGTTGGATGGTCTCTCTCCTCTTTAGTCTTGAGGATGACAGAATTTTAAATTTCGACTCATGTGACCACAGAACAGTTTTCCACTTGGCCTTAGTCCATTTTAAACGAGCCTTGGCCCAGTGAATATGGCGCTGTTTCTGGATTGTGTTCACATATGGCTTCTTCTTAGCATGATAGAGCTTTAACCTGCATTTGTGGAAGACATGGTGAACTGTATTCACAGACAATGATTTGTGAAAGTGTTCCTGAGACCACACAGTAATTTCCAAGACAGAATCATGCCTGTTTTTGCAGATTGGTGAACCTCTGCCCATCTTTACTTCTGAGACTCTCTGAGACTCTCTCAGAATGTTACTGACCTGTTGACCCGACCAAAATTCTCCTCCAGCTGTTTCTTATCAGTATCCATTACTTTTTCAGCCTTTTGTTGCCCCTGTCCCAACTTTATGGGGTGTTGCTGCCATCAAATTCAAAATGAGCTAATATTTTGCATGAAATAGTAAAATGTCTCGCTTTCAACATTTGATATATTGTCTATGTTCTAGTGTGAATAAAATTTGGGTATATGAGATTTGCAAATCATGCATTCTGTTTTTATTTAAATTTTACACAGCGTCCCATCTTTGAATTGGGGTTGTACAAAACACCTTGTGTCACCTGCTTGTGACAGTCATGCCTCCCTTCCAGATGTGCGGAAAACTACGCAGAGTCAACCCACGAAAGTCTGCTGGACCAGACAACATTTTTGGCATAGTGCTCAGGGAATGTGCAGACCAACTATCAGATGTCTTCCCGACATCTTTTACATTTCCCTGGACAGCGCCGCCATTCCAACGTGCCTTAAGAGCACCAACATCGTTACCCATGCCAAAGAAGTCTACAGTGTCAGGCCTGAATGACAACCATCCTGTTGCACTCACACCCATCGTTATGAAGTGCTTTGAGAGGCTTGTCACGAGGCAAATCAAAACACTGCTGCCATCCTCACTGAACCCTAGACAAGAAAACCACTTACATATGAATGCTGTTCATTTACTTCAGTCCAGCAACACTAGCACCTGACTGGAAAGCTGAGCCTGCTGGATGTGAACACCTCCCTCTGCAACTGGATCCTGGACCTCAGTCAGTCTGGATCGGGAACAGCATTTCCAACACCACCACACTGAGCACTGGGGCCCCTCACGGCTGTGTGCTTAGTCCACTGCTGTTCACTCTGCTGACTCATGACTGTGCAGCAATGTACAGCTAGAACCACATCATCGAGGATGATGAACACAAAGAGGATGATGAACACAAAGGCTGACAAACGCATTCCACCCCCTATTCTGACCACTCTTGTACAGAGAGGCCATCAAGAGCATTCTGAGCAGCTGCATCACAGTCTGGTTTGGGAATTGCTCCATCCCATAATGCAAACCCTGCAGCTGATAGTGAGGAGTCTTAGGAGTCACATAAGAGTCTCTCCTCCCTCTGAGGTGGACATTCACAACACGCATTCGCAAAGCCAGCTGCATTGTGGATGACCCAACACACCCCTCACGTACACTCTTTACCCTTCTGCTGTCTGCCCTTACAACCAGACTGTGTAACAGTTTCTTCCCCCAAGCCATAAGACTCCTGAATTCCCAAGAACTGGTCTGACACACAATGCACAACAATCACACACACATTCAAGACTTATACTCAACCTTTGGATACATTCTGTATTTTGCACATATCTCTATTATATTGTGCTTGTTGGAAATCTTACAAATGCTGCTACTACTGCTGCTGCTAATACAGTCAAATGTTTCCAACCATGCATCCTCACTCACACTCAGCAAATGTACATTGGTCGGCACTGCTCTTTGTGCTCAATTGTACTGTAGTGTAGTGTTTCTGTAGCGTACTGTCTTTGCTGTAGTGTTATGTACTGGTTGTTTTGTACAGGTTGTTTTTGCACTTGTCTCTACAGTCTGCACTTTGTGACCTCTTGTGATGTTTGCACTGTCTGCACAAGTCTACACACATGCACTTATGTGAAACCATGTGATTGTATCTGGTCCGTTGTTGTTTATGAAGTCTGTCTCTTGTGTGGAACCATGGTCCTGGTGGACTGTTGTTTCATTCCACTATGAACTGCATCTATTATATATGGCTGAATGACAAAAACTTTATTGACTCTTGACTAATGTGACTTACAGTGCATTCAGAGTTCGGACGCCGAGGTTTTGGTGTAAATCAGGTGTGGATTATGATGGTGGGATCACAGGTGGTTCATAACTGGTCTCAGCATTCAAACATACAGGAAGAGAATGGTTTAATGCAGTTAAGCATTGTCTCACCTTGTGTACCTTTCTGCCTTTTTTAGTGCTCATGGGGCAGCGGTTGTACACTTGTCCACTGATTCTTGCATCACGTCAGTTAGGACTTGTCCTATCTTGATAGGGATGTAGAGCACAGTTTCAGCAGCAGCCCAGATGGGACAGCAGGTGATTTGGGTATGATTGGCTTTCCAGCAGGTACCTGTAGGTCTGTGTGCTTGGGAGTGGTGTCAACTAGCTGGGACCCCCCTTTCGCAGTTTCAGGTGTATGGATTGGTTCTTTCTGCCCCCTCCGCTTATCTTGATTCTGTAAGTTTGGGGGAGTGTTTGTATACAATCACAGGAAGTCCAGGCAGTGTAGCAGAAGATTCTTGGATGGGAGGTTGTCCAATGCGGCTGGGCAAAACTATGAAACCAAACCTTGTCACATCATGTTTCTCTCATGAATCTTGACAGCCTTCAACACTCTTTTGGGACTGTTGCTGGGTGAAAGCAATTGTTGTTTTCTGGTACCTGTGTAGTACATGGAGGTACTGGCAGGTGGTGAAGGCCATGACAGGGTTAGAGTCTCTTGGCTGGTCTGATAAGTGCTGTCTTAGTGTCGTTTGTGGGTTGGCTTGGGGTCGCTCTGATGACAATGAGCACAAGTGGTAGTTTCACATCCAGCACACTGACCACTGTTTGGTTGGAAGTATGCTGTGATTCTGTGATCTACATTGTTGGCTGCTGTAAGGCACTTTACCAACTTGGTGAACTGACAAATTACAGTATGGACCCCCCTTGTGTTGCAATGTTGCTCTGCGGTTTTGAGTCTGCCAGATGGAATTGGCAACAAACCAAGTGTTGGTGACAAACAATCGTTGGCAACAAACAATCCTCTGATGTGTTCTGCCTCATCTTGCTGCATGCTGGACTAGTACGCCAGTGGTTTTGGTACCTTGGTAACCAGCACATGGTGCGTAGCTCGACTGGTTTGAGTTTTTCTGTCTTGATTTCTGTCTTAATCTGAACTTAATTCATTTCCAGCCAGATAGCTGGTTTGGGAAACTCAGTCTAAAATTGTGACAAATTTAGTTTTAGGGCTTTTGTATGTGCCTTGGAACAGGTTAGTGGAGGAAGGTCTTCTCTGATGAAGTTCATTAGCCAGATAGCTTTGAAACTCAGTCTAAATCAATTTGAAAGGTGATCCGAAAATCTGTCACTTATACTGTGATGACTGGTGTCCCAACTTGCATTTAAGTGGAAAGGTTTTGTTGTTTATCCACAGAGAACCTGCTCTGGGCGTACCAATGCATCCCAGGGTAATGGGCTGAGCAATGCTGCTGTTGGCGTTCATCAATGGAATCGACCTGAGCACCTGTCTACATAAATTGTCAGCATGGTCTTCAGTAGGAAGGCATTCTGGAGGGTTGTTTCACATTCCACTCTTAGCCAGAAAGGAGGAGTCTGATTTGTTCTTTATGCCTTGCTGCTGAGGCTTCTTATTGATCAGCTCCTTTAAATGTTCTCAGGATCTCTGCTGACTCAGACATAGCTGCACTTTTCTGCTTCTAACAAGATGGCGCCGCGGATGGCTGCCTCGGTTTGTTGCTCCTTGGTACTTTTTCTGTTTTTGTTTGTTTGTCCTGTTTTAAGTAATTTTATTCCGACCTTGTTTTACAAGGGACGAACTCATAGACATCAGGAATAACTCACCAAACAATCTTTTGCCGACTTTTAAACATTCCGATGTTTTATTGGACATTTTAGTCGGAGGAGCTGCAATCCTATACAAGCGCTCCAAACGACGCAAGTGAGGGAGACGCGCCGGCGCGCTCGTGAAATTCCGACAGCGCGGACTTAGGACTCCGCTGCCGAGCATTCATCTGGCGAACCTCCGCTCCCTAGCAAATAAAACAGACGAACTACTACTCCTCACCCGTACAAACAAGGACTTTTTAAACTCAGCTACGCTCTGCTTCACTGAAACCTGGCTGAACGGAGCCATCCCGAACAGCGCGCTTTGTCTGCCGGGCTTCCAGCTGTTCAGAGCGGATCGCATTACCGAGTCATTGGGGAAAACGAGAGGCGGTGGATTATGCTTTTACATCAACGAAGGCTGGTGCACAGACGTGACCGTGTTAAAGGAGATGTGCTGCCCTGACTTGGAAGCCCTCTTCATTAACTGTAAGCCTTTTTATTCGCCACGGGAGTTTTCCTTGTTTGTTTTGGTGAGTGTATACATCCCTCCCGACGCGTGCGTGAGCGTCGCGCTTGAACAGCTGACTGATCAGATCGCACACACAGAGCAACGTTACCCGGACTCTTTCATTATCATTCTCGGTGATTTTAATAAAGCCAATCTCACCCGCGAACTGCCTAATTACAAACAACACGTCACATGCCCCACTAGAGACAGTAATACACTGGACCACTGTTACACTGCTGTAAAGGGTGCATATCACTCTGTCCCCAGAGCGGCTTTGGGACTCTCTGACCACTGTTTGGTTCATCTTTTACCAGCCTACAAGCAGAAACTTAAATATGCTAAGCCTGTGGTAAGAACTGTAAAGAGATGGACCAGTGAAACAGAGCAGGATTTACAAGCCTGTTTCGACTGCACTGATTGGAGTGTTTTTGAGGCCGCAGCCACTGATCTGGATGAGCTCACTGACACTGTGACATCCTACATCAGCTTCTGTGAGGACATGTGTGTTCCCACCAGGACTTATTTATCATATAACAACGACAAACCTTGGTTCACTGCTAAACTCAGATATCTTCGCCAGGCCAAAGAAGATGCTTTCAGGAGTGGGGACAAAGTCTTATATAAACAGGCCAAGTACACACTGAATAGGGAGATAAGAGTAGCTAAGAGAAGCTACTCTGAAAAGTTGACAAACCAGTTCGACGACCCTACAAATGTGTGGAAGGCCCTGAAAACAATCAGCAGCTACAAGACCCCACCCCCCAGCGTTGTGGAGAATCAACGTTTAGCAGAAGAACTCAACACATTCTACTGCAGGTTTGATACACCCCACACCCGCTCTGACTGTCTCTCCACACAGCCATCAACACCATCCCCCTCCCTCCCCCCTACTGTGTTCCAGCCTGGACTCATAATCAGTGAGATGGATGTATGCAAAATCTTCAGGAAACAGAAGATAAGGAAAGCACCCGGCCCCGATGGAGTTTCACCAGCCTGTCTTAAAGCCTGTGCTGTCCAGCTGTCATCCATCTTCACACTGATTTTCAACAGATCACTGGAGCTGTGTGAAGTCCCCTCCTGCTTCAAACGCTCCACCATCATCCCCATCCCAAAGAAACCTAAAATCACAGGACTGAATGACTACAGACCTTTTGCTTTGACGTCTGTGGTCATGAAGTCATTTGAGAAGCTGGTGTTGGCCTACCTAAAAGACATTACTGGACCCTTACTGGACCCCTTGCAGTTTGCTTACAGAGCAAACAGGTCCGTGGATGATGCAGTCAACATGGGACTGCACTTCATCCTCCAACATCTGGACAAACCAGGGATGTATGCAAGGATTCTGTTTGTGGACTTCAGCTCCGCTTTCAACACCATAATCCCGGACTCCCTCCAGAATAAACTGACCCAGCTCTCTGTTCCCACCTCCATCTGTCAGTGGATCTTCAGCTTCCTGACAGACAGGCAGCAGTTAGTGAGGTTGGGAAAACTCACATCTAGGACCTGCACCATCAGCACTGGTGCCCCCCAGGGGTGTGTTCTCTCCCCACTGCTCTTCTCCCTTTACACAAACGACTGCACTTCAAAAGACCCCTCTGTCAAGCTCCTGAAGTTCGCAGACGACACCACAGTCATCTGCCTCATCCAGGACAGAGACGAGTCTGCTTACAGAAGAGAGGTTGAGCAGCTGGTTGTCTGGTGCAGTCATAACAACCTAGAGCTGAACACGCTTAAAACAGTGGAGATGACGGTGGACTTTAGGAGAACCCCCCCAGCACTCCCCCCTCTCAGCATCATGGACAGCACTGTGGCAGCAGTGGAGTCATTCAGGTTCCTGGGCACCACCATCTCACAAGACCTGAAGTGGGACAATCACATTGACTCCATTGTGAAAAAGGCCCAGCAGAGGTTGTTCTTCCTTCGTCAACTGAAAAAGTTCAACCTGCCACAGGCTCAGATGACACAATTTTACACAGCTGTTATTGAATCGGTTCTGTGCACGTCTATAACTGTCTGGTTTGGGTCAGCCAACAAATCAGATAAAAGAAGACTGCAACGGACTGTTAGAACAGCTGAAAGAATAATTGGTGTGCACCTGCCCGACCTTCAGGACTTGTACAACTCCAGAGTGAAGAAACGGGCAGGTAACATCATCACAGACCCCTCTCACCCCGGACACAACCTGTTTGCACTTCTGCCCTCAGGCAGACGTTACAGATCGCTGCGCACTAAAACATCTAGGCACAAAAACAGTTTTTTCCCCAATGCTATCTCCAGCTTGAACAGCTAACATATCACCACCTGTCCTTTTTACTATTAACATCTCAGTATCTGAGAGAGAAGCAACAGTTATTTTTATTTTTATTTATTTATTTATTTTTTTTATTTTATTTTTTTTTTTTTATAAATGTAAATACATATACTTTTTATTTATACAGTTCTATATACAGTAATAAATGCACATATCTGTTTATAAGTCCCCTGTTCTATTCCAGATGCATATGTTATTTATTTCTCTTTCCCTTAGTCATGTTTAAATGTTCTTATATTCTCTCTCATATATGTATGTCTATTTATATGTATGTGTGTGTGTATGTACCAAGAGCTCTTGTAAAACCACAACAAATTCCTTGTGTGTTTGCGCACACTTGGCGAATAAAGTTGATTCTGATTCTGATTCTGAGACAGGTCCAATCTGGGCTTGTCTATGGCATTGAGATGAGTTCCTCCGATAATTGTTTGGGCTTGTTGCCCTGGCTGGTGTGTTGTCATTGTTAGTCATAAGTCACTGTTAGGTTGCTGATGGTGTTTTCATTGGACGATGTCCTTCATGTCATTTGATGAACGTGGGCTGCTCAATGATCTCTCTGGTGCTTGACTGTTCCTGGCTGGCTGTGACATGCTTTGCTAAAGGGTCTGGCACTGTGGTGCTGTTGTGCGCACTCCTGAGTCAGTTCAGGTTACTGTGCAGGGACAGGCAGGATTTTAACAGTCTTTATGGAGGCAGCCCTGTGTTCACAGTGGGCTAAGTTCTAGATCAGGTGGTCATTTTGCGGGAAAAGGCCATACTGCTTAGATGGTGGCTCATGATAAGATTGTGATTGACGATCAGCTTGTCCTGTTGTTTGATGCAGAGGATCAAGGCTATCCGTAACAGTCTTGTTGGAGGCACTGGTAATCCACTTTGACAGTTTCTGAATGCTGGTTCAGGAAGCTGCACACCTCATGGCTGGAGGTGATCCTGAGCAGGTACAGGCACTGGACAATGTTCATACATAAAAGTCAATCTAGTATGTGTACACTGTGGCCTTCCACAGGATTTGTAGTAAAAGTTGTGGTGAATCTGGCCAGCTTGACGGGGTCTGTGGGGCCAGGTGATGTGTGTCTGCCCCCCACCCTTTGGTGATTACTGGCTGATAAGGTGTGAACAGTTGGCTCTCACTCCCCCTTTGCAGCTTGGGACTTTTGGCTGTGGGGCATGGGTCTGTTGGTCAGGGAAAATTCTGTGTTGTGTTCTCCCTGTCTGTTCAATTTGCAGTCTGCAGACAGATTCCAGTTCATTTGTATGATGTTAGGTTCATCTGTTTATCTGTTTACGCTTGCCTTTAGGACAATAACTGGAACCTCTCCCTCCTACCTCAACTCACTCCTCCAGACATATATCCCCTCCCGCCAGCTACGGTCAGCTAACGAGCGACGGCTGACCGTTCCCCCACAACGAGGCATCAGATCAATCTGTAAAATAAAAAAATAAAAAATCACCTATTCCGTGCCTTCGTGGTGGAATGAACTGCCAGCCTCCACCCGATCTGCTGAGGCCATCACAACCTTCAAAAAACAACTCAAAACACACCTGTTTCGCAGACACCTGTCTGAACCCTAATGCTCTTCTATCCTATCCCTCTATCCTATCCTTCTATCCTTACAAAAAAACAAATTCCCTGTCTCTAGTCCATCTTTCTCTCTAGTAACAGAATACAATGTCCGCTTGTAAATGTAGCTTTGTAGACTTGGCTCGTTGGCGTACAAGACAAAATGTTCAATGCTCTTGTCCTTTGAATATTGCCAGGGATTCTGCATTACGGATGAAGGCAGGAAGATCATTCCACCAGCTTAGAGTAGTGAACGAAAATGATCTGGAGAGTGATTTTGTGCCTCTCTGTGATGGTGCCACAAGCCTTCGTTCCTTCTGTGATCGCAGGCTTCTGGTGGGAGCATAGACTTGTAAGAATGAGTGAAAGTAGGAGGGTGCTGACCCAGTGATAGATCTGTAAGCAAGCGTCAAGGCCTTGAACTTGATGCGAGCAGTGAGCGGTAGCCAATGCAGAGAGATGAGGAGAGGGGTGACATGGGCTCTTTTGGGCTCATTGAAGACGAGACGCACTGCAGCGTTCTGAATCATTTGTAGAGGCTTGATTGTGCATAATGGCAGTCCTGCCAGAAGAACATTGCAGTAATCGAGCCTAGAAATGACCATTTATCCACTTTCAATCTGGAAATTACTCTCATTTAAGACACATTTTAAGACCCAAGAGTTGCTACGACAAGTGTAATTTGGTTTACCTGGTCTTAGAGCTGGCGCCCATGCGCTGCACACTGGTATGCGGTAGGTTTCCTTCACTGCCTATTCTAACGTGCAGGTTACTGGAAACTGGAGTGAATGACTTTGCCATTATTAAACAAATTAAGATTTATAAAACAACAGGTTTTCTTCACTGTTGCGTATTAATTATAACTTGATCAAAATTTTATAACTCCCATTTAAATAGCAATAATCTACTGACCCAAAATATCTTACTATCCACTCAATGAATGAGAGAAAGAAATCTCATCAAGAAATATTTCATATAGAGAAAAATATGCAGCCTACTTGACAAGAAGGAAAATACAAATCACTAAATAATTATCTCTTCTGAGGGTATACATTAGGTCAGCCTATGTCCAAAGGGTTAGTCGCTGTCTTGAGACAGACTGCGGATGTGCGTCAACACTGATAGAAACAGTAAGACCTATCAGTGTCTCAGTGCTTTGAATGGAAAATAACTGAATGCAAGGATTATATTACATTATATAAATTATATCCTGGTGCCATAGGAAAGATCAGAACTTAGAACAGAACTAGAACAGAACTAGAACAGAACTTTGAGGCACACTAGAAACTACACACAACTAATCAAAGATGAAAATTAAAGACACTGAAAGAATTATGTAACAATATAAAGTGTTTAAGGACTAATCAACCTGTTAAGATATTACATGTTTTAACAACATTAACTCAGTTTGTAATATGATAATTAAAGCCTTGAACATTATGTGCAAAGCACAGACTCTGGGGATAAAGAATATGGGGATACAATTTGTTTCACCCTGGCTTTCAAATGTATAAGTGTCAGTGTGTATATTTCTTTCAAAAGGTAAATTTTAGTTCCTGAAATAAATGGCTTCAAAAAATGCCATTGTTTTAATTTAAAATCTTTTTTTGAATGCTGACAGTTTGTGCCTGTTGTGAAAGGGCTATTTAGGTAACACTGACAATAACCTCTGATTTCTTACAGGCAAGGATGCATCCAAGGATGCAGACTTGAAGAAAAAATAATATAGCAATGCTTCTTTCTTTTGACAGAGGTAGTCAGTATTTGATCTATAAAAAGTTATTGGCTAAAGTTCATTTCCTTATCTGTATTTTTTTCAGTTTTCAAGGCTGTCTAAGGTAAAATGAGAATAGCTTAGTCATACATTGACAGTGTAAAACGAAAGTTTGTTTTATAAAATAATTATTTGTACCCTGAACAGAATTTTCTAATTTGTAATTTTCTGACAACAACACTAAGTTGTTGCAACCCAGTAACCTGTACAAACTTGCGGTCATAAGTTTATACAGGCCTTGCAGAATTTGCAAAATGTTCATAAAATTGCAATGTTTCATAACAAAGTACCCGAATTTGTTTTCTCGTATAACATTTACATATAGTCCACAAGAGCCAGACATATGTAAACTTTTGAACAGGACTATCAGTGCAAACTGTAATGTTTTTAAAGATCTTTTCTCATTTAGTAATCTTCTTCAAAAGCTACATAAGACATATAAATGTTCCCAGAAGACAAAGTAACAATTTACACTAATCATCCTGTTCACATATGCCTTAAGAGTGTGTGTTGCATTCTTGAACATGCTGTATGCACTATTCAGAAGATACTGAAAAAGCAGGGTATGTGAAATACCTAAAGGAGAACCCTCTTTTTTACAAAATTATTAACATTTTGTAGAATCAAAATTATATTCACCTTATTACACCTTATATTCAAAAGGTGAATATAAACTTATGACCACAACTGTATTTAAATACCCATCTAAAGTTTTTCTATTGAAAGATTTCAAAATGTGAAATTAAATTCTTCAGCATTTCTTCTTTTAATTCTTTTTTTAGTTTAACAATGCAAGCCACTTGGGCCTGGTGCTACTTTGATAACAGTGTCAAAACCACAATGACAAACTCCAACTGTTATCAGACAGCTCACTCTGTAGCCCGGTGATCACTGCAGGTAGTTTTCCATTTTATCACGGGTTGACAGCCAAGGCGCTGAAGAACTTGAAACAGCTGCTTTCAGGGCAGGTTTCAGAACCACAGAACCATTTCTGAGTGACTTCTTGTCAGCAAATCCATTAAACAACTAACAAATACAATCCAGAAACGTTTAACTTGATACATATTAGTATATTTACATAAGCGCAAGTGTTCTTTATGGAATAGCTACTTTAGAATTTTAAACAGCTGCAATTTTCACTTGAAAATGGAAAGCCTCTGAGGTCTTTGCAGCAATATGCATACATGTATTTACCTTCACACAAACATAGGAACATTGGGCATACATTTTTCATAAAAACAGTTCTGTAGCCAGGCTTGTGACATGCACTAGAATAGATCATCAGCTTACAAGGCGGAAAATGGAGAAATACACTGTTGTTGACAAAGCAGGAATATTTTCTCAAAATCACTGGCTCTAATTTAGAACACAACATTTAAAAATGGTGACTGACCCAGTTTAACATGACCATTTATTTTCATTTTACGCAGGACATCAGACTACACACACACAACTACACAAATTACCCAAACTTTCATTTGACAATGTGAGACTGTCAAACTTTCATTTGACAATCTCAATTTTGTAAAGTACTTTACGAATAAACTCATAATGCAGTTTTTCCAGGTGGCCACACATTTTAAGTGATCTTCACAAGTCACTTAGTCAACTGTATTGACAGAGCTTGCAGAACTGCTCTGGTTTTAGCAGTTAGTACAAAATGTATTCATTTGTATCAAAATCCTTGTGTTTAGTATTCACACAAACAGAACTTCCAAAGACTTGCATTAGATTAGCAAATGCAAAAACATTCACCATGGCAGAAATGGTCAGTAAGTAACTGGCCAGTAATGTAAAGCTTGGCAAAAGGTCAGTTGTTTTCAGTGACAAATCCAAGATGTCTTTCCTCAGTCGAAAAGAAATTAAGGTTCTTAATGGAAATATTCCAGGATTTTTCTCCAACTAATGCAATCCAACAGGGTTCATTATTTTAAAGGTCCAAAATAAAGTTTCAATGCAGCCTCAAATGGCTCCTCACGGCCCTAGCTGTTGTCTAGCAAAACAGACATTTTCCAAAAAAAAAAGTATATACTTTTTAACTACAAATGTTCTCCTTCTCACGCATTATAAAATCATGCTGGAAAGGTCAAGCTGTACGGAGGCGGATTGCAAGATTTAGACATCCAGGATACACGTACGAACAGACCATTTTAAACAATACTGACAAAAACATATAATATATTCCCATAATAAAATCTAATGGTGCAGTTCTTTCACCTATATCCAGCATGACCTTTCCAACATTTGTAGTTAAAAAGTATGAAAAGTATAGATTTATATTAAGTTAGGGGCTATTGACATTCCATGCTTTATAAGACACATTCAAAGTTGATTTGAGATCTATATTTTAATATTAAGGGCACTCAACACTGCGTCTGGTTTGATGCTATAAGAATCACCTTAGGTGTTACCGGTGACTAAATCTCACGTCTAATCACAACTAATTGGCCCATGACAGTACTTGATCAGGTGCACCTGCAAATAAACTAGGCCACCTGTAGAGCTGAAGAGTCATCAGCTTTTTTTGTCCTCAGGAGCTGTTTGTCTGTTTTTTTTGTCTCAAAGCATTAATATACTGACTTGCAAAGTCATGCCTGTTGAGGCATGTAGAGGCTTGTCTTGTGGGGTTCGCAGTAGGGTTTCTCGCTCCCCTGCTGAAGGAGCATGCAATCTGCCAAGTCCAAAAGCTCTCATCTGCATTTTCTGATCTATAGGATATCACCCTGGTGCCAGTGAGAAAAGATAGGCAGGATGTGGCTGTGGAGGTGAGATTGTGGGTGAGCTTTCCTAGCCTGCCTGCCACTAGCTTACTGCAAGTGCAATAAGCTAGCGATTGCTCATGGCCAGTTTAACGAGCGATTTCTGCCTGGTCAATACTGCAAAGCTCATGGGAACCTGCCCTTTCTCCTTAATATTATGCTGAGGCAAAAGCACAGGCATGCAGGGATGTTTGTGAGCAATCTCTCAATGGGTTGTGTTCCTGCAGGTTCTGATATTGCCAATCAAATAATTTCAGGTCTCATCACGTCTGAATGGCACAGCATATCCGACAGTGGGACAGGCTGGTGCTGCACAGCATGCAATCTTCGGACATGGATAAGGGGACTTTCTCCTGACGCTGTGGCATAAGCCAGGCCTGTCTATATTTGAGGACTGGAGGTGAAGCCAGAAGCAGAGCATCCCCATCCACGCTCATTCGTCCTTACGGGACAGAATGCAGGAGCGGTGTGATGCTAGGAAGGAGGCAAAGACACATGGGTTGACGGTGAGGAAGTAGCCCAGACTCTCTCTCATATTTCCCTGTCCTTTAGTGGTGCACAAAGATTTAAACAGGTTCTGAATATTGGACCAGTGATAATTATGGTAGCCTATTTAAAAGCTTCACCTACTCTCACAGTGAGGGCTCAGTGAGGGCTTATCAGCTCATTGGTACAATTACATGAGCATTAAGGGTTCTACTGATAGGTGGCCCCCATATAAGCTCTATCTCCTGCTGGCTAGTGGTTCACTGGGTTGAGCCTCAGTCTCTGATTCCCTTACTCCCCTCAAGGAAGAGTTTGCTTGCCAGTATGGTTTTCAGCCCTTGTTATATATTTGATATATACTTCCCATATATATTGTTTAGATTTTGGTATGGGATCGCAGTTTCGAGTGGATGGAGCTGGCATTTTATGGCTTCCCTTGGAAGGAAGGGTCGAGTTAGAGCCAAGTCCAATATGAGACCTCTTCTCCCCCTTCGCTCTCTGGCATCTCATTGGATGCTTGGTGAAGATCTCTGCCCTCTTGGCAATTCATATGGGGTTTCTTTATATGGCTGCAGCCAACATCTTTTAAGTCTGGCTTCCACAGATAGGCAGAGTTTAACTCTCTCCCTGTAGCAGATGGGTCCTCAGCCACCTTCCGGCTGGCAAAGGGGGTGGCATGTGGGACAGTGGGAACTAACAATCAGCTGACTCCTGTCTTTCGGGTTGTGTTGAAGTTGCATCCTCACTATAGGAGGCCCTCACATGAGAGCTTCACCTTCCTGAGGTGACACATGACATACTGGTCACACTGAAGGCATTCCCAATAGCATCAAACTAAATGCAGTGTTTTGTTCCCTTTTTAGAGAACCAGGGTAACATACGTAACTGGAAACTATTATATCAAAAACATCTACAATGCTTACAGGGGAAATGACTACAAAGTTGCAAATGAATAGATCTTTCTCCATGTATGAGAACATGCATGACTGAACTAAACATGACCAAACCTATTGATAACCTTATCAGTTATCTTAGCATCACCCTAATGTTAAATTATGCTAGCATCATGCTAAAACATGTTAACATCATGCTAACATCATACTAAAATGTGTTAGCATCATGTTTACATCATGCTAATTGATTTTAAAATGCTCTAACATCATGTTAAAATGTGTTGGCATTATGCTAAAATGTTTTAGCATCATACTAATTGATGTTAAAACATGGTAACATCACAACACCGGTTGTGATTAGTCAGACAACACTGATGATAAGAGCGTGTGTTTTGTAACTTGCAATATTGTAAAATTAGAATGATAAAGTGTGAACGGGGAAAAAAAACCCCACACACATCAGGGACTCGTCTCCGCACCAATGACAGCTGCCTTGCTGCGAGTGGTTTGTGTTTGTGCCTCTGCTTAACCTTGCTTTGAATCTCTCTTCTCACTACTTTCTTTTCTCATTACTCCTTGGTATCCAAATTGTTAAATGTAATTTGTTACCATATTGATTATATTGAATTAATCAGATACTGCTAGTTTTCGATCGTTATCCACTACAGATAACAGTTCCATTAGCATCACACTAGTCAATTAGGTTGTCTTCTAAGTTTTATCTATTTCTGTGATTCATCTAGTTCATCATCTAGTTCAATCAAGTTCATCAAATTGTGGCAAGTCATAGCAACTTGTACTGTTTACCACATTTAGTGTAGCCTTCTCTGTCAAAAGCTGAGGGTTTCACAAGTGATGTAGGAGTAAGTTAGGCTGATGGAGAAGATTTCAGAATTAGAGACATGCATCCAAACTTTACTTAAGGATAGTAAGAGTGTTAGGGCTTTAGAGCAAACTTGGATGTGACCAGGTCCATATATTGTTTGGTTTCTTTTTGCAAACCGATTACAGTTTCAAACAGGTTCTCCCCACTCAGTGATGCACCCACTGAGACACCTTTTAAAAGTTTTATCTGAGATTCTATTGTATAGGGCATAAAAATAGGTACCAGCCACCAAATGTGGCTGTCAGAATGTTAGGAGTCAGAGTGCGGAACATCAAAGCAAATTTAAACATGCTGTCTAAATCTAAAATAATTAAAATAAATAAAAATATAGTAAGGTTATTATACAGGTCGGCATAAATGGTGTTCGTCTCTATCAGAGATCACTAAAGATAATATTAAATCGTGGTCATGAAATACATAGCAGACTCTCATCAATAAACGGCTGGGTGCCTAAGAGGTGTTCGCAGAATAATATTGGCTTCATAGATTTTGAGGTAGACTTGACCTGTTAAAAAAGATGGACATCATCCCTCTTGGGGTGGTGCTTCCAGGTCAGGAAGCAGAAAGACTGGCTAAACCAACTGTCTGCTCACCCTAACACGTCACAGAAGACATAATTTACAACACATAGAATCACCTAAATATTATAATATACAGATGGTTTCCGTCCCCCAGACTGGTAAATACCAAAAAAACCCTGTAAACAATTGATTACATCACACTAAATTAGTCTATCCCCACAATAACTGTTAAGCATGAGCATGAGCCTCATCCAAAAGGCAAAGTTTAATACTGTTCTGTGGTGTAAATGTTGATTACATTACTATTCTGCAGCATAGTGAAGACATTTCAGATCACTATCTGGTGTCCTGTTTAATGCATATAGCTATGGTTGACAAATGATTTACTCTTGTCGACTAATCATGGCTGCATCTCTGTTCTAGTGCTACTTGACCTTAGTGCAGCCCTTGACACTATTGTTTTCTGACACTATTGCATTCTCTTAAATAGGCTTGGAAATTATGTATGATGGATATATGGAACTGCACTAGCATGGTTTGAATCATATTTATCTGACCGGAAGTTTGTTGCTGTGAGTGAAAAGGTGTCATGTCGATCAGAATGGAGGTTCAGTATGGAGTGCTACAGGGCTTAGTGCTTGGGCCTCTGCTATTCACCCTGTATATGCTTTGCCATATCTGACAAATGTCACTTTCAATTTTTATAAAGATTAAAGGTCATTAACTCATAAGAACAGATGTACTTGTTCCACATTAAATCTGTCTGTGTTTCATTTCCACAAGGTCCTGTAGTCAGGATGATCCAGATTTTATTTTATTTATTCATTTATTGGTCCAGATGTTGTAGTAAACAAACTACAATCTTAGTATTTAATTAGTTTTAATAATATACATCATATAATGAACAATAAAAATCAGCAACAATACCATGTATTCTGTTTCTGTGTTGTACATGCACTAAAATCACGATAAAACGTGCTAGCATCATGTTTAAATGTTTTATTATTGTGCTAAAATGTGTTATCTTCATGTGCAAATATGTTAGCACCATGCTAAAATCATACTAGATTAATGTTAAATTGTTAACATAAAACATGTTAAACTTGTTACCATTGGTTTAGAGAATGTCACACCTACAGTATTTCAAACCATTATACACTTGTCAGATCAGGCTTTGTTAAGACCGCATAAAGTTTGTCCTCAAACTTTACTATCTAGTTCAAATTTCAAATAACATGAAAACAATAGCAATGTTGTAATACCTGTTGTTTTAAAGTAGCTTTACAGGGAAACACTACAGTACGTTTTAAATTTTCATGTCCCCATTAAGCAGTTACATCAAGACAATTATGCCTGAATAAGTTATTTAGCAAGAATTAGCAAACTAAATGCAACTGTGGCAAGGTATCAAACTACATAAGGTAGTTTAAGTGTAAACAAAACATTAAAGAACATGTAAATGTGGCAATGAATAAAGTGTAAAGTGAATTAACAACGATTAGTACTGATGTGGTGAATATTCAATGCAATTCCTATAACAACACTTGAAATGAAATACTGAACTGAAATATTGACCTAAATACATATTACGAAAGGGGTTTTGTTTTCTTTGATAAACACTAAACACAGTTTTCCATGGTAGGGCTGACATTTGCATGGAGTTGCCCAGATTACATATTAGTACCCATTATGACTTTGCCACTTGTTTCAAGTTTATTTGCGTTTTTAACTCAACTTGACAGCCATGAAACTATCCAAATTTACTTGTTTCTTGGGTTCTTAACTTTGTTAGTGGAAAAACTACCTGAAATGTGTGACTAAAACATGATTAACAACAAGCAAATACATGTCTGACTCAAATTGACCAATGTTCTTCAGATGTTGTCTAATAAATAAATAAACATTTTTGAGTTGGAATTATTTATTTAATTATGAGGATATTCATAAATCAAAAAGCCACAACCACCACCAGCCACCAAAATATAAGAAGCTGCTGAAACCATGCTCATGTAGGAATTCAGAAAACCGCTACACCACCCTATAATCATTTTTGATCCTTTGTAATAACTATATGGCTGTTTAAATATTCATTGTTGTGAGTTATACATTTAGGAAGTGCTACTGCTTTTGCATACTTTGTCATTGGACTGCACTGGTCAGGTTTTTAAACTATTTGGTGGACAGCTTCCTTAGCTGACAGACAACCCCAGCTGCCCCACAAGGCACAACAGAAACCCATCACAGTGTAACATACTGCTTTCCTTTCACTCTGTTCCTTATACTTTGCAACAAAAGTGAAAGAAGGGAATGTGTAAACCACATTCCCTTGTTTCCCTTGGAAAGAAATACAGTTCCCACTTGAATATCAATTACTTAGGGGGATGGGGAACAGGACACACAACTTGTTTCTACATGTCTTTTTTTCTGGTTTCACGCTATTACAGGATTCAGAAATGTGTGCATTTCATTTGTATGAATGAAATGTGCCACTGTGTATTCCAGTTTCATCTTATGGCTAAGCAAATTGTGGAAGAGTATTAAAAGATTTTTAACTACAATTTAAATGCTTCCCACACAAACGCCTATGTTAGCCACCCTATGTAGTTCTGACCTAACTCTAAACTTAAAATACATTTAGGCTACCATATTAAAGATGTAATATTGATAGGATGTTGGTAGAAGGCAAACTTGACTAATTAAAAGATCCTGTCCAATGATAAACAAAACAAAAATATATGATCTAACTATGGTCTAAACATAACTTTCATTGTATATTCCACAATCACTACATGTATCAATTCAGATGTATTATGTTAACACCATTCACCCCAGCATCAAAACTTTTTTACACACGTAATACAAAATGGCAATACCTGAACGGCGGTAACCCTACCTCTAAGATGCGGTCCAAGTCAGCCTTTGTAAGACATGGGTATTGTTTCAATAATTTTTCCTTCTCCGATTTATAGCGCTTCACTGCGGTCTCCCAGTTCGGTTCCTCCAGGACCTGAAATATTGCTGCCCCAATAGACAGGTAGAAAATTATCGCAGAAGTCAGAAGGGGGCCCTTGTCCACCATAATGAAGTGGTTTAATGACTGGTATATCTACCGAAACACAGCGCACATGCTAACTGTAGTAATTAAATGAGCGCGACCGCAAACTTTCTTCCTCTCAGGCTTCTTAATGAAGATACGATACAATTCCCTGATCAGCGTACGCAATAATAAACATCGCTGAAAACATGTGCATCAAACAAAGCAAGTGTCTTTTCAATTGTACCTAAAATACTAAAAGGCGCACGTTTGGAGTAAAGTCACTAGGACAGTTTGCAGTCCACGTGCGCAGCTCGAGCTGCTAGTATACGCCAGTGTTCTGATAAAACTCTTTCCTCTGTTTGTTAAACACCACGAGAGAAGGTGGAAGTTATCCAAGATCCACCCACTACAGAAGAGCTGCTTTTTGTGTCTCTTTCAAAACAACTTTTTCTTTTTATTCCAACCTTTCTCCAAAAGATTGAAATAAACACCTATAGTATTTAGTAATTTGTTTACTATAACAATAGTAATTCATAATTCATTTTTTCTTTTTTGATGATCTGAGCAACGTTATTATAAAGGTTTTATTTGATGGTCTGAGCAATGTACATTTTTTTCTCTAAAACTAGATTGAACTGTTGTAAGAAAGAAATTGAAAAAAAGAAGTTACTCATACAAATACAAACACATTTTGTTTTTGTATTTAAAGTTTTTGCATTCAAAAAGTTTTTGCACACCTACAAGCATACTGTAAATATGTACAGACATGGTTTAGATGCCATATACTCTTTTCAGTTAAACTGTTTGACTATTTGTGTTTGTGTCTGTGTGTTTTAAGGTGTGTAGGTTAATGTCCATCCATGTCCATGTCAAGATGATTTTGTATGCTTGGATGTTCACATACATGTGATCAGACCATTTAAAGGCTCTTGGGCTATACATACAAGACACATTACATACTGCAGAGCTATAAACCATCTTATTAGAACTGAATGAAATAATTATACAACACAATTTTCAGTGATACAGTGATTTCAGTCACCAGATTTTTGTCTTACATTGCTGACTTAAGCACCATTTCAGTTTTAATAGAAGTCAGTGCAAATTAATTTGGCTTGCTGTCCATAAAGGACCATGTACTACAGAACTGGATCAAAATAGGAAAATTAGAATAGAGGAGATAGAGTGGAGACGGGATGCCGGAGGAATCATCACTGGATACAGGAAAGCAGTTGCTTATTACATTTCTCTTTTATGTGATCTGTGTTATTCTGCTTTAAGGTCAGTTATGCAGAGCAGTGCCAAGCCTATTTGTTTTATATCTGTTCTAATTTATATTGCTCCCACCCTAATCTTTTCTGTCTAGGGAAAAGTCTGTAACGAAAGCTCAGAATGAGAATAGAGAAGAATGTTAAAACAATAGAGGATCCTACGGTCACATTATTTTACCACTCCTACATAATTTTATTCTCCTTAAATATTTAATTAGAAGTTGATTAGAATGTTTAGCTACAGATGACATGCATACCTCTTGACTCTTAAATAACTACATTGCTTTCCATTGTCTTTTAACACTTGCACAGATTGTTTGTTACCTGTGCACTAATGGTCACAATTTAATGGAGAGAATATTGGAGGTTTCTACCTTGAACATGTTAAAACTGAAATACTTTTTTCTATACCAGCTTAAAATTTAGAGACAACTAATCATTCATAAGTTGATTTTCCAGTGTGAACACTGTTGAACTTTAAAAACATTGCTTTGTGTTGGGCATCTTATTCTGAACTTATTCTTATCATCACTGACAAAACCAATAATGTCAGTTTGAGCAGGACTATCTGTTTAGCCAATCAATGTGTTACATGTCTGTTACATGTCAGTGTGTTACGTGTCATGTCTGTTTTGTCCTCCATTTTGTATCTTGTATTTCTTTCTATGGCATTTGGGGTCCTGTTCCTGTTACCCCACCCTGAGTATTATCACTTGTGTCTTTTTTCCCTGATTATTTGTGTATATCCACCTTTTCCCCAAGTCTCCATTATGGCGAGCGACTACCTCTAGGATGCTCTGTAGTTTCATTTAGTATTAGATATTAGCTAGAAAAAGTTACTGATGATGGTGAATAGTTAATGGAAGAATCTGCAAGAATGTGTGCGTTCAGAAAGCTTAAAAAACTCGAACATGAATGTTATGACCTGAAGTTAACAAGAAGACCGAAATATAAATGCCATTTAAGAACAGTGTTGTCATGCCACTCGCCACTGCATACTCTTGCCTATTGTGAGATCACAAACTAATGTTGCTATTGATTGCTGACATTATAGACATTATGTCAAATATAAAGCATAAAATAAAACAGATTATGCTGCCTGGTTTAGAGCTGTACAGGTAACTTGGTAATGAACTAAATAAACTAAAAGCATAAACTGAAAAATGTAGGTTTTGAGCATCATCCTTTTGAAAACAGTCATTAAGTGATTTAAGGCATAGTTATTACTAACATGCATATGACTAAATTAAAAAAGTATATAAAAAAAGACTAAGCATTAAGCTCTAAATTTTAAAAGAATGTCACTGCTGTATCATGATTCCTCTTGTTTTGCACTTTATTATGATTTATAATTTATACAATTCATCTAAGCCATCCACATACAATCTATTCTGTTATTCTGTTACTGGTCCAGCTGTATTTTTGTATTTTGCAATTTGCATTTTGTATTTTATATATTTTTGTATTCTAAGTACTTTTAACATTTCGTGTGTTTTTACTTTTTTGTATTTATCTCACAGTCTAACGGAGCATTCAGATTCACATTTCACTACTTGTTGTATTCTATATAACTTGTATGTGACAAATAAATCTTGACTCTTGATTTTCTTCAGGATATAAGGCTCCCTGAGTCATTAGGGGAATTATCACATGACCACAATGGTTGACTTTTGAAGAACAAAAAAGACTGTTCCTTGGCCTCCCAAAGGTCACAAAAGTTTCCTTAAGGGCAGCCAGGTCTGTTATTCAGGATGGAAAGATTATATCAGAAATGGTATCAGCAGCCCTTTATTCTTCCATGGCAATGTTGTGCACTGTTTTGTGCTTTTCTTTTGGTAAATTAAAACACTGTTAATGAATTTACATCTTTCTTTCTCTCCTTTCCCAGAATACTTATTTATGCATTGCATTACCTGCAAAAACGTTCATAATAAAACTGAATAGAATACACAAAAATTCTGGGAAATACGCTATCATATACAGTATGAATGTTTAGGAATAAACATTCTTAAACATTTTTTCATATAAAAAAATAAAGAAATTAAATCACTATGGCCTGTTTTTTGTAAAAAAGTATTAATCTCTTAAATAAAACAATAAAATCAGTACATAATATATAATATTGTATTATTTTAATGCGTTGTTTATGAATTTAAATATGGACCTAATAATATTTGAAGTTGCAAGGTTACAGCAAATGTACCAGTGGGCACAAACCTAAGTTCTTCGGGACAATTGGGATATATGCACTTTTGTATAAGACTTCTGAACCTGAGTGACTTCAGAAATACCTTTTCTTGTAATAGCCCAGGTTGGCCTACAGTACATGTATATGCTACTGTTGGGCAGAGAAGAAGGAGAGGAGGAAGACATGTTCAAAGTTGGAAAAGAGGAAGGGTAAAAGTGTGTAGATGAGAGTCAGAATGTTAAATGTTGGCACTATGACTTTTAAAGGGAGAGGGGAAGGGCAAAGGGAACAACGAAGAGGTGATGAGGAGGTGATGGGTAGGTATGTGTCAAAGAAAGAAATGTGGAATTGCAGATGGTGATAGATTTTGCAAAAAGGATGGCAGTGGTAAAAAGGAATTGGCATATTTTAAAAAGCAGGAGGAGCACAGGGTGATATTAAAAGCGGAGAAAAGTGTACACAGATGGACTATGTCTTATGCAAGAGATGCAACCTGAAAGAGATCAGAGACTGTAAGGGGGTGGCAGGGGATTGTGTAGCTAGACAGCATCATATGATGGTTTGTAGGATGGCAATGGAGAAAGATGGAAAAGAGGTGGTGGTGACCCTTAGTCAAGAGAAGTCGAAAAAGAAGATATATTCATTAAAATGTTTGTAGTTGTTATACTACTATATTACATCTTACATTACATACCAGATGCCTCAGTCCATTTCTTTATTGTTCATTCACAGCACACTTGTATGTATGTAGCACATTATGTTTCAAAAAGCGTTTTTATTATGTGTCCTGTACGGTATGGCAGATAGTAAGACCAAGCAGAGGTATAGTGAACAGTTGCAGGGCTTTCCTTAGCTTTCCTCAGAATTCATTGTATGAGTTCATAATATGTCTGCTGATCGTTTCTGCTTCCTACCTGTCTGGTCAAACACATTGTGTAATGTTCATTCATTCAATTTTTCACTAGCTCTAAAACACCACCTACTTTTATTATCAAAATGGTTAACATATTTTACTAAAAAATAATTGGCAAAAGTTTTCATTCCATGGACCCGTTCACACACGTCTGTTGGCATAAACAAATTCTGCTGGAGGAAATCTCAACTGTCACTTTCAAAATCTTTGATCATTGCATGATCATTGCGTGAAATGTTTTAATAGTTAACCACTGTTTCCAAGCCATAAGACAGAGAAAAGATATGGAAAAGAACAGCAAAAAAATGGCTGAGATCCTAATTTAATTAGGAAACCCATAATGTGTTGCCCTGATGCATGATGCAGTACCTTGTGAAATAAATTATCAACAAGCTTAACAGACCACTCTGTTTTTTGCTTATTTATTTCCACCAATGCTTATCTGAAGAGATGCTGTGCTGCAGAATGTTTCAGATGGTTTTATCATTGATTACAGAGCTATTAATCATGGCAGCCCTCTTATTTCACTGGGTGCTTGTTATTGTGGCAAAACCAATGGGTTAAAATATTCACAGTTTTTAAAACCATTTTGGTATAATTTTTACAAGTGATACATTTCAAAAGTTATATTATTAATATTCTTACTATATACATCATTGTTGGTCCTGGAACCACCTTTCTCTCAACCAAGGGGCTTGTACTGTGTAAACCATTCTCAACCTATTATTTCCCTCTGATTCAGGGGGAAGTTATGGTTGGAATTTTGGTTAGGGGTGCATTAGCCTTAATTCTATGAGTATGTTCCCCTGATAGGAATATTGTTCCTGAACCAAAAAGTATGTCATTCCATAAACATCCTATTTAACAAAATCCTAGATTTTTTAATAGAAAGTGGTTTAATTATGATTGTGATTACATGCCACATTCACGATGGAGATTTGTCTTCAGCTGTCTCTGTGACTTTGTAGCTGAGGACTGTCAACACAGCACACTTGGTTTTTGTGACTGTACACAGGTCCTGATATAGCAGCGCTAACCCTACTTTAAAGGTTTTATAACCCTGGTTAACATGCAATGCTAACCCCACATCTAAATTACAAGTTTGAAAAGCTGAGTTTAAAATGAAGATAGAGATAGTTCAACTAAAATGAAAAACTTTAAAAGATTATTTATTATTTTCTTATCATTTTTTTTGTAAAGGATGCTAATGCTGCAATAATGCCTTGGTCAATAGTGTATGTTCCATGCCTGCCTATTGTGTAACTAATCAGTTATTGTGAACAGGACCTACTGGGTGAAGGATCTTTTGGAAAAGTACATAGAGATTCTTTTCAGGGACCCCCAACTGCCATAAAGAGGATTCCATATGGCACAGCAGGACTTCAAGATCAGGACATACAACATGAGATTCTTGTCTCATTGTAAGACACATATGCAAGTGTATGATACAAAAATAATTATATTAAAATGTTTTGGGAGAAAGGCAATAATATGCAATATTTGCATATTTGTAACAAACATTTTAACATTGTTGAATAGGTTTTTTGTATGTTATGGTATACTGTTAGTATTATTGGATTATATATTGTTATTGAGTTGGGTTTGGAATAGGGTGTTGAAAGTCTGCTGAGTGCTTGTTATACATGAATGTATGTATTTTCAAGGTGACTGAGCCATCCCAATATTGTTAGACTCATGGCAGCAGCCTGCACTGACAACACCATCCTGCTGGCCAATGAGTACATCATGGTACACCCTGTATGATGTGCTACACAATGACAATGCCTGTGTTAAGTTAAATGCCTGTTTTTTCATGTAACATTTAAATTTTTTAATTTAAAAAATATATATTGTTATATATACACACACACACACACACACACACACAGCTGTGGAAATTTTGTCTTAAATTAGCATCTCTACATTTATTAAGGTGATTTAATAATACTCTAATACTCTACTTAATCTCTACAAATATAATTTATTGAGGAAATGTATAGAAATCATGGTTGTGGTCATTATTATCCTCTTGCAAAAGGACCTGCCAGATGGCCAAAACAGTCCTAGTAGAACCTTAAAAGTAAGTGAAATCAACTAATTAAATAATTATTGTTGATCATGCCAATCAATTTGTGCAACAACGCATTGCATTTCCACATTTATACTAAAGTTAAAGTTAAAAGTTCTAAAGACAATAAAACAAGGTGTCTTAGTAAACACAAAACATTTCCAACAGGTAAATTCCCACCACTAGTTAGCCAGGGGTGGGGATGTTCTGGTGACAGCTTTTAAGACAACTACAACTTTAAAGCTTGTACGTTTGAGTGGATAACTTCTTGCTGCTTGTTTTACATAGGATTGATAATGTTAGCATTAAAGAGATGACTATAATTGATTAATAATTGTATAGACAGCTGTCTGAAAAAAGACAACCCCACTAAAAGTATGCCTCCTTCTGTTGTTTATAGATAAATAGTCCGGTGAACAGCACCCTCTTCTTGTTTTTGACATTTTTTGACATTCTTCCTTCAATGTAATGAAGGGAACTAATGTGTAGCCAAGAACATGCTATATAAGTCTTATAAGTCTCGTCCCCATGTTGAAGGAGAGCAAGCCAGTCTAATTCAAAGATGATTCACACACCTGCTAGACCACAGATCAGCTTTTATTCTGTATACAGTAAATCCATTATGCTGACATTTGCTAGAAGACTTTGCTACAGGAACTGCAACAGCATTACTTCATAGTCTTAGAGGACTTGTACAGTTAATGCTTGCGTTTAATGACACTTACCTACAACATAGTCCCCAAACCCAATTGAGCTGAGTGTGATAAAGGTATAGTAAAACCCTTCTCCATTTGACCAGCCTTCTACATAGCTGAAGCTTAGAGGAATGACCAAGAGTAGAATGCTGCCCATGACTAGGAACAAACTCATGGCGAATACTTCTTCAAACTGATACAATCAGAAAAATGTAACTTTCGCTACACAAGGCTGTATGAATATCCATTCATATTTAGAATAGAATATTTGATATTCCCAGCAGTGAGATGCTAAAACTTATTTGTGTAGCCTATGAACATTTGTAACATTTGTGTGATTTTGAATTGTATATTTTACAAGAATGCAGTAGCACATTTAAGTGTAGAACTTTAGAGTTCCTTTTGTAATTATTTACTTTCTAAGGGTGGAGGATGTAAGTTTGGGAAGGTTTATCTTATGTGGGATCACTAAGAATGTTCCATGCTTAAGGAGAGCCAAATTGAAACTGAGGCACTTGCTGAGTTGGTTGAGAAAGGCCAGGCTAAGGGGGATGCCATACAGGGCATAAAACACACAGAAGACATGCCCTGACACTGTACTAGGGGCCAGGTTGCCATAACCTGTAACGTATGATTAAACATGACTGGATCACGTTAATATTAATTATAATGCAATTTATAAACAAACACAAAGTTTATATGGCAATATCTGGATATATTAATATAATTATACATTTTTCCTTAAAAGTTTAAATAAATTTCAAACCTAAATTCTTTAACATAGTACATGAAAGAGTACAGTATTTATCAACTACCAATTTAAGAAAACATTATTGAAATTAAGGTTGCTAACAATGTTACTAACTGTGGTCACAACTGTTCCAGTAAAGAAGAATGAACTGCTAAAGTCCCAGTTGCTGGGGTTGGTAGAATTTCCTGAGAGATTTAGCTAACGGTCTCAGGCCTCTGTTATCATCTATAGTGGGACAAATAGGACACAGCTGCTGGATATGCAAAAATATATTTAAAAAAATACACCTTTTCATTATATGTAAAGCTGCTTTGAAGCAATGCAACATTAAATAGCACTTTATAAATAATTAAATTGAACTTAGTTTTTCTAATTGAAACTTAGTTTTTCTAGTTGTAAGTGTCCACAACTGGGGTAGGGAATAACAGCTTAGGACAACACTGCTCAAATTGACAACGGCAACAATGATCCAACAATGTATCATCTGATATTACCCGTGTGTTACATATTTATAAAAAAACCTGATTCTACACAAAATGGTTGTCCTTTGGTTGTAAGTAAAGGCAAATAAATTGAACTATCACTATTTTTCAAAATGCTTAGATTATTTGTAGGTTTTCTCATCACCAGCAGCTAAAATATTCCCCCAAGAGAAACAGGCATAATCATTATCCTAAAACTCCATACAGCAATGGGCAATCTCTAAAGTAAGAAATGTTTCTTGTATGAAAAGGTATAACGATAACTTTTATATAATTATTATTATAATCTTGTTATATAATTACAGCTATACATTTGAAGATGTATACTGCTGCACTGCACAAAACATGAAGCTAGCAAGCTAAGAAAGCAGAAGGCCAGTGGTTAATGTTTGTTTAATCTGATGAAAGAAAGTCCTGCTCCCTTATGCAAATAACTGCTCAGAACCTTGTTGCTCAAACAAATCTATTTAGATGCATGCAAAAGAAGTGCATCATATAACAAAATGACAAGCTCTTTGGTCTTAAAATATTTAAGCATGAGAAATTTTTGAATTATGAAAAATGTAAAATACAGATGACAGTAAATAACTACAATGTACAATATCTGTAAAGCAGAACAGAACTCTTATGCTATAGCTACCTAAGAAAAACTTATATATATATAATAATGTAATATAGCACTTGATCAACTGATATTTTAGTGCCAGATTCTTTTACTATTAAAACTTTCTATTAGCAATGCACAATTAATAGTAGTAATAGTAACAACAGCAAGCCAAAATTCTGCACCATTTTTTTTCTCAGAAGAGACAATTAGCATAATGTTGCTAACATTTAAAAAATACAGAGATTTACTTTGAATAAATGAAAACTTCACTAAGAGAAAAACAGCAAAATAGTGACAGCTTTATAGTGGAGCAAACAATTAAAACAATTTAAAACACTTAAACAATGGAAGGCAGTCATACGATTTTACGTTAACTTTTATACAGGACAGTCTATAAATCATGTCAGAAAGAAAGCAAACAAAAACATGATTTCATCTCTCTGTAAATAAGACTGCATTAGGTTTGGCAGGGTAACAGACATCTGATCAAGTTACGATAACCTGTAAAAACATTTGCTCAGGTGACACAGGTGCTTTACCGGTGATTTATGTGGTTGCTAAGCAACTGCATCACCCTGCAATTCAGCTCCTTATTTCCAGCAGGTTCGTCACTAAATCAAAAACCAAAGGTGAGGTTTTATATAAAGTTGCACTCTTTGTCAGTGACCTTAGGGTTTTTTATATATTTAGATGTTATTAAAATTTCCTTGTTAGCAAAGAAATGGCCAAAGAAATGTGCGTGTCCGTTTCTGGTCCTCCTCTAAACAATCAAAGCTTTGATTGTTTTGATTGATTTTTATTTTGGCAGTCCTGAAAAACACAAGTAACAGACACAACAAACATAAATCACTTGTCTGAAGAACATAAACAGAAACCTGGTTTGCAACATATTTACACTTGGTCACCTCATGCATTTTTGCTTGGAGTAATCTATGGATATGCACATTCTATTCACACTTGCCACAATAATGTGTTTCTGCAAAACAGATATAAATTGGATCTTCTACCTCTATGATACCCATAATTATTACACACCTCTCTGGAATATTTGATTCTAATGCCATTCAAGAACCTCAATACCTTACAGAAATCTCATCTAATGCCAGCCACATCTATCACATTACTCTCAAACTGCATAGATTCATGTTCCTTTGAGCAATTATTATCTACAAAATCTTATTAAATATCATAGGTTAACATCCTGCAAACCCGGTCATGTTTACACTCCAAATGCTCCTTTCCTAATTTCCTAAGTGATGGTGTATAGTACAGAAACAACTTGTATCACACTTCTGTTACTATGATCTAAGTTCAAATGCATAACCTTTCCAGCACCATCATACACATGTAAATGAGGTCTTAAGCAGGATAAACAAACTCTTTTTCCCACCCAAGTACACTCCTCATTATTCGTCTATCATTAGGTTTTGCCAGGATGGTGGATAGGTAACAGCTGTGGAGTAAAAGGCATGATCTGTACACAACAGGCACTGTTTAAATGTTTAAACCTTGGGATGGTTGTCCAGTGGTTTGGCTGGAAGAGGGGTGAGGAAGGTTTAAGATTTTAATTACTGGATAAAGAGATATACAATATAGGCTAGGTAAATGAATCTATAGTCTAGACCCTAAAGTAAACAAAAGTTGTGAGAACAAAGGCTCAAAGCCAGCCCAAGTCACCCCTTTGCAACTTGCAACCAGGCAAAGATCCAAATGGCTACTGCCCTCACATCAGGAAAGTTAAAGAACTTTTCATGTAACCATTATAACAAGAGTCTGTTGCTCTGCAGTGAATAAATTAAATGATAGTAACCTATACAATTTGAAGCTTAAATAAAAACAAGTCTAGGTAATGTAGCAAAAGCAGTTTTTCCTTACAATTAAGTATTTTTCCACTTGACTTAAATGTAAGGACATTTGTTGTTTTTTTCCTTTAAACAAACTTATAAGATGTCAGGATGACTAACAAATACTAATTTTATTTTTTATTAGATTAATGTGTTTGTATATATAATACCTGTTTTGTTGAGCAGGTTGTGTCTGGCTTTAACAAAGGCCTGTATATCTGCATCTGTCTGCTTGTCTCCAGTTAGAGGTATAGATGTAGATGAGTGGTCAGATGAAGGTAATGATCTAAACCGCAATGAACAAATCAAGACATGATGCTTCAGGTATTAAAGATCAGCTGGTTGGTTTACTATATGTAAAATATATATAAATATTTCAAAACTACGACATATGCTCTCTATGTCAAACATTGAAAAGTTAATCCATGCACTCATGACATCAAGACTTGATTATTGCGTTCCTTACTGGGTGGCTGGTTTAGTATGAAAACTCAGGTTGGTTTAAAATACAGCAGCCAGAGTTCTTAAGAGAATGTATGACAATATTAGTCCAGTTCTGACAGAACTGCGCTGACTATCTATCAACATGGTATAAACTTCAAAATTCTGAAAAAAAAAAAAACACCGGGCTTTTTGGGTCCCTGTTTTACCAACCCGGGGGGCTTCTTTTAGTGGAGAAGGGGGGGAAAAAGGGGGGCGAGGCGGGCAGGGGCCGGGGGGGCGGGGGCTCGGGGGGCTAATTTATTTAGCAATCAGAAATGTCATTATCAATATAACACGGAGGAACATATCCCCCAGGGGGCTCCCTATCGAGTTACGCTAGTTGTGCTTGCTTTTCCTCGTGATGTATATCGGCTGCCGTTTTTAAACTGGTGCACCACTTACTTGTGGTTCTGTAGAAAATGCATTTGCTAATTTAAACATAAAGAGGACTTATCTGCCTGGCAGCCAAAAGCAGAAATAAGGAAAAAAGAGGAAACAGCACAGCGGTACGTGATGGAGATAAGTTAAGGATGAGTTAAGGGTAATTATATGACTAACAAATGTTTTTGTTGTTAATTCCATCTTATTTTCGTTTAATTATTTGCAAAATGAATTACTGGTAATAGTCCAATTACTAATATGGTTACTGAAAAGCAGGTTAGTTAGTGTTGCATTAAGCAGCAGCATGTATTATGTAGTGTTTAGCAGGTATTAATATAGGCTGTAATAGAATAGGTGGTACCGGGAATGACGCGCACATCACCAGCGTCACCGCTTGGCAAGTCACTGACACTGACTGCATTTACTGTAGCTAAGGCTCGTAAGCACCATCTTACGGTGATAATCCATTATACTGTAAATATGAAGATTGTATTTTATCTTCAAGATTGTATTGCACAGTATTGCATCTTCTGCCATAAACATGAAGATTGATATTTTGTTTCATCAATCTGTTTGCACTTTAATGTTTTAAAAAAACATCCTTCACGTTTACTGCAATCTAAAAATTCTGGCCAGTTGATAATGCCCAGAACTTCAAAATAAAGCATGGGTGCTAGATCCTTATCATACCCAGAAACAGTACCCATTGCCATAACAACAGATGTACTGGCTCCACACTAAGTCTGTTTGTCTTTCATTTCCTACGGTCCTGTAGTCAGCAGGATCTGTACTTTATCCAAACCAGATGGTGGGCAGACAGTATGAGATGACCTGAGACAATCCAACTCAGCTCCAGTTTAACCTTATCTAACATTTGTCCCATTTCCGGGTCAGCTAGTTGATCATCATTATACAAACTTAAGAAGATTACATCCATAACCTGGATCACCTCAAATCAGTTGGAATATGATGGACCTCTTTATTAAACTTCCTATTATCTACCTACCTTCAGCTCAGTTAGATACTACATTTTAGTTCCCTGCTTAGTCAAAGCAGTGTGATGTTATACCTGCCATCTCTGTTTGTAACATTCCCCAGTGTCAATTTAAATCAATTTAAAATTATAAATCAGTGTTATCAGTTCTCCATCTTTATCCAAAGAAAACTGCAAATTCCAGTTTTAACATGCCAGAGAAGAACAGGCCCTCCCAGTTGAGCCTGGTTTCTCCCACGTTTTTCTTCTCCATTTATACATCATTGGAGTTTTGGTTGGCTTGCTTACTGGAAGACAGCTGACATTTAACTTAGCTCTGGGTTTGGTAAATTGTTAATACTGCATTTAGAATAAGGATCTAACTACAGTCCTATAGACTCTACTGTTTTGTTATTTTGTTGTCTCCCTTTCTCTTTCATCTCCATGTAAGCTGGAATGGCATATCTTGTTTAATATGATGCCTGTCATCTGTCATGTTAATTGACTAAATGTTGTGAAGTACATAATGTTTTAGTCTGAATACATTACCCTCTCACAGACCACTGAGAGAGGTATGAGTCTTCACACACAATGACAGGTATTTCTGATGCACTTCTATTTATTCAAATGGTCCAAATATGTTGTAGTTATCATCAGTTCAGTAAACTTTATATTAATAAATCAACTACATTCTAAAATATCAAATATCAAATCATTCCAAATGTTTCCTGTGTTGTATATGTCTGATTTGTTTTCTGTGTTTTATTTTTTATTACATGTAAAGCAATGCAACATTGCAAAAAGCTCTATATAAATAAAACTGAATTTTCAGTTATTTGGCTTGCCCCAGTTTGGGAACACCACATACTGTAAAATATCCCCCATATGAGATTGCAGTGAAAGTTTTTTAACTTAAATTTCCACGCCCGTGCTAGTTCTGTTAGTAAGCTCGGTGTCAATGGTTATAGCTTACTGATAGTGTCTCACAGGATTTTACCTTGCACTTATACTCCTTTGTGTTACTGGCTCAGATGTACAACTAAGAAAAAAAATGTTGTATTGATGTAACTGTAATTGATGTAACTAAATAATTTTGCAGGATCATAGGTGTCAGTGGATATACCCTTGATTTCTGGAAGGGAAGGAATTGTGTTCCTTGTGTCTTCTCTCCTGAGGGTCTGTGCCATTAAATTTTGAATTAGTATCCCTAGAAAAAATTTAACAACAACAATAATAATAATAATAAATAATGACCTTTGCTAAATGCAAAAACAACTGTTGGTCTAAACATGTTAATTAATTAATGCAAAATATTACTGTAGTAACTAAGACAATGTGGAAAGCTGCATAACATAATCTAATCACTAGGGGATGTACATAGCTTAGAAACACAGTAGCAGGAATTTATAAAATCCTGCCTTTAGGTGGCAGTGGCAACAACGAAAGTCAGTCAACCAAATACAGCAGCAAGGGAGACATTTCAGTGAACAAGAATGATTCTACAGTTTCAGCTAAAGATCAGAGATCTCAAAGATCATAATTTGGTAAGTAAACCTTATCACCTCTTTAAGAACACATTTGTAAAAAAGCAGACTTATGTCCATACTGTGGTCACAATATAGTGTACCACTGTTTTCAACAATTTCAAAGAAATTGTTAAAGAACAATTCTACAGAGACTGTAGAAGATGCAAAAATAAGTAATAGTTTGGTACTGACGTTGCAGCAATAATTTAGACTTCTTGACAGGGTAGCCACTGTTTGGTATAAAAAAAGGTTCTAATCATGTTAGAGCTAAAATTATGGAACTATAAGATGATTTGTCTTGCAATTAAAGATATGGAAAGTTCTAAACTGTTTAAATAACAAATAAGAAATTAAGTAATTTAAAATTAGTTGTCTGATGTCAAAATCTAATGTAGTTTGCAAATAAAAATATTTTCTTTGTATTTGTTTTCTTGTTTTTCTTTCTTGTAGAATTAAGAACTTAAGAAAACAACCTTATTTGCTACACCAATAACACTGAACTGTTATTAAAAATATATTTTGGAAATGTATCTTTGTATGTCTCAACTGGTCAGTGTAAAGGATAGCTGTGTACTTGCATCTGAATAAGCCTGTTTAACAGCTTTAACACCTTTTATTTTGCATCCACTCTTTCAAGGACATGCTTTGTTGTGGCTCTACTCTGAGACAAGCAACAGAAAAGCATGGAACAGAAACTCCAAATGTAACTATTGATCAGATGATGGAGAATCTAAATGAGTATCTGGATAAAAAGCTGGAAATAAGCACATGCCATGATGACGTCTATAAGAAATACAGCATCAAGCACTCAGAAAGTGTACTATAGGTCTTGTCTGAGTTTAAAAGGGCTTATGTTAACATAAGGACAAAAACCAGGAAAGGTGGATGGTATCTGATTTTGCACAAACATATTCGACAGCACCTGCAGAAGTGTGAGACTGTGAAACTGCAACATCAGATTGAAGCAGAGAAGGCATTAGCCAAACAACTGAAAAATGCAAGCAGAAAAAAACTATTATAAAAACCTATTATAACACAATAAAATTATTTATACTTTTTGATTAATAGGAGGCGCTGTCCTTAAAGTTTAATGAGGCGGTCAGGATGCTATGACAATGATGCCTACAAAGTTTCAGTTATAGAGTCAATATACAAAAGTTTTGCAAAGATGCAGCCCGAAATTCATTTATATGCTTGCCGTCAAATTCGTTGACACAGTATAAAAGAACAATTAGATGAATTTCATAACCTTTTGTTGTGTGTCTCTAGATGCTACATACCCAGTTCCCTTTCGAGAGAACTCGATGCTGCGTCAGCTTGATGCTATGGGGAACGTGCTTCAGGCGCCCCCGAGTCTGAACACATGTAAAATCAGGCCTATTTATAGGCAGGTCAAGGTCATATGACATAGCTTTACTTGCCACAATCCCTTTAAAAGGCACCTGAAAAATACGTCATCAGCTTCTTGTCTTCAGGGAGGTCTGCATGTGCTGCCCAACCACTGGCTTTCTGCTGCTGCCAGCTGCAAAGAACACCTGACACCAGCAATACTATACTATATCTGTCCCATCTCCTCCCTTTCATGTAGAGATACCTCCTGCCAGTTCTCTAAATCAAGAGACTGGACAGATAGAGAGCATGATACCTCTCTTGGATTTCCTGGCAGTGTGGAAACTTCTGCCCAGTTTATCTGCTGTTGACTACAACAGACAGAGGGTACAGAATTCAGTTTGCCTCTCGTCCTCCTCACTTTAATAGCATCTTGCAGACTATAGAATTAGAAGAGCAGCACCTAGTGTTGGCCAAAGAGCTTAAGACTCTGTTGGAGAAAGGAACTATAGAACGCATTCCCCCTCACATGAGCGATTTGGGCCTTTACAGCCAATGTTTTATAGTTCCCAAGAAGGATGAGGGCTGCGTCAATCAATCAATCTCTGAGAAGATGCAGATTCAAGACGTCATATTCAGCCTGAGGGCTGGTTTGTCACATTAGATCTGAAGGACGCATACTTTTACATCGGCCTACTGCATATGAGACTGTTTCAGTTCTGGCTACAGAAAAACTGTTTCATCTCAAAATCCATCTGTTAAGGATGGTAAGGGTTACACGCCAAGGGCTTCTTACCCTTTCTGTGTGGCTCAGACCCGGGTTTCTCACCTTGGGTCCCACTCTTTGCTAAGGAAAAATGTGTTTCATCCCAAAATTCATCCGTTAAGAATGGTAAGGGTTACATGCCGAGGGCTTCCTACCCTTTCTATGTGGCTCAGACCCCAGTTTCTCACTTTGGGTCCCACTCTAGGAGCATTATGCTGTTGCAGGATTCTCACAACGCACGCTTCTCTTATGGGCTGGGCCCAGTCTGTGGGAGGGCCCTCATCTCTCCTGGCACATAAACTGCCTAGAAATGAGGTCAGTATTTCTGGCACTGAAGCACTTCCTCCCGCACCTCAATGGCCAACATGTTCTTGTCTGTATGAACAACACCATTATGGTCTCATGTGAAAATCACCAGGAAGGGCTGTGTTCATGTCCCCTGCTCAGGTTGTCGCAGCAGATCCTTCTTAGGGCAGAGACCAGGCTGCTTTCCTACAGTAATGTTCATCCCAGGGCATCGGGGAGCAGACATCCTGTCGAGGCAGGGCCTGAGGCCCGGGGAATGGAGGCTCCATTCACAAGTGGTGGAGTCCATTTGGCAGAGGTCTATACCTCTGGTGGGAATGTATCTGTTTGCCTCCGAGGAGTCGACACACTGCCCGCTCTGGTTCAGCCTCACTCATCCCGCCACCCTAAAGGTTTATGTGGTCACCGTGTCTGCTAGGCAAGAACCTGTCGGAGACTCTATTGGGAGACACTTCCTGGTATAATATATTGATTATATTAGTCGGATACCATTTGCTATTGATTGTTATCCACTAAAGACACCACAGTTCCATTAGCATCAAACCAGTTTGTTTTCTTGTGTTTACTGTCTTTTCTCTCCTGTGTTTCAACTATTTCGAGTTCATCAAGCAGCTGTGGTAAGTCAGAATAAATAAACACAGTAGGTCATGGCATCATGGATTCTATTGTACGGAATAGAGGCACCAGCCACCATAGTCAAATGTTTACCAGGGGCCAGGGTACCCAACATTAAAATTTAAATGTGCTGGCTAAATCTAAACGTAAACTTTAAAATATTCTTATACACGCTGGCACAAATTATGTTCATCTTTATCAGTCAGAGATTACTAAAGATAATATTCAAGAGGTGTGTGAACATGCTACTATAATGTCAGACACTAATATGCTCTGACCACTCCCTACATTTCATGGTGATGAAATACATAGACTGTCATCACTAAACTGCTGGATGTCTAAGTGGTGTTCGCAGAATAATATTTTCAAGGTTTCATAGATAATTGGAAACGTTTTTGGGTTTTCTGGTTAAGATGTGTTAAAAAAATTCATTTTTTATTGCAGAAGCATAATCTAAAACTTATAAATTTAGAAAAATCTAACCTTTAACTGAAGAAGATTTTATTAACTAAAATATAAAGGAATAAGGTACAAATTATTTTACCATTATAGTTCTACTCTACATTTAACTGTACAAGCACATCTATTGTTATTGTTAGGCCTTTTTAAAGCCTTTTGTCTGGAGTTTGCTAAGTGGTACTGGGACTTCAGTTGGGACCATGTGCTTTGGTCAGATGAGACTAAGATAGAGCTTTCTGGCAACAAACACTCTAAGTGTGTCTGGCGTAAAACAAAAGATGAGCATGCGGAAAAGCACCTCATGCCCACTGTGTAGTATGGTGGAGGATCTGTGATGCTGTGGGCCTGTTTCTCTTCCAAAGGCCCTGGGAACCTTGGTAGGGTGCATGGCATTATGAAGTCTGAAATACCAGGACATTTTAAATTAAAACCTAATGGGTTGTTATTGGGTGTGGCAATGTGGCAAAATCTACACAAAAATGGTTCAGCAGACACAAAATCAACCTCCTCCCATGGCCATCTCAGTCCCCAGACCTGAACCCAATTGAAAACCCATGGGGTGAGCTTAAGAGGAGGGTGCATAAGAGAAGACCCAGGACTCTGGATGATCTAGAAAGATTGTGCAAAGAGGAATGGTCAAAGATTCCTCTCTCTGTATTGTCCAATCTTGTGAAATGTTATAGGAGGAGATTAAATGCTGTCTTGTTGGCAAAAGGGGGTTGTACGAAGTATTAACATCAGAGGTGCCAATAATTGTGACACACATGATTTCACGAAAAAAATGTTTCTTAATATGGGATTTTTTTGCCACAGAGTAAATGTACTTCAATTAAAGGTTTGATTTTTCTCTTATTGCATTGTGGTTCTATGTTGTTTAAAAAAATTTATTAGAAGTCTATGAACACACTTAACCAGGGGTGCCAATAATTGTGGAGGGTGCTGTAATACAGACAAACAATTAATAAGGCTTGATTTGTTGAATATTAGACCTCTCTAATATAAAAGTACTCTTTGTTAACAATATGATCACAGATCATAACTTAGATGTGCTCTGTTTGACGATTACATTGCATTAAATGAGTCTATTTGCCAAATTTGCTGTTATAAACGTGAGCCTCATCCTTTATGGCAAAGGGGAAGGTGTTGCTGAACTTTTCAGTGCTTGGCCCTCTGCTTTGCCCCTATATACGCTACCTCTGCGAGCAATTATTAAAAGACATAGGGTTAGTTTTCACTGCTATACTACGCTACCCTTTGAGGCCCAAAGAGATACATGAATTCACATTAACTAACAGAATGCATAGTCAATAATAAAGCTTGGATGGCTAACAACTTTTATACTACTAAATTCGGACAAATAATTAAAACGTTGTTATGTTTTTACATATTGGCCAAAAATCTTTCACATGAAACAACCTAGAATACTGTCACTGCGATTGTAAAATTTTGCCAGCTGATAATACCCAGAATTTAAAAAACACTAACACTCTGTCAGTTTAAATTTAGATCAAAGATCCATCTCTTTAATCTAGCCTACACATAGTCCCATGGATGTATTACTTAAATCCCTTAAATCAGGGGTGTCAAACTCAGCTCTTGGAGGGCCAGTGTCCTGCAGGATTTAGCTCCAACCAGTTCCAGCACACCTTCCTTCTAGTAATCCTGAAGAGCTGGATAAGGTTTAATTAGGGTTGAAGCTAAACTCTGTAGGGCACCGGCCCTGCATGAGCTGAGTCTGACACCCTTACCTTATATGATTGTTAGGCGGCATTCATTAGGTAAACTGGAACCAGGGACATTTCCCATGAGAACAGATATACTGGGTCTACTCTAAGTTTGTCTGTCTTTCATTTCCACAAGGTCCTGTTGTCAGCCAAACCAGATGGTGGGCAGACAGGGTGGGATGACCCCTGAGACAATTCAACTCAGGTCCAGTTTAGCTCTATGTTTCAGAATCTTTGAGCATGTCATGGGACCCAAGAGCCCAAAAAACTTTAGGCCCCTTACCTGCAGCACCAGCTAGTGCTTTTTCATCCAAACGCAGATGTCACAAACAGATGTCTCTATAACAGGAGTAAAAGGAGCTGCCCTAGCAGACAATGCTGCAAAATCAGCTGCAAATGAGAGGGGTGCATATTTTTGCAAGCACTTTTGAAAATGTCACAGGTTGGCTCATGTCCTTATCCTTAATCAAAGACGTCTGACAGCCAAGGTCAAAACTCTGAGTGACTCAACCTGGCAGTATAGGATCCCAAACCGCAAGGTCTGGGACAGCAGTTAAGATACAGGAAAAACAATATTGGATTGATGTGAGCTGCCTTGAGACGAGGGATAGATGGCAGTGGTGTTTATCAGAGTCCAAATATGGGGGGACAATGGGGGGAGTTTTTAGGCTCTAGCATGTCGCCTGAGTGTTCTAGATGATGAGCAAAGAATTATGACGTGACACCTGCACAACACTGAACCACCACCTAGCTGACATCTAACATCCTGAGCATATCTACATCTGCCATTTCATCATTACCCCATCATGCATACAACCCAAAGATCTCAGCAGAGTGCAAAATGAACAAAACACAACTACATTCGCCAACTCCACAAGCACAGCTTCAAAATAGAAACCTTCTAAAGGACTCTTTACTACTACCATGAAACTTTTTCTGCTATCTTAAGTAATAGAGCCTGTATGCAGAGTATTGTATACATGATTATTTAAATGCACAGAAGAACTTTCTGAACTATCCTGAAGGCCCGGGTCAGAAATTTAAATTTGATGTGGGCAGCTACATGTAGCTGTTTGAGTGAAATCAGGAGGGGTGTAACATGGGCTCTCTTTGGTTGATTGAAGACCAGATGTGCTGCAGAATTCTGGATCATTTGCAGGGGCTTGTTTGCATTGGCTGGAAGGCCAGCCAGATAGGCATTGCAGTAGTCCAGCTTGATATTATGAGTGCTTGGACAAGGAGCTTTGTTGCGTGCTCTGAGAAGAAAGGTCTAATTTTCCTGATGATGTAGAGCAAGTATCTGCATGACAGAGAGATTGTTGCAATGGGGGTAGTGAATTTCAGCTGGTCATCAAGTACCACCCTGAGGTGACCACCCCAAGTACCACACGGACTGAGAAGGTGTAAGAGTAGATGACCCAAGTTGAACTGTGAGGTTGTGTTCTAATGATAGATTGGTGAGCCTACTGCTAAGTCAAATACAAGGAAATCTAACAATTCATTCACTTGGATAAAATGTACTCCTAAATAAACAGTAACATCACAGCATAACTTCACGAAGAAAAGATTCTATTTTGTCGGTTTCTGTAATATAGGTGTATGAATACAACAGTGTGATTGTTTTATAGACTTAGTGGGCCTAAGACATCCCCTATCAACAGTGATTGATTTACTTTTAATATTTTTACAAGGAGACAAATATATGTGTTGACAGTAAAACTTAAAACAGAGAAAAATACACATTGTTTATTTTCAGATGGTACTCATTTCTCTTATGTAGCTTAAGAGCTCACACCCATATGCAAATTTGTACTTTGTGGTCGTACAACATCCAATGCTAAATAAAGTAATATCTGATTGTACTGCCCACTTTATTCTGGTTTGCTGTGTGCAATATAGAGGCAGTTTAAATTACAATGAAAAACATTACCTGGCAAATATACAGCTAATAGGGCTGGTGTGATTTTGACTGGTTCCTGGGTTCTCTGCATTGTGAGCCTGCTGCAGAATGACATCAGATATATTTGTTATAGTTTTCAGTACTTAAAAAGCCCAAAAATAAAAATTAATGCAAAAACATGTTATTACTGCTGCTTTAACATTGTTACAATTACTGCAATTTTGCATTGTTTTAGTTCTAACTTGTAATAACTTGCCAGCTAATGTTACCTACGACTTACACAAAGAAATAAAGTTTTTCTCTGGAAAAGACTGAAAAAAATGTTACACAGCTGCTCATGTCACACAACATTACTGAACCACTTAGGCAGATGCAGTTGTGTGTTATGAAGAAATATGGGCAACATCTGAGAAATATCTGAACATTCAGACAAAAAATGTTCTAAGAGTTAAAGAAGGATTTCATCTTGTGATGTTTGTGATTTTCGGATTTTTCATACGAATACAAAACTTTAAAGAACCTATAACAACACTGGTTAGACCATGTCAGATATTTGGTAATGAACACACACTGTCAAGTTTAAACACCCATTGAGATCTTGTAGATCTGCTAGCTGACGTGTCAGAGAAAATATCCTTAGTATTTAGTTACCAGCCAAATATCAACGAGTAATACACCATGCTGCATTATTACTGACACTGAATACAAGTTTGTCATTATATTTAAAAGCAAAGAAACCTGCAGCTTCATGGCCTCCTGGGTCCACCAATAGTCAAAATCCCTTTGAAGTTTCACTTTTGATTTTTGACGTAACAGTTGTAGATGTTCAATCTCAATCTTTAGTCCTTTAAGGTGTCCAGATGTGATCTTGTAGCTAAAAAAAATTTCAAATGTAATGCTAACAGAACAAAACTTATATAAATACATAATTTAACAATTCAATAAGATCATAAAGCTACAGTAACTGAGATTTGTAGATTGTAAGATCAATAAAGGTTGTACAGTGAACTAGAGATATTTTAGCAATGAAATGGGACATACTTTTTCTTTTCGTCTTCTATCTGGTTTAGGATTCTCTCCTCCACAGGGTCTGAATCTAACTCTGTTTGGTTGCTTCTTAGACCTGAGGGGAAGAGAATAAGATATAATAAAGAACTGGTCAAATTGTTTATTTTTAAGACTCTAAATACATATACTTTACAAATTTAAAAAATCACATTTAATGGTGTTTGCTTACAGCTACTCAAACAGAAGTTAAAAGCTAACTTTTGACACACATTTAGAATTAAGAATTAATTTTTATAAGGCTAATTAGATGAAGGTGGACACAGTCAGGGCAGGGCAAGAGGGACAAGAGTACAATAATTACTGTACCAAAACTACAAAAAACATTTATCCAGTTTCCAATTCCAATTATCCTCTGCAGGGTCCCAGGAGGGCTGGAGCCTAGCATCCCAGCATCTTGGGCCACAGGAAGGGTACACCCTAAATAGTTGGCAAGTCCATCACAGGGCAATTTTACATACTCCACCTAATCTGTGTGTCTTTGGACTGTGGGAAAACCCATGCTAACACAGGGTGAACATGCAAACTCCATACACAAAAGACTCCTGGCTCAGCCAAGAATCATCTTGCTGTGAGGTAAGTACTAGTGCTAGACACTTGCTGTGAGGCAAGTGCTAGTGCTAGACAACAGTGCTAGACACTGTACCACCCCAAAATTACAACCCACTTGTACTTAGCAGGGGCACTGGGGCTGGTGTGCTATCTGCATGATAGTAAGAAAATATTTGTTTTAATAGGTATAATTTATTCTTCTCTGGTAATTAAAAACAGTGCTGGTGCTAACACGAACATGAAATGTATGCTATTTGTAGCAATAACCAACTTATAAAGTAAGAATCTATAAGGTCTGTAAGGTCTTATATTCATGACCTTACCATGTGTTTCCAAATTATATTTACTAAAACCAGGGTAAAAAACAGGACACTTGCATTGGAGGAGAACAATGTAAACACATTTATCAATTTAAAACTTGGACAGGTTCTTCTGTCCTCTTTTACCTGATAATCAAAAAGGAGGTTTTTGAGATTTCTTGCACACATTGACGACAGAGGACGGATGACAAAACCCTGACTAACAGTTGGAGATGTCTTCAAGACTTATATGGAAAGGGAAAGAAATGTTATAATGGATGATTAGAGGCTTGAAGTTTATTTGAAGATACCAACCTTGGGCTGCCACTTGTCTTCGTCTCATTTTCAGCTGCATCTTTAGCTCATCTGGAGTGAGGGAGAGAGACAACATGTAAAAAAAAGAAAAATATACACATTGTGTATTCATCAGATTTAACTATTATCTAATTACACACCTGCTTGTGAATAAAGAGATCATTTAACCCAGTCGCAGACAGCGTTTAAACTGAAAAACCGACTCCAAGAAACAAGAACCAAGACTAGAAGGAGTCAGGATCTAAAAAATGCTAACACATCCTAAACAACATGCTCTGACACAGAACACGGGGATGTCAGACAAACCAGGCAGACAGACAGACTGAGCTGGTAAACAGACCAGACAGACTGAGCAGGACAAACGGGCAGACTAGACCAGGCAGGGCAGACAGGAACAAGGTCACGGGAAACAAAGACAGACAAACTGGCACAAGACAGAAAACACGGGGCCAAATAGCACAAAGACAACAACAAACAAGAGACAAGAGAACAAGGGGGTGGGGCCAAGACGCACGACCAGAGAGCACATGGTGACAGTAAACAAGACAGAGGCCATGTGCTTCCACACAAAACAAGGACCCAGAGCATAAGTTCAGATCCCGACTCCAAGAAACAAGAACCAAGACTAGAAGGAGTCAGGATCTAACAACATGCTCTAACACAGAACATGGGGATGTCAGGATCCTGGCAAGATAATCTAGAAGGACTCAGAACAGGAAGCCAGGACCCTGACAATGTTACTTCTTAGGTATGCTGGGTATTCCTAATAAAAAGGATCACTTATGAGCACTGTAGCTCTTGACATTTAAAGCCAGGTGCTTGAGCTGTCAAGAGAACAGGATGTGGATTGGAGAAACAGAACTATGGGGGCAATAAAGATGCAGTGTCCTATACAAAGCCCTTAGTGACCATCATCTACCAAATGTTTATAACTTACCCCATAAAAAAAGGAATAAGAAACACTTATTTGCACTGCTTAGAAGTTTGGACTGTGTCTGATGTGCCCATCCAGACAGAATGAGAAAGCACAGAGGGTAGATGATAGCCTGGAGAAGGAACAGTCATGGGGACATTTCCTTCCAAAATAATATGATCTGTAGTTACCACTGAATAGGTATCCCATGGAATATTTTTCAGGGTTTTTTTTATATGTATGTTGGAATACAAGGTTATGAGATGCATTATGTTAATGCTTGGCTAAAAGATTTGTCTTTAATCTGGATGTGCTGCAGTTTGTGGTTGTGCCTCTGTTTAGCCTTGCTCTAAATATATTTTCTCACTAACCTCTTTTTCTCATTACATCTTGGCATTGTTGAATTGTTAAATGTATTTTGTTGCTATGCTTATTATATTTTATTAAATTAATCAGATACTACTAGCTTTTCACTGTTATCCACCATAGGTAATATGTTTCCATTAGCATCTCCTGTGTTTCATCTAGCCTTCTCTGACTGTGAGATGGCATAGCCGCAGGAAAAAACACAGCTTTCCTGTTACGATCACAGTTTCAAAAACAACAGAGACTGTGTCTGTCCCCTGGATTGGTAAATACAATAAACTTTGCCTTAATATCCTGTTTGCTAAATATCCTGATCTCTCTCTACAAAAGCACTTGTTAAATTAGGTTAGGGTCTGTGATCATATAGATATGCTCTGTTTGACAGAAACATGGCTAAAACGAGATGATTACATTAAATTAGAAATTAGTCTATTCTCCAAAATCACTGTTATAAGCCTCATCCAAAGAGGAAGGTGTTGCTGCACTTTACAGGAATTTTAAAGTTGCTGTAAGTGAAAAGGTGTCATATCAATCACCTAGTTCAGTATGGCGTGCCACAGTATATTTTCAGTATGAAATGCCACAGGAGAACTTGAGCATGGAGTGCCACAGGACTGAGTGCTTGGACCTCTACGTTTCACCCTGTATATGCTAACTCTGGGAGCAATCATTAAGAGACATGGATTTAGTTTTAATTATTATGCTGATAATACTCAACATGATGATAGCTGTATGTTTCTATTGCTATATATCAAGTTTTTGTAAATCAGACAACGTTGTAAAGGGATCTTGAAAAGATATGTTTTCGATATAATTCAATGGCCAACAGGAATTGCCAAAATAGTATTGACTGACAAATTTGATATCGTAGTACTCTGCATGAGCCAAAGAATCTAAAGAAGTTGCATAACAGTATATTCCCTTTCTGTCACTCACTCAACATTGTGTCGATGTATTGACACTAGGGGTTCAGTCTTGGAAGACTTGAGAGAGGAGGTGAAGTTGCAGAAAACCACGTTTTGCTCTAAGGGAGGACTCTTAAGGGCTTTAAGGACCCAGGAGAGATCCCAAGAGGGTATTAGGTGCATCCTAGGAGGGTTCAACCACCTAGCACCTCTGAGAAATCTGAGATTGTGCTTACCTAAGCTTTTCCTATTCAGTGTAACATAATATGTTGCAATATCAGCCACGTACACCTTCAGGGTGGAAGACAATTTTCTCTCCAACCTCTCCTTTAGGAAGGTAAGCACAGATCTGATAAGGCATGTCTGTGGGTCTTTCCACAGGAAAAACACCAGTCCTACCAAAAGGGTATCACTTCAGGTTGTAGAGCTACCTAGTAAAGGGGTATTTACCACAGACAGTAGTAAATCACTTAGGTGTTCCATCCAGACATAGAGGTTCCAGAGGTCATGCCCAGATCATGGTCCTTTCTCAGGTAAATGCACCAGGGAGGAGCTTTTGAAAGGACCATCAGCTCTGAGAACAAAGCCTGATTGGTGCAAAAAGGGCCGACAGCTGTTGCAAGTGACACTGCATGCCCATTACATACGGTGACCCAGTCCGTGCTGGAATTGTCGTTCCTATGCATCTGAAAATATTTCAGTGGGACCACAATCTTGGCTCCTAAAAACATTGAGGCAATTTAACATTGATTGGACATGGCGCTCTGTGAGGCGCAGAGTCATATTGACCAAGTCCAACTCCATCTCGAGATAACAGATGCTTTGCACTGGGGAGAGCTTACTCTTTTCCCACTTGACCTGAAGCCCCAATTGATCCAAGTGGTTGAGAACCCTGTCTCCATGTGCATACAACTGTTCTCGAGAGTGGGCCAATATGAGCCAGTAGTCGAGGTAGTTGAGAATGCGTATGCCCTACTCCCTCAAAGGGAAGAGAGCAGCCTCCATGATTTTGGTAAAGACACGGGGGCACAGGGACAGACCAAAGGGAAGGTCCCTGCACTGAAACTGAAGAAAAGGTCTGTGTTGAGGTAGAATCAAGGCATGAAAGTATGCGTTCTTCAGGTCTATAGCCGCAAACCGAATCTAGATGCTGCACACATCAGAATGAGCTTCTGCATGAGCATCCTAAAATGGAGTCTGTAAAGAGTTCACTTCTGGATGTGCAGGTCTAGTTGGTCATAACCCAACCCTTTTTTCTGGGCACAATGAAGCATGGGCTGTGAAAGCCCGGCAACACTTTTTCCTACTGAAGAAGAGGAGGACACTGCAAAACTTGGGCAGACACCTGGCAAACTGAATCGCTGAGCTAAATCATTCTGATGAGTCAGCGAGTTTAGCTGGGGATGGTAAGCCATTCCCTCAGAAGCCATACTAAAGACTGCAACGGAACAATGACGGTGCATTGCGGCTGATCACAGGTAAAACCGAACTGATGACTGTTGACTCTTGAGAGGCAAAGGGCAGCTGGACACAAGGGGTGTCAGTGACTCTACAAGATTGGCTCAGAGACAACAGAAACGGTTTTGCGTTACGTAGTGGTGGCCCGCAGAAGAGACCCCCTTCTTTAGGATGAGCCTGAAGGAAGGAACAGGGCCCCTGGTTTGCCCAGGGGTCCTTCCACAACAGCGTGTTGGTCCTATCTGGGCCACCCGTTTCAGGACATCTTTGAAAACTTGGGAGGGTTCTTGCTAGTCGACTAGTGGGCATCCGGTTTCCTGCGACTAGATCTCCTCTGAGGCCTAGGTGCTGGCTGAGGTGTGGAAGTACCTGGCTGAGGAGTTGCAGGGGTGTGGGGGGCCTGCCTCTGGGACCCTGGGGTACGACCAAGCTGAGGTAGGGTGTGTTTAATCGCCTCCATCTTCTTCTTTACTGTCAAAAACTGGTGGGCAAAGTCTTTAACGGTGTCACCAAACAGGCCACCTTGAGAGATCGAAAGTGTACTTTCTCTGGATCTCACATCTTAGTAAGGTTTAGCCATAGATGTCACTCCTATATGACCATGGCTGAGCATCACCTGCAATGACATTTGTCGCCCTCAGGGTGAGATCTGTCACCATACACAGTTCCTGCAGTTGTGCTGCATCAAGACCACCCTTGTCCAGTTCTTTTTGTGCCCTGGCTTGATGGACCTGCAGGATAACCATTGCATAGAGGGCTGAGGTTGCCTGTCTTGAAGCCCTGTAGGCCTTTGCAATAAGCATAAAAAAAACGATGGGCTTTGGATGGAAGTCTCAAATGGTTTTTCTATAAATGCACCGCAACAGAGCACTTGACTGGGTCACTCCTAAGCACCCCTTTGCTGCCCCGCCATTGAGAGTGGTGAGGACAGACGAGCTCACAAACCATGTGCGGGCAGTGAAAAGTGCCTTCCAGGAAGAAGGGGACCGGGAGGCTGAGAGTTGTATCCCGAACCCAGGAACCAATTATCCAACCGTGAGCATTCCTGGGAGAGCAGAGGATTCCACTCCAGTTCAATGCTTGTGGGGGTCCGGGGAAGCATGGCCATTATCTCTGTGTCTACATCACAGATCGTCAAAACACTTAAGGGTGCCGGCATCCACATGATGACATAATACAAGAGCTATAAGTGTTATACTTGCAAGGTACAAAGTCTCAAATACATTTTAACCGATGAACTGTACCTCTTTTTATTAAGGCATGCCAGAGTGCATTTGTATACAGGAACATCTTGAGATGGGGACAATAATCAACTATACATTTCTGTCTCAAGAAGCAGCAAGGAAGTCATAAGCCAGTTCTTCATTGTGGTTAATAAAAAGATCCTCTCCATTAAGCCTCCTCTTCACTAACCACTAACTCTTCAAGGTCCATTTTGTTTTCAGCATTAGTTATGAATTTACACTTAAAAATATGTACACTTTTCTCCAAACTACAGTCGACAGAATTCATGTTGGCACCACCAGTGAGAGCCCAAGGGTAAAGGAGCTCAGCGCTAAATTCTTAAATGATGTTTAGATGCTGTAGATCTGTAAATCTCTGCTTGCTACAACAGTAAAATTAATTTTGCACTCTGAGGAGTTTCTGAGGAGCCCATCCCTGATATTGTGGCTCTTGATATTCTACTCTTACAGATGTTACCATTATATTTCTCTAAAGGAATGACAATATTTTTGAAACATCTGATAGCAGAGCATTATCGATTGTTCAGGGAGTTGTATCCTTCTAGGAATCTGATTTTAAAGCATCACCTTATGATTCACTACCCTGAATGCATCACGCAAATTGGCCTTATAATTGATGTATGGACAATGAGCTACAAGGCAAAACAGGTTTTTTTAAGAAAAATAAAAAATCTGACCAAATCACCAGCTCACGCTAGTCATTGAGAGCCTATTTTGAGTTTTGAGTCTGGTTTTGAGTCTGGCCATTTCAAATTAATTGTTGTCTGACATTGAAAACTGTGATTTTATTTCAAAGCAGCTCCACATTAATCTCTCCAGTGAGGTAATGGTCACACCATGAGTTAAGTGTCATGGTACTTGTAATGATGGGCTAGTCACACAAGGATCTATTTGCAGAATTTATTAAGCATAGTCAAACAGGCAGGGTCGAACAACAGCAGACAGGGTTAACAAGGGCAAGGCAGAGACAAAACGATAAACAAGCAAGGCAGGCAGTTCAAGGCAGGCAGCAAATAATAACAAAATACAAATCCAAATTCGAGGCAGGCAGCAAACAGGCACAAAGGTATAAACAATTCAAGGTCAACACAAGTAATCCAAACACAGTAATAAATGCTCAGAATTGTAGCCGGGGCAAACAAGACTTCGCAAAGTAACAGTTCATTTGGTGCTTATATAGAGCTACTGATTGGGAACAGCTGACAGGAAATGGTCAATCTCAGATAAGTGGTCTTAGGGGAAATGTAGTCCGAATAAACACTAGTTAATATTCCGGTGATGGCTCCCTCCAGTAGTGTGGAGAGGGTGGAGCAGAGACCTCCTCTGTAACAGTACTGAGTATCACAGTGTTTTAAGATTTGGTTGATAATGCACATCTTTGAAAACATTGTTTACATTTTTTTAAAGATTGGAATTTATTTTTTCTGGATTGTGTAATATAAGATTTGTTTATAGTTGAGTAGATTAGGTAGTAGATTTCCATTTTTCTAAAGTGTTAGGTCAATACAAACAAGTGTACAACTGTAACAGTGTAACTTCTGCCAGTGTTTTCAACAAATCTGCACCCAACTCTGTAACAGTGTTGCCGTTATCTGCCTTGGTGTTAATATTTTAGTCTTTTAGTGTTCATACTGTTACACTGTATCGGTGCTGCGAGAGGCAACAATGTTAAAAAGTACATAAAAAAGTACTTTTATGTGGGAAAGTAACTCTATTGGTGTTGACTTCCGGATATCAAATTTACTGTGCAATGTTAGTATACCTTGCTTTCAAAGTGTTTATCATAGCAGTAAACCTTTGTTTTGTACCATGCATTATAGACTGAGGTCCTTATTATTGTTATAGACTGTATATAACTATAAACGTTATGACTTTAACTATAAATGGCCAAACGTTTGTTTTTTTCCAAGTTTAAATTCCCCTGATAAAAATTAGTATGCTAAACAGCAAACATAATTTTGGCCACATAAGATAATAAACATGACTTACTGACTCGGTTCCTGGTCCGATTGACTTCCTCACCAAGTGACTTGGCTTCAGCAAACCTGCAACATTTATACAGTCAGAAATGTAATTACCCTTGTGCCATCAGTGAAAACTGTCATGTCATACTTTTGGCCAAAATTACTATACTTTTAAATTTACTATACTTTTTTTTTTTTTTAGAAAATTTGCATTCAAAATAATGTCACATAGATTCACTTGTTTGATCCATTTTTTATGGTAAAATAGGATATTCAAGACAACGTTTCAGGAACCAGACGTTGTGTCGTGTCTTTAATAATATAGGGAATGCTTCAGGCGCACCCAGGTCTGAATGTGTAAAATCATGCACGTTTATAGGCATGTCAAGGTCATGTGATGTAGTGGTGCATGCCATGTTTGCTCTAAAAGGCAGTTTCTAATTCTGAGGAAGTCTGTGCAGGCACGACTGAATTTTGGCAACGCAATACAGCATCTCATTCCCATCTGAAGGATCCAAGTTACATGACCAGAGACATTCCATTTCAAGGGAACACAAGATTCCATGCTATGGGGAATGTTAATGCCCACTACTCCACACTGATGGAAGGCCTGCCCATGATGCTGTGAAACACTGGCACAGAGAACATTAGAAACAGATAGGGAGACTGTCAACCCAGGAGGACCTGAGCGCCTGGGATTGAATTAAGCTTTAAAATCTAATGAATCTATGTGGAGAGGACCAGCCTGCCAAAAAAAAAGGAAAAAAGAAAAAAAAGACCAGAACCGACTACCTCTGTCTTGGCGGTTTAGAAACAGGGGGGTTAAAAAAAAATTTTAGACCCTACTCTCTTCAGCAATGACAATGCTAATAATACAGCCACCTTGAGAGGCAGAAAATTATCTAAGGCTAACTCTGGGGCTTAACAAAAAGGATAACAGAAATGCCTCAGCCGCCTGGCACCACACAGAAAATGAGACACCACAGGATGTCTCCCAATAAAGGTTCCATCAATAGGTGCATGGCTAGCAGAAACAGTGGCCACATAAACACTGAGGGTAGCAGGGGTTAACCCCACAAAAAGGCACTCTTGAAGGAACTCCAGCACTAAACTAATAGGGCAGAGAATGGGGCAACATAGTGTTGCTATCACCATGACACAAAGAACTGCAAAGAATGTCAGGTCATACATTTTCCTAGTAGAAAGAGGTCTGAAACTTAAAATCATCTTTACAACCTCATTCGAGAGACCGGCATCTAAGAACTGGCTCCCCTCAGAGGCCAAAGTTTCCAAATATGCTCTCAAGGATCACTGTCCAGAAGATACATCAAGTCTAAGAATCAGACTCGGGTCAGCCAGAATGAAGCTACCAAAAGAAGGTAAACTTGGTCCTGGCAAACCCACGCTAGGACTGCTGGGAACAAGGCTATCGCATATATCACACACTTTGTGATGGTGCATGATGATAGGGCAAGGCCGAAAGGAAGCACTCAATATTGGTTCACACCAAGCTTCACACCCGAAAGTAAACCTGAGAAACTTCCTGTGTTCTGGCAAAATCTCAATGTGACAATATGCATCCTTTGGATCTATTGTGACAAACCAGTCCTCTAACTGAATTTGGCACACACTCCCTCACAAGCTCCCTGTCTTTCTTGGTACTATAAAGCAATTGATGTAAATGCCTAAATTTCTTGTGGAAGGGGGAACATGCTCTATGGCCCTCCTCACCAAGAGACTCTTGAGCTCTTGGGTCAAAACCTGCTGCTGCTCTCCTAATACCACTGAAACATGGAGGGTGGGAGGCAAACTAAATTATGTACCCTTTCTCTACTGTGACAGCCATGGAGATACATTGGGCAGAAATTTCATGCTGCCAGAAAATCCAAAACAGAAAATCCATCCTCTCCACCTGCCCAGTAACCCGACTCAGAGAGCTGGCAGGAAATAATTAGGCAGTAAGATGGGGAAGATGAAACAAAAACTTCTGCTGCCGAAAAACAAAAACCTGAGGTGGCGGGGAAAACAGAAGTGGCTGTTTTCGGTTGGACAATAAAAATCTATTAATCAAATTAGATGTAATTACTTGCTGCCATTCGCCTGGCCACTCAAGGCTCAGCTTCTCAACAACAGAAGAAATTATAAAGAGCCATGCAGGAGTGGAGCATCCTCAGTGGAAATAACACACATCGAGGGCAGCCAACTCCCTCAAGAGCTGGCCTGGCATGTTACACTCACAAACAAAACACACATATATTGTGCCCGCTGTGATATAATGTGGGAAGAGTGGCATGCATTTCTTAAACTTTTTAAAATTCATATTTTCTTGTTCTAATATTAGACCTGCCTGACACAGACAGATGGGCTGACTCATTTGATGGGCTGACGCAGATGACGCATTTTGCAGGTGCATTGTGGCATGCATGCAGTGCTACACCATATAACCTTGACCTCCTTTTAAATAGACATGATTTCACACAGGTTCAGACCCGGGTGCCTAAAATGCATTCCCCATAGCTTCAATGGCATGACACAGCATTGAGTTAATTGATTTCCCTCGAAAGTAAACCGAAAAGACAGTGTGGTGCCTGCAATAAAAGTTTTTTTTTAATTATTATGAAGAATAATTTTCCAAAACATGAATTTCCAAAACAAAAGTCTATAACACACTGACCTCTGTTTTAACATGGCCTTATTGTCTTCAATTGTTAAACGGTCTTCATGGTCTCTCAGAAAGACTTCAAATGCTGCCTGTTGACCTACAGATATCCCTGCTACTGACAAGAGAAAGTGCAGAAGAGTTAAGAGATAATAAAAACAGTTAAACTATAAATAATGAAATAATGAAAAGACAGATATAGAAAGCTTGTCTCAAGAAATGTAATCAACCAAGTTTAAGCATACATTAAAATACCTATATAATACCTTCTGCAGAGCTTTTTAAAATGAACAGGTTGCAGTTTAGATTAAGCTGAGCAAAACAGTCCTCAAAATGCTCCTTTGCCTAGGCAAGAGAAGACCCTATTAAGGAGGTCTTTGGCTCCCTTGTCCTTCATATAAGCCCCCTTAAAATTCTGCCATTAACAAAGAAACATGTACAGTATTTAGCAATATACAATGCAGTCATTGTTCGCAAAACATTTTCACAGACAGCTGGAATGAAAACACATCACCTTCAACTGAAAAAGTAAAAAATGTATAGACAAGCAAAAATAAAAAAAATAAAAATGTATAGTTTGTTTGCAAACTGCAAAACAAAACGTGGATGTGTGCATGTGTATTCCTCTTACAAATTCAACTTGCTTTTCAGTTAGTGAACAGTCACTTCAGTTACATAAGGTATTATCCTTATCTCTACTCATTACAGGACCCTGGCACAGTATAGCCATTCCTGTAGTAACCTCTAAAGATCAGGTAAAGGCACTCAAAAACATAAATATCTGATCATCCTCTATAAGGCAGTCACTATTTACATCTCAGATGTCTGTTAACGCTTGCATTACCAAGGCAACAATAAAACCATATCCGTACCAGCTATGCTGGATTGGCATGGAATGGAATGGTTGAGCAGGGAAAATAGTTTGGACCGATGGTGGAAAGGCAGCTATTGGGTGCTCTGTAATGAATGCAAGGCCACAAGCCTTCATTCTTCTTTGCAATGAAAAAGAAGCTGGAGGCAGCAGGGGACTTTGAAGAGTGGCTGTAGAAGAGCGGCTGTCCAGCTGGAGGGCTTCTTCCAAATACTCTTCCATGGATTTTTGTCTGGGTAACGAAAGTGATCAAATTGTTTCATGGAGCACTGACTCACCAAAAATAAGGTTGATTTTCTTGAATTTTTCTTGGACTTTAATTTAATTTAATTTTTTAATTTTCTTGGACTTTAATTTAATTTAATTTAATAATTAAAATTTTTACATCTACAGTACCCCCAAGTATTGGGACAGTAAAGAAAAAAATGCTCTGTTCGCTGAGGAGTCAACAATTCTTTTATGAATAAAAGATGAAGGAGGCAAAGAATGAATGTGAGAATGTACAGAATGTGCATTTTGTTATTTGGCCATTTCAACATAAATGTTTTATCAATTTAGAAGAAAACCAACAGTGTTTCACCCCAATGTGAAGTATTGGGACAATTGGCTCACAATTGTTCAGACTGCAAGCCTTAATCCTCAATTCCACTTAATTTTTTGCTCGGATCATATGTTTTGTTTTTTTGGCTGTTCACATTGTATTTAAAAATGTGGCCCATACCACATTCCAGCACGACCTGGACATTGTCCTTAACTGAATCACATGTATACAAGAACAATAACATGATGACACACAGCACAATTTTAAAATGTCAAGGGGGACTTTTAATTACATCTGCCAGCATCAGTGCAGAGTTGTGACCCATGTCCCTCTAGAATGAATTCCCATGAATTTTCATATGACTATTCAGACTGAGGTTGCATTCCTAAACATCAGACCTGTGTCTGATTTAGAACCACATATGGAAATGGCTGAAATTAAAACTGAAATGATCAGATTCCATGTGGTTTGTGCTGTTCACACTACATGCAAAAACAGATCTGGGTCACATATAAGCAAAAAAACGGATTTTGATGGCAGTGTGAAAGTGATCAGCTGTGTCCTGTTGCAGAGAATGTGTAATATCACTTCTGTCTGTTGCTTCTGCAGTGTGAGTATTGTGTTCAGTAAGAACACACCTAAGCAGAGATACAGACGAGGGAGATGACTAACAGAAAAGCAATGAAAAATGTCCAAAAATGTGAAATTCTGTACATTTGCCTCATATTCCATTTCCTAATCACCAAAGATGTCTTGACTTCTCAGCAGCAGAGCAATTTTTCCTTTACTGTCCCATACTTATTGTCCCAACATTTTATTTTTTTAACAACCTCTGATTATGTCTGTGCCATATGTCTCCTTGTCTTCTGTACTTGTCCTGTTTTGGCCCTTGAAGTCCTGTTTCATTTTTGGTCTCTATTTCTCCCTTTCATGAAGACACATGGAAACAAAGCTGTCAGGATGTGACAGATTGGAATTTGTTTGCATGTGTGTAAACACACAAGATCCGATTTTTTCATATCTAATTTAAATGTGTATTTAAATCGGATACATATTTGTTATCCAGACATCCGACCTGGGTCTAAACACACATATCCGATTCACCTTGGCTGTAACGTCTCTGTTCCACAATGGATTGCATTGAACATCATAATTTCGCACATGTACCAAACCTGGATGCAATGCCAGCACAAAATAAAGTGCATTGCAGCCAAATACATGGAGGCTGTAAGGATATAGAGTTGTCATGTCACAGAGCATTAAAGTAGTCATGAAAGCAGTGATAAAAAAACACTTTCGCTTTTTTGTCTAATTCAATCATAATCTATACACCTGTCAATAATATTGTAAATAACATATCTGTGCAATAACATCCACAAAACTACTATTGATGCACTTTATTGTATTATAACTGTTTTTTCTGCACTGGAAGCTCCTGTCACCAAGATAAATTCCTTGTGTGTATAAACATACTTGGCAATAAAGCTTTTTCTATTCTATTCTATTCTATTCTATTCTATTCTATTCTATTCTATTCTAAGACTTGCAGTGTAAATGTAGCCCATCTGATTGTTGAAGAACATTTGCACCATGTTTCTAAATTAATGATATATAGTTGCACAGGTTGCAACAACTTGTCTTTTATTGTAGGGACATGTAAACAACCAGATCAGAGTGCTACATTTAAATGCTGTGGCACATCAAAAATGCTGAAATTTCATTGGTTCTTGCATGTCACGTGAATAGTTTCATAAGATTGTGACAATTCTTGACAACCAATGAGATTTGACCTTATCGAAGGGCCCCCATATTTGAATTTAGCACACTTTTTTACATGGATATATGTTGTATTAAATGCTTAATAATCTCAAAATACTTTTCTTTCACAAATGTATTGTTTTACTTCAGAAGACATATTAACTCATACTGGTAAAAGATTACTTTTATGATGGACATGCTTTTTGGACCTTTAAAATCTCTGACACTTTAATGGCATTACAAAGCTGGGAAGAGCTATTTTTTTTATTTAATTCACACTGTGTCCAACTGAAGAAATACAGTCGTGGGTAAATTATGAGATGGATTTGCATGAATTTTCATTTTTGGATGAACTTTTGCCTTAAAACTGTCTCATATGTAACAACCATAACACTGTGACAGTGGCAACTACACTATCTGTCTTACAGCATTCTGGTGATCAAGTGATTCTAACAAAAAATTTAATTTGTCGACTATTTACTTGATATTGTAGTTGCGAATAATGTTGATTATTTGATTTACATTAAAGTGTTTAAAAGAAATGCTTTTTAAACAGTACTGATGGAGTTCCCATCTATTTTTTTCACATGTAACAAGCTGGGGGTTAAACTATGCCTAAATTATGCTGATGCGGAGGGAATGCGAGAGAACGGGTATGCGTGAAATGCTTCCCATTAACAAGATGCTTACGGGAAATCTTTTAGTTGTGTAGAGCTCTCTGCAGGCACCGACTGTGGCGCTCCCTATTAGAGTTTTGCCATGGCAGGCATGTGGTGTGAGCCAGTTATGCAACATCACTAGACAGGGAGACCTGGGTTTGAGCCCCGCCTCAACCACTTCTAGTACAGGGAAAGACTATGTTTTTGATTCAAACTCCCCTAGAGGATTGCTTAACACAGCATTTGACACCACTGACCACAGCATTCTTTTAAAAAGGCTTGAAAATTATGTTGGCATAAATGGAACTGCACTGACATTGTTTAAATCATATTTATCTGGCTGATTCCAGTTTGTTGCTGTGAGTGAAAAGGTGTCATATCGATCACAAGCTCAGTATGGAGTACCACAGGGCTCAGTGTTTGGGCCTCTGTTTTTCACTCTGTATATGCTACCTCTGGGTACAATTATTAAGAGATATGGAGTTAGTTTTCATTGTTATGCTGATAATACTCAGCTGTACATTTCTTCTAGGCCCAACAAGATGCATAAATTCACCAGACTAACAGAATGCATGGTCAATATCAAAACTTGGATGACTAGCAACTTTCTACTTTTAAATTCAGACAAAACAGAAGTTTTATTTGTTGAACCAAATTAATTAATGCATTCATGAATGCATTCATGGCTGCCTATCAAGCATCTTATAAACTTAAAAATTTTGCTGATTACTTTCAATGCCTTTGGATGGTCTAATTTCTAATCGCCCGTTTATCCATCACTTACAGCCTCTCACCTCCTTGCTCTGTAAACACCCCAGGTCTCTGTTCTGGATCCCCAAAGCTATAACATCCTTTGAGAAACCTAAACAGACCTTCTTCACCGCTCCGATCCTCATGCACCATGACCCTCAACTCCCCTTTGTTGTGGAAATTGACGTCTCCACTGTCGGGGTCAGAGCTGTGTTGTCCCAGTACCACGGACAGCCTCCACTACTCCATCCCTGTGTCTATTACTCAAAAAAGTAATAGACGCAGGGTAAGCCCAGCGGAGCAGAATGACATCGGGTATCAAGAGCTGTTGGCTATCAGGTTAGCCCTAGAGGAATGGCGACACTGGCTGGAAGGAGCTCAGCACCCCTTCAATGTGATAATCAACCACAAAAACCTTGAACACATCCAAAATGCCAAGAGACTGAACCCGCGCCAAGCCCACTGGGCACTACTCTTCACTTGATTACAGTTCTATAATACTATAATATACCATCCAGGACCCAAGAAACTCTCCCAAGGACTCTCTTTTTTTATGAACCTGACAGTCCATAACCCCTGGAACCTATCCTCCCTCTAGCCATCATTGTGAGTCTGATTCAGTGGGACCTCAGCGCACAGATCCGCATTGCCACCTTACTGAACCTGCTTCGCTGGGAGGTCCAGAAGGTAAAACATATGTGCCAACCTCCTTACGTTTAAACCTTCTGGGCTCACTCCATGCTTCTCCAGGCTCTGGACACCCAGGCAGTCAGCATACTCTCTCGCTTCTTCAAAATTGGTACTGGTCCTCGATCCATTCTTGCTCACACACTTTTATCAGAATCACCCTGATCGTCCAGTTTCCAGAGGTAGAGGCCTTCCTCTTCACTCTATGCGGGTGTCAGGAGGAGGGGGTACTGTCAGGATGTCAGGGACACACCCACAACGCCAGCCACTCTGACACGCTCCCAATCACTAATCACCTACACGTGCCACTGCCAATCAACAAGCCCATATAGTCACGCTCACTCCTCCCTTCCTTTGTCTGGTCTCACAGCTATCTTTGTGACTTACCCGACTCCTGTTGAACGAATGCTCACCTGAAGTCTCTCCTGCCATCTCTCCATCGATCTCCAGCAATCCTGCAATCCCAATCTCCACATAAATCTTCAAGACGAAGAGGACTCCTTGTATACTCTAGCTAATAGCTAATAACACTGATCTATTACGTGCATACCTGTCTACCATGTCTTGACTTTGTTGCTCGTACCTGCACAAGATATCTCCTATAAAGCTAAGTTAACTACAGACTGTTTAGAAACTGAATTCTTCTCTGCATCTTGTATATTCACCCGTATAAACTATATCGCCAATAAACCTGCTGTTGTTTATGCTTACCTTCATGTGCTCTTGTGTGTATGCTGACATGTAGTGCAACATGTAGTCTCTATATATTCCACAAAATCTTTGGAATTAAGTAACGAGTGGCAAGAGAGCTTACTGATTATCTTACTGTCTTTGAGTACATCCAACAAGCACTACAAATGTGTTTTTCATGCTCTCTTGGTCAGCTTAATCAAATTCAATCCTTTTTTGGCTAAGGACCTATTCTTCAGTGTGCATTTAGTAAATGAATTGTGTGTAATTTACAACCCCAAATCAGAAAAAGTTGGGACAGTATGGAAAACACAAATAAATAAAGTAAGTAGTGATTTCTAAATTTACTTTGACTTGTATTTCATTGCAGACAATACAACAGCACATTATTTAATGTGTTCCTCATTATTTTTATTGTTTTTTCATCAAAAAAACAAAATTCCTATTTTGGTTCTTGCAACACATTTCAAAAATAGTTGGAACAAGAGCAATTTAGGGCTAGTAATCAGGTAAATTGGTTAAATAATGATGTGATTTAAAACAGGTGATGTCAACAGATGATTGCAATTATGATTTGGTACAAAAGCAGCATCCAAGAAAGGTCTAGTCCTTTAGGAGCAAAGATGGGCCAAGGATTGCCAGTTTGCCAACAAATACGTGAGAAAATTATTGAAATGTTTAAAAACAATGTTCCTCAAAGAAAGATAGGAAGACATTTGCTTATTTCACCTTCAACAGTGCATAACATAATTAAAAGATTCAAGGAATGTGGAGGAATTTCAGTGCGTAAAGGACAAGGGCGCAAGCCTAAGCTGAACAACCGTGCTCTCCGATCCCTCAGGCGGCACTGCATCAAGAATCGTCATTCATCTATAAGCAATATCACCACATGGGCTCAGGACTACTTTGGCAAACCTTTGTCAAGTACTACAATATGTAGTTACATCCACAAATGCCAGTTAAAACTGTACTGTGCCAAAAGGAAGCCCTATGTTAACAGTGTCCAGAAGCGCCATCGACTTCTCTGGGCTCGGAGGCATCTGGGATGGACCATCACACAGTGGAAACGTGTACTGTGGTCAGATGAATCAGTATTTCAGGTATTTTTTGGGAGAAATGGACACTGTGTGCTCTGGACCAAAGAAGAAAAGGATCATCCAGACTGTTACCAGCAACAAGTCCAAAAGCCAGGGTCTGTCATGGTATGTGGTTGTGTCAGTGCCCTTGGTAAAGGTAACTTGCACTTCTCTGATGGCACCATTAATGCTGAAAAGTACATAGAGATTTTGGAGCACAATATGCTGCCTTCAAGAAGACATCTTTTCCAGGGACATCCATGCATATTTCAACAAGATAATGCAAAACCACATTTTGCACACATTACAAAGTCCTAGCTGCGGAGGAAGAGGATACAGGTACTTGACTGGCCTGCCTGCAGTCCCGACCTGTCTCCAATAGAGAATGTGTGGCACATTTTGAAGCGCAAAATGCGACAACGAAGAACCCGTACTGTTGCCCACCTTAAGACTTGTTTGCAGCAAGAATGGGACAAAATTACACCTGAAACACTTCTTCACTTGGTGTCTTCAGTCCCTAAACGTCTTTTAAGTGTTGTGAAAAGGAATGGTAACATTACAAAGTGGTAAATGCTTTACTGTTCCAACTTTTTTTGAAATGTGTTGCAAGAACCAAAATAGGAATTGTTTTTTTTTTAAGAAAAACAAAAATCATGAGGAACACATTAAATCATGTGCTGTTGTATTGTCTGCAATGAAATACAAGTCAAAGTAAATTTAGAAATCACTACTTTTTTTATTTGTGTTTTCCATACTGTCCCAACTTTTTCTGATTTGGGGTTGTATGTACATTTCCATATTTATTAGCTATATTATTAAAAAAGTGATAGTAACAATACATATATATAATTGCCACTGTGAATTTTAGCCCACAGTACTATTTTGAGGCTATACTATTTATACTACTTAGATATCAAATAAATGATTACATTACTTTTTACACAAAAAACATCCAAGTTACTTATTCAAATACGTTGCATTCTTGGAAACCGGAGGTTTGCAGGTGCAACCTTCTTAGACACCATTATAGGATTTTTTTACACAGGGAATGCAAGAAAATAAGGAAACATAAGGTTGTCAAACTTGTAATGGGAATTTTTAACATCTTATAAAATTAAATAAAAATGTGCGGCTTCCCTAAAGCAGAACATGCCAGTAACAGTTGTGTAGCTGTTATTTCTGTTTTGAGTAAGATGCATTTTGAATTTGCCAAAAACCATACATCAATAGGACCTGTAGTCATGCAAAACACAACATTACAGTGCCATGATATCATATACATAACAGCTCATAACAGCTTTGAGATCAGGTAAAATGTTTTTACTGAGAGTGTGCCATGTTGTGTGAATATCCATTACTTTCTGCAATGTCTGTGCTCCGAAAACACAAGTCAAAGAAGGCAAAACCTAAATTGTTTAAACTTTGAGCCTGCTGTTGCACTTGTATTAATTGACTTTTGTCTATAGTACTTCTTTAAATGAAAATCTAAACCCTGATTCTGTGAATTTTGCATGATAACATTCCCAATTCAGATGTGTGCCAATGTCTCACAAATGTGCAAAAAGAGTGTTAATTCCAAGTTACGTAAATGTATTTAAATGCTTGTAACAAATGGACCTCTAGTGCAGGGTAAATGAGTTTCTCTCCATCTACAGCCAAACACCCAGCGGAGCGAGCAGAAAGAGAAGTGGAAATTGTGGGAAAGAAGATGGCGGCGTGGTCGGACGCAGCGGCTACTCCGGGTCCAAAAGATGGTGTTTTAATGTATGTTAGTCTCGTCTCTTCGTCTTCAAACAGTTTAATTTCTCCGCAAAATCATCAGATAAACGCTCGGAAACACAAATATGATCGCCAGAGCCTTTTGGAAATCGGTAGTGCGTACAAACATCAGCTTTCGCCGGCGACCACCGAGAAGCTACGAGGCCTCTGCCTGCTGCTGAAGCCGAACCCTGAGACCGCGGCCCCGTCCACTGATGCTACCTGCACAAGCCGCCGGCGCTGTGAGAGGGGACAGAAACGTGGCAAGCGCGGGAGTGTACAAGCTAGGCTAAGGGCTAACCCCACCAGACCAGCGATCCCATCATTAACGCTCGCAAACGTTCGCTCATTGGTAAATAAACTGGACTCAATTCAACTCAGTCGGTCTACACAGCATGAGTCAAGGGATTGTTGTGTGTTTGTTTTCACTGAAACATGGCTAAACGACAACATACCGGACTCCGCCATTCAGCTGCACGGACTAACCTGCTACCGAGCGGACAGGGATTCATTACTATCTGGTAAGACTCGCGGGGGCGGCTTGTGTGTGTACGTCAACAGAGAATGGTGTAATAATGCTGCGGTAGTGACTAAACACTGTTCGTCGCTGGTGGAGGTTATGTTTGTGAAGTGCAGACCATTCTATCTGCCGCGGGAGTTCACGGCCATTGTTACTGTCGCGGTTTACATCCCCCCGTGTGCAAACGCTAAGGACGCGCTTCGCAAGCTGTACAGCGCCATCAGCGATCAACAAACAAACAACCCCCGCGGCTTTTTCCATCATAGCCAGGGATTTTAACCACGCAAACTTAAAGACAGTCTTGCCAAAGTTCTACCAACGTGTGAACTTTGCTACAAGGGGAAATAACACACTGGACTTTGTTTACACAACACAGAAAGACTCGTACAGGGCTGAACCCCGCCCCCACCTCGGGTACTCCGATCACATCTCTGTTATGCTAATCCCAGCATACAATCCACTGTTGAAAATCACCAAACTGGTTCAAAAACTCATCACAGTCTGGCCGGATGATGCTACCTCAGCACTGCAGGACTGCTTTCAGACTACAGACTGGAGCATGTTTAAAGAGGCAGCCACCTATAACAACAGCACCGACTTGCATGAGTACACTGAAACAGTGAGTGCATATATCAAGAAGTGCATTGATGATGTGACAGTAACAAAGACCATCACCACACGTGCCAACCAGAAGCCGTGGATGACGGCAAAGGTTCGTGGGCTGCTAAAGACCAGAGATGAGGCATTCAGATCAGGAGATAAAGCAGCCCTAAAAACACCCAACCCCCCCCCCCCCCCCCCCCCCCCCCCCCCCCCCACCCCCCCCCCACCCCCCCCCCACCCCCACAAACCCACCCCACCACCCCATCCCCACCCCCCCAAAAAATCCCAAAAAACCAAACCCCCCACCCACCACCCCCCCACCCCACCCCACAACAAACCCCCAACCCCCAACCCCACCCCACCCCCCCACCCACAAAATTAAAAACCTTAACACCAAAAAACAAACCCACAAAAAAAAAATTGGTGAATGGCATGGTGTGGCGCGAACAACCTGTGTGTGCGAACAACCACCCTCAATGTGGAGAAGACAAAGGAGGTTGTGATGGACCTCAGGAGAAACTCCACTGACCACCCCCCACTGACCATCGACAGCTCGACTGTGGAGAGACTCAGCAGCACTGAATTCCTGGGGGTGCACATTACAGAGGATCTCACCTGGACCACCAACACCACGTGACCCTTCCCAAAAGGCACAACAGCGCCTACACTTTCTCCGCCGGCAAGTCTCAAAAGAGCAAGTCTCCCTCCACCAATCCTCACCATGTTCTACAGGGGAACCATGGAGAGTGTGCTGACCAGCTGCATCACTGTCTGGTATGGGAACTGCAGCGCCGCAGACCGCAAGACCCTCCAGCGGACAGTGAACACAGCTGCGAAGATCATCGGTGCCCCTCTCCCCTCCATCCTGGACATTTTCCTTTCACGATGCTCCAACAAAGCCACCAGCATCGTAAAGGACCCCACCCATCCCTCACACAGTCTCTTCCAGCTCCTGCCGTCAGGAAAACGGTACCGGAGCATCAGAGCCCGCACTGCCAGACTGCTCAACAGCTTTTTCCCCCAGGCTGTGAGAGCCCTGAACTCAAGCACGGCCCCCCTCTGAAAAACCTCATACCTCTTAAATATATATATATTTTTTTATTTCTCCCTTGTGCAATTCTGAGTGTGCTACACACAGGTGAGTAGGCCGCACAGACCACCTGTAGTAACACACTCTCCTCTATGTGCATTAGACACTTTTTACAACCGAGGGTACATAATCCCACAAAAAAGACTCATAACATGTATGTTTACAAGCCCATGCACTACAGATCATCTTGTACTGTTCTCCAGCCAGGAACAGTGCTTGACTTTCTTTTTCCTCGTGCAATATTCATGTGGAACATTTGTATAGTTTGTATTTAATAGTTTATGTATAGGCAACTTTATATATAGTATATTTATAATCTAATTCTGTTAGTATTTGTGTTTAGATTTATACTGTTTCACGTCATTGTTGTATGTCTGTATTTATGTAGCACAGTGGTCCTGTGAGGCACGACATTTCGTTCCACTGTATGTCCCCACATATAGCGGAATGACAATAAAGCTCAACTGTCTGTTCAGGTCAGCCAGAAATCCTGTGAGTGATTATACAAAAATGACCTCAAGTTAAAGCACTTGAGGTGTAGGTCACTGACAGCTAATTTGAAATGGGAATAATGTTTGTCAATGTTTGATAAACAATGTTCGTCCTCACTCACCTCCTTTTCTGGTCATCGAATACTGAGCATCTGAGCAATCCTGGAGGGTGTCCATTTTTGTACTCTCCTCAGCATGCAGGGTTGTCAGTGAACATGGTGAATTTTGTTGATTGTAAAGCTGTTTAAGCTGAGAAGTGACTTCTTGAACTTTCATCTTTTCCCTCTTAAGCATGCTCACTAATATACCTGAATAGCTTGAATTGAGGAAAATTATTTGCTATATACCTATGAAAATATAAACCATTAATGCTTCTTTATTTGCCTGAGGATTAAACCCATGACCTCAATTAAAACCATATACATGCATCATCTATGAATGGTTCTCTTCATGATTAACCTTATCTGTTTTATATTACAACATTGTGAACAATGTCTTGGTTACAACAGTTACCTCCGCTCCTTGAAAGAGGAGGATTTTATTAAAATGCCAATGAGAATTGGCAAATGGAATTTGCATGCCAGTTTCTGCCCCCAATATACAGGTATAAAAGGAAATGGTGTGCACCACTCAAAAAGGTTTGAGCTAAAGAGCCGATAGGAAACGGCCGTTCAGCAGGCGTTTTAGCGTGGTGGCAGTAGAGACACAACGTCACATTCCCTCCAGCAGGGAATGGATGTTACAGCCCAAGTAACCAAGAAGTTTCCTTTCTGTCAGTCACTCAACACTTATGATGACGAGACTCTAGGGGGCTAAATAGAAAATGCCACCACTGCTGAATGTTACAACTGACCTTTGGCAATGTGGTTGTCGGCAGGCAACCTTTCAGCACAGTGATAAGTCAAAAATCCTCTCATACCAGATGGGTGGGAGAATGGATTTTGACTAGTATTAACAGATATCCTGCTAATAGCTAGGAACACTTTGAAGTGTCATTCCACCCTTGAGGTGGAATGACACTATGGAGGCAACATCCTCCAGAGGTTACATGTGGAAATACCTCGGACTTTGGCATGAAGCAACACAACTACCTTTCAACGAAGGACTATCAAAGAGGAAAGCCATCCAACCTCAGTGGTTAAGACAAAGCAGGGCTCTGTCTAGAGAAAGACACAAGGTTTCCCAATAGGGAAACCGAGCAGTGGAGTAACTCATTTGGGACGACCAACCGGGAATCACATAATATGGAACACTAGGTTCAATAGTCCGGTTTGCCCAAGGGGGTAACTGCGAGTACTGAACTAGACTGCGAAGTTCCTCCATTGAACTGACATGAAAGGTGTATGAGTGGGTTTATGGGTTTGTCAATAGGAAACTTACTAGAGCAAAAGGAGCGCAAATTACCACCTCACCGGAGGATGCTCACTGCTGGCACTGCACACATACAGTCATCCGAATTATCTGCCAGAGCCTGACAGAACTTGACACATGACTGCATCTACCCTGGAATTATAGAATCTAGCAAATGTGTTAGGTATAGCCCAGCCTACAGTTTTACAAATGTCTGCAAAGGAGGATAGTTAGCTAGCTCACAAGATGGAAGTCAGCACAGTCCGGAGTGCCGTCTTCTGAGGACTCTCTGGGGGTCCACAAGGACCAAAAAGAGATCCAAAGAGGGCATTAAGTGAGGCCTAGAAGGCCTCTCAGGAACCTAATGATCAGGTTGTGTTTGAAGGACTTCCTATTCAGTAAACCATGATGTGCTGCAATGAAAGCTATGTAAACCTTCAGAGTGGAGGAAGACAGACATCTCTCCAACAGTTTCTGTAACATGGCAACACTGACCCAGTGGAACATCTCTGTGAGTCTTCCCCTCAGGAAGAGCAGCAGTCCACAAAAAGATGCCACTTCAGAGTAGAGTTGCCTTGTAGAGGGGTCTCTAGCCTGAGTGATAGTGTTTACCACCAACCGTGTCTTCCCTGTACTGTCAAGGGGCCAGACATGAAGGTTCCAGAGGTCTGGCTAAGGATGTCAGATTATGTCTTTCCTCAGGGGAATCATCCAGGGAGGGGCTGTTGTACTCCGAGACAAGTCTGGGTGGGCCAGTGTAGTGCAAGTGGACAGTGGAAGTGAACTTGTCCACCTGTGCTTCCCTGATTTAGCTCCAAATTAGCTTAACCACCAGGGGGTGGAGTCTCCACTCTCCATAAAGGGTGACCTATCATGAAAGTGCATTGCTGCACAACTTTTTTTATCAAGACACTGATTAAAAGGAAACCCCTAAGTTCAACAATTGACATCTTGACAATCGAGGTTCGAAATTGAGAGATAATGATTGTTTTTGGTGGAGGTGTAGTGTTACACTAGCATGCTTTTTACAGTGCCTTCATGCTCTACCAGACGGCACTTCTGCCACCTGTGCTGTTGTTTACTATGGACTCAATTTCACAGAACCCATTGTGTGTCATTATCTTAAACATGTTTAACTTTACCCAAAAATTACAATTCTTATAATTTACTCACCATCATGCCATCTGAGGTGTATATGACTTACTTTCCTCAGCTGAACACAACCAGTGTTATATTAAACAACAATATTCTGGCTCTTTTCAGCTTTGTGGGGGTGAGTACATTTAGAGAAACTTCAATTTTGGGTGAACCTTAAAGCTGTACCTTAAAGCTGAAATACATTTTTGAAAGTGTTTAAATAATCTTGTTGAAAAATACTGAATTACCTATATACAGTATATGACAACATCATAGTGCTGAAAGTTATGTAAAGGATACTGATCTCATTATCACGCTGGGTCAATATGTCTCTCAGTTTCTGGACTTTTGCATGTGCATCTTCTTCATCAGACAAGCCTATTAATGAAGTACTGCTGGCATTACCTGCACTGTTTTGAGCAAAAGGTTTCTCTTGCAATCTTGCCTGGAGAGAAAGAATTGTTTTATCGCAATATAAGCCACATTGACTACAAAAATCTAGATAGGAGGGATTTGTTGTAGCAAAGAATAACCAATTAGATGGAAGGGAATTTCTGTTTTATCATAAGTGCCAACTGCTATCAGAGAGTAAATCGCATTTTGCCCATCTTCTGTATAATTTAATTCTTTAATTAAGCAAAATGTATGCAAAACCCACAACTAATTGTCATGACCAAGACTGTAAATAGGTTTGATGTAGGGGCTTTTGGGAGGGGCAGACAGTCATTAAATGTACACAATGTAGCAATACTGCTATGATTTAACAATTATTTCCTACAATAAAATACTGTCAGGGTCCTGGTTTCCTGTTCTGAGTCTTTCTAGATTATTTTGCCAGTATCCTGACATCCCCTGTGTTCTGTGTCAGAGCATGTTGTTTGGATCCTGACTCTTCTTAGTCTTGGTTCTTGTTTCCTGGAGTCAGGATCTGAACTCGTGTTCTGTGTCCTTGTGGAAGCACATGGCCTCTGTTTTGTTTACATTCGCCATGTGCTCTCCAGTCGCACGTCTTGGCCCTGCCACCTTGTTTCCATGTCTTGATAGCGCTTGTTTTGAGCACCTGTTTGTCCTTGTCTGTTCCCCTGTTTAAAGATTGTGTGTTCTCTGTTTTGTGCCGGTTCGTTGTCTGATTTTGTGATTTTCGGATGCCTGTCTGATTATCGTGCCTTGTCTGATTTTTATGATTTTTCTGATGTGTCTTTGTACCTGTCGTGTTTCCGAGTTTTTCGTGCTTTCGCGCTTCCTGTCAAGTCTAGTCTTGTTCTCGTGCCATGTTTTTTGTCCCCGGGTTTTTCCGGTTTAAGTTTCACTTGCATGGAAGGTGTGCAAGGAGGAAACCTTTGCTCTCTGAGAGAAACATCATGGCCAGACTGACATTTGCCAGAGAGAATGCTGACAAAGACCAGGACTTCTGGAATAATGTTCTTTGGACAGATGAGTCCAAAATTGAATTATTTGGACACCAGATGGAAGTGTCATGGTTTGGGGCTGCTTTGCTGCAGCAGGACCTGGTCAGCTCAACATCATAGAATCCACCATGAATTCTACTGTGTATCAGAAGGTGCTTGAAGAATATGTGAGACCATCTGTTAGAAAATTAAAGCTGAAGCAGAACTGGGCCATGTAACATGACAATGACCCAAAACATACTAGTAAATCAACCAAAGATTGGCTGAAAAGGCAGAAATGGAGAGTCCTGGAATGGCCGAGTCAAAGTCCAGATCTGAATCCCATCGAGATGCATGTACAGCCCTTTTCAAGGCCAAAAGAGGTAACACTAGCTATTAGGGGCTAGGGTGTCCTATCTTTTTCCTCAGTTAAAATAGGCATTTTTGTAGAATTACATTGACAGAAGATCTTGAAAAGACATCAGTTTTAATTGTTTAGTTATATTACTTTAATCTCTCTGTATTGTTAAAATTGAGACTAAATAACCATATATTAAAAAATGTTACAAAATACGCATGCATGTATATATAATTAAACATGTAATATATATAATTAGATTTCCTATTTCCTTACCCCATGGTTGAGATCTGTACAGGGGAGTACAGAGAAAGACAAACTTCCAAAGCTACAACAAACAGTTCTAAAAGTTCTAAAGCTAATGAAACTGTTAGAATGGTAGACTGCCACATTCTTTTGCAAACATTTTGTAATTTGGATATTTTGTAGGAAATTGTACCTTAAGCAAAGAGAAACAGTGGTGGATTTTCCTCATATCAGGTTCCAGGTCTAACAATACGTCAGGATCAGGATCTTCCAGAAACACCCTCACATTCTCTTCCAGTCTATGTCGAACAACACAAACACATAAGACTTATCTTCATGCCTCACAAAGCTAAAAAACAAAACAAACATTACATTTTGGTGGAAATACCACAGTGGTTCTCAACTGGCCAAAAAAACTGGTCGAACTGTGGTGGTTTCATGCTCTTGGCAGCCATTAAGTCTGTACAAAAGACATTGTGGTTGGCACAAACAATGTTTATAAAAGTATTTAATGTAGATTGGGTCATATTTTATTTTGTTCCATTGTTAATGCTTTGCAAATGCTTTAAAAAGGTTAAGTACATGCCACTTAAGACCAAGATGGTGGCACATGTACATCGCAAGGCTCATCATCTCCCCAGATTTTGCGAATTTCAGAGTGACTTAGTGTGGATTTTCTTACTGCTAAGAAAAGCATTTTTAGACATCAGCCACAGTTGCACAAACAGCCTTTTAACCAACTTTTAACTCCCATGTATACTGCGAAATTGCGATGCCTCCCTCCCAGACAAGCTTAACCACTTCTTTGCTTGCTTTGATGAAAGTATTAATCATCAAACTATAAATGCTGACTCCTTTGGCCACCAACTATCACTCTCCACAACCAATGTATATTCAGCATTGAGCAGAGTAGATGCACACAATTCGGCTGGCCCTGATGGCATAACTGGGTGAGTGCTCAGGGCATTTGCTGGTCAACTGTCACAGGTCTTCACTGGCATTTTCAGTCTGGCTCAAGCCACTGTTCCGACATGTCTTAAGTCTTCAACCATTATACCTGTGCCTAAGCATCCATCTGCAAAGTGTCTGAACCATTTCTATCCTGTGGCACTTACACCCATTATTATTTGTAATGTTTTTAAAAAACTGGTTCTGAGTCACCTCTTAGCAGGCGTTCCATCTACACTAAAACCCATACCTGTTTGCCTACCACTCAAACAGGTTAACACAGGATGCTATTTCCACTCTCTATTCAGCCCTTACCCACCTGGATAACAACACATACTTAAGATGATCTTCATTGACTTCAGCTATGCATTTAACATGGTAATCCCGACTAAACTAATCACTAATCTTAGTGACCAGGGTATCCGCTCATCCATATGCAGCTGGATTCTGGACTTTCTGTCTAACAGATGTCAATCTGTAAGGCTGGGCAATCACATGTCCTCAACACTCATCCTGAACACCTGTGTCCCACAGGGCTGCATGCTGAGCCCATTGCTCTACTCTCTGTTCACCCATGACTGGGTTCCTCTGCATAACTCCAATATCTCCATCAAGTATGTGTCACCACAGTGATTGACCAGATTAGTAACAATGATGAATCAGTCTACAAGGATATCCAAAACCTGTTAACATGGTGCTCCACCAACAACCTTACACTTGAAGACCAAAAAGCACTTCAGGAAATCTAAAAGTGGCAGTCACTCCCGTCACTCTACTTCAGAAAGCTCATCTGTGTCCTCAGATCCAAATAAGCTTTACCCGATGTATCATTGAGAGAAGCCTGACCAACTCCATCACAGTGTTATGTAAAAAGTTCTGCAAAGGGTGGTGAAAAACCAGCGCACAACTGGCACCCATCTACCTGCCATCAAGCCTTTTCACCACAGTAGATGCCTCCGCAAAGCACACAACATTAACAAGGACTCTTCCCATCCTAGACACACTCTGTTCAACCTCCTACCATAAAAGAGGAGATACAGAGCGATTTGTACTAGAACCAAACAGGTTCAGGAACAGTTTTTCCCCTACAAACCACACTTCTGAACGCTACACCACACTGATAGGACACCATGTATCACTTGCTTTACATCTGCCATCATTATACATCATCGTTATTCAGTTCAGTTCTGTGTCCCTGTTTACATTCAGCTCATTCTCCAAACCATCATAACAATACCATAATTTGTATTCAAATGCCTAGGTTGTCATACTAGCTTATTTGTACTTGCGCAGTAAAATACCTAATTTTTTTACTGCATACTGTTGCACATTCTTCCTTATATTCATACATATTCTGTATTTAATTCTTACGTCGTTCCTTGTGTAAATACATACAGTCCCTACATACTTGCTCAACAACTTATGTACATACTCTCTTACCATAGCCTACTATTTTTTATACACAGACTATTATATACAGACACACACTGGTGTGTGTTTCTCTGGTTTTACTCTTTATAGCTCTGATTAAAGAAAATGAACATGTTTGTTTTATTCTTTAAACTACTGACAACTTTTCTCCCAAATTCCAAATAAACATAATTGTCATTTAAAGCATTTATTTGTGGAAAATGAACTCAAAACAATTGCTTTCACAGCTTTCACGCGTCTTGGTATGCCCTCCACCAGTCTTTCCACATTGGTGCTGGGTGACTTTATGCCACTCTTAGCGCAAAAATTCAAACAGCTTGGGTGATCTTCCTCTTCATTCCAAAATTTTTACAATAAGCTCAGGTCTGGAGATTGGGCTGGCCATGACAGGGTCTTGATCTGGTGATCCTCCATCCAAGCCTTGATTGACCTTGGCTGTGTGGCATGGAGCATTGTCCTGCTGGAAAAAACAATCCTCAGAGTTGGGGAACATTGCCATAGCAGAAGGAAGCAAATTTTCCAGGACAACCTTGTATGTGGCTTGATCCATGTGCCCTTCACAAAGACGAATTTGCCCAATTCCAGCTTTGCTGAAGCACCCCCAGATCATTACAGATCCTCAACCAGATTTCACAGTGGGTGTCATACACTGTGTGTAAGCCTCTCCAGGTCTCAGTCTAACCATTAGAATACCAGGTGTTGAGCAAAGCTGAAAATTGGACTCATCAGATGAGATGACATTACTCCAGTCCTCTACCGTCCAATCCTTATGGACTTTTGCAAATATCAGCCTGGCTCTTCTTTGCTTCATATTGATGAAGGGTTTTTTCTAGCATTGCATAACTTCAGCTCTGCCCCTAGGAGCCTGTTGCGAACCATCCTTGCCATGCACTTTAACCCAGCTGCCATGTTCTATTATTTTTGCAAGTCACTTGGTGTCATCCTACAGTTTTTGACTGACATTCAAAACTGACAGAATGAGCTGGCTGTCATCTTGTTTAGTGGAGAGTAGTTAATTAAAACGGCATGTTCAGTGACTGTAAGAATATTTGAACTGCCTGTCAAGGAACTTAAGTATCTCTGGTTTATTTTACTATCTCTCTATTTCCTGCTCTTTAATGTTTTACTTACAATATGTGCTTCCAGTATATTCATGTCCTCCACAATAGGTCCTCGCCCTCGCCCAACACACAACAAATGCTGCATCCCCTCCTACATACGTCGCATTAGTTCTCTCTCCCCTTCACTTCTATCTCTTTCTGTAGGTCTCTGGAATTACCAATCAGCAGTCTGACTTCATCTCAGCCTTCGCCTCCCATTCTGCTATCAATATATTATATAATATTATTGTTAAATATTAAACAAATTAGCATCCATAAGCAGCCAGTTCACACCACCGTCTCCACAACCTGATCAACCCACAACCAAATCCCTACTTAGCTCTTTTTCTATGCTCAGTAAAAGCCAGAAACCTTGGTGTAGTCTTTGATGACCAGCTGACATTCTCTGACCACATTGCCAAAACAACATGCTCATGTAGATTTGCCTTATATAACATTAGGAAAATCAAGCCTTATCTCACTAAACGTGCGACACAGCTCCTTGTCCAGCCCCTTGTCATTTCTAGACTGGACAACTGCAATGCTCTGTTGGCTGGACTTCCAACACGGGCACTCAAACCACTACAACTGATTCAGAATGCAGCAGCTCAACTGGTCTTCAAAGAGCCTAAAAGAGCCCATGTCACACCTCTTATCATTTTCTTTCACTGGTTACCAGTTGCTGTACACATCAAGTCAAATCTCTACTCCTCATACAAAACCACTACTGGCTCTGTACCAACTTACCTTCACAAACTTCTACACATACACATTTATAACCTTTCCAGATCCCTACAGTCAGCAAATGAACATAACCTTGTAATATCCTCTTCAAAAGAGGAAACAATCACTTGCTCGCAGGTTCATCTTCACTATCCCTCGCTGGTGGAATGAGCTTCCAAAATCTGTTTGGCCTGCTGCATCCTTCACCATATTCAAGAAACTCTAAAGCTAAAACTCTCTCTTCCAGGAAAACCTGACACGAGTATGAATATAAAAAAAACTAACCTTTTTTTCTCTCTCCCAACAGTTACCACCTCTAAATTTAAATGATATGGCTGATGTTATTGCCTCCTTATGATTTATCACTTTTTTGTTTTCCTCACCTTGTAAGTCGCTTTGGATTAAAGCGTCTGCTAAATGTTTATATGCAATGTAACATATACGACTGGCTTATTACAGTAGTGTTACAGTAAACACTAGCAAGAATATAAAATGTAAAACATCTGTCAGTACACAGACAGCATACTATTGTTTGTTGGAACACCAGAGGTTAATATTTCTAGGTTGATGTCCATCTTAAAAAAAATGTGGAATCTACACTGAATATAAATACAAAAACACAGATCTTAAGCTATAATTATACCTCTCACAATGAGATGCTGAACTAGATTTAAATTAATGTGGAATTCATCAAGTATTAAGTATTTGGAGATTATAATAACTAAGGACATTTCTGAATGACTTGATAATAATTATGCTCCTAAAACTAGTTGAAGTTCCATGTTTTGTTCTCTCGTGTTTTGTTTTTGTCAGAGCACATGGCCACTGTTTTGACAGTTCACCATGTGCTCTGCTGTCTTATATCTTCCCTCCTCCTTGTTTCCTGTCATCTCCTCCCTCCTTGTTTTCTTGTCTATCATTATCACCTGCACCTGTCATCCTCTCGTTATCTCTCCTTTATAGTTTCCTCGTGTTTTCTGTCCTGTGTCAGATCATCTTGGTTCCCCAGTTTCCTGACCCTCTTATAGTCCTGTCTCGCGTGCCGTTTTGGCTTCAGGTTTATTGTCTATTTGGATTTTTGCTTCTGTTTGTTTTTCCCCGTCTCCAGCCCTGTTTGCTGTGGTATACCAATTTTTAGGATTTTGTCTCCCTTAAGGACTCTGGTGCTCAGTCTTCGTTTCTCCGCTCTTCAACCTGGTCTCCCACATCCCTGCCTATTCTCTATGTTCAACTTCTCTCCTGCCCTGCAAAATAGCAGTGGGGAGAGAACACATCCTTGAGGCGCTCCAGTGCTGACGGTATGGGTGCTGGATGTAAATTTTCCCAGCCTCACTGACTGCTGCCTGTTTGGAAGTTGATCATCCACATAAAGGTGGAGGTTAGCACAGAGAGCTGGGCGTAAGGAGATCTGGGATGATGTTTCTAAAGGCCAAGCTGAAGTCTACAAACAAGATCTGGGCATAAGTCCATTGTCTGTCAAGGTGTTGCAGAAGGTGTTGCAGAATGTAATGCAATTGACTATATCATTCACAGCAATTTGAAGGGGATCTAGAAAGGGACCAGTTATGTCTTTCAGGTACCAGTCTCTCAAATGACTTTACGACCACAGATGTCAAGGCAGTCAAACCCGCAGGGTTCTCCGTGCACCGTGTGGACAGGGCAAAAGACCTCTCGGGGAAGAGCAGAGGAGGGGTATGTTTTATGATCAACAACGCTTGGTGTGATTGAAGGAACGTGCACTCAATCAAGTCCTTTTGCTCCCCTGATCTGGAATACCTCATCTTCTGTGTCGACTGTACTGGCTGCCGAGGGAGTTCACGGCTGTTATCATCAGCTGTATACATTCCCTCTCAAGCCGACACAGACCAGGCACTCAAAGAACTGTATGGCAGTATAAGCGAGCAGGAAACCGCGCACCCTGAGGCCGTGTTCATTTTAACTTGTGACTTTAACAAGGCCAACCTCAGAACAACAACACCAAAATTCTTTCAGCGTATAACATGCAACACACAAGGAAACCGGATTTTGGTTCATTGTTACTCTTCCTTCTGGGATGGCTACAAGTCCCTCCCCCGCCCACCTTTCGGCAAATCGGACCACTCTTCCGTGCTGCTGCCCGCTTACAGGCAGAAGCTGAAACAGGAAGCACTCGCCCATAGGACGATCCAGTGCTGGTCGGACCAATCAGATTCTATGCTACAGGACTGTTTTGATCATGTGGACTGGGAAATGTTCCGGTCTGCTTCCGATGGCAACATCGAAGTTTACTCGGATACCGTTACGTGTTAGGAAGTGCATAGGAAGTGCATAGATGACGTCGTGCCGACCAAAACTATCCTGATCTATCCCAACAATAAACCGTGGATAAACAACGACGTTCGCGCAGCCCTGAAAGTGCGGACATTTGGGTTTAATTCTGGAGATGCAGAGGAGTACAAACACACCAGCAATTCCTTCCGGAAAACCATCAAAGCTGCCAAACACCAGTACAGAGAGAAAGTAGAAGGTCAGTTCAACTCCAACAGCACAAGAAGCATGTGGCAGGGAATCAACAACATCACAGACTTAAAGAGAAACAAACACCCCGCTATGAACACCGCTGCCTCTCTCCTGGACGAGCTAAACTCTTTTTACGCTTTTCGAAACAAATAATCCCACCCTTACGGAGAGAGCTCCCGCGACCGCTGATACAGATGCAAGTTCGCTCTTTGTAGCGGATGTCACCCGGACCTTCCGTCGGGTGAATATTCGCAAGGTTGTGGGTCCTGACAGCATTCCGGCCGTGTACTCAGAGCATGCGCGGTCCAGTTAGCAGGTGTTTTTACAGAGATCTTTAACCTCTTCCTCTCTCTATCAGTGGTTCCATCATGTTTAAAAACATCCAACATTGTGCCTGTACCAGAACAACCAAAGATAACATGCTTGAATGACTGGCGCCCTGTTGCTCTGATGCCCATCATCAGCAAGTGCTTTGAGAGACTGATCTGTACTACCTGCCTCACTGGACCCACTACAGTTTGCCGTGACAACCGCTCTACTGATGATGCCATTGCACTTACCCTACACACTGCTCTCTCCCATCTGTAAAAAAAGAACACTTATGTGAGAATGCTGTTCGAGGACTACAGCTCAGCATTCAACACCACAGTGCCCTTAAAGCTTGATACGAAACTACGGGCTCTGGGTCTGAACAGCTCCCTGTGCAGCTGGATCCTGGACTTCCTATCAGGCAGGCATCAGGTGGTCAGAATGGGCAATAACATCTCCTCCCCGCTGATCCTCAACACTGGAGCCCCTCAGGGATGTGTTCTCAGCCCCCTCCTGTACTCCCTATACACCCACGACTGCGTGGCCACACACAGCTCTAATGTCACTGTGAAATTTGCTGATGACATAACGGTGGTAGGCCTGATCACCGACAACGATGAGATGGCCTACAGAGAAGAGGTGCGCACTCTGACACACTGGTGTCAGGAGAACCACCTCTCAATCAACTTCGACAAGACGAAAGAGATTGTAGTGGACTTCAGGAAACAGGAAAGAGAATACACCCCCATCACAATCAATGGGTCACCAGAGGAGCGGGTCAACAGCTTCAAGTTCCTCTGTGTTCATATCACTGAGGACCTCACATGGTCCGCTCACACAGATGCAGTGGTGAAGAAGGCTCACCAGCACCTCTTCTACCTCAGGCGTCTGAGGAAGTTTGGTATGAACCGCGACATCCTCATCACAGCCTGGTACGGGAACTCCACTGCCCTTAACCGCTAGGCCCTGCAGAGGGTGGTGCGAACTGCCAGCTACATCACAGGAGGTGAGCTTCCCTCCCTCCAGGATATTTACAACAGGCGGTGTCTGAGAAAGACATGGAGGATTATCAGCGACTCTAGCCACCCAGTCATGGTCTGCTCTCCCTACTGTCCTCAGGCAGACGGTACTGCTGCATCCGGACTCGCACATGCCGACTAAGGGACAGCTTCTTTCCTCAAGCTGTCCGATTACTCAATGTGAACTGACATAATCTCAACCCACCCCCACCCTTCTCCATACACTGTACTTTAACTTTAACTACCTCACACATCACATAACAAGGTTTTCTTACAAGTTCCTGTTCACTTGTATTGTATGCACACTTTACACAATGTATTACTGTGTGTGTGTGTGTGTGTGTGTGTTTCACTCCTCACCAGCGATGGGTTAAATGCAGAGGTCACATTTCGGATATGGGTTACCATATCTGACAAATGTCACGTTCTCTACCATCATGTGCATTCCATTATTATATACCCACCCCCCTATCCCCCCACACACAGACATATTTAGAAGTGAGAAATTATGGGTACATACTTTTGCATTTCTTCATGAGTTAGCTCATCATTGCATTGTTTTCCAGTCACCAGAGCAAGCTCTTCTTTCAAAGACTGGATTTCTTTCTTCAAACGAACAATTAACTGCCAGACAAACAGCATAAAAATCTCAGTATAATTCATATAAAAATAATTAAAAAAAAACAGATAAACAGATACTTTAAAATAACACATTTTTAAGGCAAATATTTATATAATTTTTCACATTTTTGAGCTGGACAATTATTTTCTTTGGAAGGTGCACATAACAAAGCCCTTGTTGTAGCTCAATCATTATGCTGTAGCATTTACACTACAAATGTGATGTGGCCACGCTTCTGAATCTCTCAGAATGGCCAGTTCTGCTGGCCAAAAAAACTGAGAACATGTCTTCTTAAAGTGCTTTACAAAACAATCACCACAGCATTCTTGTAGCTCAATTGGTAGAGCATTGCATTGTGGGCAGAGCATGTGCAAGGTTGTAGGTTCCATTCCCAGGGAACACACACAATAATAAAATGTATAATTGAATACACTGTAAATCACTTTAAAAAGCATCTGCCAAAATAAATAAATATAATGTCTAAATATGAGGTTCAAAAGTACTAAATACCATTTTATTTCAAAAATTTAGATTGGCTGTTGGTTTAAAGGTTTATTATTCATCAGAAACAGTAACACATGCTTAAACTCTCAAAAACTAAAGACACCCCAGTAAAGATTCCTCCACTGTCCAATGCTCTATTACTTTAGTGCATCCACAATCAGCCATGCACCACATAGTCAGCTGATGACATACTCAGCATATCTGAACACTCAGCACCCCCATAAACGTTAGGTTATCCTGAAAAGGTTTTAGGAAAGACTTTTTTAATCCTATACATTTCAGATTTAGAGGTCTAAATGGAGGATTTTATAGACTAAATAGACCCTTGGACCTTTATGACCTAAAAACACAGAAATACACTGCAATATCAACAATAAGAATTCTTTAATTCCGTTATTATCTTTTTTTACCACAATTATGATAAATATTTATTTATTTAAAGTAAATATTTCACTAAAGATTTTCTCAAAGGCTATAATGTAACAGTAAATATACTTTTGCCTAAACAAACGTGGCATATAGTGCAACATCGATTCATTATTTTATAACCCCTTTTTAACTAATCCTTTTGAGATTCATTGTTTTTAACATAAACTAAATGCATGTCAGCCAGCTAAATAATAAAGCCAGACATACCACATAACATCACAAAACACGATCACAAATGTGGCACCAATGCTTTGCCTAACACCAAACTTGCTCCAGAGATTTGTAATTTGTGTTGCTTGCATGTAATTTGTGTAATTTGCTCACATAAACCGAGCAACGTTTTAATAGTGTCACTGTCAGGGTCCTGGCTTCTTTGTCCCGAGTTACTTTTTTACTATGATTCTCTTGCCAGGATCCTGACAGCCCATGTCAGAGCATGATGTTTGGATCCTGACTCAGTCCTAGTCTTGGTTCTTGTTTCTTGGAGTTCAGTGACTAGACTTTGTGATCGGTGGAAGCACATGGCCATTGTTTGTTTACTTTGTGCCATGTGCTCTCCTGTCTTGAGTCTCAACCCCGCCCTCTTGTTACCTCATTAATAATCCCATCGTTAGTTCATTCCCTTCACCTGCCTGCCCTCATTACCTGCCTTGTTTGCTTTCCCTATTTAATGCCCTTGTTTGCTGTCTTATGCCAGTGTATTGTTTCTTGATTCTCATTCCTGACTTGTTTCATTTTTGAAGAAAGTCAAGAAGTCTGCCTTGTGAAGATTCTTAGCTCAGAATCTTAGCTCGTTTTGACCACATAGAAATTTGCAGTGGTTGCAACACCATCATACGACACAGCAGCAGTGAGACAGCCTAAGGTTGGTAAGTTTTTAGGTGAGTAAGTGATTAACTTGAGGTCCTTTCAGTTCACAGTTTGCAAAATGTTTCACAAATAGTGTCTCTGGCACGATGGACACACTTGATCCTGTATCAACAAATCAGTTCCACTGGTATTTTTTTTTATTTCCTTACGGTGCCTCCAACTCTGCTTGGCAGTGAATTTTGTCAGGAGACTGATTTACAAGCAACACTGTCAGTTTAGGTACCATAACTTCTTTCATAACTTTCTTTTTTGACAACTGCTGATTTATATACCTTTGCAAAATGTCCTTTTCTTTCCACAGTGGTGATGTGGCAGACACAGCAGGACAAGTGTGTGCATTGGCCAAGTGAGTACTTGAGGAAAGCACCTTCGATTAGTTGGCCTCGTAACATTTCATCCGAACTGACAATCCACTGCTAGCTGACATAACATTGTGCACACTGTCTGAATTTATAACATGCCCCCATTTGGCAGCATATAGAAATGTTTTTGGCCCTCTGTACTGAGACAGTGTAATAAAACTGCTCAGAGTTTAGCATCAGGCCATGCATCACCTCTTGCACCAATGACAAGTAGTTCTGGAAAATTTTCTTCCATGTAGAAAACAGAATAGTGAGCTCTCCGAGCTCTTATTTTTCTCCCCTTCTCACTCCTCCTTTTTCAACATAACATTGACTCCTGCAGTCTCTAGTGGACTGGCCCAGTATTGCAGTCTATGAACATAAACAGAGGACATGATGTGTCTACCCACATCAAGCTTAATTAGAAATTTTATCTAGTAACAAAAAAAAAATTACATGACCCTTAAGTACGGCTTAATGTCCAAATACTTGAGAAATCCTACACTTTGTTTACTGCATTACACTTTATTTTTGTCACGACAGAAGACGTTTTTCTATGTTTTTATTCATATTTAAAGTTGTGATTGCAGTGCATGAGACAGTCACATTTGAAGTGGTTGCACTCCTTTTAGTATGCTTGCTATCAACATGCAACATGTGATGTGAACATGCAGATCTGAAGGTCTCTTCAGTTATTTCACTTAATAACTGCAAATTCTGGTATTACATTAGTGCTTGCATTAAAATTCAAGCATAATTGGCAATATCGGTGCATAAATTATTAGCTCTTTCTTCTTACTATACTTTATATGGGTCTTCAAGATGAATGTAAATACAATATAAACAGATTAAACAGGACAAGTAAGGAATATGAGCTGTTCTCTGTTTGTTTCTGCCAGACACTGGCCTAGTTAAATGATCACAGACCTTCTTTAAAAATACCTCTCTGGGGTGTAGAATTGGGAGCCAGGTACTACACCAAAAGAAAGTAACAGATAAAGAGAAGATGGTAGTTTAAAAGACGTTTATTTGGATGATGGTGAGAGAGGCTGTAAAATAGGAAGTTGTATAAATGACTACAAATATTCATATACATGCATGTTTGCGCAGAAACTGTAAGCAGGCTCCTACATGGGACTTCATGGGACAATCAGCTGGGACTACATGGGACAATCAGCTGAAAGCTCCAGGAAAGCTTGGGAAGCACAAAATATAGTTGATAGAGTGATAGACTATAACATGCGTGTGCATGTGAACTAGTAGTGTGAAATGCCTATTGGCCTGTGCATTGCAAACTATTTTACAATGCAATACACATCTTGAAACATTTATGCTGCGTCCGTGTAGACTCACCAGAGCAGGATCTAGTTCTTCATTAAGCAAAGCATCATTTTTAATCAAAGCCACTCTTTGAGCAAAACGACAAGTGGATATAGACTCCTGAAGGAGAGAGAAAAAGAGGTTGATGTTTCATTAATAAATGAATCATTAATAGGTAAAAATGATATTTAAATTGGGGCTTAAAGACATACATCAATGTTCCTCTTCTCTATAGACACAGTTGCTATCATGGTGGTCATGCAGTTGCCACCCAAACTGTCCCTGAGCACAGAGGTCATCATGGAGTTGCGGTATGGGATGTGGGATCGATTCTTCTCTGACAAAGCTATGATGACCTAAACCCAACAATACATATTTTGCATAAGTAAAGGTGTTTATTTTTAAAGTTAAAGTATTTTGCATTGTGGCATTTATTTTGCTAACAATTAAGCCAATAAAAACCCTCTTCATCAATTTTCAATAGTCTATTGTAAAATACTGTATTGCATTTATATATTTACATACTGTATATATACAGCTCTGGAAAAAATAAGACAACTTGAGATTTTTCTTAAAGCAGCATCTCTACATTTATGACAGCCATTCTATTCCTGTGTCTGTTGAATTCCAACAGAGGCACATCCCATTCTGCTTAATGAAGTACTGATTAGGTGATCACCTTAACCAAATATTATTTAACAAGGAAAAGTATATAAAAAAGGTTGTTGTCATCACTATCCTCTTGCAATAGGACCAGCTGGATGTAAAACAGTGCTAGTAGAACTTCAAATAAAGTGGAGTCAAATAATGACTGTTGACCATGCCAAAAGAGTTGAAAAGAGAAGCAAAGAGGAGCCAGGCTGAGGTTTGCAAAAGACCATAAGGATTGGACAGCAGAGGACTGGAGTAAGGTCATCTTTTCAAGTCCAATTTTCAGCTTTGCCCAACACCTGGTCATCTAATGGTTAGACGAAGACCTGGAAAGGCCTACAAGCCACAGTCTCACACCCACTGTGAAATCTGGTGGAGGATCTGTGATGATCTGGGGGGCTTCAGCAAGGCTGGCAAATTAGGCTTTGTGAAGCATGCATGAATCAAACCACATACAAGGTTGTTCTTAAAGAAAACTTGCTTCCTTCTGTTTTCCCCTACACTGAGGACTGTTTTCTCCAGCAGGACAAAGCTCCATGCCACACAGTCAGGTCAATCAAGGTTTGGATGGAGGATCACAAGATCAAGATACTGTCATGGCCAGCCTAATCTGAACCCTATTGAAAACCTCTAGAAAGTGATCAAGAGGAAGATGGATCAAGCCATCAAACAAATCCAAGCTTTATGCGGCAGGAGTGGCATAAAGTCACCCAACAGCAATGTGAAGAGCATGCCAAGACGCATGAAAGCTGTAAATACAAACTAGGGTTATTCCACTAAATACTGATTTTTAAACTCTAAGTTAAAACATTAGTATTGTGTTGTTTAAAATTAATATGAACTTCTTTTCTTTGCATTATTTGAGGTCTGAAAACACTGCATTTTTTTTTTTTACCAGAGTTCCTTTTCTGCAAATGCTCTAAATTACAGTGTTTATCTGGAATTTAGGAGAAACGTTGTAAGTAGTTTATCAAATTAAACGTGTTCATTTAATTAATAATTATTTTAAACCTGGTACAAAAATACAAGAAAGGATGATGTCTAACCTGCTCCAGATAGTGTAGCGACAGGTTAATGTATTTGGCTTCCATAAGTATTTGACCTCCAACACCAGTCTTTCCTACTCTTTCTGACCCAGCTAAATCTACCAGATGAAGCTTGGAGCGCCGCACCATGGATGAGCCTGGTTCCTTGCTGCACAGGTGAATGGTGAAGATGCAGTGTGAGCGTGTGGAGGCCTGGTTCATGGGAGTCTACATGGGGGAACATTAAATACATTAAAGTACAGCAATAAGTCAAATCAAACTAAACCTACACACCATGTGCTCTGTAATGCAAATACAATGAGTAAACTTTAGTATATGTATATGTATATGTATAAGTGCTAGAGTACTAGTAATGAGAGTCAGGTGAGGGAACAAACAGGAAACAGGAAGTGATCAAACCCAGGTATGGGGCATTATGGGAAACATAGTTCAGAAAGGCGTTAATATATATATATATATTTTTAATTAAAACATTTTTTAATTATGTATAATTATTTAAGCTATATATTAAACAATGACACTGGCTGAAATTTTATATGTGCATCTAGTATATATTACAGGTTTAACCATTTTAGGTTAAAGCCACCTACTGGTCCAGAAATATGGAAAATGGCTATTTTTTCTTATAACTTTTGAATGCTTTGGTCTATAATTATGAGTGGTCTCTTTAGATTCTTTAGATTGCTTGTGTCATGCCAAGTCAAACAATAGCTGATGTACCACTGATGTCCCATTGACGGCCATTTTAAGCGTCACCTCACTCACTTATCGTTACAAAACTATGTATGCTTAAGTATTATATTCTGAGGTGACCTGCAAAGTTTGCAGTCAGTGCCACCTAGTGGTCGAAGGATATAACAACACTGAGGAAAATGCGATTGCAATAACATATTGTTGTTCAACTTCTTTAGATTCTGAACCCTACGATAGCAAATTTGTCAGGGCCCTCACAGGGTCCTGGGGCACCGGTAGTTTATTTAAAATCTCCAATAATATAATGAGTCTTAATGAGTCTTTGGCCATTATTATTACTTAGCCGCTATTATTACTATTAATTGCATATACCAAACGATATTGGAATTCATGTTTCTATTAACAGCTGCAAATGTTGCCAAAATGTTGCTATGGATACCCCTGTGTCAATTACCGCAATTGCAGGAGTTACTCTTGTACCATACACACAGTTTAGGGAATTCTCTCCCCCATTTAAATGCAGTTGTCACTCCTCAAACTTTGCAGTGTGTACGTGGTCAAAGAGTACCAAGCCAGTCAGAATAAACATAAGAGCTCACTCAGAACGATGTTCTCACCTCTGCAATCATACGATTAGTATCACCTAAAAAAAGCAAATCCAAAGCCTCCTCTTCATTACCCGACTGTTGCAATGACAGGTTTTTGAGGTGAATGTTCTGGTCTGGGTCTTCCATGATGGTCACCCTCCTAGTCAATTACAAAAGATTAAGAAGACGAAGAAGTAAACCCACTCATAATACAAAACAAATAAAGTGTGAAACTTAATGGAAGCAAACAAACAGCTCTCCAACTGTAGACTGTTGGATCAAAGCCACACCTAACACAATCTGCTCAGTGTAAGGTTTATGAAAATGTGATTTGTGATAATGGATAGGCTTGCATTTTCAAAACAAACTGATGAATAATTGTTTGCTTCAGTGATCAGAATCAGTGATATCAAAATCATGTTTACAGTGAACTTTTGCTTATGTGTAAGAAAATGTCTGTTTTTTTCTAAACATAAATGGCCCCTTACTGGTATCCTTGTGCTACCATGCAAAAACTTCCGGGTTTAACATGGCTATAAGCTTAAAAAATTTACATATTTAATAAGCTACAAATTTAGTAAGTGTTTCTTTATCACACTACTCTCATGTTAACACAAATATTTTGGAAGTCTAGTGGCTCTACTTTGTACTGTTCATTAATAGTTCCTCTGCTGCAATGCCTTCCACCACAGATTTTTTATTGCAAGTGAATTATTGTAAACAACTTGTTTTGGTCTTCCAAACCTAGGGACATTAAAATTGCTTGCTGATTGATTTCTTTTTATTTAAATAAAACAATCTATGATGGATATTTAGATTTCACATTTCAACACTAACTTTATTTTCAACAATAATATGAAGTAAACATGGTTAGAGCTCAATTAGGTCTAGCTAATCTAAGACCTTAGATTATGTCTCAGATGGCTGAACCTTCTAAGACAAACTGTTGGCATTGTTTGTTTAGAATAGCACAGAGAGAGAAATACAAAGACATGGAAATGTTAAGCTAAATATCCAAAAAGCAAAGAAAGGCAGACAGCAGAAGTGAAGCAAAAAAAGACCAGCAACTATCGTATGCATAATATTCCAATATGACCAATTTTGTGCCATGTTTATTAAATCAGTGAAACATTGCAAAGTAAAGCTCTTGAGAGAGAAAATTAAGTAGAATGACAAATAAATAGGGAAATGAAAGCGCCTGCAAGCCTGTAAGAGCAAGACAAAGAGAAGATGTACAGTTGCATAAAAAAACAGCTCAAAATTGTAGCACATGGCACAAGTAAATTTTACAATGTGGTTGAGTCAGATAACATCTGTGTTTCTGTCAATGGAGGAGCAACAACATTCTTAAAAAACATCTTCAAAGTTCAAGTTAAAAAACAACATTTTAAATTAATGCTTATGTATTTAGTTCACTGAAGTAATTGGAGTCAGATAGTAGTTTGCATTGGAAAATATATACTGTAATAAATTAGCCTGACCCATGTCACGCCAAGAGATAGCTTAAAGATTTTAAATAATGAATAGTTCAATTATTATCTTCATTTCTGTGACTTAAAGTAAAGGTCAAAAAGTACTAACGGTAAGTCCTCCAGACGAGATGCTTCATGTTGGGGATTCAGCAGATCATAGCCAGTCTCATTGTAGATTTCCAGGTAAGATATTTGAGTTGTATAGATCATGGTGCTGTCCTGTAAACAGACATACTGCTTGAGTACATAGTGAAGCTGATTTCCTGGGCCAATGTCCTTGCTGGTCCTGGGACAACAATCTAGATTTTAGGGTTAGGTTTAACATTCATTTTAGAAACACCTAAGGCCTTCACACCTCACGCATATCCAGTGCATATTTTTTCAGCACCCACATTAACAGATTAGAGCTTTCACACTGTATACGGATGCAGTGCGTACAATCCATTCCAGGTGCGGTGCAGCAGTGCTGCGATCGTTTCGGCAGCAAGTCTATTTTTGCTGTACTGCTAATGCTTAATTAAAGTGACAGTGCATTGATTATGGTCAAAATACACATGGATTGATCCGAAAACGTGCAATTTTAAAAGCACACTAATGTTATCTACTGTTTTAAACAGTCATCATATGGGCAATTTTAAAACAAAATAAATACCAGAAAACACACTTTCCCTCCAAACTACAGATTTAAATAGCTCATTTTATTTTTGTTTAAAACTTAACTGAAAGCTCAATTTGTTAAGCTTAACTGAAAGGTTAATTTAATTAAAAAATTAAAAAACTACAAAACATAGTTATATATAAATATATCGTCACAGTACATGTAAATAGTAGACATAAAGGATGACACAATGTCTAATCGTCAATGTAGAACAACAAAAAGTTTTTTTATGATCCATGTGATGTCATGTATAAAGACTTGCAAGCTAACGAAAAGGCATGGAAGGCAGTTTCAGTGACAAGATGATAATATACACCAAACACTCTCCTAGAGTGAATACAGTCTTCATCTTTTCCTTTTCGTAACCTTTAAAGTAACAAATACAGCGCGATGAGCTTTCTTCTGTCTACAACTCACACTATACGGAAAACTAACAGAACAAAAGTGATGTTGATTAAACAAATCAAAGTTATATAAACTACACTGGTAATAAGCTTCTTGACAAGTCTTTTCTCCTAAATGTATTTTGAAATAAAGAAAAATAATGTGAACTTTCCCATTATAGTTTTCTCTACAAAAAACGTGGATCAGCACTGCAAACGCAGCCAGTGTGAAAGCACAACGGATGCGCCCACCCTCCACTCTGCACATGCGCTGGATACGCACCGCATACTGGATACGCATGCGGTGTGAAACAGTAACTCATTAAAATCAGGCTGCTAAGTTACTGTTAAGTTAACAAAGTCTCAAAACAAAGTTAAAAAAGTTGCAAAACAGTGAAAAGTGAAAAGTGTCATTTCTGTGCTACTGGAAAAAAAAATGCAATCAGTTTGTTTTTGTTGTCTTACTGGGACAGACAAATTGGCTCAACAAATGGCATTGAGTTTGGGGTCTATTTGTTTTTTCAAATAATGGCATATGGAATGTTTAAACGTTTATGGAATGCTTGGAAACAATTATTATGTTGGCCAATATGCCATTAGTGCTGAAATTGCACACTTTAAGTATGACTACACAGAAGTATGTGACCTAATTTTAAATGCCAAATATCAAAAATCATTTGGCAAAAATCAGCCTTTTGGTAAAAATTATATTCCTGGACTTTGACAGCATAGTTTAAGGAGAAACTCTGTATTCACCTTGCTGAATTGCTGATACAGGTATGAGAGAGTTCTGGGGATGATCCCTCGATCGCTGTAGAGCTCAGCACCCCCTGTGATAGTAAAGGTTTTCCCACTCCCTGTTTGTCCGTAGGCGAAGATTGTGCCATTGTAACCTGCCAGCACACTATCAAAAAAAGCAGGTTAACAACGTAGCCACCTTGTTGTAAAGAGAAAATAATTTACTCTTACCTTGGAAGCTTTTTTAAAAAAGAAACCAAAAAATAACCAAAAAACCTTTGACTGCTTATTCATTACACTCAAACGTTTGTAAGGGGGCTGAGGCAGAAACTGAAGCAGGATCCAGTTGCGGATGTTTATTGGGGTTATCCATAATCAAAGTCGAAAGTACAGGCAAAGGGTCGTAATAAACATAGACAGTCCAACCATGCAACACAACAAAAGGGAGAGACGTAAATCAGAGGTCGTAAATCCAGGCAGAGAATCAATATCTAAGCAAACAGTCCGATCCAGGTGTCAAACAAAGGGGCTAGGCAAAAATCAGAAAACGAGAACCAAACAATAGGTAAAACACAGGAAAGCAGGCAGTAAAAGAGAATGCTTAGTAGTCAGGTGTTAAGCTGGCAATACTTCGCAACATGGCCATGTGGCAGCAAGGTTTATATAGATGCCAAACAGGAAGTAAATTCAGAGTTCAGCAGAGGGAGCATGAGCAGTCAGTATTCCGGTGAGGGCTCCCTCTGCTGGCGTGATGTTACAGAACCCCCCCTCTAGGAGCACCTCCAGGTGCTCTACGTGGGCGTCCCCGTGGACGTGGTGCTGGACGGTCAGGTCTGGCTCGATGAAACTCCTCCGTGAGCGAGGGAGATCGCCTCCCACGATCTCTCCTCTGGGCCGTATCCCTCCCAATCCACCAGGTATTGTAACTGACCCCCTCTTCGCCGTGAGTCAAGCAAGACGTTCACCTTGTAGGCCGGCGTTCCGCCAATGTCCAGCGGTGGCGGTGGCTCCTGCAATATGGCCTCGGGGTCAGCGTCCCGGTGGAAAGGTTTGAGGAGTGACACATGGAAAGAAGGAGAGATGCGGTAGTCAGCAGGAAGCTCTAATTGGTAAGTGTGGTTGAGGGCAGTGGTAACTCATTAATCTGTCTTATGATTTTAAATGGGCCAACATACCTGGGAGAGAGCTTCCTGCTCAGCAGACGTAGCTTGAGATCCCTCGTGGAGAGCCAGACCCTTTGTCCAGGTTGGTATGGAGGGTGTGGGCGACAGTGACGGTTAGCGTTAATCTCCTGCCTCCTCACAGCGCGTTGAAGCCGTACATGGGCACTGTCCCACACCCTCTCACTGTTACGAATCCAGTCGTTAACAGCAGGCACAGACGATGGTTCTCCTGACCACAGGAACAGGGGAGGCTGGTAACCCAGCACACATTGAAATGGTGTGAGTCCTGTAGAGGAGTGCGTGAGTGAGTTCTGGGCATACTCGGTCCAAGGGAGAAATTCAGCCCAGCGATGTTGTTCGCGGCTGCAGTAAGTCCGCAGGTACCTGCCGATCTCTTGGTTCAGCCTCTCCACCTGACCGTTTGACTGCGGATGATAGCCAGAGGTTAAACTCACATTGATATCTAAAAGGTTACAAAAGGATTTCCAAACCTGAGAGGTGAACTGAGTTCCTCGATCTGATACAATGTCTTCAGGTAGACCATAGTTTCGAAAGACATGGTGGAACATGGCTTGAGCAGTCTCCATGGCAGTAGGTAATCCTTTTAATGGAACCAGACGACAGGCTTTGGAGAAGCGGTCGACGATGACCAGGATTGTGGTGTAACCATCAGACAGGGGTAAGTCAGTGATGAAGTCGATGGAGAGGTGAGACCAAGGTCGTTGGGGAATCGGGAGAGGCTGTAGAAGTCCCGTCGGCAGGTCCCTGGGAGTCTTGGACTGGGCACAGATGGAGCAAGACTTGACATAATTGGCCACATCTTTGGTCATTGAAGGCCACCAGAAGGAATTCTGCACAAGTTTAAGGGTTCGTGAAATGCCGGGATGTCCCGTGCTGAGTGTGGACCCACTGGATGACCCGGTGACGTAGTGTCTGGGGAACATATTGTTTGGAAGGGGGGCAGTTCGTTGGTGATGGTTCTGTGAGGACGGCCTGGTGAATTTCCTCCATTATGTCCCAGTTGACCGGAGCAACAAACAAGGCTGGACTTAGGATGGGTTCAGGATTGTAGTTCTGTCGTGGGGGATCATGAGCTTTTGGAAGGCTGCATTGGCGGAAGCGTTCCATGACAACCTCTTGGGTTTTCCCTTGAGTAATGAGGTGAGAGGTGCAGCAATAGAGCTGTAGTTCCTAATGAAGCGTCGATAGAAGTTAGCAAAGCCCAGGAACCTCTGCAATTCTTTCAACACGGAGGGCTGCGGCCACTCAGTGACGGCGGTTACCTTAGAAGCATCCATTTTAACGCCCTGGTGGCTGATGTTGTACCCCAGGAATGTTGTCTGCTTCACATGAAACTCACATTTTTCAGTCTTGACATAGAGTTGGTGATTGAGAAGCTTGGAAAGAACACTCTTGACGTGAGTGACATGATCCTCTTCATTCAGGGAATAGATTAGGATGTCGTCAAGATATGCGATGACATACTTGTGGAGGACATCTTTGAAGACTTCATTTATGAAGGATTGGAAGACGGCTGGGGCATTGGCAAGGCCAAAGGGCATAACCAGGTATTCGTAGTGCCCCCTGGTGGTGAGAAAAGCTGTCTTCCACTCATCTCCGTCCCTGATGCGTATCAGGTTATAAGCTTTTTTCAAGTCGAGTTTGGTAAATATTTTGGCCTTCCTGAGTTGTTCTAGGGCAGAAGGGACTAGAGGCAGTGGATACCTGAATTTAACAGTGACATTATTGAGGCCTCTGTAGTCGATGCACGGACGCAGACCCCCATCCTTCTTCTCCACGAAAAAGAAGACGGCTGCAGCGGGAGAAGTAGAAGGACGGATAAAGCCAGCTTCCAGAGTCTCCTTGATGTAGTCCTCCATAGCCTGTGCTTCTTGGCGTGACAGCGGGTAGACTTTGCTTTTGGGAGGACACATGTTGGGAAGAAGGTCTATAGCACAGTCCCAGTGCCGATGTGGTGGTAACTGTGTGGCTTTAACCTTGCTGAAGACCTCCAAAAGCTCGTTATAAACCTTGGGGATCTTTGGTTGGGTCAGGCTCGGAGGGCTCCCCATGCTTGTGGACAGACATGGACTGGACTGCTTAAGGGTTAGACAGTGACTAAAACAGAATGGAGACCAGTGGGTCAGCTCACCCGTGCGCCAGGAGATGTGGGGATCGTGGCAACTTAGCCATGGCATTCCTAAAATTATTTCATATTTGGGTGAGTCGATCAGATATAGAGAGATGTTCTCTTCATGAAAAACCCCAATTTGCATTTTCAGTGATCGGGTCTGTTCCAGAACTCCTCCTTTGATGGGCTGGTTATTGACAGCCGTAATACTGATAGGTGGAAAGCATGGAATGGTGGGTAGTTGATGTTTCCGGGCGATGTCCGAGTTGATGAGGTTGAGAGCGGAGCCGGAATCTACTAATGCTGTCAACATAAAAGAACCACTTTTGGTAGAAATCTGTACGGGTAATGTGAAGACTTTAAATGGATTTTGTGAAAAGGTGTCCACATTCACCCGGTCTTGTGCTGTGAGGGACCTCCGGGTCTTTTGAAGACACTGTGACTTATGATGACCTGGTTCACCACAATAAAAGCAGAGGTTGTTGATGAACCTTCGTCTACACTCGTCCTCAGACAGTCTGGTAGATCCTACTTGCATGGGCTCGGTAACACATGGTGCCTCAGGATTCCGAAGTGCAGGTCGTGACATAAGGTGGGATGCATGCGCTTGCTTGGGTTTAGGTGAGTTCCTGAGCAAATTATCAATCTTAACAGTCATGTTAACAAAGTCATTGAAAGAAGATTCCTCACCTCGACATGCCATCTCCAACTGCAATTGGGGACATAGGCTTTCCCGAAATACCCCTTTAAGTGCAGCATCATTCCATCCACTCTGAGCTGCAAGAGTCCTGAATTCGACTGCGTGCTCTGCTGCACTATGTGAGCCTTGAGAAAGGTGTAAAAGACGAGACGAAACATCCCGACCCCCCAGCAGGATATTCAAATACTTCTCGGAGTTGTTGCAAAAAATACTCAGGTGAAGATCTAAACTGTTCGTCCGTCTCCCAAACCGCAGCAGCCCAATCAATAGCCTTGCCAGATAATAGTGACATGATAAAAGAGCATTGATCAGAACTAGCATGAGACTGATCCCCCAACGATTCCAAATAAGTGCATACTTGTCGAATGAACCCTTTACACCGTTCTGCAGAACCATCAAACTTATCGGGAAGAGCAAGTCTTACCGTGCTCGACATGGTGGAAGGAGGAGAGCAAAGTCGCTGGAGCAGTAGTTCATTCGATGCCTGTAAGTTAACTAGCTGTTCGTGGTAGCTGCGTAATAGTTCTCCCTGGTAGACAAATGCAGCTTGCAGCTGTGAAACATCCGCTGGATTGAGGGTAGGCGAAGTATTCTGTAAGGGGGCTGAGGTAGAAACTGAAGCAGGATCCAGTTGCGGATTTTTATTGGGGTTATCCATAATCAAAGTCGAAAGTACAGGCAAAGGGTCGTAATAAACATAGACAGTCCAACCATGCAACACAACAAAAGGGAGAGACGTAAATCAGAGGTCGTAAATCCAGGCAGAGAATCAATATCTAAACAAACAGTCCGATCCAGGTGTCAAACAAAGGGGCTAGGCAAAAATCAGAAAACGAGAACCAAACAATAGGTAAAACACAGGAAAGCAGGCAGTAAAAGAGAATGCTTAGTAGTCAGGTGTTAAGCTGGCAATACTTCCCAACATGGCCATGTGGCAGCAAGGTTTATATAGATGCCAAACAGGAAGTAAGTTCAGAGTTCAGCAGAGGGAGCATGAGCAGTCAGTATTCCGGTGAGGGCTCCCTCTGCTGGCGTGATGTTACAACGTTACAATACAAAATCCCTATGAGAAAACATAGCAGGATATATAAAACAAAATATTGAGAAAACATTGTGAGATTATTCTGACACGTTTTTTTAAACTGTGATGTAAAAAAGTGGCAAAGCGGTTAAAGTGGTTTCCTTGGCACTGACCAGTGTACAGCCATCTGAAAGCATGTCATATGTTGGTGAAAAGCAGACAATGCAGCTGACGTTTCAGTCAGTTCCACTGCTTTTATTACTGCTGTCAAGGAAATTATTTGGTCGTTACATTATAGACAGGAGGTTTGGGGTTTACATTAGTAAATGCATTAATGGCCTGTAAGGTTGCTGGTTCGATTTCAGCGCTGGCAGGTAGCAACTGAAGTGCCCCTGAGCAAGGCACTTAACCTCCGATTGCTCCCCGGGCAACATTGCTTTGAAAAACCCCCAAATGCACTGCACTGTGGAGAGCATTCTGACTGGATGCATCACGGCCTGGAACGGGAACACCACTGCCCTCAACCACAAGGCCCTGCAGAGGGTGGTGCGAACTGCCCGCCACATCACAGGAGGTGAGCTTCCCTCACTCAAGGATATCTACAACAGACGGTGTCTGATAAAGGCCCGGACAATCATCAGTGACTCTAGACACCCAAGTCATGGTCTGCTCTCCCTACTGCCCTAAGGTAGACAGTACCGCTGCATCCGGACCCGCACTAGCCGACTAAGGGATAGCTTCTTTCCTCAAGCTGTCCGATTACTTAACTCACATAATCTCAACCCACCCTTGCCCTTCTCCATACACTGCACTTTAACTACTTCACACATCACATAACAAGGTTTTATTAGGAGTTCCTGTTCATTGGTCTTGTATGTACACTTACCTAATATATTTACTGTGTGTATATGTGTATATATAGTACACAACAACATGTCCATGTGCGTATAATATATATTGTAAATTTGTAGTTTTGTATATTCTGTCCATTTTGTCATTGTATATACTACATACTATCGTTGTCTATACTACATACTTTTATATGTAAATATATATATATATATATATATTTTTTTTTTTTGTTACATGTCTGTTTTACATACTGTGAAACCTTCAGAAAACATAAAAATCTACTTAGAGTCCACAGAAGATGAATGCTGTTACCAAACATCTGCACTATCTGCTTGACACTGATTTCCAAACCTCAACCACAAGAGCACCACAAAAAACATGTCATTAGCAAAGAGCTCTTTTGCCTCAGAAAGTATTAAAAAAACATCTCTCTCATCTTACTCATGATCTCTATTTGGAGTGTGCTAAGCCACACCCTACAGGATAAGGACAGTGTGGCACAGACTTAGTGATCCACTGTTCAGTCCTACGTAAGGCAACAATTTATAGACTTTGTGGAATTATAAATCCATAAGAAGTTCACGTTATAAGAGGAAGGAAATGCATTCCACGATCTCCCGGTTGTGTCCATGAACTTTTCCGAATAGTCATAATAAAGTGTAGTGACATGTAACTGTCATCATTTGTTTTTTGTTCAGCAAACTGACATTTTTGATCTTGGAATGATGTGTTTCTAATTGTTTTAACGTGCAAGATGTGGAGATCATATCTGAGACATCATGTCATGTTCTTCAGTTGCCTACCTCTCATAGGCATTTCCTGTAATCAGATCCTTTTTTCTTTACAATCTTCCCCATCTCTACTGTCTACCCTACTGAGCCTGTCTTTAATTCGTGAAAATGTAGAAATTAGAAGTATAGAAGGATTACGAAACTGGTCTCCATGCAGAGACGGGCAAAAATTTGAAGTCTGGAAAGTCTAAGACATCCTGATATGTCAAGTAAATCTCCTCTGCTGGGGGAGTACCATAAAGGAAAACAAAATATATAGCTAAAGAAGTAATCATAGCTAAACAAACTAGCACTCAGGTTGTCAGGGAGATAGACACAGGCCAGCTTTCACAGCCATCTAAAAGATCTAACCCTGTGTTTAGTTGCAAATGGGTTGTAACCTGATGTCAATTGATTTTATGGTGACAAGTATTATAGTTGTAGTTATCACTAGTTGTAGTTGTAGTTATCGCTGTCATCACAACCAAGATAGATTTGTTGGTTGGGCAGAATGTCTAGTGTGTCTTATGTGTGTTGCGTTACATAGTGGATTGACTCAGTTGTTAGGGTTGTGCTTCTCTTTGACTGTCAAAGACTAGAATCTGCTCCATGAAAATCTGCTTTAATGGAAACAGAATTTAAATGTGTGCAATGAGTGCAATCTGACTGTTTTCAGTAAGTTGCTCGGTGCGTCTACAGCTTAACTACGGATATGTTAATCACTCTTTAAATTGTTTTAAAAGTAAACGCCTTAAATACATTTTGGGCCAGTGTATATATACATACTAATTGTCATCAATTACATGATTTGTTTCTCTGTTGATGAAGACAACAGAGCACTAGTTTATATGTATTTAACTAACTATAAAAGAAAGAACCCAAAGATAAACTTACTTATCAACAACAGGCTTTGCAATAACTTCAAAGATTTCCTCTTGCTTGCTTGTTTGGTCAAAAACCTTGTGAAACCTACAGCAAGAAAATATCATAGCAGAAATATTTAATGGCCTTTAAGACAAATAAAACAAGAATTTGCTTTGGTCACACACCAGAACAACATCATACAGCCTAATTCTTGTAATAATACCACTGGGCATTCAAATACACTGTGCATCAATAAGCAATTAAAATGATTTGCTAATGGTAATAAATATTAAGTGAATTTTAGCTTCCAAGAAACTAACAGAAAATATTGTACTTATAGTAATGTAATAATAATAATATTAATAAAATTGTATTTGTAATATTGTATCTTAAAATGAAAATTCCTGCATTTTAAAAATAAAAAATAAATGTAAATAGAAAACAGATTTTTAACCAAACAACACTGAACTAATAGTTTGTTAATTTGCCCATTTAATCTTTAAGCGATTAAAGTTAAACACATCTGGCTTTCTAGCTGTCTTTTCCAGGACTACTAATGTGTGATTTTATATGTAGATACCTGAATTATACAGGTACAGTTGGGGGAAGTGAAGGGATGCCAGTACCTTTGACTAACCTCTGTTACATAAGGAGACACATTACTAAACAGTTGCCTGTATCAGGTCACCTAACTAAGACAAAATCTGCTCTAAATCAATTTACTAAATACTTTAAAATCATTTTATTCTTAAACAGTGTCTCATGAGACAAATGGTAAACAACTTTTATTGTCATAAAAATTGGATATCTTTTCATGAGCAAATGGAACATAGGTTGACTTAAGTCCTGTGGCTGGTAAACCTCCCAACAACAGGACTCTTTTTACAGTAGCTTTACACAATTGACCTATGTTGCTGTAAGAATGTGTTCTGACGCTGCAGTATTGTAAGTTAAAAATTCTGCAGTTTAATTGATGCACTCATTGTCAATAAAGATATAACAGACTTTCATTTTGCATACATAATGCAAACATGTTTCATCACTAAAGGACAACATGTATTTAAAACCAATAATGTAAATCATAATGTGACTTTTATTGACATTCCTTCACTTCACCTGAATTTGTAGTTTTCCCTCTTGTTGTTGACAAAACCATCTGCCAAGTCTCTGGGAACTACAAACTCTAAACTGCTGCTCTGCTCCTCACAGTCCGCAGAGTACATCTGAAAAAGTTTGAACATAGTTTTTGAGAGTTACAAGTTTCTATACATCAATTATATTTGACATTATTCATATATTCTGCAGAATCAAAACATCAAAAGACATCATAAATTACAATATCCATATCAGACTGATAGCATTTCAAATTTGAAAGTGAACACATAAATATGATATACACACAGAGTAGGTAAATTAAAAACAAAACAGCATAAGGCGGTGATACGCGGTAAGATACGTGACTTCAAACCTGGTAGCAGCCGCACAGCTATTAACAAGAGCACATGCACTCACCCCCTTTAGAATGCTATACAGTCAAAACAAGAATGAAAAATGACATTCACACAACTGGTTGTATAAACAGCGCTGTAAGGGTATATATAAAACGATCCATAAGATAAACCACTCACCGCTGTGGGTTTCTTGGTAGGTTTAACGCGGGCGAAGATTTTAATTGTTTGCTTTACCATTATGAAATACATATAATACTTTTATGACGATACTATGTGCTATATCTATATATATATCTATATCTATCTAGCTATCTATCTATATCTATATATATGACTCTTTTTATATTTGCCCATACAAAGCACCTGCTTGGCTCCACATATTCAGCTCACTTTATCCATGCAGATTTTATATCCTGTTTACAGCGGTTACTAGGCGACTAGGAGTGACGTTCAGCCCCAGTTGAATTCAGTGCTCAGAACCATCCTATTGGGGTTCGTATTTACTGTCGGTTATTTAACATCATTGGACACATTACTAATAATTAGGTAATATAGGTAAATCTGATGGAAATACTTAGTTTCAATTTGCACCAAGAATTTTTAATTTTAATTTATTTTAATTTTTAATTTTAATTTACTCGTAATTTAAAACTATTGTATGTAATTCTGTTTTTTTTGTCAGTGTTGGATTCCAAAATCTACGGCCACGACAGTTTACAAATACGAGATTTTGTGTTTGTTTGAGTACAACTCCAAAATGTACGACAATGACAGTTTACAGACACAACATTCAAATTCGGACATGTATAAGAGTTAATTATCACTAATAACAGAGAGAATTTTGTCTAAGTAATAAATGTCAACACGAAAGTCAACACTTAAAATTGCTTATTCTTTTATGTAGGCCTATTTTGATTGGATACAGTGGGTTAAAGCGCCAATGCCATTGGGCCATACATTGAACTTGGTTTTATCTTACAACCTGCCCATTCAGGATATTATGATTTATGATTTACCTCATAAATCATATACAGCCAAATGAGTTCTTTGGAATCTTTGATATATATATATATATATATATATATATATATATATATATATATATATATATATATATATATATATATTTTAATTCTAGAAAAGGATTTAAGTAACTCGTCCAGTGAAAACCACCTGTTTAATTTTCCTGGTTAAGAAGCTCAAATGTAACCATAAGGGCTTTGGCAACCAGATGGTGGACAGTGCAGGTCGTGAACAACCAGTCGCCAGGTTTAGATTCAAGAATTCAAGAACCAGAATTGTTCACAAACCTATGTGAAGGATATTCTGCAATCTCTCCTCTTCTTCCTTCTTGACATGTAAGCTCAAACTCTCACTGAGAGAACTGAAACTTTTCTGTTTGTGTGGCTAAATGCACAACAGGAGTTCCAACCTCATCATATAAACTACTGGAATGGCGTGTCAGAAGAGATGCCAGAATTGAGTTTGGTCAGGTGGTGTGAGAGCTCATGAAATGACACTCCCAGATGGTTCATCTTTCCCAAAATTATTGTGTTTTCTTGACCACTGATCACTCTTCTCTAACTTCAGGAAATGGTGAGATCTGGGCAATATATTTCAGATCCAACTGTGCTTAGCAATTTAAATGAAGCAGCTGATGCTAACAGCTGAGTTAAGAGCAAGGAGAAACAAGAAAATTTAATCCTGGATGTTGAGAACCACAAAAGAAGTATGACACTGCCTTAGTTGTTAGAGTGCTCCATCCCCAAGTGCCTCTACACATAAATGACATTCCAAGGACTACTTCTAAGATGGAGTTGCCAAGAAAGAACAGCACACCAGCAAGATTACAGCAAGTGATTACAGAATGAGCCAACACTTCATTCAGATTTTTTTTATAGCAAGACATGAAACTATCTTTTTTGCAACATTCAGGTCAGGCCTCTATTATGTCTCCAGATAGGCAATTGTACAATGGCTTAATTGCTTGTTTAATTTGTCAGGTTTTTACAACAAAAGGCAATTGTGCCTAAAATCTTGCACTTATTTTCCTTGTCTGTATTGTTCTCATCATACAATAGAGTGACATTGCTGATGTAAGAAGTATTGCTGTTCCACAGAGAAGATGTAGTTTGTTGCTTAATGCACTTTTTTGTAGGACAATTTTTTTTCCTGCATCACAAATGTAGCCAAAGGCTGATAAGAGAATGAAAAGTATATTTTTGTATTTAAATAAGAATAAATCCTTTGTGTATGTGTGTAAACGTCTAAACAAACCTTTCCAGGGCATTGTGATTTGTAATTACCTTGAATTAAATATAGATGGCTGGATTTGATATCGGGCATAAATGAAGGGTAAAGTAAATGTATGTTTTAATTAGGTATGTTACAAGAGATGGTAGAAAACTATATAAAGACATAGCCTACGTCACCCATTTTTATATCTAGTTACTTTAAAAAGAACGTTTTACCACCTTAATTTCCTGCTTGGTCCAACAATGCACTTGATGTTTTTTTTTTTATTGGTGCACGTGTGGTTGTCAGCAGTAATACACTTATAATGTGACAAGAAATGCTTTGTATGTGTTCAACTGATACACCCATGATTTTGATAGGTTATATTGTGCCAAGCACATATAGTTTTAAAAGGCTTTTTTGACAAAAGCCTCACTTTATCAGAAAAGGTGAAATTAAAGCATGTTAAGATTTTTTCTGTAAATTGAAGCTCTATTTATTTGCCTTATTTGGTTTGCTATATTTTGTATGTATGCAGCATTGCAACAGAAATGCTATTATTATAAATAACTATATTGTGATTCATGTGTGTTTTCAGGTCTGTATGAGAATGACAACCCTTTCTTTTGTTTTTTTTTAGAGTCTGACCCTCACAACCCTCCCCACATGACCCCTTATGTCATTTGTAAAGAAAAAAATAAACTTATTTCACTGATGTTTGTGGTCTTGATAATTTTCACAGCTTTGCTGACTCTTAAACTAGTACTTTCGATTATAAACCTATCCCAGACACTGTTGTACCCCACTTTGATGACGATGGTTCTCACGCCAATGTACATTGATTTTAAAAGCTCATCACTGCCTTCTTCTGACCACAGAAGGATGTAGCACTCACAAATCTGACCAATCAGGAAGTATCAGCCATAGTCTCCCACATCCGGAACAGCACACATTCCTTTAATTCTTTTTCAGATTCTTTGCAGTTAACACAGATAAACACACACAGTGTATTTGTCAGCCAGACCTTTATTTGAATTTTTTTTCCCCAAAACACTGCTAATGGAATAATCATATCTGCATTTTTAAAAACAAAATATTGTCAGTTATACAGTTATTGCAATTGTAATGCCTATTTTCACAGGGTGTATATTTTTAATGCAATAAGCCTTTAGAATCTAAACAAACCAAATGCAGTTTGCTCTCAGTCCAATAATAAATGATAATAGTCTTTAATAAATGAAAGTCAAATTTTAGGCTGTTGGCAAGAAAGATTTGCTGACACAGAACCAGAGGTATCTGGAGTCAGTTTCAAAAATTCAGGAAGAGGATCAGTCAGGACAACACTGGACATCTCCTTTTTGCCAACCCGTTTTATTAAGTAAATTGCTGTCAGTAATAACAGTGTCACAGCTGACAGATTTGCACATCGTACAGCACTGTCACAGCAGTCAAAGCCTCCATCTCCACTTTTGGTTTCACAGGTTGCCTTGGCAACAGCCATGGTAATGGCGTTATGGTCAAGAGGAAGCATGTGGCAAAGAGGAATTTTTTAAAATGTTGCATTGCTTCAAAGCAGCTTTACATATAATGAAAAATAAAACAGAAAACAAAAAAATGATCAAACATGTACACACGGAATGGAACATTGAAAACAGAATACATGGTATTATTGATTGAATTCATATTGTTCATTATAAGATGTATATTATTAAAACTACTTATAGATACTTAGAATGAAGTTGGTTTATGAATATAAAGTTGACTGAACTGATGATAACTACAACACATTTGGACCATTTGAATAAATGGACATGCATCAGAAATACCTGTCATTGTGTGTGAAGGCACATACTTCTCTCAGTGGTCTATGAGAGGGTAATGTATTCAGACTTCCTGCTAAAACAGTTTGTACTTATGAGACTATGCGACATTTAGTCAATTAACAGCAAATTTTGTTCCTTTAGAGGCTGAAGGGACACCACATGATTGTGTAGCTGAATCATTAGCTTTCACTCGTCTTAGACCTGATTTAGAATCTACACAGGATCTTGTTTCAGAGACTTTTATAGAAATCATTCTGGAAACAGAGAGGATTTTAAAAGAGTGATGGAACTCCAATACATGCAGGTCAAATTGTACAGTTAATATCAGCTATGATGCAACCAAAATGCCTAGCAATTATTAAATGTCAGGCATACAAGAAATGTAATGATTTTGTAATACAAGGCAAAAATGCAGCAGATTTAGAGGCAAGAAAAGCCTCTGGGTGTCACACTGCTGTCATGGCACCTGTGGTGCACATACAGCCCCAACCACAGATTGATGATCTTGCTTGTATTCAGCAGCAAGCAAGTGCTTACAAGTATTTAATATGGGAACAAAGGGGGGTAAATAGAGACACTAGTGGAATATAGAGATCACATGAAGGATATATGGTTGCTCTAACTACATTTTTGCCTGTATTGATTTCTGATGTACATGGATTTGATCATTGTGGTAGAGGAGAAATACTGAGAAAGATAAAGCAACAAAGATACTGGTCACCTGATTTGCAAGCGATGGTGGATGAGGTTTTGGCAGGATGTGACATTTGTGCTCAGAATAATGTCAGAAAGGGAACAACTACAACTATCGGACACATACCTGTGCCTGAAGGACCTTTTAAACATTTGGTAATGGATTATGAGGAAAAGTCCATCAGGAGAAAGAGATACCTGTTGGTGATAATAGACAGATTCAGCAGATGGGTGGAGGCAGTTCCCTCTGCAGACCAGGGAGCTGGAACTGTGATTAAGTTTTTAACAAGGGAAGTGATCCCTAGATTTGGAATACCATCACAGATAAGTTCTGATTATAGATCAGCATTTATTCAAAGGACTGTAAAAACTGTGCTACAGCAGTTGAGGATAAAACAGAGACTGGGATGTGTTTATCATACACAATCACAGGGAATGGTGGAAAGAGTAAATGGAACGCTTAAAGCAAAGATCAATAAGATTTGTGCTGACACAAAACTGAATTGGGTTGATGCTTTGCCACTTGCTTTGATGAGCTAGTGTATGTAAATGATTACAAACTTAACACTGCATATTATGCTTACAGGCAGACCAATGCCAGTACCATTTTTAAAAGGCCCTTACGAAGGACCTTCCTTGGGACAAGTCCAAATTGACCTGAGAAATTATATGCAACTAACTGCTATACTGAGAAAAAAGCAGAGTGACAGTGGGGAGGGTGAACAACGACAGCCTGGAGAGAGCTGAAGATGATTCAATTCCACATACTGGTCCTACTGAACCAACTCCAGAATCTCCAAATGGGCTGTGTAAGCAAATAGATGTAAGAGTATGTCCTGACGCCATTGAGACCCCCACAGTATTTGATATAAATTATGCTTTAGAGTATGAATGCTTCAGCTGAACAAATGATACAGGTGGTGAAGAATTGGTACTTTTAAAGGTAACTGTGTGAAAATTTGGCATTTGGACCTCCGTATGTACAAACAGGAGAATTATTCATTAGAATTATTTTGTATATTGTTCATTTGTCAGTTGGTATATTGTTCTATTTTTATTCTTTTTTGTTTTTGTTTTGTCAATGCCATTCTGTTGCACTGTGGCAGCTTCTGTCACAAGAACAAATTCCTTGTATGTGTAAACATACCTGTTCTCACCTGCTCATTCTGATTCTGATTATTATTTGCAATAATACCCATGCATTCTGTGTTGAACATGTCTGACATTAGCCTTACATTTATTATATGTAAGGCTGCTTTTAAGTATATTAATGACTAATTAAGCTTACTAGGTTCATAGTGTTTAAAAGATGAACATAAGTAACAGTAAGCAAAAATGTTCAAAAACCTATATCTACAGACCAATAAATCGGTAACAGTTCTACAGAAACAATTGTCACAATAAAAACAAATATGATGTGAACTTACTCTCAGCACATAGCCAAAAACAATATTTGTGAATGAACTTCAGTGTGAAGTCAACACTCAATTTAAGATTAATTACAATAAAACTGATATATTAAGCAGTTAGGAGTATGTCTGACCTTGGTCATGTCTGCTTCTTCTCCAAACACTAGCTCCGGACTGGGGGCCATTTCTTGCTTTATACAATCAAGTATAAAACTGTATAAAACTTGCTTTATACAGTTTTATCTGTTACCTATAAAGATCAGTGTGTAAGAACTGACATGTAAAGTTACTTAACATTCTATATTGCCATTTAAAAAGCATGCTTATTTTAAATTGTTGATAAAATAAAACAGTTTTCAAAAATTAATAAAATTCCAGATGTATGTTAAATTGTAGTCTTCATTTAGATTAGTTGTAATTAATTTTATTGTCACGTCTTAACAAGTCTTACGTAAATCACTCAATTCATGCAGAAGAGATACTTCCTGTTCCATTTATTGCCTTAAATTGATTGCCTTGCCATTGCAGCACCATTCGAGAAATCAACAATTAGTTTACAGTGTAGCATTTTCTTTTTTCCTGACCAACTATAAATTGACTTGGATACATTTTAAAGGACTCTTTTAAATGATGTTTTAGATGACATGCTTCCTTTTGCCAGCTGCGCTATGACTGTGACTCACAATACCTACCTCTATGTCATCAGTCGCTAGGACATACAGCTCAAGTTTAAACAAAATCACTAAATTCACTGAGTAGATATGAGCCTCTTCTGTTTCCTTTTTTTGCCGTGATCCACTGGAGTGTTGAACAAAACACCAAACTTTATTCACACATCTCTTCCATCTTGCCCAAAAATATTTGTCAATACCAGCAACATCTGTGCCATGTGAACAAGTTCTTTCTAAAGCAGGAGTTTTGTGCAAAAAGAGAAATCATTTAAATGCTAAAATACTCGAACAATTTTGGTTATTAAATAAAAACCGATAATGCTATTGCTGTTTTGTTGTTGTCACTTTCACTCACAGAATAAGGTAACAAATAAATGGAATTGAATAATGTTTTCTTACAAACCACACCTGACTCTTAAAACAGCTTTTTCATTATGGGGTTCCATTTGTGCCAAAAATCTGTCAACTGTGTTGTACAATATATTTGTCTATATCCACTGTCATTACCTATGTTTATCTGCTTTTAGTATGCATTTATATATGTGTCTTCTGTATATGTCGTCCTACCCGTCATATAACAACTTGTACCTTTTAATATCATAATACTTTGAAGAATACAAAACGTCATATATGGTTAACAACAATCTGAATGCTGGTCTTATTACCTGCACATTTTTAAAACATTTTCTAAACTCATGTTGTTACATAAAATATATAAATTAGCCTACAGCAGCATGTTATATTAAATGCAAAATGCATTATGCATACAAAGTAAAAATGTGCAGGTAATAAGACAAGCATTCAGAGCATTGTTAACCATATAAGATGTTTTGTATTCTTTAAATTATTATATTAATTATTATATTATTATATAAAATTATTATAAAACATAGGTAATTACAGTGGATATAGACAAATATATTGTACATCGCAGTCGACACATTGTTGGCACAAATGGAACCCCATACTTCATCCGTCATAACAATACCACTTCATTTTGCTAGTGTTTTGTAGACAGCTTTAATGACAAAAGCTTCAAACAATAAAAATCAAAAATTGTTTTGTAAAATGTCATTGCCTTTGGGCCTAGATGACATTACCTTTACATGGGTTTGACCATCAGGTGTTGCCAGCACGTGTTGTTATGAATGTTTTGAAACAGTGAACCATTTTGCAAAAAAATTGGTTCGATTTGAAGCTTTGAAAAGCTTAGTTTCTCCCTTCACTAGGTGTCACACATACCTGCTGAAGTCTGTTCTCTGTACACGTGTCACTATTGAAGTGTTCACTTTGACTAGGCCTCAGCTGCAGTTTGTGTTACTAAGACAGTGAAATCAGTTTAACACCATCACACCCACCGAAACATCAGATTATGCTGAAATAGTCACATTAACCAAGTCTTTAGCAGCTGCATTAAACATCGCTGGCAGATCATCTATATTCACCACGTGGGCGCATGTCTTTATCCAGCCAAATCAGTGATGAATCATTCTCATATTTTTCTGGGTAATGTAATTCAGTTATTACAGGAGAATCAACAAAATAGAACCTCATTTGTTGGTATGCTTGTGGTTGTACGAATTTTGTTGTTTCATGTTTCTGACTGACTTACCTTCTCTGAAAAAGGTTATAGATTAAGTAGGTTAGATAAAAAATGTATTCAGTTGGTATAGTATTTCACAACAAAAGCAAACCAAATATATGCCTTAAGTGTAAACTTAAACTGCTTTTCTTTTGAGGGGGTGGGGGTAATTAATGGTTAATGGTAATTTTTAAATTAAATCTATCATTTACATCAAAAAGAGTTGTTTGTTTAATATAATCTGTTTAATCATGTTTTAATACATTTTAATAAAAAAATGTCATTTTGTAATACTTTTAATCAGTGGTGGAAATTCACTGGAGGAGACCATAGAGGCAAAACCATAGATGCAAAAAATCCCACTATATTTATGTAAGAAATGTGCATAGAATTAGGAGGCTATATTTGGATAAAATATGTAAATCTTCTACATTTTCAACTGGAACTCTGTCCCCGCTTAATATTCATGCCCTGGTCTAAATCACACAAGTCCTCTTCCCCATTTCCAGCCCTGCCATTATAGGGAACAGTGTGTGTTTAAACCATGGTTTAAACACACACCTGTTCATCTTGCTAATCTTTGAGCAAACGTACTTACCTAATGAAGCAAAAGGTAAAATGGTATAAAAATTAAATACATTAGCATACTAACATAATTATCAAATAAAGAAAATCTCTTCAGAACACAATCATATTTGCTCACAGACCTGACTGACAGAGAATGGTTTATATTCCTATACCTATACAGCAACATTGTTAGTATGGGATAATGCCAGGAGAACCCTGGTACACCTAAATTACTTCAATGGTCGCGCAAGACCATGCTGTTCCAAATGTACATCAGGTTATATTGATGTTTATATTTTGATAACTATATAGCCTATATATGAATGTATATGTTTATAGGTAAGTCAGTCTGAAATATGAAACAGTAAAACTTGCACTATCACAAGTGTACGAAAAAATGGCGTCTCTTTTAAACGTTGAATATTGAAAATGAAAAATATTTTGAAACACCATTCAACCAATAGGTGGAAGTATTGCTTCACTGTTGTTTCAAAACATTCTATTCAAGCATTCATGTAAAAGATAAGTTTCTAGCTGTTTTTTTTTTAATATTTTAACATTTTAACACAAGTTGTTTGGTTGTTATTTATTTTTCTAGTTACAAAAGTCTTCTAAGTGGGAAAAAGTCTTTAAAGTATCTGTTGCCACCATCCGTAAAACATATAAAACAAAACCAACTAAAATTTAAATTTAGTTCAAATATTACACATAGATAGTTTAGGGAGTTGCAAATACCTCGGAGAGTATTTATTAATGTATTTATTAATGGCTACTGTACTGTTTTCATTGTGAAAATTCGTGATTTTAGACTGTATCACTGCTGTGGATCAGTCTGTGCCAAAAGGAGTGAACATTTTTCATTTCATCATGTGTACCTCATTTATGATATGCAATAATAATGGACACAGAATACACATTTCAGAACTGTAATATTTATTCCAAAATAACATCTTTTTCACACAGATACATGAATTTAGTCTACAGTTCTGCAAACTGCAAAACAGCCATTAATATTTTTAAAGTTGATTCAATTCCTGTTGAATCAATTTTTATTGAACCTCATCATAGAAAACGATTAATTGTATAATGTATATAAAGTAACACGAGTCTGGGCATTTGAAATGAATGTATAGAGTGAGTTCTATAGTAAATTCTATAAATGCATTTGTTTGCCAAATGGACAGTCTCAATTTGGCATGATTAACAACACCCTTAGCAAAGCTGGCACACAAGCACAATTTTATGAGCACCAAAGAAATGCAGGCATTGTACAAGTATTGTACTTAAGAAAATCCAGTCACACATTCTGTACATACTTAAAGTGAAGTTATATTTGTCAATGTATGGTAACACCATACCTGAAATGTGACCTCTGCATTTAACCCATTCAGTGAGTAGTGAACACAGACACACACACACACACACACACACACACTGGAGCAGTGGGCAGCTATCATTGTAGCACCCAGAAAGCAAGTGGGGAAAGGTGCCTTGCTCAAGGGCACTTTAATGGTTTCCTGCTGGCTGTGGGAATCAAACCTTTGACCTTTGGGTTACAAGTCTGACTCTCTATGACTGCCCTTATGATTATTTTTATTCAGGTTTCCTCTCCTTTATCATCCCCATTCATCGATAATGTTTTTATGTATTTTACAAAACAAGTATTCCTGTATTTCCTATATCTGTCATTATTATAAATCAAAGCTCTCTATCAAAGATTTAGGACTGAAAGATTGAAAGATTTAGGACTATACCATCCAAAATGAAGATGAATACATCTGCGTCATTAATTAAATGCAGAAACTAATTGAATTAAACAGTATAATGATGAATAAAGCAGGTGAACTCAACTGTTGTGACCAACTCAGAAACACAGAAGCACCACAATGTAACAATGAGATATCCAACATACCCAAACACTGTACACAAATACAATTATCCAAAATATCACTTTGGATTTTCTAATTATTATTATAACAAATCTAAATTACCAAAGGAAAAAACAACCTAACATTGCTGTTTTTGTTGGTTATTTTCTGTTTTTTAACAGGTAAAGCAATTTATAAAAAGAGAAAATAAAGACAGATAAGCAGGACATGTGTGGAAAGCTGTACATATGGCTTGCTCAAATTACACAGGGTTCAAAGATTTTACAACATATTTTTTTTTTTGTAATGTTTTTTAAAAATTGGTGACTACAATCTCTTACTCTTTTAATTTTACAAACACTGACATCGTACCTCTATGAAAAGTTCCTGACATAAATAAGCAACATAAAAAAACCTTCAAATAAAAATAAGTCAAGCTGCATTTGTTTTTTTTTCCTATTTGCTGCACAAAAAGTACAAAACTCCCACTGATTCTCAGTGATATAGTCATCGTTGTGGACTGTAGCAATGATAACCTTCTCAAGGGTTCTCAAGAGTTTTTTCAGAAATATTGCAAACAAAATCTTCAGTGTCCTATGCACAATGCACTCACCTATTGCATCAAACTTTTAATATTATTTTAATACGACTTTGTAAGGAATGACATTTTATTTGATTGTAAAGTTGCTAACAAAGTGCATCTGTTTGTAAGTGCAGCTATAAAGCCAACCAGTGTTTCAGGGAAAAGTGCTCATATGGCTGGTTTATATTTTAGTGTAAATTGTACCCTGCAAAAAGGCCATCCACCGATTAAGACATTAAAGTATACGTTATAAAAGTAAAACAGTCATTTTGTATTTGAAAACCACAGTGTGCACCAATACCCAAGCAGTATTACCATGTCAGTTAGACGCAGAGCCTATTATGGCTATTTTCCTTAAATTCTTATGTAGACCCATATATTGTGATTTAAACTATTGAGTGTTTTTCTTCTTTTTACTTAACATATCAAAAGCTATGTAAATTTGGCAAATTTTGTTAATGGTTGTGCCACAGGTTCAAAATATCAACAAAGGTCAAACTTTAATTATACAAGGTGACTTTTTAATTATACAAGATCTAAGTCTTGATAAAAGTGAATGATGCAATCTCTTCCTGTTTTTTTACTGACTTTAATTTCTCAAGTGTTCTGTATAAAACCTCCCCATCCTTCACAGCTGAAATAGCTAATGGAATTTGCACATTTAAACATCAACAAAAATTCTCTCTTGAAACATTGTGGAAATTGAGGAAATTAGCCCTTGAGGGGTCTCTTTATAGAGGTGAGATTCTCTCAAATCCCAGCTGTGCTCTGGAGACCGTGAGAATTTTCCTTCAAAGCGCCAACAGGGTGGGAGAATTAAGGGAATCTGAAGACTGATCGCCACTGCTGCTGCTGCGTCGGTGAGCTTTGGAGCAGGACTCTGATGAGGGTGAGGGGTTCTCGGGTTGCAGCAGGTTGGGGTAAGTGAAGATAAGGCTAGGGTTACAGGGGGTGGAGACAGGTGTGGAGGCAGCCACTACGGGCGTGTTGAGGCTGTCTCCATCAGAACAAAACATACTGCCACCCAGGCAGATTGGTTTAAAAACGGAATACTGGACTTGTCCCTCCTCCTCCTCCTCATCTTCCTCCAAAGGCTCCTGCTTCACCACCACTGGGTTGAGGGTGCTCATTAGGCCCCGGGAAGCCAGGTTGGAGCGCATAGTCAGAAGAAGGGGTGCACACTGCTGGGTGTGGGATAGCTTGCATACTGGGTTGTGGGCCACTAACATAAACTCTAACTTGACTTTTTCCTTCTGCAGTTTCTCAATTTCCTTCTGCAGGTCAGCCTTCTCCTCCTCTAATTTATCTGTCTCCTGCATTCAAACAAGACATAGAAAAGATGTGCTGCATTAGTACAGTATTCACAGCAAGTACATTGCATAGGTATCTAATTTAATTAGACATGACAGGGTAAATCATTTTGGGATAACCTATAATAAACTAGACCAATCTTATTTTTCTTCTTTTAGTAAATAATCATGAGTAATGACTGAGTAGACTGATTTTTAAGGCACACCTGATTGTGCATAAACCTACATGTCATCCATTCCCAAACCTTGTCCTGATTTTCAGCTCGCAGAGCAGTTTAGCACAGTAAAAGGCACACCCAGCCAACAACCCAAGCAATTATTCCCCAATCAAACTTGAGCTGTTGACATTCCTTTTTTAAATAATGTCGGATGCCTGATGCAACACCATGACACAAATTAAACACAGGTTTTTTCAAACAACTGCTGTATCTTGTGAGGTTTAATGTGTAAGTGAAAAGAGCGCCGTAAGTTTATACAATGACACAACAATGTGATTAAACAATGAAAGATAGGCTGTATTACAGTCTGAGTTCTTTGACTCATTAATCTAAGAGTCTAAGAGGAAAGAGGAAACTAAAATCAAAACAACTGTTGCAATTACTAAGAAAGTAACAGAAAGAATGTGTGCTTTGGAAGAAAGCAACTAGTTATTGTACTAGATACAGTTCCTTATTTGGTGAGGAATGAAGCAGCAGTGGGAAGGGAAGATAGCAGCATGTGGACTTTGATGGTTAGCTGTTTCCTATATCAGAACAACAATATAAGAACAACATCAGAAGTTTGCTAAATCCAAACCCCTGTAGCACATTCCTCCCTCATATTCCAGGTCTGACATCCTAAGAAATGCAATTATAAAGCTAAGTAGTTCAATTACAGCCTGCATTGTCTAGGACTTGGGGCATTTTCACGTCTACCAGACAACACTACTCTTCGTGACTGTTAAAATGTGGCTTTTCAGAATCTCTTTAGTTTTGAACATCGGGAACTATCTGAATATGAGCTCTGAGATAATTGTGGGCATTTGGTAGTTATGTGTTTCATTGTGCATGTAAATTTAGGGAATGTGTGTTAATAAAGACAGTTGTGAACTCACCCCTTGCAGCATCTCAGTCAGTTCTCTTCTCCGGTTCCGGCATTTTGCTGCAGCTAGTTTGTTTCTTTCTCTTCTAACTCTTCTTTTTTCTTCTTCCTCTGGAGTGAGCTGCCCACAAAATTAGAGTGAGAACTTCCACAGGGAATAACAATGTGCGAAGCAGTAAACTTTTTCATATATTTGCTTATAACTATGCTTCCCTCTGAAATACAAAGTCATTATTTAATAGATTTCGCTAGAACATGCTTGTTTTGTGGTATATTTAAACAGGTTTTGTTGGTTTGGTGTTGTTTATATGCCTAAATGCAATACTAACCTGCTCGTCTCTCTTGCGGTGCCCTTGGGCATCGCCAATAGATCGGATGACCCCGGGCCTTCTGAGGGCAGTGTGACCAAGAAGGCTCGGGCCACTAGACACTGACAGGCCATACAGGTGAGGCCGGGAGTATGGGTTAGACATAGAGGTGATTACTGTAGGCTGAACCATCCACTGCAGGTCCTGACTGGAAGTTATGGTATTAATGGTTGGAATAAAGGCATTGCTAGAACCAGGCATGTCTATTCTGTACTTCTGTAAAGAAAATGAAAGGTGTGGATAAGCACAGAGCCGAGAAAGTTTCAGATTGAGTAATTAGTGCCCAGCCTTGACAAATATTGACATTTAGTATGATTCATCTTTGGTCTTTGTTAATACTCTCCCCCCTAGTAAACCACTTTTTGGGTGTTTTACAAATCCCCATGATGGCAGCCTAATGACTCATTCCACATGCTATCTCACATGGCACCCTCTTTTCCACTTGACCCCAGAGCGACGGGGTGACACACATTGTGAATCATGGGAAAGCCCACAACCCATCTCGACAGAAGCCAACCAGGGTTAGATAATAGCCTCTGTGATGCAATGTACAACGTTATCTTTACTCTGAGAGAATTTTAACAGTCTTTCTACAAGACAAAATGAAACAAACAATTATCTTTTTCAAACAATCCTTAAAAAAATGTTTTCAGGTCTTTCAGGCACAGCTTGCCTTTGTTGCCAATTTTAAGGACAGGCTTTTAACTTTTGAGGTTGTCTGTAAAATATTATTAGATTATTGTAACAAACAAACATCTCGTTTTAAAGCATAGGTTAGTAATCTTATTATTTTTTGTTTATTTTACTTCCATGTTCTTGCAGTGAGTGAATATTAGAGACAAGAACAGGTGTGCTAATTTCAATTTTGTTACATGAATTAATATTATTTATAAAATGCTTAACAGCATTAAACTTTGTTCGCATTAATTTATATTTAAAATACATACACTACCAGTAAAACATTTAGTATAAACACAATCACTTTATTTATCATTTTTCTACATTTTAGAATAATAATAATAAACCCATCAAAACCATGGAATAACACAATTGTATATTATGTGGATATTATGTTGTGACTAAAAGTATCCAAAATAAAATAACCCTGTTATATTTTTAGCATCTTCAGTGTAGTCACCCTTTGCCTAGAATTTGCAAAATCGTACACTTAACATTTTATCATCCAGCTCCTCCTTCCAGTCTCCACCTGGAAAGCTTTTTAAACAGTATTAAAGGAATTTCCATCTATGCTGGAATCTTTTTGGCTGCTTTTTATACATTATTTGGTCCAAGTAATCCATTTAAAAAAAATTAAAACAAACATTTTGTTTTTAATTAAAGAAATTAATACGTTGGCACAATTATATTTTTTCTAGTAATTACACTGAAACACACCTTTAGATTAAAAGATTTTTAAGATCATAAGAAACATGTCAAGTGATCCTAAATGTTTGACCGGCAGTGTAGGTACTGATATGTTAAGGTTAATATAATGCTTGCTAAAGACTTAACTAAATATTACAAAAATATTCAGATTCATATACTGCCATAATTTAATAAATGCTATAAAACTGCTTCATCTATGCCAGTCATCCGGGAAGCTGAAATAGGTTCGTGCCAGCACATTCCATCCACAAAATTCCAGTCCATTCACACATTCCTGGTAGTATTTTAACGGGAGACTTGTGACAGAAAATGTCTACTGCAAATTATTTTGAGATGAGTGAATGACTACTGAGATTGTTGGCCAAACAATCTCAGTAGTCATTGCATGTATTAAAAACAATTGTTACATAAAATAAGGGTCTACAGTCAAGTCTCACTTAAATATTTAATTTTCACTGAAGTTTTCCTTTGTTTCTTTAACATGGTACAGATTATTGTTCTATACCTCAATGCTTCCTCAATGGAAATATTCTGACACTACCCTGAATTCCCTTGAAGCACTGTTTGTTTAATTAGGGCCCAACCACTGGAAGTGCAAAGGCCCTATTGTTTTCCTTAGGATTATTATTATGATTATTATTATTATATTCTTTTTCAAGGTTTTTGCACACACTTCATAGCGGTCAGCCATTAGGCGTGGACAAAAGCTTAGACATGGGCGTGGTGCGGGTGGTTCTGTGATGGGGTTAGTTTTACCAACAGTCACCAGACTTTCAAAATTACATTCATTAGCTCCGCTCAACAGGATGTTGGCCCTTTTGGATTGTATGTGTACTCCTAGGGAAATTATTGGATTGTCACCAAATTTGGCAAATATTATGCAAAGATATTGAAGACGCTAAATTACCAAGGAATTTTTGATATCCTGATCGGTTTTGCTATGGTTAGGCCATCAATTTACAGCAATGAATTGAACAGCAAATGTCTCATACTCATCACTGAGTGATTTCGTTCAAACTTTCGTTTGGTCCTAGGGACTGACAACACAGAGATAGCTATTGTGAGTCACAGTAATAGCAGCAGAAGGAAGTGTATCACTTACATCAGAATTACTTACTTTCACTTTAAAATAGTCCTCAGTTATGTTCAGAAATAAATGCAGGTGACACCTATGCACTGTTTTCTAAGAGGCAGGTGGCAATGCGTCTATCATCACTGGTTGCAGCTATATATTTTTCAAGGTTTTTGGGGTTTTGGGTCCCTAACATTCTTTAAAAACTCTAAAAAACTCTTTAGTAGCCAGGCAGAGTGGTATGTGGCACAAAAATAGATCCATTAGATACATTATACACTACCAGTCAAAAGTTTAGAAACACTTGACTTGACATCTGAAGACATTTGATTAAACAGTAAAAATAAAAATATAATATAATTGTACCAACATATTAATTTCAATTTAATTTTTGTTATTAGAAAACTACAATTTAAAAAAATGTTTTTGAAATAGATGATTTGGACCAAATAATGAAGAAAAAGCAGCCAATAAGAGCGCAGGATAGAGGGGAACTCCTTCAAAACTCTTCAAAAATCTTCTCAGGATGATTCCTCAAGAAACTGGATGATATATATCCTATTTTTCTGTATTTTTAATTTTCTTTAGTCACAACATAATTCCCAAAGTTAAATTTGTGCTATTGTATAGTTTTGATAAGTTTACTATTGAAAAATGAACAAAGAAAAAGTAAGTGTTTCCAAACTTTTGACTGGTAGTGTACATACATACACACACCCAGATGAAACTTGGTACATGTATTGTACCAAACAACTTTCGCACTGGCATCCCTTAGCTCTACCCAGCAGGAAGTCAGCCATTTTGGTTTTTAGAAAAGTGCATACTGTGAACTTTAAAAAACACCTCCTAGGGATTTCATGTGATTTTTACCAAACTTGAAGAACATTGGGCAAAGACACTGAGGATGCTAAACTGCAAAGGGATTTTTGATATCTCAAACAGTGTAGCCATGTCGAAATGATAAATTATGGTGAAAAATGGAAAAGTCTCAAATATCTACAGCATGCATTAAGCATTTAACATTAAACATTAATCCTTAATGTTGCCATGGTAATGCACCAAATTTTAAAATCACATTTAGACCTTCTTGGGGTGCTTAATATACTTGAAATGGCATGAAATTTGGCACACACATCATAGTGGTCAGCCATTACACGTGTACAAAAGCTTAGACAAGGGGCTCTATAGTGTGCCCTTTGACTAAAGTGATGGAATTAGTTTTACCTACAGTCAACCAGACTTGGTACATGTAAAGTTTTCATCAAGCCAGACAACTTTTAAAACTACATTCATTAGCTCCATCCAGCAGAAGAAGGGCCATTTTGGATTGAGTGTGGATTTTTTTTGTCAATTTTAGGCTCCGAATTTTTAAATGTTCCAAATGAAATAAAGGGATTTATGGGATTCTCACCAAACTTTTTATGCCAAACTTTTTTTTAACACAAAAATATTATGCCAAAACATTAAAGATGCAAAATTGTGAAGGGAATTTTTGATCTCAAACGTGGTTGCCATGGTGAGGCAATACATTTATTGCAAAAAATGTAAACAGGGAGTGTCTCATATGTTCTGCTAAAGCTCATATGTTCTGCTAAAACAAGTTGCTAAAGCTCCCATTCCTTTTAACCACTGCCTGTTGTCAGGGTAAGATGTGGACTGGAAAATACGGCTGGGTGTTGATGTAGAAACTACTAGAATTAAATCATATATAGTTATTCACAGAAACATATAACTTATTATAGTTTGTGCAATAAAGCATCATGAATGCATTCAGAATACCTTTATTATGCAGGTATGGTTTAAAGTGCTATCAAGTTATTTTTTTATTATTTTTTCTAGTTTTGTGAGATTGCTCTCTATGCCCAAAGGACAGGTGTTTTCAGATAAACAGTAAGTGCACGTTCTGAGGTTTAGTAAACATAGCTGGAACCCCCGGAAGTGTGGCATCCTGCGGCCACTATGTGCGCAATCTCCGTGGATTTGTTTCACATTACGCACACCATGCATACCACCCACGCCACTGCTACTCTTATCTGTCGAGATGTCTAGCTAATTCCACGGAAACATAATGTTATGAGGGCCAACGTGCACTATCGCAACAAAATGATAAATTGCAAAAGGGAAAAATCCCCTCTGAAAAGGGATTTTATACATTGTACGAGGATGCAAAACCCATTTTACATATATCCGTCCTCCATACACTTACTTTGGAAAAATAACCTAAAGCAATTCTGAGAAACAGAAATGTAGTGATAAAGAAAGACGAGAAATGGATGAATAAAAACAAGTCTGTGCGCATGGGCTGTATTAATGTACTTCAAATCTGTCTCCATAAGCCAAAAGCTCTGTATTTAAGCGCAATACAAAGTCAGAATGCGACATTCGATAACTATGACAGACACTCCTGGAGGTATAGAAAGTTTGGTAACATTTTACACGTATTACTGTTAATTACATTAACGAATGATTAGTTTGGAGATCAAAATGTTTGTGTAATGTACGTATGTAAAGAGATCAAGTGTGAAGAGAATAAACTGTAGATGAATACGATTGTATTTATAACTTATGCGAACTGCATAAAGATAAGTACCTGGTAGTTGGAAGTAGGGATGGGGCTGGTGTTCGGCTGCGCCGGTGAGCTAAAGCTGTCGCGAGATTGTGTCGTTGTATCGTATGTCCCGGTGTAATCCTGGTACATGATCCAGGGAAAGTGGAGGAAATTTCAGGTTGATACTGAATTCCCGCACGATCAGAGTGTCTTCAGTGACAAAAAAAGGCTCTTCATAGCTAAATGATTCATTTATGCCTAATTTAAAAATAATATCCAAAACACTATTTAATGGTCTGTGTAGTAATGTCCGGGTACAGTAGTATTCTATTATAAGAGAAGCCAAAGCTCTCAAATATTTCTTAAATAGTCCAATAAAAATTCCGTTGTACAACTAATGCCTAATAATCATAGATACTGAGATGTTCTACAATAACAAATGAAAAAAATATGTGAAGCACCTACTTTTCTTCGGTGAACTCTGTGCTCTCGCAAGTTGAGTCCTGTCCCTATAACAGTGACTCACGGCAACGATGAGTGTACCGCTCTGGACTTTGTTGAACTGATTTTGGTGACTAGGTGGACTTCTGCGGGTCACGCCGTTTGATGACTCACTTCAATGGTATTACTCCGCAAATCTGCTCATCAACGCAAACTACAGTCTACTCGTCACCGCCTTCATATCTCTTACAACAAAATAGGGGTGCTCAATACGTACTTTGTTACATGATATGTCCCGTTTGCCAAGACATGATAACCAAAGCAAAAAGCAAAAATAGGAATCTGTGCGAATGAAAGTTGCAAAATCATTTTCACGCAAGAATGTAGTCAAATGTGCTTTAGTTTATATAGATGCACTTACTTTCTACTCCCAAACCCATTACTCATTTGGTTTGGACCATTGACGCATGTTTCCAAAAATGGGCAGTTGCGTCAGCTCACACCGCATGGGTTTCCTTGGTAAAGACATGTCAGGGATTCCCTCCCCTCTCTCCCCACCTTTACTTTTCACTGAGTGGTCTGTGGACACATGCTCTGGGGTCTCGAGTGCACGAAAAAAACCAGTGAGAACGTGTTGAAGTGATCGCTGATTTAATAGAAAGCGGCCAAGGAGCTACTGCTGTACAGATGTTGCACTCCAAACCACAGTGCCCTTGAATTTGCTTGCATGCTTGCGCTACTCCTTTAACATCTGTAATTTGGACACAATTTAAGGAAATGATTTTGTCTTTTGCAATCAGATTTACTTTTAAATAGGTTCGTTGTTTTAGATATATACATTTAAATATAAGCTTTTTAATCAGACCTGTTAACAATTCATGTTTCATAAAGAATCTTAATATGGAATTGTTTTGACTCCAGACTGAATAAGGTTCATCATTATGGCTCATAGAACAGATGAATGTCTCCAGTAATACAACAAAGTTTATTGGGGTAGGGGAACAGCAAATTAATTTAGTGTTCAGGCTCCAAACTAAGTCCAGGTGTATAGGATTTGGGATTTTTGCATGTTGTGAGCAAATGTTGCCTTTTTGCAAATATGCATTATCAACAACCATAAGAAAAAGTGACCTGTTTGAGAATGAGTTATTCATTTTGAGTTAAGGTATACAGACATACACTAGTGAACACTGATGTTCACGGATGTACTCATAATCAGGTGTACACAGCTGTTATAGGTAAAATACAACAACAAATGAATAGACGATTAAATGTTATATTTTGTCATATTACAATGTATGCTCTGAGTATAATTGCATATGCAAAATATAAAAGTATGCAAGAACAAAAATGAAAAAGAAACAAAAAACTGTACATGTACTTGTTTTTCATGCCCTTGTGGGTGTGTTCTTTATACTTTTCTGTTATCTGATCTGATAGCTGAACATTTAAAAAAAACAGAACAGGAGTGTTCTCACTGGTCATGCACGTCACTCGTCTGGCACAGTTATGATCTCTTGAACAAATAAATAACTTAGCAGAATGGAAATTGTATTTTCTTGTCCAAAAGTGCAGGGATAAGATATAAGCAGTAAAACTGTTATGAGACCTAGATACATTGTACATGTAAATTTATGACACTTCAGACAAGTCACAACTTGACCTGACATTTATAAAAAAAAAACATTGTTCTGACAACTTGTATTAACCTTTCAGTTAAAATCTACCTTCATCATTTTGCTTCAGTATATGCTTGTGTTTTTTATTGTCTTCACTTGTTAACACATGAGCTTAAGACAGAAAAACTAATTTATGAAGGTGGGTACACTGTGGGTACACACAGAAAAAACACTGTAATTGGAGTCAAAAAAATAGTTACTGAGATGTATTGCATGTGACACTTCAGAATAAAATTACCATGGTACATGCCCTAAAAAACTAGCATTACATTAGTTTAGTTAGTTTTGAAGCCAATTAATGACCCACTAATTTATCTTTTTCAGACAGGTTCCTTCTACAATGGATTAAATGGATAAATGGATTAGCTTCTTAACCCAGATTTTATATGAGACGCATTCACACGTTAATCTGATAACCTCTACAGCCCCTGGATGCACGTGCTAAAGGGTATCGTACAATACAGGAACATAATACTCATGACCCAGGCTATAATAAAGTGCTTAAAACACAAAGAATATTCTTCAAATTTGAGGTAAATTAATTTACATATGAATTAATGACATGAGGCAAAACAGGGATTAATTCCCGAAACATTATAGTTATTATATATAGGTATTACCACCACTTGTGTCTTTCAACATAAAGGAATTACTTGTTGATGCAGAGATGCATTTCGCATTATGAATAGATTTGGTGGTACTGGGCGGCCTGTCTGGGAGTCTCGGGTGGAGGCTGGTGAGTAAATGCTTCATGGATTATTGAATGAGAACACAATTTAATTAGTGATTTAATGACCTCCTAAAATTGTTTTTGCAGGTTTACCTTGCAACTAATGTAGAGCAGTCTGAAATAGAAGAAAGCCATAATGTAAACATTGCAGGCCTAGACGGAATATGAAACTTGGAGGCAAGAACATGAATTCATGCTGGAACATTTTGATTGACTAAACCATTCACAATATAGAAAAAGTAGGAAACATGCCCAGGTTTGTCTATAGTATATAATCTCCCTGATGTATGATAAACTTGTCTAAGCAGTAAATGCAACAGAAATAACTCATTTTTAAAAACCTCCCATTATGGCACCCTATGGGCCAAAATAAGTCTTTCAAAATTCCTCCACATAAAAAGCGTTGTCTCATTAAAAATAGGGCATTCCAAAAGTATGTTTTTACATTTAAGATTGTATCACAATACTGGCATTTTGGAGCAGCCTCGCCTAGGTAAATGTCCATGAGTGAGTCTAGAGTGGCCAATACGACATTTTGTATAAATTATGTTGTCATGTCTTGAGTTAAAAGCATAAATAGAATTTCTTCCTACTATAGGATAGATTTAAAAAAAATGTATTATTTGGGCACTGATCCCATTCTGCTTGCCGTTTATTTAGAACATAGCTGTTAATTAGTGGTTTCAAGTCTGAAGGTGGGATTTTGCACTCTTTAATTCTTCCAGTAAGACCTGTTTTGGTGACTTTGTCTGCTTGTTCTTTTCCAAGAAGGTCAACATGTCCTGGGATCTAGCAGAAAACTATATTGTAAAAGTTTCTCTGTAGTTCATTCACTTTAATCAAAATGTCAATAATAATGGAATGTTCCAGTTTAAAAAACTTTAATGCTTATAGACAAGATTTTGAGTAAGTAAATATGACATTGTGTTCTTCAGTTCATAATGTAATTGTCTAATTACGACTGCTGCTGAAACACGACTGTCCATTTTTGATCCATCTATGTATATAAGTTTATGAGAAGGGTAAAAGTTTCTTACGTCAGCAACTTGTTGCTGATATGTATATGGGAAAGTATCAGCTTTCTTATTTATGGCTCAGATCCAAATTTATGCTTTTATTTGCTTGTCAACTGATAAATCTACTCCTAGATTTTCAACACCTGCTTTCTATAACCAAGTGTCTGTGAAGTGCTCAAACACTATTGCATGCATTCAAACTTTTAAAGATGTAAACCACATCAGTCTTACTATTCTATGTGTATGTTGGTAATTGTTTTAAGTGTTCACTAACATGAAACTCAGGCAAGGGGGGCTTTAAAGAACTAAAGAAAGACTGAACATTGGTCTTTATTGTGAAAGGGTCCTCTCGTAAAGCTGGAGTGTTTGATCAAGGCAAGAATGACCAATGACCAACAGTGAGCTGTTACTTCAACAGGGCAGTAGAGGAAAGAGAGTAAAGCTGTTTTGGAAAGATGTGTATTATGAGCTCTATAAAGCTCTGACAAATAAAAATGACTACTTGACTGATTGTTTTATGCTAGTATTTAAGCTATAAGCATGAGAGATTGTGTTATATTTTGAATGTGCTGTTAGGCATACTGTACAGTGGTAATTTTGCAACTTTTTAAGCCATGACATTATTCAAAATATAGCATGACCTCCAGTGCTTTTTATGCAAAGTAAAGACTTTTGAGAATATTAAAGTTTTCATAAAATTTTAGCTCTTTTAATCGGGACAGATTAAGAAAGAGGAATGAAACTGTGCAGAAGATGTGTAATCTCTGCGCAGTACTTTAGGAAAGAACACAAGTTTAAATGCTATGTAGAATATAGCTGGCAATAATAATATGTTATGTTATATATATATATATATATATGTATGTTAATAATAATATGTTATTAATTGCATCATCTAATCATGTAAGAGACTGCTGTAAATCTCAAACAGAACAGGCCATGCTAACTCGAGAACTCCAGTCTCTACACACATGACCAGTTGGGACAGGAGTTTAATTTTACTTGCCTCTACCTGCCTTTTTGTATAACACCCAATATTAAGCATAAAGAACAGGATAGATGAGACAGACACTTCTTTCACTTTACAGACAATAAAACAGCACACTTAGTGTTAATGTGACTAATCCATTTAGTCCATAGCAGGAGGATTCATTGGCTAATCACAGTTATCATTATTCTAGATGCAAAAAAGAACAATCATGGGGCAGAGACTCTCTGTTGTTTACTTCTTTGGAGTATCCTTTCTGTTTGGTTAAATAGAAGCATAATGTGAGTGTGAAAAAGTGGAAAATTTAATTAAGCAGCTGAGGGGGTTTAAGGCACTCGGCACAAGCATTCCATTGACTTCCCTAATTCTTGGGTGCACTTTCTATGCTTTTACATTCAGAGGTCAACATTTTACAGCTGTGTTGCTGTTTTAGTTGCATACTAGAAAGCACAAATGCAGCATTTTGCATCAAACACTAACTAATAGGCATTGTTTGTTTTGTACTTTATACAAACTAAAGTTTCACAGTACTTTTGACTTTCCATGTGGAAAAAAATTATGGTAAAATGTACTTTTGATTGGATTACCATTGTTGAAAGTGGTTGTGAAATGTCAAAAAATGCACAACTATAACTGAACACTGTTGCCTATTGGTTTAGTAAAATGAGTTCAAATCTCCATAATGTATTGCCTTTAATGGTTTATTGCTTTAAAAACAGCAGCAGCAGCAATATGATAGAAGACACAAATGTTCAATAAGTGAGGAATAATGTAGTCATTCGGTTGCTATTGTAAAATAACACCAGACAAGGTGAACAGGACCCCAATGCAAAGGGTAAGGACAAGAAGACTCACAGTACCTGAATGACCTTGTGTTATGGTTTTAGGTTGTTGTTATTTGGGAATAACATTACAATAACCTTGGAATGTTGCAAAAGGCTGGTAAGAATAAATATTCCAGAGCTCTATGTAATCACTTTTTACACTCAATTATGGTTTATTAGACAATTACAATAAACAATTCTTTCACCTAGTTATAAAAAGCAGCTCATTCAATCAACCAAGATTCAAAACTATCCATCTTATAAAAGTTTGATACAATTTCTGATAAAACAAATAACAAAATAAACATTCAGCAGCCAGGCAGCACCACACATAAAAACAAGGATGAATGCACAAAGAGGAACATGGAAGGGGATAAAATCATAAGTCTCAGGTTTGGAAAAGTTGTTAGAAATTTTTGTACATGTTGGATTTTCAAAATATAATGCATGTTCTAAAAATAATTAATCTCAAAAAATCTTGCTCAAAAATGAGTTTGCAAGAGTCACAAGAAGTGACCATATCCTTAGTCACTGAAACGTAGACATTTCATTCAAAATGGAGAGCTCCTTGCCAGGGCTGAGGCACCTGAGAGGTTTGCTGCTATAAATCCATGACAGATTTAAACTGAATGCCTATGATTTGCGACCTAGAGGAAGATGGGAAGAAAATATGCATTTATCTTGTCATCCCCTCATCATAACTCAAAGAAAATAGGGAAAAAAAATAAAACAAGCCCCTACAACATAAGTGCATTTGATTCGGTTATTATAGCTGTCTTCTGCTTTTTGATTCATGGCTATGAGGAGAGTAATTAGCAATTAACAATCAGGGCTTAATGAATGTCTTAGAAGGTATTATCAAGCAAAGGTGAAAACACATCTTGCATGCTAATAAAGCAAGAAATATCCTTGCATTGTTAAATAAAAAAAGTAATTCTCTCATTTCCATGACATCTCAGGGGTTATTTCTCCTGCAACAGTTAAAACAGGCTCCAACAAAAGACTTAAAATCCCATCCCAGACATGGCTCGAAAACCCAGCCGCATTGAGTGCCACCATAGCTAAAATCCACCATCCTCAATCCCCTTCACTTCCCTACTGGTTTGAAAACTACAATGGAGGGGAGCAACACTCCTCACTGTCACTCTGAATTTACAGACATAATTAAGTACGTCTGAGTTACCAGAACAAGAACCTTTGCCTCTGTTTGTTACCTTTTAAGTGTCTGTTTTCTGCAACTTTCTTTTAATGTTGTGTTTGCCTTCTGTTTTTCAGAGAAACATATTAAATAATATAACTGCATATAAAATTGCTGGGCCTGACAGCTTGGGGAACTCTGCAGTGGTAAACAGGCAAAAGCGGCGACCCCGTTTCCTCATCTTCATTCTGACATATTTAGACCTTCGTAATGTTCCCTAGTTTGCTTTGATTATGTCTCGTGTTTGCCACTGCCCTGTCTTTTTAGCATCTCCAGGGAGAGACAAGATCAAGGGTGGCAGAGAAGATTTTCAATCATTTCCCTTCTTATTTCTGTGTTTTTGTTAATATTAAAACATTATCTAATGTTGGAGTTTAAGGCCATGCTTTGCATATAAAAATGGGCAAGTTCTTTTGGAAGGGTCAGAAAGTTTAGAAACTTTCTGTTCATTGTTTCTTTTTCCGAAAAGAGGAAAAGTGAGGGTGGAGGCAAAGGTCACGTGAAGTGGGAACTGTCACATCCAGTGTAAAAGATGTAATTGGACCTGATCTTGGCATTAGAGACACCAGAGCTATGACAGTTATGAGGAAGTTTTCACAAGGGCTACATCTATATATGGCTTTGAGTCAAAAATCCATTTGTAGAAATGCTTGTTTTCTCTAGAAGTGGTAATTTTTACCTTTTAACTCTTGTTTTCACCCTAATTGTTGATTGTTGTAATTGATTGATAATGTATAAGAAATTTTCCATTTTAATCGGGTCAATAATAGTAAGCTCCCACTGTGACAACATACCCTATTTTAACATGACAAAATATCCACTATAGGGTGAATGTGTTTAATGAGCTTTATCTTTTTTCCAAAACTAATGGTGGAAATACTTATCTGTTTTATAGCCATAAGTATGCAATAAACACTACCGGTCAATAGTTTGGAAACACTTGACTGAAATGTTTCTTATTATCTTACAAATCTTTTCATATGAAGCCGTTTTCTTAAATATTTAAAAATATTATTGTAGAGGAAAATATCATTTTGCCAAATTTTGTCAGAAAATTAAAATGTTATTAAAAAATGTTTTGAAATGGATGATTTGGACCAAATAACGAAAAAAGCTGTCAATGTGAAAAATGTCTAAATATGAAAAAAGTGTTTCAAAACATTTGAATGGTACTGTATACAGAAGTTAACTTTCAAAAATTAATCTTCTTGAAGTTGTCATGTAGGTTTCAATTGGTATGAGAGTGTGAATACCCAAACCATTTAGTTTTTTGATTTTTCCATCTACCAAATAATCAGCATTAGGATACTGAGATAACCTGGAGGAGGAAACATGAAAGGCGTTTGTGTCTGACTTCTTTGCAGAATTTTAAAAATATGCATATCACAAGAAGGCAAATCTGAGATTAACAGATAGTTTGAAGTCATTTTAATATAGCCTGTACTTTAGTAAACAACTGCAGATGTCAGCAGCAATTCCTTCAAAGGTTAACTTGCTCATTTGGAATGACAATACCATGGTTATTGATGAATCTGAGCATCATTTAGATTGCCAAGCTTTTTATTTTTGGTGGCCTGCTGCCATCAAGATACTTTAAATAAGGCAGGATTAGTGGATTTGGGGAATTAGGAGCAAAGTTGGCAGGCAAGATTTTAACACTAAAAGTGGAAATCAAAAGAAACAGACAAACTGTTTTTAATTCATTTTATTAATAGACTTGATTCTGTTAAATGCCCCAGATACATTCGTGCCATGGTTCCCTATTAGACATGACAGCTCCTTTATTACCAACAATAAATATAGAAGAGTGCAGACCCCCGGGCCAAAAAAGACCCCTGACAATGACCCTTGTGCTTAATGATGAAAACAAGCGAACAGTCTAATTCGTTCGTTCAGTCTCACCCTCCCTCAGTGTGCCATCCCTCAGATGTAGGTTTTGACCCATACATCTCGTTCATGATTGCATTCCCTTAACAAAAACATGTAAACGCTGCTCAAATCACTAGCTCGCGTTTCTTTTCGAAGTCTTATTAAAAGCTTTAGATGCAGTCAGGGTTGACAGTGATATAAACATTAAGACATTTTTTATAAGCGTGAGAATTAATTACAAGAAAATGCAAACGTGTATGCATTTATTCACGGATACATAGATGCAATTGGGCTGTCAAATCCTTCAAAATGTAGTGCACAGATGAACACAGCTAACTGTGTTCTGCTTGGCAAATTGTATAAATAAACAAAGATGACATTGACTAGATTGAACCATTTTGAAAATAAAGATGCTTATCATCTAGATCATCTACTTTCTCCAAATCTGGAGAATGAAACTCAGTCTGAAATAACTGACTGACTTCTTACTATATAAGATATATTTTATAGCCTATATTTAAATTCTAGTTAAGTGCAATGTTTCAAAAAATATCAAAACAACATTGTTAAGCTAATCTTCTATATACATGAAATGCGCAATTGATCCACTACATTTTCCAAACTGTGCAAAGAAGCAAACATTTGTAAACAGTACACATGTAAACAGTTAGAAGTAAACAGTACACAAATGCAGAGAGCACAACACAGAACTATTTCCCCAATACAATACACTTGACATAGTAAAATAAGACTGATGGACTGTTATTAACAGGAACTTGGATTAAAAATATTGAATGAACATTTTCATTTTTGAAGATAACTGCACTCTACTCTCCAAATTGAACAGTGTAGTTGGGTCATGTGACAACTACGTACACTATTTAAAATGTTGCATATGGCAATATTGAATATGTTTCACAAAGAAGAGAAATGTTCACATTAAGTTACTTCTTTATGAAAAACAATTGGAGCAGGTACCAGTGGTTTCTTGGAGTGATTTCTTGGAGTGTGGTTAGATGAGAAACTGAACTTTAACATACATGTATAAAACTTATTGACTAAATGTAAGAAAGCAATGAATATTATGAGATCTTTAGTGGGTAGTGAATGGGGGGTTAGCTGTAGTTCTTTAAAAAACATATATTTGGCAGTTATTAGGTCAGCAATTGATAATGGGTGTATGGCATACGGATCAACAAGCCAGCATGTACTGGGAAAAATTGACATGGTGCAGACACAAGCTTTGAGAATATGCTGCAGAGCATTTAGAACATCACCCAAAGCTGCACTGCAGGTAGAAATAGGTGAAATGCCATTAGAAGAAAGACGCATGCAATTAAAAATGGTTTACTGGGTATCTTTAAAAGGCCACAATAGTAAACATCCAACTAAGGCAATTTTTGAAGAATGCTGGGAACTTGAGAGAACAAATATAAAAAAGAATTGGTTGGAAAACAGAAGAAATGGCACAAACAATGGATTTAGTAAATAGGAAATATATATACTGTGTCTATATCTGCACTCCCACCATGGTTATTTAAAATGCCTGCAATAGACCTGTGTCTACTAGTAGTGAAAAAACTAATGGCGGTGTAATCAATGAAGTAAATCATTATAAAAACAGTTGTATTATGACAATGTATAAATTTATACAGATGGATCAAAAGATCCAGAATCTAATAAGACAATGGGAGGCAAAAAGGCAATAATAAGACAAAAGGAATAGCAATAGTCAACCCACAACAAGAAGTAATTATTGCAAAAAGAAAAACAGATTACTTATCTGTATTTACTACAGAGTTGATTGCTATTGTTTTAGCTTTACATTGGTTGGAAGAGACAGATTAAGAAAGCAGTTTTATGCTCAGGTTCACAGGCGGCTCTTAGAAGTATTCAGTCGGGACAATCAAATTGCACACAAGAAATTATTATAAAAATAATGCAACTGCTATATAGACTTCATGCTCATGACAGGGTTGTTTCATTTCTATGGGTACATGTTGGAATAGATGGAAATGAGATGGCAGATAAGAGCAAAGAGATCATTGAATAAAAATAACGTAGAAATTGAGGTAAATATCAGCAAAGCAGAAGCAAAGACAATTATTAAGCAAGCTGTTATTAAGTCTTGGCAACATAAATGGGATATGGAAGAGACAGGTAGGCATCTGTATAAAATCCAAAAGAAAGTAGGATTTCAAAATAAAGAGACTGGAAGTGACTTTAAAAGAAGAGAAGGAGTAATAATAGCAAAATTAAGATTAGGACATTCATCTTTAAATGGAAACTTATATAAAATCAGGAAACATCCTTCTGGATTATGTAGATCTTGTGGCGAAATTAAAACAGTTGAACATATTTTTTTACAGTGTAGAGCATATAGTAAAGAGAGACAGATATTGGAAACAAAGACACAATCAGAAAGTGCAAATAATATGACATTAGAACTAATATTAGGTAATAGAAAATTCAGAAGAATGATAATACGTTATCTAATAGACACAGGAATTTTTATGAGAATATATGGGAATATTGTTATTTATTATTTATTTATTTTATTTTTTATTTTACTTTTAAAAGTCTTCTTACTGTCACGCCACACTCCATTTCAGTTGGTGGCGGTAATGCACTAAAAGCTGGCTTGCCCACCATCAATAAACATTACAAGAAGAAGAAGAATCTCTGCTTTGCTGAGTTAACCTGGGGCTTGTCTGTGCTGATTGTGATTTCAGTCTTGTACCTGCTATTGCCTTAGTCCTAGTTTTGCCTAGTTATTCTGCTGTTTATTTCTGTTTATTTCAATGTCTTTGTTTTTAGATTTTTCCCTCTTGTGTATTTTTTTGCTCTATCTAGTCTTTAGTTTTTGAGCTCCTGCCTGCTAGTTTAGTTTTTGTTTTTCAATGTCCTTTTTTGCTCCCCATTTTCACCTGGCTGAGTCTTTGACCTCTGTCTTCACCCCCACCTGACTTTCTGGCCCTTCCTGTTTCCATCCTCCTGCTGACTTCCCTTTGGACAATTACCTTACGGTTTTCCCCCTGAGATTCTGTTTGTGAGACTCAAATCATTTATCCCTGCAATTGTTTCCTCTTTTTTAGCTGTGACATCTTAAACTCCAGATCTGCCTACTTTTCAAATGTTTTATTAGGAAAATAAACAACTCTAGAGATTTATTTGACAAAGTGGCTAAATTAACAAAAACTAAAGCTTCAGCTGCTTCTGACAATTATCATAGCAGTGATTAATTTTATGAATTCTTTTAACAATATAATAGATACTGTCAGAGAAAAAAAATCATAAACATGCTATTGCTTGCTACACAATCACACCAGACAGTGCATCATAATTTGCCCAAGGAACAATTCCAGTCATTCTCTACTATAGGTAAGCAGGAACTGCCAAAAAATATTTAAATCATCTAAGTCAACAATATGTATGCTTGAAAGAGATGCTTCCTAAAAAAATTGATCCTATTGATCTTTATTAATTCATCATTGGTGTTGGGCTCTAGACCATATCATAGTTCAGAGACTGCTCTCATAAGAGTGATAAATGATTTGCTCTTGTTGGCTGATCGTGGTTGCATTTCTCTTCTAGTGTTACTCAACTTTATCATTTGTGAAAAGGTGTCATATTGATCACATCATGTTCAGGAGTGCCCCAAGGGTTTAGTGCTAGGGCCTCTGCTTTTCACCCTGTATATGCTACCTCTAGGGGCAATTATTAACAGACATGAAGTTAGTTTTCATTGCTATGCTGATAATACTCAGAAGTATATTTCAAGGTTCAAGGAGTCACATTAATTCACCAAACTAACCAGAGTAGCAACTTTCTACTACTAAATTCATATAAAACAGAAGTTTTGGACAAAAATCTTCCACACAAAACAACTCAGAATACTGTCTTACTCTTGATGGATGCTCTATATCTGCTTTTTCAGAATCTGGGTGTCCTATATGATAGCAATTTGTCCTTTGAAAGAGCTAACTCCTTTCTCATTTCAGTCCTTCACATTTACTGTGATTTGACAATTCTGGCCAGTTAATAATACTCAGAATTTATAAAAAACATTGAGAGAATACATTATCTCTGACACTTATTGCACTCAGCACAATGAGTTTTTTTCCAGGAATGAGGTGAACAGTCCAACAACAATAAGAGAACAGTCCAAAGGTGAACACTGTATATTCCAATGGCCTGCAGAAGACACGCTTTCAGCATTACACAGGAAGTGGATTTGAATAAGAGGAATACGATTTCACAAGGAAAAAACAAAGGGTATCTGTGAATATTAGAAATTCTGTTGCTTATATTTGTTCTTACATGGCTAGTTTGGCCATCTTGTTGCTGTCCCAGCATGGACTGTAGGCGTAAGACTTCTGCACCTGGCGGTAAAGCTGCCCGCAGCTGGTGAAATGAAAAATGAAATGTAAGGGTGAGCTGATCTCAGGGGAAGTACAAAGGCAAATCCACTACAGGAAGACTGCAAGTAGAACAGGTAAATTACAGGTCTCAGATCAGCATTCAGAGCAGAAATGATGATGTACAATATTTGGTACATAGTGTTATCAGAATGTACGTGGTAACTGTTTCATAAAAGCAATAAGGCACTTAAGGCTGCATGTGCCATCAACCATACAACATAATGAAGACAAATATTTGTTTCAAAACAACTAACCAAAGAATCTACAAAAGATAAGTGTAAGTTTTAGAACACATACAAAATGTATGAACTACACCATTAGATGCCAAAATATCAAACCACGCATAATCTTTTTTGCTTTAACCAGTTGGTCTTAATGTATTTTTAAGTGGATTAAGTCTCTAAGTCTCTGGACTAAGTTCTCCATAAATTCAAAAAGATATCCAAGAGTAAACAGACTCAGCTTCTGAAATTAACTATAGATATGTTTGATAACCAAATCTTTCAATTTTTTGAAACCTTACAAACATTTTCTGTCTGTGTTATTATTAAAACAAATGACAGTTTGTTGATAACAAACTGAACAAAGTCTGTGCCTGTTTCTGAGATTAGAACCAGAATTATCCCAAGTTATTAAGAAATTAAAAGGAATTAGTGTTGGTAACCAATTTTGCATGAAAACAGGGGTGTGCCACTGTTTTCAGTGGCTTTAGAAGTTAAAACCATATTAAATATAAGATATTCATCTGATGCCAGCACACATTTGATGAAGCAAGTGTCTCAAGTGCATATTTGGGGACAGTAGCCTCTGATTCTGGTTTACCACTAAAATTCAATATTGTGGCTAATTGTTCATGTTTTACTGCTCATGTTTTCTTTTTTAAACCATGTTTAAAAAACCAAATTACGTTTTACTCCTTGCTCTGTCTGTTTTCTGTCAAGCTTAATTGTTCCAAGATCCAACAGTTAACTTTTATCCATAAGTCAAAGAGTATGTACTCTTTTAAAGGGTAAACTCACATTCCAAAATGACTGAGAAACACAGCAATGACTGAGAAACGCAGCAATGTCTCTTTTTTTATAATACCCTTGAATGACATACTGCACCTGAAATCAAGAAAAACAAAACAGTTTGGACATGGAAAAAGTGAAAGATCAACGAAGAAATGCTTATGGCTCAAGGACACTATTGCACTACTTCTTATTAGGTCAACTGATATGGGTTTATAAAGACTGATTGAGATGTTGATATCTAGAGGGAATATCATAAATATTTGGCCTGGACAACATATATTGCTCCACACTATAACTAATTTTGGTTAAAAAACAGAAGAGATGAGACTATCACCCTAAATATCAAATTGTGTTTTACTGCATGTGATGTTTTATGACAAGAATCATCTTTTGGCATAGTGAGAAACTACTGCATATTTATAGCGATCCCTCACCTCTGTCCTAGGACAGTTTTGCAACATTTGCCCCGCCCAGTAGTCACCTTGTCTGAAATGGAGCTCCTCCCCCCTGTCTGACGAGAAGTCCCATCTCTCTACCGAAGCTCGTATACCCAGATCGTATATCCTAGCCCAAGGAGTGATCCCTCTCTACCGGCCATCTCCGCCTAGCCGCTGTCCTCATTTTGGGGCCATTGGTCACTCATTTCAAACACACCAAAATGCCATCTTCCTCCACGTCTGCTTTCACTCCATCTCATCCAGCCATTCCTGCAAAAGAAAAATTGACCATGAAAACATTAAGACAAGCCCTACTAAATTCTGACACCAAGTTTTTATGCAGATTAAAGCACAGCTGTATGGTTTATATGTTTCTATCCAGTCAACAAACCTCTTTTATTCCGCCTCCCACGGAGTGCCAGGTCCTCCTTCAGCGCCTTGCCACTGTAGCAAGCCCTCAGCCAGCTTTGGCCATGCCCCAGTTTCTCTCCCACCCTGACCTCTCACCCCTTCCACAACCAGCCAATCAACACAACACAGCTTTCAATAATGGCGTTGCCAGCCACCCACCATCCATTTCAAATATCATCTGCTGGTGCAATAAAAAAATTTTCGTCAGTTAAAATACTAAAACAAAAACACTGTAATCATCTTGTAATTGAAATGGTTGCAGCTGTGTAAAGCACAACATATTTGTTAGAAAACAGCAAGAAGTGTTTTGTTCTAAATATTACACTATCGCTGCTAAGGATTTTACATGTTATCATTTGACAAATACTTATATCAAAGGCATCGTACAGGACATTATTCAAGGTGCATTATAAAAATAATAAGAATTAGACATTTTAGATGGTTTACACTAAATCTTCATATAATAAAATAAGCACTATGCATTCTGCTCCTGCTTTATGCATGGATGTGAACACGTAGGTTTATAAGTTATACAACAGACAGGGAAAAGAAAATAACACACAATTCTTGGAGATGTGACAGGTTCTTATAACGTGTGAGGTAGGTGTCAGAAAGAGTTTCCATTAATGCTAGAAATGTTAGAAATTTATCCGTTAGATGCTTATTTTGGTTGCCCCTAAAAGCTAGTGTTACCTCCTTTGGCTGAAATAACTGCAGTGAGACGCTTCTTGTAGCCATCTACCAGTCTCTGACATCGGTCTGAGGAAATTTTACCCCACTCCTCAATGCAGAATTTTTTCAGCTGTGAGATGTTTGAGGGGTTTCTTGCATGTACAGCCCTTTTCAAGTCACCCCACAGCATCTCAAAGGGATTCAGATCTGGACCTTGACTCTGCCATTCCAGGACTCTCCATTTCTGCCTTTTCAGCCAGTCTTTGGTTGATTTACTAGTATGTTTTGGGTTATTGTCATGTTGCATGGTCCAGTTCTGCTTCAGCTTTAATTTTCTAACAGATGGTCTCACATGTTCTTCAAGCACCTTCTGATACACAGTAGAATTCATGGTGGATTCTATGATGGTGAGCTGACCAGGTCCTGCTGCAGCAAAGCAGCCCCAAACCATGACACTTCCCCCCCCATGCTTCACAGCTGGTATGAGGTTCTTTTCCTGGAATGCGGTCTTTGGTTTACGCCAAACATGTCCTTTGCTCTGGTGTCCAAATAATTCAATTTTGGACTCATCTGTCCAAAGAACATTATTCCAGAAGTCCTGGTCTTTGTCAACATTCTCTCTGGCAAATGAAGTTTATTTGCCTTTGAGTATTTAAACTTTCTGGTGTTTTCAAATGTTGTTGGAACTGTGGGAAAATGTGGCACTTACATTAGCTTTTCGCAGGTCTGGAGCACCCTTAAGAAGCAAAAAACGGACACCAGAGCAGAATAAATACTTTGTAGGATTTACAGAGGAATGCATGAGAAAAAATGCAAACAAACACTACAATAACACAAAACAGCAAAAAGCGAACAGGCATCTTTTAAACAGAAAAGACCAAGGCTGGACTTACCATTAAGCTAGACTGGACTGAAGACCCTAAAGGGGGCACCGCCCATTCTCGTTCATTTGATTTGTTAAGTAATATTCCAGTCATTTGTTTTATTTTTAAGTCATCTCTGTTACAGTAAAGAACTTATAAAACTATGAAAACATCTTTTTACTATCAAACTATTTTAAGACATATCTCATATCCTTATTATGAATGCAATTTTAAAGTGCATTTATAAAACTTTTAATTAAAGATCTGTTATAAAATAGAATTGCTATGGAATACTAATATATGTGTAACAATTTTCAATAAGGTTGTATTTATTAATTATTTAATGCATCAGCTAACATGAAATATCAGTTGTAAATACTTCTACAGAGTTTGTTAATCTTGTTATTTTTAGCTTTTAGTACATTTACCAAATAAACACTAACTATTAACTTTAGTTAATTCAATTCAATTTTATTAATATATATTATATATATTTTAATATATATTAAAATATATATTATTTTCTATAATATATAAAGCAGCTATAATATATTATATGTACATATAATAATGCACAATGAACTAACATGAACAATTGTGATGGCACTAACTAACAATAAAAAAAGATTAATAAATGCTGAAAAAACTATATTGCTCATTGCTTTCATATTAGCTAATGCATTTACTAATGTTAACAAAGTACAACCTCATTGTGAAGTGTTAACAATATATTTTAAGCCAATTAAGCCAATGATACGGTTAATTCGGAACATCGAAAAGTAGACTATTATGCACTGGTAATGTTACAGAGATGGCTTCCGTGCCGCCTCTGTAACATCTTCTGTGAAGATTACCTCTTCACCTGTTTCTCATTATCCTTACTATATAAACCTCACTTGAACTGTAAATCATTGCGAAGTCTTGATTTGCCACTGTGATCATTACTGAGCGGTTTCATGTACGTGTATCGTCATGTCGACCCAAACAACTTTCACACTGACACCCCTTACCTCCCCCCCATATGTTGGACATTTTGGATTTTCTCAAAAGCACATTCCGTGAACTTTTAAATACCCCTCCTAGGGATTTAATGTGATTGGCACTAAATCTGTATTGGCACTAAGTATCATGCTTAGACGTTGAAGATTCAACTTTTCATCTAGATTTTTAACAGATTTTTAACAGATCTTAAACAGTGGTGTCATGGCAAGGTGGTAAATTTATGGCAAAATATAGGGAAACAGGAAGTCTTTAAAATCTACAGCATGCATTGAGCGATTAAAGAATCACCTAGCCTAATAATCTAGCCTACACATAGTCCTATGTATTTATTACTCAAATCCCTAAAGGGATTATTAGGCTGCATTAATTAAAAACCAGGAACCAGGGACATTTTCCATACGAACAGATGTACTGGCTCCACACTAAATCTGTCTTTCATTTCCCCAAGGTCCTGTAGTTAGCTGGATCCGAAACTTTGAGACCAGATGCTGGGGGACAGGATAGTACGACCCCTGAGACAAATCATCGGGATTTGATTTACTTCTTTAGTAAACTTACATACCTACCTACAGCCTAGTAAATTCTATATTTTGTTCCCTGCTTAGTCACAGCAGTGTGCTGTTATAGCTGCAATTAGTAACATTATGCTTCTATCGCTTTTTCTGTTGGTAACATTTCTCAGTGCCTGACATATTGTCAGATATAATTTATAAAGAACATTTGTTCTGTGTTTTATTATTTTTATTATTATTATTATATGTAATGCTGATTTAAAGCAATGTAACTTTGTAAAAAGTGTTATATAAATAAAATTTAATTGAACTTGCTTAAAAAGGCATGAAATTTGGCATATCATCATGGTCAGCCATTGGAGTGAGAGTGGGCAAAAGCTTAGACATGGGCAAAGTGTTGGGGGGGGTTTACCTAGTTTTACCTATGGTCCCCCCCCCCATACATTTATTGTTCTTATCAAGCCAGACAACTTTTAAAATGACATTCATTAGCTCCCCCTGTATTAGTACATCTCGGTATGGCTCATTAATTAACCATTTAATAAATCAAATCTGACTGAAAGTGTCAGATAAAGAGGCCTGTGCACAGATATCAATGAATAAGGTAACAAAAGAAGGTCCACACTGTAATAATAAAAGGTTTTAATAAATGCAATAAATAAGTCAGTGATTAAGATTTGATTCAATGTGATAACTCAATTACATAATACAGAAAAGCATATTAAACACTTGGGAGTGCCATCATCACCTACCATCACCTTTAGACTGGGGAGCCAGTACGGGTAGGAGACCAACACTTTGTCCGAAAATGCCAGGCGATGTGCGCCTATCCCACGGCTGAGCTCCTGTCCGAAGTAGGGTCTTACCCCTTCATTTATACTCAAAAAACTAAGTGCGCCCAAAGACAGCCTTCTGAGTGAGAGAAAGAGAAAGCTGGCCAGACTTGCTCCCCTCCCAAACAGTGCACTTCTCATTATGTTTAATGAAAAGTTAAAGTAAACCAGACCTGGAAACACAAAGGTTTGGGGTGAACAAACCTTTAAAGCCTTTAGCAGCAGGGCAGATTGTGCTGAAGTTGTTCTGAAATCTACAGAACCTGAATCTGAAAGCACACACATGCAAACACATAAATACTGCCAACACAACAGAAGACAAATACAGATGCAGGTAAGTCTGATAAACATCCACCCACAAGAAACATTGTTTTTCTGTTAGTTGTATGAGCATATGTGTATGTGCATAGTTTAGACCCTACACAGAAAAGTGGAGTTCAAAGACCTCTGTGCCCTTGTTCAATCATTTATAATAATATTTTAGGTATATCCTCAGTAGTCATATTTCTACATTCCCAACATTGCTTTATCCCCTGGCGCTACCTTTGTTAAAAAAACACCCACAGACACGCACACACACCACTGGTTGTCAGCCTGGACCACCTGGCTGTCCCTTTTCATAATTTTTCCCACTCAGCTGTTAACGTACATTCATAGAGGCAAGGTCAACCTTGTGTGGTCCCGTGCTATACAAACTAATATAACTGTGACAGATAGCTGACATGGCTGGAGAACAAACATAATGTGCTTGTTCTTCCTCCTCCCCTCCTGCAATGTTGATCTGAGGCAATGGCATGGAGGGTGAAAGACAAAAAAATGATCAAACACCCAGAACCTGGCATTAGCAGTCCTTGCCCATTGAGGTCTGTGTGTTGTAAAGTCATGTTCCCTCATTTCCTCTGAGAGGTGACCTTGTGTTCTATTTACCACAGAAGGAAATACAGGCAGACAAGCTAGGGGCATTTTTGTTCATTACTTGGCTAATTTGTTGACTGATAAACAAGACTGCACTAGAGTACACGAACACACACTTCAGATAACATTCCTGTCACAAATGCATTTACACTTGTTTTTTTCATCTGGACAACATCCAGATAACAGGCTTCATGTTACTGTCAAGTGTAAAAACAGAATTTTAGCTTTAATTACCAAAATGTGTTGATTAAACTCCCACTTCAGTATGTCTACACTTAGCTTAATGAACATTAGCGAATTAAAGGTTGTCTCTGTAGAGAAACAAATTTTTAACATAAAGCCATAATATATTAAGCTGTCAAAACAAACAGTGCTATAAAGGAAGCTGCAACTCTGGGTGATTTCAACCTAAGTGTTTAAATTGGAGAATTTCTAGTAAAGAACTAGACCTAACAGGAAGACAAGCAATCTACATTGCTGTTACTAGGGTAAATAAGCCAGCGGTTGATAAGGAAAATTTGTCCTACCCTCATCAAGAAAATTTCTATAATAAAATTCTCTACAAAACAAAATGTTCCTTCTCCCAATAACCCCATAACACAAAAAAAAGGCCCTTTGATATGCTATTTTGACAGGAAGCTGTCAAAATAGCATTTGCACAAGCTAACGGATGTCAAGTAGAAGACAAGTAACTAAAAGAGTTAATGGACTAACTAGAAGAGCCATGTCTATTGCTGGGTTTAGTGCAGTGTCCTGAGAGAGGGAAAATGGTAAGAAATATTTTAAGACAACAAAAAGACATCTGCACGTGTGTGTATGCCATTAGTAAACTGTAATCAGTAATCAGTTGATATTTGCAATAACTGCGTTGAATAAACTAGTATGTGCAGCCTCATGTTAACTAATGTTCCAAGACTAGCAGCAAGGCTTCAATCCTTCTCAACACAAGCCTTGTGCACCACTTTGACCTTAATATGAAAAACATCACAGCAAGGCAATTTTAGTTACTAGGACGTTACTATCTTTAGTTATTATGATGTTACTAGGGAAGTGAGAAGTGTAAACATAGTATATATAGCATACAACAAAAAGAAATTCATACACGTGAGCACATGTGAGCACACGTGTATATTGGTTTGACACACTACAATAAAAGGCTTTATGTTTATGCTTAATTTGATTTGAGCTTTAATTTGAGCTGTGGTGAGAGCTGCCGGTCTCCAGCTTATTACTTCAGAAGGTTTGCAAGGACTTTGGATATTAGTAATCTTTTCTTTTTATAACTGTGCTGACCGAGTCCAGTTTTCCTAAAGCTAGGCCTTGATGTATGTCATTAGCACCACTGTGGTTACAAAGGATTGTATTCAAATGTTTTTCAGTCAGTCTGAACTCAGCCATTTTTGATAATTACTGCCTGCTGTGGAAACCCTGCACCCATTAGTGCAAGCTGTGTGTGTTGTATTTGACATTGTAAGTTAGGTGGTATGTGCACAGTATATGTGTACACATAAGTGAACTCACTAAGGCACACTGGGATCAAAATCTCTGATGGAATCATATTGCTTGAATTTAACTGTAACTAGTCCAATTATGTGTTCAACCATATAGAAACAAATTTTCTTCTACAGCAGAATAAAGTAAAACTCCGGGAGCAACGAAGTTACTCCATTTTCTTTGAAAGAATTTACTTTCCTATCACACAATACATTCCAAGTATAACACTTTAAGGTGTTGCTTCATTTAATTAGCTTGCATCAGTATGATCGTATGGTATGTATCTATTAAAGGTTTTACAAGGAGGAGGTAGCAAAAACATTGAGGCCTGTCTAGTTTTAGCACAGGGAGAACAAAATGCTGCAAATTGTCAGTGCATTTTATTAAAATAATTGATGAATAAATAGTCAGAAACAAATTATTTTTTGCTGACAATGTTTCCAATGAATAAGAAAACTGTTAAAAATTTCTTTGGTGTCTTCTAGTTATGTCTATTGTGCTTATGAAATACCACATAGGCACAATAATGTGTTAAAAAACACACTTTGATATGAAAACATTATGCCGAGAAGTGTAAAGTGTAAAGGACTGGGAGGAAAGCCAAAGCAGACACAGTATTTATACATCCCTGCATAGGATCTATGTGTCAGCATACACACAATACGCGATCTTATTGAATCTAAGAAATGTTATTTGTCTGGCCTTGAAAAACAACGGTTCTCTGCTTTAACAGGACTTTAACAGAAAGATCGAACACAGTTTAAGTGACCTTATTTGTGAGTATTAATTGCAGCAACAATCAAGGTTGAACACATAAGGGTGTTTATTAAACTACACTATAGGGGAAACATAGAACATATAACTAGACATAAACATACAGATTAAACACATAACCAAACGCAAAGGGGAGAGGGAGAGAGAAAGAGAGAAAGAGAAAATTAAGCCCATACAAAGTTAAATCAGCTAAGCATTTCTGAATGAACCACCTGTAGAATCATCTTAATAAAGGGTCCTGTGAGTGGGTCCAATTGTTGACTTTGCACTGTGATCTCTGCATCAAGGCACTGGCAGTTGTTAACAGGTGCGGGGCGTGGTCCATCTCCTTAATGTGATCCTCCGTGGTTATGTTATAAAGCCATTGTCTAAAATTGTGGTAAATGTTCCTGTACTTGTACAGGATGTGTGCTGGACATGATGGCAGGTCCATTAGGGGGTGTGGCTTCCAGTATGAGACCAAGCTCCATGTATTAAAGGTGTGTAGGTAATGGTTTGACCACACTATCTGTTGAGCTGGACAGCCCCCTTTGGTGTATGCAGGTACTGCAGTCTCTAGTTTACTAACCAGGGTGTAACCTCTGATATGGTCTTGCTTACCAAAAGGTTCTTGCACTTGGCAGGCCCCACCCAGGGGGTTGTAAGGTCCACAAGAACTAGAACGTGGCATGTTCAGCATTGGACATTCCACTTCAAGTTCAAAGAACAAATTCCCTGGGCAGTTACCATGGTGGACAACCAAGAGTCCTGTGGAAACTGTGTGCACTTTACAGTAAAGGAAACATTTGGTGTGTATTGGTTGTCTGTCTCTGTGGTCAGGAGGCAGTTAGCAGAGATTTGGCATGGTCTTCAGTAGGAGGGCATTCTGAAGGGTTGTTTCGCATGCCACTCAAAGCCAGAAAGGTGGAGTCTGATTTGTTCTTTATGTCCTTTTAACTGGATTTTAACTGGAAGAGTTCCACAGATGTCAGGTGGTCATTTTGAGGGAGAAAGGCCATAGTGCTTGGGTGGTGGCTCTTATGAGAAAGAATTTGGAGTTGAAGTCTTCCTCTTTTTTTTGGCTTGTCCTGCTGTCTGATGCAGGCTCAAGGCTGGCTGTAACAGGCGTGTTGGTAATCCACTTTTACAGTTTCTGACTGCTGGTCCAGGAAGCTGCGCACCTCATGGCTGGAGGTGGTACAGGCTGTCTTGTGTAGTTACAATTGGAAATGCGGAAATGTTCTGTAGTTGGACAATGTTCATACATAAGAGTCAATCTGCATGTGCGTGCATTGTGGCCCTCCACAGAATTTGTGGTTAAAGTTGTTGTGTGGGGTGAGGTGATGCATGTCTGCCCCCCACCCCTTGGTGATTGCTGGCTGGGAAGGTGTGAGCAGTGGGCTCTTGCCCCCCTTTTGCAGCTTGGGACTCTAGGCTGAGGGGCCTGGGCCCACTGGTCAGGGGAAATTCTGTGTTATGTTCCCCTCTCTGTTGAATTCACAGTCTGCAAACAGATTTTAGTTTGTTTGTCCGATGTTGAGTTCATCTGTTTTTCTGTGTCCCTTGCATATAGACTGGTCTTGTTGCTAAGCCAAGTGTTGGGCTTCAGCTTGGGCTACTTACAGATGGCATTCACAGGCGTTGGTTCAGTTTTGCCTGGGCATTATTAAGAAAGCTTCTGCCTGTTGGAGTTTTCCTTCCATCTCCCTTCTGACTTCTCCAACTGCTCTCTGTGCTCTGTCTCTGTGCAGGGTTCTGCAAAGGCATCGTTGCAGATGCCCAGTTGCAGATCAGCTACTTTATTTAAACAAAGCTTCCACAGGGGGCATAACATGAACCAAAACAAGACCAAAACAAAACAAGACAGATATATATAAAGTTGAGCTCCTATCAAGGCAGACTTCCTGACTGTAGGAGCAAGACCCATATCAGAAGCACAAAACATCAGGTAACAGAAACAATACAACCGCACAAGACAGCAAACACAATGGCATTAAATAGGACTGCAAACAAGGCAGGTAATGAGGGCAGACAGGTGGGGGGAATGAACTAATGAAGGGATTGATAGTAAAGAAACAAGAGGACGGGGTCAAGACACGAGACAGGAGAGGACATGGCACAAAATAAACAAACAATAGCAATGTGCTTGCACAGATCACAAAGACACAGAACATGAGTCTAGATCCTGACTCTAAAATAAGAACCAAGACTAGAATAGTCAGGACCCAAACATCATGCTCTGACACAAAACACAAGGGATGTCAAGATCCTAGCTCAAGACGAGAAACCAGGACCCTGACAGTGGGAGAAAGATAGGCAGGTCAAAATAAAATCTAGACACACTATAAAAAGATTTTTTCGTTTTTATAGGGTCAAATGTACAACTGCAGTTACTGAATTCATTAACCATGGCTGAGGTTTCTTGGTTAGAGACTCAGTGACCCAGCCCTAATACCGTTGTGAAATTGGGACAGCCCAAAGTGTGGGCACACTGGGCAAACTGTGGGCATACTGTGGGCACACTGGGTAAAGTGTGTGGAAATGTTCTGCATACACAGAAAGCAGTAATAATGTGTCAGGCTTTAAATTATTAATTCACAGCCAATAAAAAAGCACAGAAAAGTACACTTAAGTACACGTACCACACACGTAAAAGTGAATTAAACCTCTAGGCAAAGTGTGGGTATACTGTGGACATACTGTGGGCACACTGGGTAAAGTGTGGGCATACTATGGGCAATATTCCTTTGAAATATTCCACTGGTCCTACCTGCCCCTCATAATGAAAATGTTGATAAAATGTTAAATTAGAGTTAAGTATTCAAAGAGGTAAAGTACATTTTTACACTTAACACAATGCTATGCATTTATTTTTACATATACATTTAAGCATTTAGCAGACACTATTATCCTAAGCCACTTTCAAAAAGTAAGAGATAGGACTGCACAATTAAAATTATTGGGGATTACGTTTACAGGCGCATCAATTACATAATCATTAAAAGTCACAATTACAGTGGTCCATTTTCCATCTGAAATATTTGGTACACTGGGAAGGGTATGGTCCAGAGAAACACTCATGGGTCAGTTGAGACAATATTCTAGATCTATCATTACTCACAAAGTTCCATACCAACCATCCAGATCGCCGAGGCAGAGGTTGCTAGCATTGTCGTCTGTTTTGGCCATCAGGAGCTGCCCTTGGAGGGGGGGGTGGTACTGTCACAGAGCCAGCCACGCCTTCCACACCAGACATCACAACTCCGCCCACTCGTTCCCTCTCACCTGCCTACTGATTCTCTGCACCTTTTAGTGTCTGGTCTGACCAAAGTTTACCAGTTGGATCATAAAATACTTCGAGGGGATAGGACTTCAAGTGGGGGGCTGAGATCGATGGTTACCCATCGGTACCAGGGAGTTTGTACCCCCAGCTACCACCCATGGTTTTATGGCCAACCAGAACACCTCTGGCCTTTTGTTCCCCATCTTACGCTTGACAGAAGAATGGCCAAAAGGGGGGAGGATAGCTCTGCTCACGAAAGTGAGAGAAACCAGGTGGCTGAAGAGACTAAAGGACTTTCAGTACACATCAGGGAGAACTTTGGTCTCAACTCAGACAGACAGGTAGATTCAGCTAAGTAATTAGCTAAGTATTTCTGAATGAAAACACCAGTAGAATCACCTTACATAGTATGGTAGCCAACATACAATGGGAATATATACAAATATCTACAGTTTAGGACAGTTTAGTGGTGAGTTTAAGAGAGTCCTTCCTTTGGTGTATTGGAATGTTTTTTAGTGTCTCTTGGTCCATGTGGTGTTACCCCTGCCCATAGATTTCCTTTGAGGCTTGGGCAGGGTGTCATAAACTTTCCTGTTGGTGTCACAGGTACTGATAGCTCCTAGTCCAAGCACTCCAGATGGCTGTGTTGCGTGATCGGACAGGAAAGTTCTAATACACATACCTGCATGACAGAGAGATTGCTGCAATGTGTGAAGTGAATTTCAGCTGGCCATCAAACACCACCCCAAGGTTTCTAGAACAGAGTAGGTATAAGAGTGGATGATCCAAGTTGAACTGTGAAGTTGTATTCTAATGATGGGTTGGCCGGGATTATCATAAGTTCTGTCTTGCTGAAATTGAGTTGAAGGTGCCATTTCTTCATCCAGGCTGAAATGTCTAAAAGGCAAGTGGAGATCCGAGCAGCAATGGTGGGGTCGTCTGGCTGAAATGAAGAGTAAAACATGTCGTCTGGCTGAAATGTATCATCTGCGTAGCAGTGGTATTAGAATCCATGTGTTTAATGACTGCACCCAGAGAAGCTGTGTGTATATTGAGAAGAGGAGAGGAAAAGAACTGATTCCTGTTGGGCCCCCAGTGGTCATCTGATGTGACATTGACTCCCCACCTCTCCATGATACCTTGAAAGATCTGTCTGTGAGATATGAGGTGAACCAGTTAAATGCAGGACCACAGATGCACAGGTTGGAGAGTGAAGATGTGAACAGGATCTGGTGGTTCACTGTCAAAAGACAGATGGCATGGAGTTAGATTTTGCCTGCTTTAGGCTTTCAACCACAGAAAGGAGGGCAGTCTCTGTGGAATGTCCTTTTTTATAACCAGACTGTTGACTGTCAAGAAGGTTGTTGTATATGGATAATTTTGGAGCATCTGCCTCAAAGAGAGGAGGGAAAGAGGAGAGTGTTGGATGGCATGGAGTTGACAGCTGTTAGAGGTGTTAGTATTTAGTTAGTATCACATGCATTAGGCATACAGTGTGGTAGCTTAAGCATTTGTATGTAGTTTGTGTTTGTATATATATCATTTTCCTTATGTCTAGTTCTCTAATATGTCCTTCACCATGCTAACATTCAAGTGCTGCTTTATAGATTTGTTATAGTATATTGATATTTACTTATGTTTTGTATATTGTTTTGTTTACAGAATCACACATACCCATAACAATTTGCACAGTAAACAATCTGGAATTCCACTTCAGGTGTATAACCTTTCAATTAATCTGAAACATAGCTGTAATTTAGTAGAAGCAGTTTTTACAGTACCTAATGCGCATAAAGCACTGCTGTGGGGCCAATTAGATTGGCATGATTAGACATGAAATTCAGACACCAGTCACACTGGAGGCATTCCTCATAGCATCAAACCACTCCTATGACCAATTGTCTGGACTACTCAGAAAACACCAAGAATGCAGGCCACTGCATATAGAACTGCCATAAAAAATTGTCGAACAGGAGGTATGCCATTACATTTTTACTGGGACAAGTTATTACAGAAAAATGAGAAAAGGATGCATTAGACTTGAACATTTTCTCACAGACACTCAGAATTAAAGCATGTACATATACACATTTAAACACATTTTCATGCTATTTTCTCATGCTTGCTGTCTTTTTAAAGTGTTCTGTTGTCATGGGTCAGATTGTCCCTGTTTTTATAGATTTATAATGCAGCTATGGATATGTTGGGGGTATTGTTTTTGGTGAATTCTCTTACTCCCTAACTAGTGTTTACAGTAAAGTACTGTTGTGTTTCTATCTTCCACATCCACATCTTCCATCTTCGTGCCATAGAGGTTGTCTTTCCCATATTTAATTTCTAAAAGTTTAAACGGCACCTCTACAGTTATGCTGTTTCCTTGTCATGCGTTTTCTGTGGTTAATTTGAAGCAGTCTTAGCTTTGAAAGAGATCCCCGTTTGTCTACACAGATCTGCTGTTTTTCGAAGCACTTCTAAGGTGGCCTGTCTCTTTCTTATCTCCAATGAATGTGTGTGTGTTGACTTCACACAGGGAGTGCTGTGCGAGCCTGATCCTCTGTTGCACCCCTTGCTCAGTCAGTCATTGCATCTCGAATGAATTAACCTTGATTATTTTATCCAATTAGTTAACATGTGCAAATAAAACAAAACTGTCAGCTGAAATGCAAGAAGGGAACAGAAAGAAAAGAGAAAAATGTTAAACCGTTTGCTGAAATTACTTTTGGCAATGACAGTTGAAGGTCAAGATTTTCTCTGTTGTCTCAGTAAATTGCTTTTGGATGCAGTGGGGGGGGGGGGGAGGGTTCAACAATCAAAGACCTGAATAACTTTTGTTTGAAACGTGGCAGCATTTTCAAATGCTTGATCTAGTGCTATGCAGGTGGTGGAAATATGACATTTGTTTTCAGTGCTACTAAAATAAATAATAAACAGCATACAATATACATGTTTGTTTATTAAATATTTGGGAAATTAAAAAAAGATTTTCTAGCTGCTGTTTACAATAAACTAAATTTACCAAACACTAACAAAATATAAATCTAAAAAACAACCACGTCCATGACTGTAAACCAAAGAAAGTATATCAAAACCTAAACTAACCTAAGGTCAAATCCTGTAGTGTTCCATGTTATGTATATGAAAAATCAAAATGTTCCAAATTCCTATCAACCCTGGACCCTAAAGTTATTCCACTGGTTAAAAGAACTGATTAGAAATCCAAGAAATGGGTGATTATGTACAGTATTGTTTTTAATGTATATAGTTTTAAACAAAATTACAGTACATCAATAAATGCCTTTTCAATTATTAAGTTACATGACATAAATAAATCATTAGCTACAATATGATGCCCCTAAAGATTAGGCTTTTCTCCATACAGCCTTCCCTCAGACAGCAGCAGGTGCCCAGCATCAACCCACCACCCACACCAAATCAAATCAAGTTTATTGTCACATCACCTCAGCACGTGTAGAGGTGAGTGAAAATCTTGAGTGCGACTCCAGACAGTGCAATACAGTATATAAAAAGAATAAAACAGACATGTAACAATAGCAAAAAAAATGTGCACATAACAGTATGTAGTATATACAATGACAAAATGGGCAGACTATACAAAATTACAAATTTACAATATACATTATATGCGCATGGACATGTTGTAGTGTACTTAAAAATATGTGCACCACCACAATATCACCACAATTTTAAACAGCATACCACCCACCATTTGGAAGAGCATGTGGACGAACGAAAACCTGGGGTGATCAAACCGAGGACCTCAATATAGGGAATTGTTTCATATATGGCAAATATGGACATTGGATCAATACATTGATGATCCATCAAAGATTCCAATCAGTTTTCTTACTTTCATGGAACACAAAAGAACATGTCCAAGATGTGTTTTTCAAACAGCAAAAGTATGACATAACCAAGCTCTTGTCAAGCTCCAAAAAAGACTGAAAACTATTATACAATATAATAAAAGTAATCTATACATAGCATCTGTATAATCAATCTTAAGCATAATCAAAAATGGTAAAAAAGATTTAAAATCTACAGTAGCAAGATTTTTAGTCACTACTGACTGACTGGACTTCTGCCAACGTCCCCATTTATGTTCCTGTGTCCAGCGTTAAATGGGATTGGACCAGCAAAGGGGTAAGTAGTAAACCTTGTTGCACATCACTATAAAATGTAACTGGCTTTTAAAAAGTGTAGTGAAAATGACAGATTTGTCAGATATGGTAGCCCATAACTGAAATGTAACCTCTGTATTTAACCCATCACTGGTGAAGAGTGAACAGGGTGAAACAGGGGTTAGGTGCCTTGCTCAAGGGCACTTCAGCTGCTACCTGCCAGCACTAGAATTGGACCAGAAACCTTCTGATTACAAGCCCAACTCACTAACCAGTACTCTGACTCTTGTTTGTGAACTTCTCTTCTGACATTTTATTTAGATCCTTTGGCCCAGCCTAACATATAATTTGATCTTTTAAACAGCAGCCTGATTGTTTGTTGGAGTTATGTGCTTAGCTGCTCTTTTCCGTACTTCATTACCTGTTGCATTACAGATTTCAAAACTGGCAATTGTCTTTTTTCCACTCTTTTGTATTCTTCACACTGAGTAAATGTGATGTTAATGTCAGAGGTATCTCATCTAAACATGAGGGAGTGGCATTCTCAAAGGTTTCTCAACAGACTTCTGCAGGGTTCATTTTGCTTGCTTTATTTGTACAGAAAAGACATGGGTGAATGTTACTGTAATGTTAGAAATTAGAAAAGAAGACGAAAGCCATTATTGAAACATACTGCGCCAAAGACTGTATACCAAATTAAACAAGCCCATACACCAAATCTCAATTATATTTTTGTTTTTACATAAGGCTTAGACTCCCCCTTTAATGCACATCTATGGGTTATGTTGCAATAATTTGATATGTGTTATTGTTGCTAGTGGAAAAGTTAAACTACTTTGGTAAGCAACAGTGCCCCTCTCACAACAGGCTACATAATTTACGATATCATTAATGTAAAAAGGGTATGAGAAGAGATATGTGCAAAGTTTAAAATTTAGGATTAGGGGTTTGTGCAAATTCCTAACCCTAAGTTTGTGTAATAGTAATAGTAATGTGTAAACACCAACATTGACTGACGGGGGACAAAACTCATAAAAGATCTTGTAAAGAGTCAAAAGATTCAAGTTTATTTCTTCTGTTTAATAGGTTTGGGTGGCATGGATTTGAGTTTCTATAACATCATAATAACATCATAAATAAAATCATAATAACATCATAAATAAAATCATAATAACATCATAAATAAATCTAAAATTAAGATCATATTAAATATTATAACAAAAATAATCTAATCAATTGTATTAATATATTAAAACAAATCTATATTGCACATCTACATATTTATTTCATTACTATTAGCTGTTTTATAAGCAAGATAATAAAAAGTCAGCCACTCATCATTGCAAAATAAACAACAAAATAACAAGACCTGATTAGACTCACCCTGTCCGGATTTACACACAGACATTTGGCAGACACTTTAATTCAAAGTGACAGTATATTCAAGCTATATATTCATTCAGTGTGCACTCCCTTGGTATCAAACTCCTGAGTGTGACATTGCTAGCACAATGCTCTACTAATCGAGCTACAGGTATACATATTTTACAACACTAAACAACTGGCTGTACATTAGCCGTTATTGAACTGCACAGCTATAAAAGATTACCAGGTTTTTGGACCACATTACATTTTCAAATGCCAACAAGATTGTTCTCTAAGGTACACCTGAGGACAGTGGTGAAAATTCACTTTCATTGTGAGTTAATAGCAATCACTTTAATGTGATACTGTGTACATATGAATATATGTATATATTTGGGTGGGGAAAAAAGTTGACTTGACTCTTGGCAAAGTTCTGTCATCACGCTGTGTTGGGTGCAAACAGTTCTCCAGAAATGTTGCAGCCAGACAACAGGAAAACTTACCTTATATCATAGGAGGACAAGCCATTGTTTTCTAAAAGCAACAAGGAACTTTCCGAAACATTCTCTGCTTATGTTGTGCTGATTCTCAGTAAACAGCAATATTTTTAATAACATCATCTCAGCAGTAAAGTTGTTGACATGACCTCTTCATTCAGTTGCTAATGCTAGCAATGCTAATATGTGAGTTTCCACATGTAATGCGATCAAATAAACAAACAGGCAGCCAAAAAGCTTAGCGCTGCTGCTGGCATAAAGCTGAACAATGGGTGTAAGTTGCTGTTAAAGGGGCTTTATGTCACTCTGCTGTCTCCCATTCAGCCAGTCAGGAGTGGCATTTGAGAGGAGACGTTAGGTGCTCAGATTGATACACCTCTGAGGTGCTGAAAGATTACTGACAAGATGTGGGCACCACTCGTTCTCTGTGACACACAAAAAGAAAGTGAGAGATAGAAATAGCAGGACAAATTTAGACTGAGATAAGACAAGATGACATATGCAAATGAATGGTCTAACCTAAAGTTTTCAACAAGGGGTTTATATGTCCATGCTGACAGCAAAAAGACTGCATAACACTACGTATATGAAATTGCACTATGCGCTGGGTTACTGAGCTTTATTGTGTTATTGTATCATTAATACAATAACAAAAAAATCTCAAAGTCTCATAAAATGATTTACTTGGGTTAACTGTGTAAAATACCTGTGCCAACTTAGCTAATTCACAGAAGTGTTTATTTCCCTTTATACTGACAGCCTGTGATAATATATAAAAATATACTGATCAACCATTAAATTCGACCCCATTTTATGGAATACCAAAGTCCACCTGTCGTACAAAGCGAAGCAAATGACAAAAATCCAGACACACCAGAATTGCATTTGTCAAAGTTCATACTTTAAAAAAACTGATAAAACAAAAATTTATAAGTTTCTGATAAACAGAAATAGGAAAGAAACAGATCAAATAAAATCTCCTTAAGTTTCTTAAACTCCATCAGTGCTTCACATGCAGGAATGTATGTCAATTAAATTCATACACCCTCCAAAGCTTCTGAGAATAAATCATAAAAATGCTGGAGAACGTCTTATATCAGCTGTTGAAGGCTCAAAAGTTCCTACAATTTCATAATCTTCTCAGGTTAAAGTTATTCCCAGAAATTAGACACAAGGCGACAAGAGGAGATTTATGAAAATTGAAGACCTAAAATAAAAGACCCCAAAATGTGAAAACATTTTCATTATATAAAATGTTATTATATTTTTTTTTCCTAAATCCAAATCTCTACATTTATGACAGCCATTTCATGCTAGTGTCTGTTAAATTCCAACACAGGCACATCTCATTCTGCGTAATTGAATGCTAATTAAGTGATCTTCTGAACCAAATATTATTTAATAAGGAAAAGTATAGAAAACACAGTTGTGGTCATCACTATCCTCTTGCAATAGGACCGGCTGGATGGCCATAACAGTGCTAGTAGAACCTCAAAAGTAAGTGGAATTAAATAACTGTTGGCCATGCCAAGAGTTGAAAAAAAAGTTTTTAGTGAGGAAAAGAAGGGTTCAATTTTGGCTTTACTAGCAGAGGGATAGTACATAAAAACAGCAGTACATAAGAACAAGGTCAAGCTGCAGACATTGGGGACAACAAAGCAACAAAACTTCAGACTGGTAGAGGTCAAAAACGACTCTTCACTGAACGAGATGACTTCCAACTCATTCAAATGTCAGTCAAAACCCATAAGATAACATCAAGTGACCTACAAAAAGAATGACAGAAAACAGGCTCCTAGAGGCAGGGCTAAAGTCATGCAAAGCTAGAAAAAGCCCTTCATCAATGAGAAGCAAATATGAGCCAGGATAAGGTTTGCAAATGACCATAAGGATTGGACCCTAGAGGATTAGTGTAAGGTCATCTTCTCTGATGAGTCCAATCTTTAGCTTTGCCCAACACCTGGCCATCTAATGGTTAGACGGAGACCTGGAGAGGCCTACAAGCCACAGTGTCTCACCCCCACTGTGCATATGAATCAAACCACACACAAGGTTGTCCTGGAAGAAAACTTGCTTCCTTCTGCTCTGACAATGTTCTCCAACTCTGAGGATTGTTTTTATCCAGCAGGACAATGCTCCATGCCACACAGCCAAGTCAATCAAAGTTTGGATGGAGGATCATCAGATTAAGACCCTGTCATGACCAGCCCAATCTCCAGACCTCTTGAGAACCTCTGGAGTATGGTCAAGAGGAAGATGAATGGTCACAAGCCATCAAACAAAGTCGAGCTGTTTGAAGTTTTGTGGCAGGAGTGGCATAAAGACACCCAACAGCAATGTGAAAGACTGGTAAAGAGCATGCCAAGACACATGAAAGCTGTGATTAAAAACCAGGGTTATGCCACCAAATATTGATTTTTTTAACTCTTCCTAAGTTAAAACATTAGTATTTTATTGTTTACAAATTAGTATGAACTTGTTTTCTGTGTATTATTTGTGTAACGATGTGGCAGAGACGTTAGGATCCATGTGCAGCTCTTTATTAAAGGGTAAACAGACAGGCAGGGTCAAACACCGGTAGACAGGAATTGCAAGGGCTAGGCAAGACAGTATCATGAAACAGGCAAGGGTCGAGGCAGGTGGCAAACAATCACAATCCAGAGAACAGGCAAGAATCAGGGCAGGCAGCAAAACAGTCAGAAACAATCAAATCGCAAATCAAATCGCAAATCAAATCGCAAATCAAATCGGTGTAAACAAGATGACGTGAAACACCACTCAGAAATGATCACCTAGGCAAATCAAGACTTCACAAAGTCACAGGTCGGGGTTGGTTTATATATGGTGGGTAATTAGGATCAGGTGAGGGTAATCAGTCCCAGAAATGCAGCCTCATGGGAATTGGAGTCCAGAACAAACTAGTACTGAGGAGAGGGCTCCCTCTGTGGTACAGGAGCCTCCATTGTAACAATCAGTCGTGCGGATTTATGACTATACCTCTCATATTGTACTGCTTGATTCATGTAACTGGTTGCTTGATCATTGATATATATATCAATGATCAAGCAACCAGTTACATGAATCAAGCAGTACAATATATATATATATATATATATATATATATATATATATATATATATATATATATATATATATATATATATATATATATATATATATATATATATATATATATATATATATATATATATATATATGATAACACAAAATGTTTGTCACACAATACTCCAATACTAAATACTAAATCTCTTGGTGTGCCACCTTAAATTTAAATACCAGACATTCCGTTCTCAAAAAGAACCTTTAACGTCTGAGCCACACCTAAATAAATATGATGTCAGCCTGTATTGTTAATAGCTCACCACACCCTTTATTCTAACAACCTCTGAGATCAACATGGATATTGAGATCATATTGTGGTATAGAATGTGCTTATCTAGACTGCTTATAATGTATCCATAACTAGCTAAATATATCTTTAAAAATGTATGTCTGCTGAAAATCAGGCCAGAGGTACTGTGTAGCAAAATAATCCAGTTTGTTGTTGACAATGAAAATCTGGTGCTTTTTCATTTCTATATTGTTCCTCGAAAAAACGATTTTGAAACAAGGGGTTTGTAGGTCACTTTTGTGATGATTTCATAAAATTCATTGTGGCAACAAACAAATTAAGCAAAAAGAAATTAAAGTCTTTACATTTCATATTTTGTTTAATATATGAGATGAGATGGTCTGATTATTCTGATGGTCAGTTATTCTGACTTTATCCAACAGCAACATATATTGGCCCATTAAATGGGGGCCAAAAAGCAACTTGTTCACCTGGGACATGGCTTACTTGTCTGAGTTGTCTAAAATGATTAGTGGTAATACTAGTATCCCTAAAGATCTGCCGGCTCTCCAAAGTCACGCCCTCTCCAACACATGAACATATTAATAGTTTTAAAGGCAATCAGGAAAACCTATGAATACATTCGAACCAAATGCAATAATTGGATGAATATTTTATGGTCCTGCTTCTTCCACAGAAGATACATATTGATATAAATATATTTAAACCGCTTTACTTAGTGATTGCTACCAGTATGTGAAAAGACTTTCAACCAGCATAACAAAAATGCTTTTGGAAAAAAGGGGCACCCATACACTTACATATACTACATACTTTAGCAGCAAACATTGACCCCACAGCAGTGACCTTACTGACAGGCACTGACCTATAGTTGAATAGTTTCAGTACAGTGTGGTCCACTAGGAGTGAACTGAACATGTGTGTACATGACTGTAGCGTACTGCAGAGAGACTGAACGCTGACATGGTGATGCTGATGACGGCTGATGTATTCCATATGTTTAACATCAATTCAGCTCTCTTGGGGAGGACAAACATGGCTGTGACTGGAAAAGGCCATGGAGCAAGGGTTTCCTGGCACCATACATTCCTTCTTGTGTGCACATGGGTGCAAACATACGTGGCTGTACTGTACAAAAAGGGAGAGAGAAAAAATAAGGAAGGGAAATAAGACAGAGTTACTGGAATGGGAGGAGAGAGAGATAATTTTTTAATTTGAAAAACACCTTTATTAAAACAATATTTTCAATCACAGAAAAGAACTTAAAAAAACAAAAAAAAAATCAGTAGAGTCAACATGTTTTTCCTACTTGCTGAATATTTTGGACCATAAATAAATATTTCAAAAGAGAAAGCTTCACCAATTCCTGCAAACCATTGAGACAGAAGCATATAAAGATCATTTAAATGAGAACACTGTACAAATAAATGAAAAACAAAAAGGGCAACCTACCCCTACAGAAGGATTAAGGTGCACCATGTGTCCATTCGTGGCTATGGCCCCATGTACAATCCTCCATTTAAGATCACCTGTTTGTTTGTCAATTGGTCGTTTATATAGGGACAGCCAACAGCCTCTAGGGGAAAAATTAGTTCCTAAGAACTCCATTTTGTTGCTGGAACTCCTCTCATTAGATGACCATTAGATGCTTTTACACAGGAAATATAAAGGGTTTTCCTGTTTGCGTCCTCAAATTCATCCAACTGAGGGCTTTTTAATGACAAAAGACAATTTTCATCATCTTCCCGCTCCCCCATAACAATTGTTACCTTTAATGAGGTACACATAAGGAACTCCCTTCCTCCATTGATCAGTTTTTGTTGGATCATTTAAGAAAGTTTTATAGTCCGTATCCAAAGACTGATAAATCTCAGAAACTGCTTTCTTTAGCAGTCGCAATGATCTCACCCCAGTCCTTTCACTCAAATCTTTTATCTTAATGCTCAAGACATGTTCCAGCTTTATGCATCCAGTAGCAATTAAACATGAATGCAGACTTTGGCCAGACATCAGCCTTGATTGTAGCAAAGAGGTAAAAAATGGTTCTTCAAATAAACACAAACCAGCAGGTTCATCTGATGAACGTGAGATAGTACACACTTCCCATGCTTCCAAGGTTGACATATAAAATGATGTAAGATCCACCAGATCATCATCTTGGAGCTGCATTAGGAAGAGATGTTTGTCCAATCCCATACCTCCTACACTCCTAAGGAGAACAAAAGCGGTTTCCATCCAAGATGCATTTGTGTGGTACAACAATCTCTGAACTGTCTGAAAATGGAAAGTCACTATTCTGGATTTTATATCCACCAATTATTGGCCTCCTTCTTGAACAGGAAGGAACAAGGCAGCAGAATGAATCCAAAGTTGTCCAGACATTGTATCTTCTCTACTATACCCTCCCAGTTTAATGTCTTTTTTACAAATGCTTAAACACAGCAAGTCAGAAATGAAGATCTAATATTCCGAACCATAAATACAGTATAAAGTCTTTACGTCTGCAACAATATCAGCTCAAAAGTATTGAAAAAATATTTTTAAAAAACAGCTGATAAGCATTTTTTAAATTACTGATCATTGAGAAATAACTGATTCCAATCTCAATCAGAAACATAGCCAGGTGTTTTGTTCAACACAGAACAACACAGAGGAGCAGAAAAGAAACAAAAATGTCTGGACGAAGGAGAGGAATAGTTGGTTGAGGGAGAGGACTAGTTGGACCAGGACAAGGGAGAAGGAGAGGCAGGGGGAGAGGAGTAAGAACAGTGTGGTGCTGTTCAAAAGAGAGTAATAGCTGTTGGCACAGATGAAATAAGAGCCACCATCATAGCCCATGTGATAAACCGTGGTCTATCATTGAGAGAGGCTGGTGAAAGAGTCCAGCCTAATCTGAGGCTATTTATTACATTAGCTGTTGGCCACAAGCAGTTATAAATAGAAATATGTTGTATTTTTGTTCCTTTTTTTTCATTCTTTATTACTAGCCTACAAGTAAACACCCACATAGTGAAAAGCATTTAAACATTGTTTGTTTTATTTCTTTCAGAGAATTATGGAGTTGGAGGCTAATCAGACACCACAGGAATTTATTTATGTAGACTAGGCAGGGTTTAACCTGGCAAAAATATGTAGATGAGGAAGAAACATAATTGGGAAAAGGGCCACCGTTGACGTGCCGGGTCAGAGAGGAGCAAATATCACAATGTGTGCTGCAATCTCAAGTGCTGGTTTGGTCCTGCAGAAAATGCCCTCCACCAACAACTGGTGCCAGAAGCAGAACAGGTGGGAGGAAACATGAGGACATTTGTGATTGCATGGGACAATGTAGCATTCCATCACTCAAGTGCAATAACAAACTGGTTTGCTGCCCATCCAAGAATGATTCCTCTTTTTCTTCCTCCATACTCTCCTTTCCTCAACCCTACTGAGGAATTTTTTTTCTGCTTGGAGGTGGAAAGTCTAAGATCATCGCCCACATGACCAAATGTCCCTGCTGGATGCAATGGATGCTGACTGCAGAGACATCTCAGCTGAAGAGTGCTGGGGTGGATAAGGCATGCCAAGCGTTTCTATCCAAGAAATATTGCGAGAAACAACACTAGATGTGATATGAACAAGAACATGTGGCCAAATCCTGAAGATCGAATAGAGTAAAATAGCACTGTACTTTTTCCTGTGCTTCTTTTGTCTGTCAGTTTGTTTTAATTTTGCACACTTAGAACCAAAGGCCATCTGTTACGCAGGAGGTCCCTGCATGCTGTGAGTACTGTAAAAACTCCCTCACCTTCAATCATAAGACTTTCAGTTATGTTAACCTCAGCTAACCAAATTATTCCTGTCCAGGCCCTGATTGACTGCTGGGACGGCTGGAAATTTCATTTTCCATGAATTTGTGAAACAGTACCAGATCAAACTAACTCCTTGTACTTACACTTTAGTGGTGGAAAGATGGTCGACCCTTAGGAAGGGGCCGAATTTGACAAACCACTGACGAACTAAACCTTCAGATTGGTGCCATTCATTCCGAGCAACTCTGCTTCTGTGTCATAACCTCACCTAAATATCCTTTGATCCTTGGTTACAGTCTCATAACTCAGTGATCTCCTGGAAGGAGGGACAAATGTTAAATGGTCACCTCATTGCATAAACCATTGTCTAACCAAGATCACTCCACAAGTCTCTGCTCCAATGCCCCTGGAAGAACAACTTGAGCATCAAACAAGTCTGCCATCTGAATACAACGATCTGCGAGAGGCCTTCAGTAAGAAGGGAGCTTCTCAACTCCCTCCACACCGACCCACAGACTGTGGCCATCGACCTCATACCAGGAGCCGCATTATCTAAAGGTAAAATCTTCCCATTGTCACAGCCCGAATCTGAAGCTATGAGAGAATATATCCAGGAGGAGTTAGGAAAAGGGTTCGTTAGACCTTCCAACTCACCAGTGGCCGCAGGGTTTTTCTTCGTGAAGAAGGATGAAGGCTTACGACCCTGCATATATTACCATGGTCTCAACAACATAACTGTGAAGTTTCGCTACCCTCTCCCCTTAGTTTTTTCGGCCCTAGAGCAGTTATGTCAAGCTCTACTACACGAAGCTGGATCTTCGTAGCGTCTGTAACCTGATCTGTATATGAGAAGGGGATGAATGGAAAACTGCATTCTCTACTAATAGTGGACACTATGAATATTTGGTCATGCCTTTCGGCCTAGTAAACAGTCCCTCAGGATTTCAGTCCTTCAAGAACAACGTTTGGGTTACATAATTAGTCGAGAGGGGGTGGCCATGGATGAAAGAAAGGAGAGAGCAGTTACGGAATGGCCACACCTGCAAACGATCAAGGAACTACAATGCTTTTTAGGATTCACCAACTTTTACCGAAAGTTTATCAGAGGATTCAGTTCCTGTGGCAACACCTCTAACAGCCCTCACTAAAAACAAAAAGTCACATCTATCCTGGACCTCTGCTTACGATGAACTAAAGACACGCTTTACCACTGCACCAATACTCCGGCACCCTGATCCAGACCAACCGTTCATTGTGGAAGTGGACGCTTCAAACACTGGAGTAGGGGCAGTCTACCATACTCACCATAATTGATCGGTTCTCTAAGGCTTGCCACTTTGTTCCTCTCCCCAAGTTACCTACTGCTTTTAAAACGGCTGAGTTGCTCATTAATCAAGTATTCAGGCTCTACAGATTACCCGCAGACATTGTCTCGGACCAAGGTCCCCAATTCATGTCACGAGTCTGGTCACAATTATTCAAGGGTTTAAATGTGAACATAAGTCTAACCTTGGGTTACCATCCACAATTCAATGGGCAAACGGAGCGGTTAAATAAAAAAATTTTTTGTTTTCTAAGGTCATACTGTCATCAATTCAATTCAACTTTATTTGTATAGCGCTTTTACAATGTGGCATTGTCTCAAAGCCGCTTTACAAGGAGGAAAAAGAAAAAAACAAGGAAATATATACAATGATACAGTAACAACGGTATGTCAATTATCAATCAATTATCAATAACTAAGTATCAAGTCAGATATTAACTATGGAGTATCAAATATCTATTATCCGCAGTCTCCCAGTGAGCACTCCAACACGGCAACAGTGGCAATGAACCCAAACTCCAGTGATGAATGTGGAGAAAAAAACCTTGGGAGAACCCAGGCTCACCAGGAGGGTCATTTCTCCTGACGCATTTCTCCTCTGACGCACTGCAAACAGTACTTTGGTGTAAGGGTTTATAGGTTTACAGCGTCACAGTCAGTATTCTTATTTTAAGTTTTATATATTTGCAGCATCATAATCAGTGCTGTTATGATTTCAGTATTGATTTATAGTAATGACTAGTTTTAATTTGGGTCTGGTGATTTTATATTCATTTTATGTTAGCCTGATGGCTGACATAATACAATAAGGGATGTTTAGGCGAGGGTGCCGACGTTAAATGAGACAGAGAGCAGCTATAACATTAAACTGCTGGTATAGACAGAATCATGTATTTTGCTAAAAATATGAGTATAGATTAACAGTTGCATTAATGTAATAGGTGATGGTGGCGGTTGATTTTTCGCAGTTCCCATGGTGGTCACCCCCTCCTTGGTTAGGCTGTTGTGAGCATTGTCTCGTCGAACTGGACGCTGAATCTGTATCGCAGATACAGAATCTGAGTGAATCTGAGTCCCTTGGAGGAGAGGGAGGGAGAGAGGAAGATAGAGAGAGGGAAACAAAACAGGCTTATATTAGCGTAGCGGCCATTCACACAGAATGTGGAAGCCATGTAGTAAAGTCATCAGAATTATCATCAGAATCAGAATGACTGGAGCCGCTACTTAATGTGGGCAGAGTATGCACAGAACTCTTTGGCTCTGTTACAGAGGAGGTCCCTGCTCCACCTCCTCCGCACCACCAGCGGGAGCCGTCTCCTGAATATTAATGCTATGTTGAACTACATTTCCCATAATGCCCCATACCTGTTTGGTCACCTGAACCTCATTAGTCCTTGTATATAAACCCCATGCTTCGTATTACTCTTTGCGAAGTCTTGTTTTGCCCCGGCCACATTTCTGAGCGTTTACTACTGTTTGTTGGATTACTCGTTACCGTTTGGACTGTTTATTGGATTTCTCGCTGCCTGCCCTGATTCACGGACTGCCCTATGTTTATGTTTGCTTGCTGCCTGCCCCGACCCACGCCTGGATTACGTTTACTCTTCTGCCTTGTCTCCATTATACCCGTTTGCTGTTGTTTGACCCTTTCTGCCTGGTCTACGAATAAAAGTCTGCAAATGGATCCTCATGTGTGTGCCCCTCCCCACAGCCTTTTCATATTGCTAATAAAGCCTTTACTGCATCAATTCTGTCACTTACTGCTTTTTTCTCAGGTGTACATTCTATAAAGTATTTATGGCTCCTTAACTTTTAGTTACCATGCTGTACACATACTATCTAATGCACCATGAATTCTCACACACTAAAAATGTGGTTCACAGCTGACTTAATTAACTAATCTGCTGTTAGTATTTTCACAGTCATTGCGCTATGATTGACTATATGTCTCTGCTGGATAGAAAACTAGTGCTAGTGTTTTGATAGGGTTAGTGTATATTGAAAGATTTTTTTTGCATTTTGAAATGTTTGTGTTTAACAAATTGTGTGATGTAGATGTGTTGCTGTATTAGGAGTTAGAAAAAGTTTTTTAAGTATTGCTAAACGCTTGTTAGCAATTGACAAAAACTGTAATATCCTCATTATGATTAACAAAAACGGTAATATCGAAAGCATAAGCAGTAAGATATTTTTGAGACAAAAGAATAACCAGACACATAAAAGCCTGACAGTCTCTCTCAAAGTTTAAAAAGCAGTGGTTCAACTGCTAAACTGTACAGTTGACTGGATAATGGACAGTCTTGCCTTACCTTAACCACACAATTAGCATCAGTATATAATAATTGTATCAACTTTACAAATATGTCACCAAAACCAAAGACCCATTAAAAAGATAATCATGCTCAACATGATCAAAAGCTTTCTCTTGGTCCAAAGATCCCAAACCAACATTCATATTAAAAGCTTTACATATATCCAAAACATCTCATACTAAAAATAAATTGTCCATAATAGACCTCTTGGGAATACAATATGACTGATTCCTATGTACAATCAGCTCTAAATAATTCTTTAGCCTATTTGACAAGCATTTAGAGAATATTTTATATTCAGTTGTAAGAAGTGCAACAGGATGCCAGTTAACCCACGAATACTGTCTTTCAGTAGGATGTTTAAGCTAACCTTTTACTGGTTCCTCTACCGTTATAATAATTACCTCTAAGGATGAAGAAAATAAAATGGCCACCCCTCTACTTGTACTTGATTTGTACCATGACTAAATATTTTATGTTCTTTCCACCACAAATTCCATTCAGCTTCATTTACAACATCACTATGCGTTTCTTGTAGGAAAACAACATTAAACTTCTCCTGTTCAACAGTTTCATTAACAAGAGCACACTTAGAGCAGACCCTCCAATATGTTATCACTTGCCTCCTAAAAGACTCAACATGTCTCAACAAAGGATGTTTATAGCCGAGCAAAAGAGTTTTAAACAACCTTACAGAAATATGCCAATTTGCGCTGTAAAGCTTCATCAGATACGAATGCCAGGACATCTGAAATCGTAAGTTTTGTGGATGGAGCGTAAAGTGTAGAAAGTTGTAACAAAGGCTCATTAATAATGAGACCACTCACTAGTAACCGATTTAAAAAAGATTTAAAAAAAAGAAAGAAAAAAAGTTTAGAAATTCTCACTGCACAACAACAGCTCTCACCACCACCACTCTTACCCAACTCCCAGCATGCAACAGAGAGAGAGAAAGAGCCTTCAGACACAACACAGCTCAGAGCTATATTGGGAGTGACAGTCTGCTGATTAGGCAACTCACAGCCTTCACACACACAAACAAGAGCGACCCATTCTTGCATGCCCTATTACATGCAATGTTTTGTAGAAACATTTTTTTTCCTTTTTTGATGGATGTGTCCTACCTTGAGACGATAGATGGGAAAGTTGCTAAAACTCACAGGGAGTTTCAAGAAAGAATCAAGCAAGGAACTCCTGCCTAGGAAAAAAGAAATGAAGAACACACATTCTTTCACCATTCTTACATAGTAACTTGTTTGTTGACACTACGTTTTGCCCTCACACATATTTAAACAAAACATGTAAATGTCTGTAACTCACTAGGAGTTTAAAAATCCAGAGCTATATCGCAATGCAGTGACCTGAAAATTAAAATTCAATGCACTGATTACAGAATTTAATCATTTTATTTAATAGGATTTTAAGACACATTGCATTATTACGGTATTCATTATTGTATATGTACATGTCTGCATTATAGCCCACTGGCCATCATATTCTGTAGATATCCACACTTATTAAGGTAAGATGCCAATTCAAAATAAAGTGGAGTGGACATATTTTTAGCTAACTAGCTGTGTATAGGACGTACCACAAGACAAATGAAATTCCCTGCACCCTTCAGAGCATTCATTCATGAGGCCATACTCATGCTCACTGTCAAATGTAATTTGCTGTATGGCTGCATAAGGCATAACTTTATAATATAATGACATAAAATACATAAGTTAGGTTGCATCATCATAAGGTGAGGATTGCACAGATGTTTCCTAATCGCAGTCTGTTACTCAACAGACTACAGTTATCCTCACCACATCCCTTTAAAGCCCGAAGCCTGTGAAGTAACACATTTACAGCCACAGCCCAACAGACTGAACTCCAATAAATGCTACAAGATTACAGAACCTTCTACATGCTTGTGTGTGAGGGTGTGTTCGTTTTTCAAATTGTTGTGCAATATGCTATAGAATGATCTATAAACTGTAAAGCATAATAAGCATATATGACCTTGTTTGGACATTTGGCAGGTATGGTATGAATATGCTTGTTTTAAAATCACCATGTGACCAATATTAAGACAAACTTCAGTGCTAACTAATAGTGCTATAATTATAACAGGTCATATACAATTCCATACAATTATTTTACAGTTAGTAACGCTAATGTACATCTTATTGCAAAATAATTTTGCAATAATACCATGTATTCTTGTTTTTAAGGGACTGAAATGCACTATTACGGTGCCAATCACCTCAGAGGTCTGAGTTACCTTAATAATGATCCAGGACCCAAGGGAGAATAAAGAGCTTACGTCTGTGATTATTGAAACTTCACATAAATATTGAACGGCAGTACACAAACATTCAATACATTTTGTATGTTTACCTCCATGCACAACATACAACAGATAATAAATGTACAAATAAAGAGCGCAGGCCTACACAAATTAATAGACAAATAATAAGTTATTAATATAATCAGCATCAAATTGAAGTAGACAGCAATCAAGAAGGTATAGTCAATGAATAGTAATGGTCCGAAATGCTTGACTCTTATCTGTAGCTTGCAGCTTGGTGTCGTTCTGGTGTCTTTGGCTCACCGATGTCTCCTAACGTAGCAGTGATGGATCATACACGTGTCCCAGTAATGTCCAGAAGTATGTTAGTTAATATTTCATAGGGGACGATGTTTGGGTGTGTGGTTCTAAAGGGAACAAATAAATACATCCAATTAGGATTACAACAACAGAAATGTGTACTCTGTGCTAACAGTTTAGCATAGAAACGCTGAGTCATCTCAATTATACAAAGCATTTACGATCAGCACATTTGGCATAACATCATATAATGACGTGCAGACACACTGACATGTGGAATAAACTACTACTACTAAACATAAGGTTAACATATACAAGAGTTGCCACTTGATATAATCATAAAACAGTAAACATAATAAGTGATGCAACTTACACTAATTATCGTCGCAAAGGAGACATCAAACAAGTGACCTGCTATCACACCCATAAGCCGGCAGTCAAACCTCACGACTTCAGCTTTATTCGGTAGGTGCTGCAGTACAGTTTAATTCTTAGCTTGAGAAACAAAAATACAGAGACGGCTCATCACTTTCCGCTATTGCCCAGTTGTAGCCACTTCTCGCTGCTGATCTCACTGTCCTTTTGTAACCCACGCCCCCTTGTGGTGTCACACTTAATAACTGATATCCAATGGTTACCTCAACTGATCTCAGCACAGCGTTTACAATAAGGTAGAGAAACTAAACAGGACTGCATGGACTGATTACTGCCTGCCCTGACCTCTGACCTGTCTTAACCAATATTCCTATTCAACCTGTTCATGGTATTGTTTAGAATAAAGCTGCATCTGGATCTTCCTCACTTCGTTTCTGAGCAGTTCGTAACAGAAGACTTCACCACAAATGGAGCTAGCAGTAAGAATCATCGCCATCGCCATCTTCGCCACTCTCGTTTACCAGTGTCCCATGACACCAAGTGTTGCAAGAGCAGAGAACAAGAGTGGGAGTTAGCTTAAAAAATAAAATACAAGTTTGTGAAGAAAAGAGTTAACACTTTTAATCCCACTTTTAAACAAACTTTGTAATCTTTACTTTGTATCCCACTTTGTAAAGCAGAATAATGATAAAACGCTTTACACACCTATTCAATGACTAAGGCCAATGGAGAGCAACGTTTATTGGCCATGTTACTAATGACGTAATTCCTAGTGTCAGGGTCACAGCGAACGAACCCAGTCGCAGACAGCGTTTGAATAGAAAAATCTTTATTAAATAACAAAAACAAGAACCCACACGGGGGCAAACGGGAAACAAAACAAGCTTTAAACAGAACCCAAAAAAACTCTCCACTAACCGGAGCAAAACTAAATTAAACCAGATCCAAAAACACGAAGAAAACTCAGAACAGAAAACTCGGAACAGAAAACTCGGAACAGAAAACTCGGAACAGAAAACTCGGAACAGAAAACTCGGAACAGAAAACTCGGAACAGAAAACTCGGCAAAAACACAGACAAGACTTGACCTGACTCAACTCGACTGGAGGACGTTACATGTCAGGGAACTTGAAGTTCAGGAAACAGGAAAACTGGAAGACATGAAAAAACTTGCAAGCATGAAAACACATCTGAAACGCACGGAAACAAACCAGCACAAGACAGAAAACACACGGACATTATATAGGGCACAGACAAGGACAAACAGGTGGGTGAAACAAGCCCTAACAAGACAAGGAAACAAGTGGGAGGGGCCAAGACGCGTGACCGGAGAGCACATGGCGAATGTAAACAAAACAGAGGCCATGTGCTTCCACAAGGAACAAGTACCCAGAGCATGAGTTCAGATCCTGACTCCAAGAAACAAGAACCAAAACTAGGAGGAGTCAGGATCCAAACAGCATGCTCTGACACAGAACACAGGGGGATGTCAGGATCCTGGCAAGATAACCTAGAAAGACTCAGAACAGGAAGCCAGGACCCTGACACCTAGAATGTGACTATTCCCCTCCGAAACTGAATACATAGAACTACTGACCAACAGGTTTTGTAATCACTTTCCCCGTCTGTCATTGTTTACCATACACAGGACAATCTCAAACTCTGGCATATAACAAACTGAACATTAAAGACACTTATTGTGTGTAAATGTCACTCAACTCAACTGCACTACTAAGATTACATTGTACTAAATTATTTAACTAAAGCTAGTTATTTAGCTAATCAACATATAATTAGCTAGTCAGATGGCTGCTGGGAGCAGATGACTTCTGTGCTAATATTAGTTTGTTTTCATTCTGTATTTTTATTCTGTAATCCTCAGGTTCCTATGGGTACCAGAGACTAACAAACCTAGCTAAAATTTAGCCTCTTCACATCATTTTATGACTACAGCTGCAGCTAGGCTAACCAGATAGTGATGGTAGTGTCCGATGGTCACCACGTGCAACTCTTTAGCTGTGTCCAGAGATTGACAGGCCCTGCTCTAGTCTGTCCAGAAGCTCCACCTCATCACCACACAATACCAACCAATAACTGTAGCATACGCCACTGAAATGCTACTCTCAGCTGGACAACAGTTAAAAACATTTACACCATTATTTACACCTCAGCTGTAAGAAGCACTGCACTAAAAACAAATACAGAACAACTACAAGGACTGTAGAAGACATAACATAGATCTTACAATGTAGACACTGACTGATTTTACAGTTTGGTGAAAATCTACCAATGGTATACATATTCGGTCAAATATATCTTATCTAGCTAATGTATGACTGTAATAAACTCAGCTAACTAGCAATGACACGGCTGATTGGGTATGGCTACAGGAGAACTTTCCCAGGTCAACATTTCCCAAGTTTGTTTCCACTATACCATCCATATATTTCCATATTAGATATTCTTTTATGATTTTTTTTATTACAGAAATAATGCAGCAATGAGAATGTTTCATATAGAACAGGACATAAATAATATCCAATACAATTATCTTCCAAAATACCTACAGAGGTTCTCAGAAACAATGAAAGACAAAAGTACTGGGGCAATTATATGGAGGTGGCAGTTTATAATGTGCTCAGCCAGGCCTTATCACCCTTTTATCACCATTATTTTAAGATCACAAAACTCTTGACCTTAGTATCTAGAATTGCAAAGTCCACTAAAGGAAGTAGAGCATTTGTGTATTTGGCTCCTAAACTCTGGAACAGCCTTCCTGACACTGTTCATGGCTCAGACACTCTCTCACAATTCAAATCTAGCTTAATGACACTATGTAGCCAAGCATTCACTTAATACATCTCATAACCTTGCATTTGAATTACATCAGAAAAAAATGCTAAAGATTATCTTGTGCTATTAAAGTTACAAACAGCTGCTATGCTAATTATTCTCTATTTGCCAGGAGTTTCTACAGTTTAGCTATAGATCTTGGCAGCTCCAGTATGGATCCAGCAACTTAAGATGACTTAAGATGACTTTAGATGACGTCAACCTCTGCAAGTAATGATAATTACTTCTTCTTAAATGCATATATAATATAAAACAACAGCATAATCTGTACCTGTAAAATTCTAACATCACTTCTAACAAAACATCTGTCCTTCCATCTATCCATCCATTCATTCTCTTAAACCCGCTCGTCCTCTTCAGGGTCATGGGGGGTTGAAGCCTATCTCAGCATCTTGGGCCATAGGTGAAATACGCCCTGAATAAATGGCCAGTACCTGCAATACCTGTCTGACAATTTACAACTTTCATTTTTGGTAAAGCAGCTTTGAAACAATATGTATTGTGAAAAGTGCTATAAAAATAAATGTGAATTGAATTAAAGATTGTAACAATGTGAACTTTATATAGTAGAGTGGGTAGTTTACAACCCACTCTACTCCTTCCCAACCTTCTTTGGGCAAATGGCAAAATTACAGGACATTCTGCACCAGTGAAAATGCTTTTATCTCCTGACCCTACAGTACTTCATGTTTAGAAGCCAAATACCAGCACCTTTATTGCTACAGCATTTCAAAAAAATGCCACAAGGGATGGAAAATTAAGTCACTGAGAAAGAGGAAATACTGTTCCCTTACAGATATCAGATAAGACAGCTTAAGACCCTTGTGTCTGTGCCATATTTTTTTATCCATGCAGTGAACTCAATTTTTGAAGTTTCAAACAGCAACCAAGTGAAGAATATTTCCAGTCTCTTATTGCAAACAGTGCACTACTAGAGAGGTTAGTTGAGTTGGGTGTATGCCCATCACAAAGTTTGCATTGCTGTGTTCTAGCGGGCTATGTTAGCCGGAAAGAGCTCGCATGCCAACATGATCTACTTGTCTTTCCTCTTCTCCTCCTACAGGCTGACCTAATTTGCATAGACAATCCAATTTGCATGAGCTTCACTAAGTGGAGCAGTGCACAGGTATGCAAATTCAGAGTGAGGGGACAAAAACCAAATTGCCGCATTTTTACCATTCCACAATTCTTTTCCTTGGCCTAATTCTGCCCAACAGCCAGCTTTGTCCATGAGGTCCAATTGCTCCTTGATGCAAGAGAAATACATACAATTGTAATGACCCCAAATAAAAAAACAGAGTGGAATAGAAACAAATAAGTATTCCTGTCATTTCAAGACACAAACAAACACAGACTGTGTTATAATGTTTTTGTTTGACTTTCATTGCTCCCATGACTCATTCAGGACCTACAAACCTGATTAACATAGAAGAGACAGAAAAAAACAGAAACCGAAAAGAAGAGAGGGAACATAGGAAGTCATCTGCCCATTGAGATATATTATGCATACCAACATAACCCATAGCATATAGATGAGCTTATTACATTTCTTGGATTAAAATAAAATCTTTGCAAAATCTCTGATGGAAAGGAGGAAAACAATGCGAGGAAAAATAAGAGATAAGCTAGTCAGGCATGACTGGGCATTAGGGAAAAAGCAAACTATTCACAGATGAATTCAAAACTTAAATACTTAAAATATTTTTTAAGGCTGCTAAATTAACAGTTTTCATACAAATTTTATGAAATGGTAAGCCATGGCATAGCATTAACATGCATGTTCAGATACTATGAGCGAGTTTGAATCCAGTTTATGACACTGCCCAATCTTGTTCCCCAATCATTTCCTGTTTGCTCTACTCTCCAGTAAAATGAGTCAAACTATCCAAACCTGTGCTCCAACAAAATCAACTTTGACTCTGTTTACTTAATAAACATTCCTGGATTTATTTTACATGATTCATCAGTGTACATAAAAAAGGCTCTTTTATCAAAATGTAAAAACTATCTCTGAAATTACATTATTGTTAACTGAGATTTGACATATAGCAATATTTGAACATATAAAGTTGGGGTCATAAGAATATTTTTCAGAATAACTGAAAAATAGTGGCCAGTCTAGAGGCTCATAAACAACTATTAGAAAACATTAAACAGTTGTTGATCATCCAGGTACAGTAACATCCCACAGTATTAAGAATCAAGAAAGTAAACTTTCGAAAGGGGGTATTATTGTAAATCAATTATGATTGTGACTTGTGGACTATATGCAAACATCTGTTATGTGAACTAACTTATTCAGGGCAATAGTAAATAGATGACAAATCACAATTTTGGCAATTTCCATTTTTTTGCAAATTAACAATACTTTATTAATTATAAAAATGCAGCATATAACTCCAACTTTATTTATGTAATTATACAGGCGTCAGGCCACAGGCGTCACTCCCAACGTCCCGACAGCACCAGCCGCTCATGTAAGTCCAAGACTGGCATTTCCCCGATAAGTGATGGAAACGCTTCAAGAAGTAAGGGGTTTCTATTGCAATGCTCTTTATTTGTGGAACAACAACCTGTATTATATCCCACTTACTCCAATCGTATTGCTTTCATTTGCTTATTGCTCACCAGGAGAGTGCTGGATTGGGCTACAGCTGTCTGGAATTCTGATAAATTAAGCTCACCCACGTTCAAGAAGTTTTCACAACTTTTCCAAGATGTTTTTGATCACCCGGCTGATGGATAAACTCTTGACGAGCAACTCCTAACCATTAATCAGGGTAAACTAACTGCTGCTGAATTCCGTACCCTTGCAGCCCAGACCAACTGGAAGGATGATACGCTTAAACTACTTTTCGAAAGGGATTAAGACCAGAACTACAAGCAGAGTTAGCATGCCGTGATGAAGGAAAGAATATGAGTGATTTCATCGAACTCTCCATCCAGATTGATAATCTCATCCGCTCTCGCCGAGAGAGCATGTAACACCCGCAATGCTTTCCAGTGTTGAACCCGAGGAAAGCCAACGCACATGAAATCCATCTGTCCAGTTAAACCCTTCACCCAGCAACCTCCGGTGAGTGAAATTACTCTCCCAAGTGCTCAGAAAACTGACTGTGAACTGTCTGTAGAAATAACCTTTGCCAGAAGATCTCTTAGAACCATAGCATTAATTGATTCAGGGACAGCCGGGAATTTTATCTCTCACGCATTTACTTGGCAGCATCAACTTAAATTACTGTGCTGTGATTCCTCTCTAGTGGTGGAGGCGCTGGACAGATGACCCCTAAGAAATGGTCGCATCCTACAAACAACAGAGAAGATTAAGTTGCGACTATTACACTCAGAGACCCTCCAATTCTACGTCATACCCTCCTCCGAGTATGCTGTCATTCTGGGATTACCCTGGTTACGCTTACACAATCCAGTGATTTCCTGGAGAGGTGGACAGATACTACAGTGGGGTTCTTCATGTCATGATTCCTGTCTGGCCAAACTGCAATGCTCTGACATGCTATCAACCAGCATCCCGGTTCAACTAGTTTCTACCTCAGGTGTTCCACCTGAATACTCAGACCTACTCAAAGCCTTTATTAGAAAGAAGGCATCCAAACTACCTCCTCACCGGTCAATCGACTGTGCCATTGATCTCGTCCCCAGAGCCACGCCTCCTAAAGGTTGGATCTTCCCTTGAGATCCAGCCCGAGTCTGACGTCATGAGAGCTTACATTGAAGAAGAATTAAGTAAAGGTTTCATTCGACCATCCAACTCACCCACAGCAGCCGTCGTCTTCTTTGTCAAAAAGAAAGATGGAGGTCTTCGACCGTGTATTGACTATGGTGGGCTGAACAAGGTTACAATCAAGTTCCGCTATCCGCTCCCTCTGGTTCCGGGGGCTTTTGAACAACTGAGGCAGGCCAAGTACTATACTGAATTAGATCTTTGAAGTGCCTACAATTTGATTTAAATTAAGGAAGGAGATGAGTGGAAGACAGCTTTTCGACATCCACGGGTCACTACGAATATCTAGTTATGACATTTGGATTAGCTAACAGTCCCTTAGTATTCCAGTCTTTTATGAACGACATCTTCCGTGATATGTTGGACAAATGGGTAATCGTCTACATTGATGACATCCTAATTTATTTGAACAGGCTGGAGGAACATACTTTACACATCAGGTCAGTGCTCAAATGTTTGATCGAATACCAGTTGTATCCCAAAGAAGAGAAGTGTGAGTTTCACCGAACTAGTACCTCAGTTCTGGGCTTCATCATTATTCAAGAGGGTGTCAGTGGTCAAAGGCAGGCGGCTAACAATTAAAGTAATAAACATTCTAAAGTCGGGGCAGGCAGCAAACAATCAGAATAACAATAAACAATCTAAGTAGCAATGGGTAATCCAAAAACAAAGCGTGAAAACGCTCAGAAACATTAGCCAGGGCAAAACAAGACTTCGCAAAGTGCATAAGGCTTATATAAGAGTAAATGGGAAACAGGTTTGGAAGTAATCCGCCCCAGGAGTGTGACCCCATGGGAGCCTGAAATGATCGTTGGTATTCAGGTGATGGCTTCCTCTGGTGATTCGGAGGAGGCGGTATGGGAGCCTCCACCGTAACAATTGGCCTGGCTTTTACATTGTTCAGTAGACTGGACAGCTATGCTCTGCATACCATTTAACAAAATACAGCACTTTTACCTTGAGTCCCTGATTACTCAAGGTATTAATTAAAAGTCATTAGAAATATTTTTTACAATGTAATTTATGTATAGCTATTTTTTTAATAAAGCTATGAACATTGTATGGATCTTTCTAACCAGGTAAACCAAGCTGCCATATCAAATGGGACACTTGATGAAGACTTGTAGTCTTGTGGCTTTCATTTCATATGTTTGCAAAGTATATGAGAATATTTCATGATTTAGAAAAGTGCTCGCAATGAAAGTGCACTCATTCTGTTAATTTAGCTAAGGATGTCAGGGTCCTGGCTTCCTGTCCTAAGTATTTCTAGATTATCTTGCCAGGATCCTGACATGCCTTGTGTTTAGTGTCAGAGCGTGCCGTTTTGATCCTGACTCCTTCTAGTCTTGGTTCTTGTTTCTTGGAGTCGGGATCTGAACGCATGCTCTGGGTCTTCGTCTCATGTGGAAGCACATGGCCTCTGTTTTGTTTACAGTCGCCGTGTGCTCTCTGGTCGTGCGTCTTGGCCCCATAGCCCGTTCTCTTGTATCATCTGCGCTGATTTCGCGCACCTGTTAGTCGTTGTCTTTGTGCTATTTAATGCCCCCGTGTTTTCTGTCTTGTGTCGGTTCGTTTTGTAACTTTGTTATCTTGTAATCCTGTGGTCACGCGTCTTGCCGTTTCGTTTCTTGTTGTCTTTCAAGCCCTGTCACAGTTTTTGTGCTTTCCGTGTTCTCCGGTTTTTAGTTTCGTTTTTTGGAGAACTTTGAGTTTAATTTTCAAGTTTTTTCAAGCTCTAGTGCAGGTTGTCCACCTGCACTAGAGCGTGGTAGCCCCATAATTGCTGGAGGAAGTATTTCAGGGCCAAAAATACAGCCATCAACTCATGCCATCAACTTACTGATGTGCCATTCAAGATGATGACCTCTCCAGATCCCTTGAGCTGGAAGTCCGTAGCTAGACCTGTGCCAGAAACTGCCTAGGCCAGCTGATGACAATATAACTGCAGTTGTTTGCATTCACTGTGATCTGTGTCCATTAGCCACTTCTAATAGTTATTACTGTATATTTAGTATTCAGTATATATATGTTTTGTGATAAGGGTGAAAGGTCAGAGCTATTTGCATGCCACATCATTAAAGAACCAAATATTTAAACATAACTGGTTAGAAGACATAAAAAAGTTTTTTCTCACAAGCAAAGGGACTAACCTTTGTCTATTTGGCCACTTGTCTGTATGTCTCACTGTAGATCAATCTGAATGGCAATGGCAATGGCAAAACATGCCATTGTGTTGAAAAGGGAAGGGTTTGCCCCTTTTGCCGGTTCACTCTGGGCCAATTATCAGAAACAACGGAAACGGAAAACAAGTTGGATATTGTTTTGGTATGATTTATGCTGACTTTAGGAATGTGCTTTTTCAGGCGAATTGTGTTTGGAGTTAACAGTCCCTGAAGAGTGTCTATGGCACTTTCTGACCTTAGACAACATAATAAAGACAGCCGTTTGTTGCAAAATGGCAGATATGAGCAATAAAACCAAACGCCTACACAGGTATAGTGATGCACTATTTACACTCTTACAGCAGAACAAGCTTTCCTGTAAGGAAACACAGTGAAATGTCTTTTAAATCAACCAGGACACCATCTGAGCATTTATAAAAGTAATAGTATACCACTTCCCACCAAGCTGAATGCAAGGAGGAGGATAGGTTAGGTTCCTAACTATTAGCATTAGTATTGGGGATGCTAGAAATGACATGGACAATGCACACTTGAATTTGATTTCAGGTTTAAAATTTACCGTATTATGAATCTATTCATCTAGTGCAGTGTTTCTTAACCAGGAGCCTCAACAAACTTTCAAGTGGGCCTCAAGATGACTTGATAAAAATCAAAATATTTCTTAGTGTTTGGTTGTTTTTATAATGAATATACATTTTTCTAGTTATACCAGGCATATTCAATTGGATGACAGTTGTGAGTGGACTGGGGATTCAATAGTGCGTGGTCAATGATGCACCTCCAAGTAACCCAAAACTCTGCTTTATATAGCTACAAATAACGTGACCTATAAACCAGCTCGCCTTGCCCTGCTACGTATGCAGTGTGATTTTTATATTTTACCCAACAGTTACAGCAAACAATGGCCGAAATTTTACTTTGCTGAATAGCATACACAAACATTATTTAAATTGCACAGGTTAACTTACACTTTTGACGACTAGTTTCCACTTATGAAAAAGTGATAAAAATCATTTTCAAAATCATTTCGATTACAGTTTGCCATTTCATGATTTTAGAGCCATTCTTAAAACAGTATAAATGTACCTAAAAAGAGAGTTTATAACAATGGTGACGAGGATGTTACAAAAAAAAGACTGACTTGTTAAATCTGAAAGTGAGTCATGCGTGCTTCACTCTGAGGAATTTATTTCAGCAAATTAAAAAGTTTAGCTTGAGATAGGTGGCATGCATCAAAGATGGATGTTTCAATCCCCAAATTTGACTGCTACAGCAATCCAGCCATGTTAGGTCCATGGTGGACAAGATGGCTAAATGCTTTTGAACTCTTTGCCAATGGGAAAGGTTTGATTGTGACTGACAATGCATCCATTGCTACAAAACAAAGACAAAGAGCCCTGCTTTTACATCATGCTGGGACAGACTTGCAGGATATTTTCTCCACACTTGCTGACACAGGAGGGCAAACTGATTATCAGCAAGCTGTGACAGCACTAAATGCATACTTTGTGCCTCAGGTAAATTGCGTTTGCGAGACAGACATTTTATCAACTCAAGCAGAAAATGGGACAGACCGTGCAGCAGTTTATCACATTTAAGACAAGCAGCCAAAGACTGATTTTGAAGCTGATGAGAACAATCAAATAAGGGATGCTGTTTTGAGCTGATGCAATTTGAGTTGTGTCCAAAAGAGGAGTGAGAGATCAAAAAAATGTATGCAATACAGTAAAGGAAGAACAGATTCGGATAAGACTTGTTACAGATGCGGGCAGACAGGCCATTTTGCGAAAGCCCAGCACATGGAAAATCATACAGAAAATGCAATGGGAAAGATCATTTAGCAAAAATGTGTAAAACAAAAGACAGTTCAAAGCAGACAATCAAAGAGTTGACTCAGAAGAGAAGAATCAAGAATTTGCATTTGTTGTAAAAAAAGAGAGCAATATGGATAAAATAAATCTTTCAGTAGGGGGCATAGAATTACCAGTGTTAGTTGGCTCAGGAGCAACAAGCAACAACAGATAAAAGAACATGGGAAATGCTAAAAGAAAAGATCAAAGCAGTTCAGCCAGGTCAGACAAGAAACTGTACACATACTCATCAAGGGAACCTTTGCCAGTGAAAGGAGTTTTCTGGTGTGAGGTAGGAATTGGAAAATGCAGCACAACCACAGAGTTTACAGTTTTTTGGGGGCGTGGGGAGCCACTGCTTGGAAAGGACACAGCAGTTAAATTAGGAGTGTTGAGGATTGGTGCTAATGTTGCAGCAGTGAGAGATTTGAAGTCCATGTTACGACAGCAATACCCCAAATTGTTCAGCGGAGTGGGTAAATCGTCAGAGGTGAGAAGTTTTTTTGTCAAAATGCTTCACTGATGAAAAGAGTACAGATTGCCCAAGCTGAAGGCCAGGACTGGAGAAGAGAGCTACGCAAGTATGTAACTATCTACAGTTCCATACAACACTCCACCACGGGCAAAAGCCCAGCAGAACTTCTTTTTCAGATGAAGGTAAGAGAAAAGTTACCAGACATTGCAACACCTCACAGTGATCTGAACGCCCGGGACAGGGACGCAGAGCAAAGAAGACAAAATATACACAGACAACAGACGGAATGCTAAGACATCTGACATATCGGGTCAGAGATCAAGTGCTTGTGAGGCAAGACAAAACAGACAAGTTCACAACAACATTTCATAGTACACCTCACAAAGTCATACACCGAGAAGGAAACTGGGGTATTGTTCAGTCACCCACCAGAATGAAATATGCTTGGAACACAACATTCATCAAGAAGTTTCATTCAATGGAATGAGTTTCACACCAAATGGATTCACACCAGTGAATCGTGAAATGAACTGTACTCAAGAGCCAAGTTCAGATTTAGGAACAAACTCCTAAAAAGTGCAGGCCTCAGCAACAAAGTAAATTGCCTGAAAGACTTTGAGACTATATTACTGAGTGACTAATGAGATTCAAAGAGTGCCGGGAGAGAAGAGAGCTAGAGATGATATTATAATCTAACTCGTGGCACGTGCCTCCTTGGGGTGCGCGAAGGGGAGATTTTTCTATATAGTTTTTCTGTACATTTATACAGGAGTACCAAAGAAACATTGAATGCGAAGAAAGAGCGGGACGTGTTTGATAAGTTTTCAAAACCATAAACCACGCAAGTCTACTGAATTCGGTACTTACAGGCAGCTTGACGCACACCCGAAAATTAACTATTTGTAGAAGTTGAATTTGTAATCAGTTACAGTGTGCAATTATTTCCACTATTGTTTTTAAATAGTCACTTGATAGATATAATATATACATATAACAAAGCTGATTAAAAAATATATCAGTAAGTACACCCACACTCACAACCCCCACAATGTTCAAATTGGCTCCGTACTTCGTACCCCCCAAAAATAACCTTCAGAAAATGTTTATCCAGTTTAGAAGGTCAAACTAAATTGTCATTTTATTTTCCACTTATTTTCAATGAGACTTGCATTTTTTATGTCTGTTACCACCAGTGTTGGGTAAGGTGCTCAAAAAAGTAATCCACTACAAATTACTACTTTAAAATTGTAATTTTATTACATTATTTTTGACATGTAGTAATCAGTAATCAGAAAGACTTTACAGAATTACTAATTACTTTACTTGCAAGTTACTTTGAAAACAGTAAACGTAAAAAAACTACAAAGTGAATCTCAGTTGTATCTGTACATGTATCTGTATGTGTCTGTACAATATATTATATTCATACAACATTGCTTTCTAGGATGCATGAGTATACTATATATCTTGACACAGGATTAATCCAATGGGCGGCCATCCTAAGGAAGCTTTTATTATTACTAGTCCAAATGTCTGCAGTCGGAGACATACTCTAGACGCTCGAATGTTTTATAAGTTCATGCTCCATCTCAGCATAACATTTATCTAAGTACCTTGCAAATGTTTTTCGGTCCTGCAAGGTAGACTTGTCTTTGAATGACTGCGATTCCACTGCTACGCCCCTCTTCACTTGTTCTGAAGTTACTTTCCCTTCCGATCCTGAACAAAAATCCAGTTTAACCCGTTTAGGCTTGCTTGGGCCGCTCTCTTCTTGGGCGATGAGTTTTGTCGTGGAATGCTTTCTGCTTAAGTGCTTTCTTAAATTGTCGAGTTAAGAGCGCTTTTGTTTATACGCTGAATGAAATCAAAATAATGTCTGTATTTCCACTTGAAGAAACAACCAGCTGTAACGTGGAGACAGAGACGGTAGGATCCATTTGTAGTCATTTATTAGAGTAGTTGAACATGCAGGGTCGGCAACAGTAAACAGGTATATCAGGGGCTAGGTTAATCAGCAATGATAAACAATCCAAGGTCAGGGCAGGCAGCAAACAAACAGAGAAACGATAAGCAGTCCAGGTAATAACAGGTAATCCAATCAATAATAGAAACCCCTCAGAAATGTCAGCCGGGGCAAAACAAGACTTCGCAGTGAGTTCAATCACAGGCTGGGGTTTATATACACAAGAGTTAATTGATAACAGGTGAACATGAAGTAATATGCCCCAGGAATGTGGCCCTATGGGAAATGTAGTCCAAACATGATTTAGTACTCAGGTGACAGCTCCCTCTGGTGGTTCGGGGGAGGCGGTATGGGAGCCTCCACCGTAACACCAGCACACTCTGCATCCATTTTAGCTTGCGTTCTCCTATGACTGATTAATGCGCCTGCTCGTTAACTGACACTGCCGAGCAAAACGTGATTTTTAAATGCATTTTAATAAATTTTTTATGCACTACATTTGAAACGCTAGTAACGTAATGTTACTGACATTGGTAACTGTAATCAAATTACATAAATTTAAAATGTAATGCGTTACATTACCCTACTGTGTTATCAGGAAAAGTTATTAGGATACAGTAACGCATTACACAGTAACGCGTTATACCCAACTCTGGTTACCACAATTCAGAACATGTCTGAATACTGTTACTTGATTCCTCTGATGCCAGTGTAATTGTGTTAGGATAATGTAAATAATAATAATGGAAAGTGGTTAGTGTCATACTAGGCACACTACAAACTTTCAGGCAAGTGTGTTGAGGCACGTTGAAGCTATACAATGCAGGACATTGGGACCAGGTTTGAACATCCTTGTTCTACAGCAACGTATGTGAAAATGACATTATAGAGTGCATTCAAATCTGTATGAGGCAAGGAATCAGATAAATAAACTCTAGCACTTAAAAAAGTTATAAAAGTCATGAGCATAAGTTACTAAGTTCGAGTTACGAAGTCGTTATTTCGAGTTAGCGTCTCGTTAATGTTTGTAGTAATACTGATATCAGTCACTAGAGGGCAGAATAAGACAGCGAGTCAATTAAAGAATCCGTTGTAGTTATTGACGTACTGTTAAGCACTTTAACAAGTTGGCAAGAGTTTCTGATCGGGCTATAAAGCACGTGAAGCAAATAATGTAATTGTTGTAATGTAATCGAAGTGCCACACCATAAGAAGAATTAATAGACGCTTAATTAATTATCAGAGTTAACAAATAACTATAACAACAAAAAAAAAAAAAACAAATCTAATAGGTGTAATTCACTGTATATTGAAGCTGGCTGAAAGAGCAATACTGGCAATTACCACACAACTATACAGCTATTTAATAATGTTTTGAATAGAGTTTATGTTTACCAAATCAAACACTAATTACAGTTAACACAGTTACATTGCAAAGACGTACAGTAAATGTTCACGGACCATATTCGTAGCAAATAATGTTCCAACGACTTTGTTGTGTGATTCCCATATTCGTTGGCGATGTTTACAGATGAATGTTGTTGGAACTTGGTGAGTCCTAATGACCAACTGTTGTAAAGACTTAACTGGGCCGGAACTTATTCCAAGTCCAACCTCTTTATTCGGGATCACAAATTCAATAATTATATTACAATAATTAATCCTTAACTCAATAATTAACGTATTCTATGTATGGTTTTATTAATTGTTTAACAACATCAAACAACATCAATCACACAATATGGATTTACTTTTTTCTGTTACCAAGATTCTATTTTTCTAGTGCTTTTAAGTCATTTAAAAGCACTAGTAATTTTTAACACAGTATAACATCTATAAAAGCTGCACTGTACCTCGCATTAGACAGTTTATTTAGATATTGAAGTACATTATATTAATAACAATGACTACAAAACATTATAAAGGATTTAAAGCAGATATTGACAGAAAAAGAATGAACTAGGCTAGCATTCTTAGCTTACCTTTTTGATTCCAATTTAGCAGACTCTACAGTTATAATAATCAAAAACTTCTCGGTTACAGTCACAAACATCAGGGTATGTTCTATTATATGTCTAATCTTTCGGAAATCAGTAAAATATATTTACTCTCACATTTGTAAGTTACTGAATCTTTTTCGCAGAAATCCCCGCAGATAACAGACGCGCGTGCTAAGCGAACTCTCGGATTTATGATTGTTGCGTTTTTATTAACCCCAAGTTTCATATTTTCTTCTGTAAAACCTCGAAAACCTCGAAATAACAGCTTGCTAACTCGAAAAGACCACTTACTAACTCGAACAAACAACTTAACTCGAAATAACGACTTAATATCTCGAAAAACGAGATAAGTTTAAAAATATTATTTTTTTCACTTGCGGTTCCGGGCTTCCGTAAAACATGAGTGAACCTTTGAACTGTTGGTGGCACTAAAAGATTTGAGGTAGTGGCTCCAAATTTGCTCTGGTAACATGTCATTCCTCCATCTGTATGCCAAATTTCATTACTTTACTATGTACCATTCTATGGGCTGCCATAGACTCCCATGGCAGATGAAAAAATTATGAAGAAGAGGATACACAGATAATAGAAGAGAGAATACACACATAGGCTATTCCCCCCTTAGGGGCTTGATGTACTATGTATGTACTATAATATGGCTTTTTCATGATATTATGAGGTTGCTAGGGTGCTCTAAATGGTTGTTAAGGTGTGGCCAGAAAGCTGCCAGGGCAATACCTAAAGCCAAATGACTCAATCTCAGTTAAAAGAGACCACCCACTTGTCTGTACAATGTTCTGATGCCTCTCACCTTTTTCAATGGATGTCAGTAGGGGGTTGCTAAGGTACTGTAAATGTTTGCTAGGGCTTGGCTATGAAGTTAAAACATCACTATTTATTCAGCTACTTGCTAAGCTGAGTAATATGAGCCCACCCCCAAGTCTCCACAACATTGCATAGCTATAATGTCTGCTCAATGTTGAGTCTGTGGATTTTTTTGCCCACTTTTGCGTACGCCCTAAAAACACAATACACCCGATGTAAAAGTCATACCACAGCTCTCCTTCATTTGTCTATGACAAACAGTACGGAACGGGTTACGTATTGAAGTTTTGTCCAGACGAAGAAATATACAGGAGAGTAATAGTGATGCTTTGAGTACCGGTTAAATCTAAATGTAAATTTAAAATCTAAATGTAAATTTAGTCAACACAAATGATGTTCAGCTCCATCAGTCAGAGATCATTAAATATTGTCAGACACTGTAATGTGCTCTGGCCCCCTCCCTGCTTATTGTGGTGATGAAATACATAGCAGACAGGCATTACCATGTCTGGGCTGGATGTCTGAGTGATGTTCCCAGAATACTATAGGTTTCATAGATAACTGGAGTTTTTGTGGTAGGACTGATCTGTTAAAAAAGATGGCCTTCATCCCTTCTGTTGGTGGTGCTGAACTCTTCTGTCTAGGAATATGGCACATAGTCTTGCTATTAATACTGCTAATACTGGGGCCCAGATCAGGAAGCAGACAGACTGGCTTAACCAAGCGTCTGCTAGCCATAACACGTCACAGAAGACATAATTTACAACAATAGAGACTGTGTCTGTCCCGGGATTGGTTAAACTCTGTAAACATTCAATGGCAATTGATTTCAATTCATCTCAGTTTTATTTACATAGCACTTTGTTGCTCAATGTTGCATTGCTTTAAACCAGCTCTACATATAATAAAAAATAAAACACAGAAAACAGAAAAAAAAACATGCAACACAGAAGGCAAAATGCATTGTATTACAAATTTATATTGTTATAAGATGTACTGTATATTAATAACATGAATTAGGGATACTAAGATTGTGGTTGGTTTATGAATAAAGAGTTGACAGATAAATAGACGTGCATTAGAAATCCCTGTCATTGCATGTGAAGGCTCAGTTCTCTGAATGGTCTATGAGAGGGTAATGTATTCAGACCGCCTACTAAAACAGTATGTACTTTTGGGACTATGTATGCATGATATTAAACAAGATATGCTGTTCCTGTTTACATGGAGATGATGCTTAGAAAAGGTAAAATGTTATAGGGGAAGATAAGGGATTTGCAATAATACCATAAAATATCTGAACACTGCCTAATGAAATAGAATGGTAGATAAAGAAATAACAAAATAGTAGAGTCTTTAGGACTGTACCTAGATCATTATTAGCAATATTAACAATTTACAAAACCCTAAGCCAAGTTAAATGTCAGCAGTGTCCCAGTAAGCAAGCCAACAGGGTGACAGTGGCAAAGAACCAAAACTCCAGTGATGTATAAATGGAGAAAAACCTTGAGAGAAACCAGGCTCAACCGAGAGGGCCAGTTCTCCTTTGGCACGTTAAAGCTGGAATTCATATTCTTGGATAAAAAGCTGATAACACTGATTTACAATTTTAAATTAATATAAAAACTGCTGGGTCTAATTTTGTGACAGATACAAACAGAGATATGGCAACAGAAGCATAATGTTACTAATAGCCTATAACATCACACTGCTGTGACTAGGCAGGGAACTAACATGTAGAATCAAACTGAGCTGGAGGTAGGTAAGTAGATAAGTAATAGGAAGTTTAAAAAAAGAAGTATTCCTACTAATTTAGGGTGATCCAGGTTATGGTTGTAATCTTAAATTGGTGTACGGATGATCAACTAGCTGACCCAGAAATGAGACCAGTGTTAGGTGGAACTGGAGATGGGTCAGTTTGTCTTAGGGGTCGTCCCACCTCCCTACCATATGGTCTGCATAAAGTCTGGATCATGCTGAGTACAGGACCTTGGGGAAATGAAAGACAGACAGATTTAGTGTGGAGCCAGTACATCTGTTCTTATGGGAAATGTCCACAGTTCTGGTTTACCTAGTTAATGCAGCCTAATGATCCCTTCCGTAACAGTGTAGGCTAGATTAAAGAGATGGGTCTTTAATCTAGATTTAAACTGACATAGTGTATCTGCCTCCTAGAAAACACTGGCAAGGCTCTTCCAGAGTTTGGGCGCCGGCAGACACCAAGTAGGTGCCATGAATTTGGGTTGATAGGTGTTACGGAAGAGGTCCCTGCTCCACCTCCTCTGTCCCCCCAGAGGGAACCACTGCTGGATCGTTGTATGGCAAAGTCTTCTGTAATGATGGGTCAGACGCACAAGGATCCATTTTCAGCTTTTATTTACAAAACAGACAGGCAGCGTCAAATACCAGTAGACAGGAATAGCAGGCAAGACAAGGCAAAGGCGTAAACAAGGGACAGGCAAGGGTCGTGGCAGGCAGCAAACAATCATAGAATCAAAATCAGTCCAATAATCGGGGCAGGCAGCAAACAGGCAGAGTAAACAGTTCAAGATCAAAACACAGTAAATCCACAAACAATGAAAAACCACTCAGAATTGTCACCAGGGCAAAACAAGGCTTCGCAAAGGGTGAGTATCTGTACACAGCTTATATACTGTTGGGGAAATGAGGAACAGGTGAACAGGAAATTGTCAATCCTAGGAACAACTTGTCCTAATGTTTTCATGTTCCATTTTTTTGGAGGCTCGGCGGAGATGTCCAGTGGAGAGGGATCACTCCTTGGGCTAGGACTTTGGGGTGACTCATCGTTGGAGGAATGGGAAGAGCTCAATTTTGGACATGGCAACAACTGTTGAGGCCAAAGGCTGCCAAAGTGTCATGGTACAAAGGTGAGGGATGGCTATATATACACACCCCTGCGTGATGATTGTTTGGATTGGTTACATGACCGGTCTCCTCCCGAACTTTGTTAAATAAACATTATTTCATTACAGGATTAATAGGGAACTGTAAATGGTTCCTGTGGTGTGGGTAGATAGTTAACAGGGTAAACCTAGACTAATATGTGACTAATGACTAATAGTCTAAATGTGTGTCTGAATCAAAATTCCATGTCTCTATAATGTTTTAGTGATAAGATACAGCTTATTCAGAGGCGCTTACCTCTCCCTAGAGCTCGGCCAAAGGATGACACTCAAGTGGCTGAAGCCATCTATTTACTAGCACCCCTAGAATGTCAATCTTTTGAGTCCCATGTCAACCTCCCTATGTGTCTAGTGTAAGCTTTTTAAACAGGGCCTTGCATTTTGGCAGTGGCCCAGAAGAGGTCTTTTCACGAGTAGGGTGTTACTGCGTTATGTCTATGGTGATTGTGCTTCAACACAGACTATGTGGCAGCCACTCCCCTAGACATGGTCCGAATGGTATTGCATTCACTATAGCATCAAACAAGAAGCAATGTCAAGTTCCATCTTAAGGGAATGACTCTTGGTTGTGTGTGTAACCTCATAATTTTTAGTGCCTTTATATGTGAAATAAACACAAATATTCAGACTGAACTCATTCCCCCGCTTCCAATGTTGTTTATTTGCATGTTGTTTATGGTTGCCCAAAAATGCTGTGGATGTGTAAATAAGTACTACTGAGCCATTAAGCAGGTTTATCTTAAAACATATGTAACTGCATTTTTTACTTTAATATTTGGAAAGTTAAAGAATCACATGTAAAAAAAGAAAACCGAAGACAGCTTATACGGTCTGTTTGTCACACGTTTCTGTGCTGTCATAGTCATAGACAGATTAACAATATTCTATTCACATACTTGGCCTATCTGCAAGGGATTGAATTAATGAAGGATTTCCATGCCTGTTGTCAATTATATGATTAAGTCCTGAAATAATCATCCACATTACAGTAGTGGTGATGTGTTCAGTGTGACACGATTAACAACGATATTCAAACATTACTTTCTAAAGCCCTATCTCAAAATAACAACAGATGTTTCTGTAAATATGCAACATAATTTGAGTTCACATGGTCAGATTTTGCAGTTTTTTTATTGTTTCATTAAATGTTCATTTGTTTCAGATATAAGGTTATATTTGAAGTTGTGAGTGTCATAGTGGTGAGTTTCTGTAATATATGGAATATATGTCTGAATATATGGAATGAAAACTGGTAATATATGGAACAGATGTCTGAATATATGGAATAAAAACTCATAATATATGAAATATATGGTTTCATTCCATATATTCTGACATCCGTTCTATATAATCTGACTTTCATTCCATATACACAAACATTTTATAAATAGAATGATTTCCTGAATGGCATGCCATAATATGTATACACACACACACACATATACATACAGTTTTTTTTTAGCGGTTCAGGCGTGAACCACTGACACAAACGCATTAGTGTGCATAATGCCTTCAACGTTTGTCATATCAACAAGTGCCTTATACTGTTGGAATCCTTGGCTCAAGACTAACAAAACATATCTCGATAAACAATTTCATTGCCGCCATGAAATTTTTCTCTGCATTTTGAATTTTTCACAAAACCTAATTTTGCAAACTAGTCCTAGGTTTCTCGACCAATCGGAACCTAACCAATTCTGAAATAATCTCTGGAGTCAGATTGTTATTAATTATCAAAAAAAGTTGAAATGTTTAATTCACAGGACGCCAAAACGTGGGCAGGGCCACTCTCAGGTTGCACGGCTGTAACTCTGGAAGGGAATGAGATATGGTCACCAAACTTTGCGTCATGAGTGGTTGAGGGAAGAATCCAATCGCAGAACAGCTTTTAACAAAAACTTTAAACAAAAACTCCCACGAGGGAAATAACAAGAATCAAAACAAAGAAATACTCAAAACTAGAAAACCTAATAGGGTAAGCAAACAAGGCAGGTAATGAGGGCAAGCAGGTGAGGGGAATGAACTAATGATGGGATCATTAACCCTCGTTACAACAAGAGCGCGGGTGGAGATCCATAGTTAACTAAATTGATAACTAAACAGTGTCTTTGTCTAAGGTGCCATGATTATATATGAGGACATTTAATTATTTTAAAAACATGGCCAATGAAATTTGAGCACTTATTAGACAAGGTTAACAAAGGCTGATTGGAACAAAACTCAGAAGGCATGTTTGACTCCAATAGTAAGAACTTTGAAAGAAATTGGCCACTAGGGGGTGCTATCTTGTTTTCTGGGTGGATTAACAATTGCATATTATGTGACGGTTGACAAGCAGACAAAATACTGATATCATATGTTAGAACTCTAATTCTGAACAACTTTGCCTCTTGAACCACTGCTGTCAACCAAACCAGTTATCAAATATTTAAGGTTATTTGAAAAACCTACTTTGGATTTGTTCGTCCTAGGTTTCTCACTCAACCTTAAGTTGAGTGAAAAAGGTTTTGGTAGCTAAATGTGGAAGAGCATTGCTGTAATGACTATAATGTATATGAATAGGTAGCTTTTAATTATTAATAATAAATCAAAACTAGTTTTTACATAATTAATAGGTAAAAGGATTTATTAACTTTACTGGCTGAGGTTACACATGGAATGGTTACAATGAAAATGCATGAAATGGTAAATAACACATACAAATAACTGTGTATATGGAAAATAAAATTCTGATACTGTTGATTAAGAATAGAAGATAGAGAAAGCTGGAAAGAAAGAGAGGGCCATTGAGGACTGGAAGCTGGACCTAGTGGCCTGAGCCCCAGAGCTCAAGTTCAGAAGAAGAGCGCAAATTAGGGGAAGAATCCAAGAGCAGAGCTCAAGGAAAAGCACCCAGAGAAGAGCACAAAGAAGAGCGCAAAGGAAAAAAGAGCATGTCTTACATTCCCTTTTTATCCTTTTCTTTGATCATGTTGACTAAAACCAATCAGTCAGACAATCAAAGTGACTAATCAAAAGATTAGGTTTTACCCCAACTGTACTGGACAAATGGCAGACCCTCTGCATACAATGCAAACATCTCAGCCAATGGTCTTTGATCTCTATCAGCTCAGGAATGCAAAGGTCCCTTTAGGCAAGGAGATTGGGTAGTGACGGCAATAAATGCTATTTAACATTCAACCTTAATGTTTTAATGCATAAAGTTTTTTAGCAAGCGTTTTTAAACACTAATTAATTCCTAAAATCTTTTAAACAACACAAAAGTCTTATTATTACCATGGAAACTGTCCAGCCATGCCTAGAAACCATGTAGAGCACCCTAGCAAACAACATTAATTAGCTATATCTCAGTACCAGAATATCATAGAGACATGGGAGCTTGCTCTTTTGATTCACACACACGTCCATCTATTGGTTTTACCCTGTTAACTGTCTAGCTACACCCTAGCAACCATATAATAAAATGAATAAGCCATATCTCAGCATTAGAACACTGTAGAGACATGTCGGTGGGCTTTAGGTATTGCCCTGGCAACTTTCTGACCACACCCAGCAACCATTTAGATCCCCCTAGCAACCTCCTAAATCATGTAAAAGCCATATTTTAGTATATCTATCATGTTAAATCATGCTAGGTCATGCTAACGTCATGCTAACATCATGCTAAAATATATTAACATCATGTTAAAATGTTCTAGCATCATGCTAATTGATGCAGATATATGCTAGCATCATGCTAAAACGTGCTAACATCATGCTAATTGATGCTAGCATTAAGCTAAATGCGTTAACATCATGTTAAAACATGGCAGCATCATGCTAAAACATACTCACATCTTGATAAAATGTGCTAACATCATGTTAATTGTACACTTGGAATGTGCCTTGTGCAGTGTTTGTGTTGAAGCCAGACAGTGCCACCTGCTGATTACAGTTTAAACAAATTCCTTAGCCTTTGCTGAAGCCATCATTAACTGGTGCGCACAAATTCTGTATACTCCTGGATCTAATACACACACACAGACAATATTAATTGTATTTACATGATACTCTAATTCTGCTCTGCAACTCTGTATTTTAAAGTAGGCAATTTTTGATTCTCCTTTTACATTTTCCTTTTGTTTTTTAGTGCCAACAAAGTACATTTAAAACAGCCAGTGATGTATTCTAATGTATTATTTTTATAGTGATGTAGTCAATTTTTGATTCTCAAAGTATTTGCATCAATTTGCATCAATAAAGTACATGGTACTTTAGTGAAAGTGACATATTTGTCAATGTGTGGTAACCCATACTTAGAAATCTGACCTCTGCATTTAACCCATGTAGTGAACACACATACACTGCAAGTTGTGAATACACACACAAACCTGTAACAGTGAGCAGCTATCACTGCACCGCCTGGGAAAGGCCTGACAGCTGTGGGAATTGAACCTGTGACTTTATAAGTCTGATTAGCCTTTAGCATCAATAAGTACATTTACAATAGCCAGTGATGCTTATAATAAATTATTGCTCCTTGTTTTATGCTATGAACTATAACATACAGACAATAGTACAGTCATGTGAAAAAATTAGAACACCCTATGAAAGCCTGTGTATTTTTGTAACATTTTTGATATATGGATATTTAATCTCAATTTTAACAATACAGAGAGATTAAAGTAATATATCTAAGCAATTAAAACTGAAGAGGGGATTTTCTATCTATCCCTATCTAAACCTCAGACATTTAGTTTGGTGTGCTCCTGACTGTTGAAGTGAGAGTAAGCACCATGGTGAGAGCAAAAGAGCTGTCAGAGGCCTTCAGAAAAAAAACTGTAGCATCCTATGAGTCCGGTAAGGGATTTTAAAAGATCTCAAAAGATTTTGTAATCAGCCATTCCACTGTCCGGAAGATCGTCTACAAGTGGAGGGCTTTCAAAACAACTGCCAACATGCCCAGGTCTGGTCACCCCAGCAAGTTCACCCCAAGAGCAGACCGCAAGATGCTAAAAGAGCAGACCGCAAGATGCCTAAAATGACATCTCGGGACATACAGCAGGCTCTGGCTACTGTTGATGTAAAAGTGCATGCCTCTACAATCAGAAAGAGACTGCACAAGTTTAACTTGCAAGGGAGGTGTGCAAGGAGGAAACCTTTGCTCTCTGAGAGAAATCAAGGCCAGACTGACATTTGCCAGAGAGAATGTTGACAAAGACCAGGACTTCTGGAATAATGTTCTTTGGACAGATGAGTCCAAAATTGAATTATTTGGACACCAGAGCAAAGGACATGTTTGGCGTAAACCAAAGACCGCATTCCAGGAAAAGAACCTCATACCAGCTGTGAAGCATGGGGGGGGAAGTGTCATGGTTTGGGGCTGCTTTGCTGCAGCAGGACCTGGTCAGCTCACCATCATAGAATCCACCATGAATTCTACTGTGTATCAGAAGGTGCTTGAAGAACATGTGAGACCATCTGTTAGAAAATTAAAGCTGAAGCGGAACTAGACCATGCAACATGACAATAACCCAAAACATACTAGTAAATCAACCAAAGACTGGATGAAAAGGCAGAAATGGAGAGTCCTGGAATGGCCGAGTCAAGGTCCAGATCTGAATGCCATTGAGATTCTGTGGGGTGACTTGAAAAGGGCTGTACATGCAAGAAACCCCTCAAACATCTCACAGCTGAAAAATTCTGCATTGAGGAGTGGGGTACAATTTCCTCAGACCGATGTAAGAGACTGGTAGATGGCTACAAGAAGCGTCTCACTGCAGTTATTTCAGCCAAAGGAGGTAACACTAGCTATTAGGGGCTAGGGTGTCCTATCTTTTTCCTCAGTTAAAATAGGCATTTTTGTAGAATTACATTTACAGAAGATCTTGTAAAGACTTTTCTTAAGTTTTAATTGTTTACTTATATTACTGTAATCTCTCTGTATTGTTAAAATTAAGACTAAATAACAATATATTAAAAAAATGTTACAAAATACACATGCTGTTACAGGGTGTCCTAATTTTTTCACATGACTGTATTTCACCGTTTAACCACATGAGAGATCATAATTAAGCAATAAAGCTTTTCATTTTGTCAGTGCAAAGACTATGCTTTCAGAAATATGCAAAGAGAGATCACACATCATAGACAGAAGGCCAAGTAGTGAAGGGATATTCTTGCTGGGGCTTAGAACCCCATCCTTAGCATGTCTTCACCAGCGTGGGATAAAAGCAGACTCAATAGGGAAAAAGAAATATCTTTGCCCCTTTACCATAACATGTAGCGTCTCATGGAGAGGTAAAGAAAAAATACAGGGAGATAAAAGTTTTATTTGAAGAGTGGAGGCCTTTGTTTGGGGTTGCTATATCTGGAATGGTTGGCCTAACGTAGCAATGTAGAATTTTGGAAAGTCAGCAAGTTGATAAACATTATTGTTTTAAGCTCTGCTTTTGAACTTTGTCCTCTTTTCCTTTCAGTTTTATTAGTTTTTATGTTTTAACTACTAAATGTTGCTTGTCTCTTAAGGTTGGAAATTGTCTTGTGCTAGTTTGTTTTCTGTTTCTGATGTTAATGTATTCTGGCTCCTGTCTCCATGTTTGTTGGATTGCTATTCTTTAGTTTTTATAGTCTGGTTTTGTTTCTTGTTTTGCCCCCTCGTGGGTTTTTGTGTTCTTTAAAAAAGATTTCTGTGTTGAAAGCTGTCTGCAACTGGGTTCATTCCTTGCGACCTTGAGGAATGCAAAACAAGAAATAAAAACCAGACTATAAAAACTAAAGATGGGATCTAAACAACATGCCCTGACACAAGACACAGGGAATGTCAGGATCCTGGCAAAAGAATTTAAGAAGACTCTAAACAGGAAGCCAGGACCCTGACACGCATACACACAGAGCAGGGGGCAGCACTTCTGCACTCAGGAAGCAATCGGGGGTTGGGTGCCTTGCTCAAGGGCACTTCAGATTAAATTGTACCAAATTATGTACCAATGTACATAATTTGCTGCATTAAATTGTCAGTTTATATATACACATTGATTGACAAAGAAATTCATTTTGCTTGCATCATCCTTTTTTTTTGAATAAGGCCTACACTTAAATACACTGTCTGACCAAATGGATTTGATTTCAATGTTGAAAGTTCTTGAGAACATATTAAAAAGTTCTTTAGAAAGTAATATAACAGATGTTGTTCAGCACATTACTTCCTATATTTTAAAATGTATAATAGATGGGTTTACATAGTCACATTTAGCAAACAAACATTAAGATATTATAAGTCATTAATCAGTCCAATTTTATGTATTCTAACAATTCATCATCTTGTCTCTCTCCAAAAATTTTGTAGAACAGACTGTAAAGGCTATGACTGTAGCTGCCTTTATCCTTGTAAATGACACAGGTAAAATGAAATTTGTCTGAGTACTGAACCCACAAGTACTCTTCTGAATAGACATGGATGAGTGAGGAGCTGGCTACTTATGTCCACCTCACTTACGCAGGGTAATTTTAGTCCCAGTTTCATGTAGCACTTCTTGGATCTAAAGAAGGGTGACATAACCAGCCTTCCTATGAATGTAAATGTCATGGTTTAATGATCAAGCATAAGTGCCTTGCCTTGTAGACGTCCATTAAAATTACAGAGAGCTCCCCCTGAAGAACTCTAATTGGTGTCACAATTGCCATAACAACCTGCAGAAATCTCAGTTTCCCAGCTTCCTGTGTGAATATGACAGCAATGTGAAAGGGAACAATTATCTTGCAAGCTAATAAAGAAGTTATAAATTATAGTTAATGTTTCAACTCTGCAGTGTGGTTTTCCCAACACTTATGTTAACTTTTTGTGTGTTAGTGATGCAGAATTTTGTCTAGGTGTATAAATAAATTCACATACAGCAGGTCTGTCTGATCCTACTCCTGAAATGCACTGTACAAACACATCTGACAAAGCTAATCAATGTTTTACTAGACACACTAGAAACTTCCATGCAGGTGTGTTTAAGGTAAGTGCTAAACTCTGCATGACAGTGGCCCTCCAGGACTGAGTGGACACCCCTGACATACAGTGTACATTTGTTCCAATTATGTGACCTTTTTTGACCTTGAATGCATGTCATTTATACATGTGGTTGACATTTGTAATTAAACCTCAAAATAATCTTTATTTTGCCTAAAGATTTCCATTGTCTATTTAGATTTTATTTATTTAGATTTAGTTTTTAGACAGCGCCTGTGACACATTTTACTTTTTGTTGTTGTTTTTTGGTGATGTTTGAATTGCATGAATTGTATTTAACCTGGGTTATAAACATCTAGGTCAGTATTAATATGGTACAGGAGAGAATGCCATAGTTATTGTAAGTGGTGCTAACCTGTTGCTGGGTGAAGATTAGCTACAAAAGGTACAGTCTGCCACCAGTAGTGCCAAGATGCTAATTGGCCATTTTAAAATCAACCCAGATGCATCACTACTTGCCTTAAGGATAGCCACGGTCAGTCAAACCGTGTTTGTTTCTTTTTGTTTTTTATGATATCACTTCTTTGTGTTGCTCCATCATTGTGGTCCTCATTTTGTGGTTGTATATTGTTTAGTTTACATGAGTGCTGTTGCATAGTCATATTACACAACAACAGTATTATTTACTGTTTTCTGTCCTCCAAACACATTTTAATTTGACTCTAGGTGCGTTTCTCACTCCCACTTCCTAAAAGTTATTTTTAGCCCAGAATAACAGATTTTATCAGAATTGGTGAGTGTAAAGCACGACTCTGTCCTCCTGTAGAAAATAACACACTTGGCTGTGTCTCACATTAACATCTTATATGTTTAGGTCCCCACTGATCAGAGATGTCCTGTACCCTCATCATGCAGATATACAATGATGCAACAAGCTTTATCCACAGATGGGTGACACAGATGGATACCCACCCTCCCACGCCAATGTACCCCGATGTTCACATTCACCCCCTAAGAACTGCTCAGATACATTCTCGCTGACCAAATTATGTGTTAGAGACAATTTTGCTTGAAAATTATGCTTCTATCACTTACACAGATAGCACTTAGCCAGAGCTCAAGGCTTGGATTACATACATTCCATCCCCACAGGCTTACTGAATCTGATGCTCATTTCCCTAACCCATTTTGAGTGAATATTTTATATCTAATGATATTTTATTTATATAACTTATATGATTTTTATCTGACATGTAGTACATTTTAGTAAAAATATAAAGCATGTTATTTCATCAGCTGGGTACTAAAACGATGTGTGAACACGCTAGTGAGAAATTAGTAGATAGATTTTTTTTTTTTTGACGTTGTATTTTAATTATGGACTTTTTAAAGCATCTCTAAACAGTGAGATAAAACATCTCACTCTCTTAAAACCTCTCTTAAAACATCTCAAATGACTCATTCATTCATCAGATATGCTTGTTTGCTTTGGAGTTTATTTTCTCTCATTATTCTTCTCCTGTTCTATATTTAGTTATCCACTTAGCACTTACAGCGATTCTTCTTGTCAAATTCACTAAAGAAAGAATTTAACTTAATTTCAGTTCTCATGATGCAGTGCTATTTCAGTACGTTCAGCATCTGGTTGAAGTGTGTTGTCTGTGGTTAGTGAAAAAAGAATGTCTATAAGTTGTACATTTTTAGGTGTATTCTATGTAGTAATCCGGAGATATTATACAATAGCAATGCGTACTATATCATCCGTACACAAATGAGAAATCTCCATCACACAGGAAGTAGTGAGATACTACCTTGGTTACAGTCACTTCCTACAACCCCAAATCAGAAAAAGTTGGGACAGTATGGAAAACACAAATAAAAAAAAGTAGTGATTTCTAAATTTACTTTGACTTGTATTTCATTGCAGACAATACAACAGCACATTATTTAATGTGTTCCTCATGATTCTTATTGTTTTTTCTTTAAAAAAACAAAATTCCTATTTTGATTCTTGCAACATATTTCAAAAAAAGTTGGAACAGGAGCAATTTAGGGCTAGGAATCAGGTAAATTGGTTAAATAATGATGTGATTTGAAACGGGTGATGTCAACAGGTGATTGTAATTTTGATTTGGTACAAAAGCAGCATCCAAGAAAGGTCTAGTCCTTTAGGAGCAAAGATGGGCAGAGGATCGCCAGTTTGCCAACAAATACATGAGAAAATTATTGAAATGTTTAAAAACAATGGTCCTCAAAGAAAGATAGGAAGACATTTGCTTATTTCACCTTCAACAGTGCATAACATAATTAAAAGATTCAAGGAATGTGAAGGAATTTCAGTGCGTAAAGGACAAGGATGCAAGCCTATGCTGAACAACCGTGCTCTCCGAACCCTCAGGCGGCACTGCATCAAGAATCGTCATTCATCTATAAGCAATATCACCACATGGGCTCAGGACTACTTTGGCAAACCTTTGTCAAGTACCACAATACTTAGTTACATCCACAAATGCCAGTTAAAACTGTACTGTGCCAAAAGGAAGCCCTATGTTAACAGTGTCCAGAAGGGCCGTCGACTTCTCTGGGCTCAGAGGCATCTGGGATGGACCATCACACAGTGGAAACGTGGTCAGATGAATCAGTTTTTTTAGGTATTTTTTGGGAGAAATGGACGCCGTGTGCTCCGGACCAAAGAAGAAAAGGATCATCCAGACTGTTACCAGCAACAAGTCCAAAAGCCAGGGTCTGTCATGGTATGGGGTTGTGTCAGTGCCCTTGGTAAATGTAACTTGCACTTCTGTGATGGTACCATTAATGCTGAAAAGTACATAGAGATTTTGGAGCACAATATGCTGCCTTCAAGAAGACATCTTTTCCAGGGACGTCCATGCATATTTCAACAAGATAATGCAAAACCACATTCTGCACACATTATAAAGTCCTGGCTGCGGAGGAAGAGGATACAGGTACTTGACTGGCCTGCCTGCAGTCCTGACGTGTCTCCAATAGAGAATGTGTGGCGCATTTTGAAGCGCAAAATACGACAACGAAGACCCTGTACTGTTGCCCACCTTAAGACTTGTTTGCAGCAAGAATGGGACAAAATTACACCTGAAACACTTCTTCACTTGGTGTCTTCAGTCCCTAAATGTCTTTTAAGTGTTGTGAAAAGGAATGGCAACATTACAAAGTGGTAAATACTTTACTGTTCCAACTTTTTTTGAAATGTATTGCAAGAACCAAAATAGGAATTTTGTTTTTGAAGAAAAAACAATAAAAATCATGAGGAACACATTAAATAATGTGCTGTTGTATTGTCTGCAATGAAATACAAGTCAAAGTAAATTTAGAAATCACTACTTTTTTTTTTATTTGTGTTTTCCATACTGTCCCAACTTTTTCTGATTTGGGGTTGTATATGCTTTGGTCCACTAGCCATTTAAGGTTAGACAGAGATAACAGGGAGAAGGGGAACTGATGACTTTGGATTGACATTGTAATGAAACATGTTTTCATCTACATACACTACAGCCATGTTTCTATATTTCTAAATATGTAGCACTATGGTCCTATGACGTACAACATTTGTTTATTTATGTTTTACTTTTAGCAGAATGACAAAGCAATAAGCTTTATTTGTAAGCTCAAAGCTAATCTTTTTTGCTAGGTCTTGCCATTTATTCTTCTTGTTTGCATTTCTCTTTGTTTTGCTTTGAGAAAAAATACTCATATGACCCAAGAAAAACAGAATAAAACCAGAATAATCCAGAAAACAGATTTCACATGAATCCCAAAATGCATTTTGACAACATTTAACAATAGGGCCTGGTCATCTGGTCTTGACCCAGTAACTAAACTAAACAGCTCAAAAATGCATCTATTTGCCCAAGTGCAAGAAATTACAGGGTTGGCTGCTGTCTTAGGGTAACTGTGACGTTTGGAGTTGCCCTCTCTTACATTATGGCAGGATAAGATGACAGAAGAGGGCTTTGATTGATGGGAAAGTGAAAGCAGTCATGTCCAGGCAGGCAGATGCAAAGATGGTGTATCAGTGTGGCCTGAGGTGAAATTCCAGAGTAATTGAAAATTTGAACCTGAGTGCTCCAACGGGGTCACTTGTGATTGGGAGGTTGGGGAGGAAAAATGTACAGGTGGGATTTCATCCCAACACAAGCATCTGCAGTTTACAGAAGTATATAACCACACATTGATGAATAATGCTTGGGAATTTTCTGTTTTGGCAGGATAGATTGATGCCAGAGCTTAAAGTACACAAATACAAATGGGCTTTTAGCCCTAATGTGAGTGGTATCTCCACTCACATTATGTTGTTGTTGTTGGGTGGGAATTAGCCTTCACCCGTGCAACGCATCTAAAAGGCCTGGTGATAAAAACATACCTTATGCACATTTATTAACGTAGGCTAAAGTTTGTGTGGTCTGATATATATATAGAATACAGCATATACAATATTTACATTACTGTTTAATCAGTATCTTAATGCTGTACACACATTTTCATAACCTTTGTTGTTTCAGTTAAATGATTTAAGGGATGGTGATGCTTGTATCATCAACTCCTGTCAGTACTCATTTATAGTTTGTCTTACGTTTCTTATGTAATCTACAACCAGATATGGTTCTCTTGTAAAGAGTTTAATAGTGAGGAATGAAACTTGAAAACATTCTCTGCAAATGCAGATGCACTTGTATGGCCAACATGTTGTAAGCACACACCATTGTTGCGTTAAAGTGACTGAAGCCCAACAGAATTCTCAGCTTTTTTCATTTTATTTACAGACTTGTTAGGATAAATTGCACAGATAAAAAGTTGTAAAAAATATATAAGGCTTGCTAAGGTCACAACTAAAAAGAGTGAACATGTCAAAAAACTAAAATTACAAAAAAAATATAAAAACATCTTTCTGATATGCAAGGTTTTGTAAGTTTTAAAAAGCACACCTAATTGGAATTGTGTTCCAAGAGTGCTGCACCCCAGAACACACCAATGTGTACCAATGATGAATCCTGAAGAATAGAATAAAAGTACTGGTATAAGAAAGCAGATCTGCACACAAGAGAGTTTTTGGGAGACTCCTTGAGTTTTAGTTTGGTTTGTCCTATTAAAATGATACAATCTGTTGAAATGTTGTATAAAGCAAACTAACACTTGCAATTGTGCTGTGGATTATCTGTGCACACTTTAATTAGTGTGACCTCACATCTACAGCCAAATTACTGCTGTAATATATATAAAAAGGTGAAGTATTTTTCAGGTATGGTAACCAATACGCAGAATGTGACGTCTGCATTTAACCCATACTAGTAAGAAGTAAACACACACTGCAAGTCATGAGCACACACACACAACACACACAGAGCAATGGAAAGCACTTCAGGCACCCGTTGAAGGCAACCTTCACTGCCTGTACATGGTTCGTAGGTCATCCATCCCCACCACTCTCAATGGTGGGGCAGAGAAGGGATACTTGGAGGTGCCCCCAGTTGAGTATGTCATTGCAGTACATTTATATTTAGGCCTATGGGCTGCAGGACATACTGCCTGTACATCAACCACGTCACACAAAGAGCAGGCTTTGTTTTCTCTGGGCCAGTCATGTAGACAGGCACTGATGGCCCTTGTGTCCAGTCGCCCTCTGCCTTCACCTCTCAGGACTTGCTGGGATGCTTTGCTTCCTCGCCCTTGGAGACGGTACGCCACAGCACAGCCATCAACTTGGCTTACCCATGGCCAGACGCATGAGTAATTCCCACATTAGTTACAGTTAAGTTTCACAGGTTTGTAATATGGAAAGTAATATGGTTTCCTTATAAGTAAACCTGTGTCTTTACCTAGGTGGAAATATCAGTCATGGCCTATAATCTGGGTTGGTTCTCTCTACGGAAGTCCCTCACTTGTAGGCGTAATTTCATGCGGTACTTCTCCTGAAGTCCATCTATTTCAACATATAACCTCCCCTTATGTAGGTTGTGGTCTCCGCAGTGTTTTTTCCTTTTGAGGAAACCTTCACTATTCCAACGCATTTGACCAGCAGACTTGTTCTGCTATGCAGTCGAGCCATTGTGACCCTTGGTATAGGGACTCCTAGTATCACTACATAAACTCAACGTTGAGTGAGGGACAGAAAGGGAATGTCTCAGTTACGTATGTAACCTCCGGGAATGAGATGTTGTGTCCCTCCTGCCACAACGTTGAACTGACCGCTGACAGTCGGGCACATCTTGGCTCCTGAGCACAAACCTGAATGAGTGGTGCATGCCATCTCCCTTTCATACCCAGATATCCAGGGCAGAGATTGTCATGCAAATTTAAATTCCTATTGCTGCTTGTTTTTTAGGGCTCTGCTTTGAAAAAGCAAAGAGATCAGTATCTCAGGATCGAACCCCTAGAGTTACTACATCAACACAACCTCTTGTTCCCTCCATCAGGGAATGGAGGTTATATATGTAAGTGTAGTAGTTAAGAATAAGGGCATCATGTGATGTACTGACTTTGTTATCTGCAGCAGTTGTTTCACACTTGTGATTCTTGTGACTCATCACTCACTTGATTAACTAAGTTAGTTATTTTACCTAATAAACCTAAGCAAGCTATTTATTTAAACAGCATGTTCCATGTATTGAGTCTTGGTCTAGATAGACAATGGTCTATATAGCCATGGATTTCAATAGACTTATCGTGGTAATCTATGAACTGCACATCCTGTCTGCAAGCTATTGCATGAAGCCAGCCAATCAGACTTACGCTTGTGATATTGAGAAATCTCTCAATATCTCTTTTTTCAGAAGTCTGAAAAAAAAGAATACATGGGGTTATTCAGGAAAACCCTGTCATTTTCACTAGAATGGGCACTGAATTTGCAGCCAGGTTTTTTGACAACATCCATTATCCACAGACAATTTCCAGTCCAAGGATACTTCAGCCAATCACTGAACAGTCATACAGAAAGAAAAGCAAAGGTATGAGAGCAGTAGTTCAAACTAAGTTGCAAACTAACATTTCACTTCCAGGAAGTGAACCAGTGCCTGGTTTCTCCAGGTTTTTCCTCCACTACTAACATCTTATGGAGTTTTTGTTCTTTCATGAGGGTGACTATGGGGCATAAAAACATTACACCATGTCATAACCAGAAGTGCCACAACACATGATAAAAGTTATCTTTTCCATGTTAATCAGAGTTGGTGTCCTATACAGCAAACTAGTACAGTCTTTTAACTGTGAACTCTATTTGTGTTTTATAACAAAGATTGTGTATCAGTCATAGTATGTATTTTTAATAGTTAATTTTTTTATTTGATTATGTACATACCCTATGAGTGCAGCCTGCATGCAGAGAGAATCCATTTACACACAGATTTTTGCTTGACTGTCTGTGGTCGTGTCACATATGGTGTGGAGAGACAAATTGCTTGTCGCTGAAATCTTTATGCTTCGCAGATGGTTAGAACAGTGTTAAAAAAGTCTTGACATGAGGAATCAAATTTCCCTTGATCTTTTGACATATTAGAGGTTTTTGTATCATTAATACATCCTGCAAGTTCCATAGCTTAAAGGACCTCTTAATCAATAATGAAAGAATTTATGTAATCGTTCTCCAGGAAAAAATGGATGAAAAAAGTCTGTATTTGTGACGTCACAAGGTAGATTCATTTTCATATGACCTGCCCAAAGCAAGATAACAACACCTGTTTTTACATCATCACAGTTTCATACTTTCATACAGTCATTCAGTCACAAAGAAGCAGAAACAGTCTTCGCCTGACAGAACAACATCACAGCAACAGCCTCTTTGTTTGGAATTAAACCACTATGACATCACGCAACAGGCTGAAGAGCATACTTTGGAGGACAGAGTGGATCTGAAAGCTTTGTTACACTTACAATAGGATTGTGATAGCAGTAAGATGACAGTCAAATGCTGTGCTGTTCCTGGCTGTGCTGTTTATTAGCCAAGACGTTAGCCGATCATACATTGACAATAACAGCCGAAGGTTCTTAAAGGGGAACACTAAAATCTGACATTTTTAATCACAAGACTAAAGCAGGGTGGAAAGCATAAATAAATTACTTAATTTTTAATGTTTTGGCCAAAAAACTTTGTTAATATTATAATTATACCTTAGGGAACAAAATAAAGTTGAATTTTAAATGGCATTTATTGCTGTGTCACAACCCCGTCTCCTTGCCTAAAGGGACCCTTGAATTCCTGAGCCCATAGGAATATATCTTGCATATCTCTGAGCTGATAGAGATCAAGAGCTATTGGCTGAGATGTTTGTGTTGCATGCAGGGGGTCTGCCTTTTGTACAGTACAGTGGGGGTTAAGCATGGTCTTCTGGCTGGTCACTACAATTGTCTTAGGTTGGTTTCAGTCACATGCTCAAGGAAAGGATAAAATGGGAATTTTAGATATACTCTTTTCTTTGGTGCTCTTTTCCTTTGCACTCTTCTTCTTTGTGCTCTTCTTTTCTCTGAGTGCATTTCCTTTAGCTCTGCTCTTGGATTCTGCACTTACTTTATGCTCTTCTTCTTTATCTGAGCTTTAGGCATGACTTCCAGCCCTCTCTTTTCTAATCTTTCTTTCTCTATCTTATATTCTTTATCTGTAAGGTAATATTCTCCACATACACTGTTTAAAGTTAATTGTATTTGTCATTTACCATTATATGCATCTTCATTGTATCCATTTATATATAACTTCAGGTAGTAATGTTAATAAAACTATAAATTCTGTACCAACTAGTTTTTATTCATTGTTAATAATTAAAGCTACCATACTGCAATACAATAAAGTCATTGTAGCAATGCTCTCCCACATTTAGCTATCCTAACTGTGCGTATTTCTGTCAATGGTATAAGTAGCAGAAGGGTGGAAATTGACAGAAAATACAGTTTTATACCATCTTGCTGTTAACATTTTGACATTCCTACAGCTTGAACCACTGTAGTGAAACCACCATTACAATTGGACTTACTGTAAATGGATGATTCCGCACAGTTATATCAAAATGCCTGTTTTAATGAGTATTTACATAAACGTATTCGTTTGTGAATGTAAACAGCTGCGAAACGAATGGGATGCAGGTCCATGCATTATCACTTAACGTGACAGCCACCTAATATTTCTGTTTTTGTCTATGGAGTTAATATTAATCAAAGAACAAAAGATAACGAGAGAATCACTCACTGCTCTTGACTAAATAACTTTTTAAATAGCATTAACAAGAATTCATACAGGTAAGGCTATGTGAACTCTCATTTATCATGTATTGTGTGAATTTTGTGCCCTATAATCACCATTTATATAATTCAGCCAATGATTAAGCACAGCATTATTTCTTTATCATTCTAGTCATTTAATTTTGCTCTCAGAATGCACCAAATGGATGCATTAAACTTGCAGGGGCCACACCCCTGGACCCCCTATGGGGGAAGAGGTCGATCCCCAATAGTCTTACAAAATCTTATGGGAAACTCGGGTGATAGAACTTTACAAGTGTTCATTGTTAATACTGCTACTGATAAGCCTCAGCTTTCTGTTATTGTTAATAACAGTTGCAACTTGCACTCTTAAATGTGCATTGAAAATTGCCAACTGATGAGCAACATGCTCCAGTGACCATATTTAAATTTTAAATTGAGTTAGATGGTAAAGGCTAAATGTGTTAAATGGTAATAAACACTAGACAGTAGAAAGTCAGTCCGGACTTGTGTTGCTTATAATAAATTAACACATAACACATTGATAACACATAAGAAGTCTATTAGAATGCTTTCTAATAGCAGCGATTGCTAGATGCTAAGATGATTTTGATCATCCAAGCAGCCAAGGTTGGGGTCTGGCAAAAAAAACACCTAACATCACTATTTACCATATTTCTTTTAACAGACAAATTACTATAATTTATTAAATAATTAATACATTTTGGCACCATCAAAGCTTGTGGAGACTTCTGAAGTTTCAAATTGACAATATCATGCCTGTCATGTTTCCATCTCTTTAGCCATGTTTAACTGGCTTCTCTCTGAGCATAGAGCTGTGAGTCATGAAGCTTAGCAATGCTCTTTGCACTTAAGCCTGAATCTATATTTTTTTTTCACCAAATTACATGACTTTATACCAAACAAAGTTGTTATTAAGACAATAGGCATGGAATCCCCTGGATCTGAACTGAATTCTGAATGAGGCTAAATTCTGAATATGGTATATGATTGCTGGTGTTTTCAGTTTGATTCAAAGAATACAGTTGTAACATTTTAGGCCATCAACCCACTTACTAACATGAAACATCTTTGTAATAGTAGTTTGCAACTCAGAACCTTCAGCGGTTGTTGCTAAAATCACTCATCATTAATTTATCACATTTGCGGCTTAGAAAGACTAAAAATCGTCTTACTGATTTAGTAATTATTTACATTACAGCAGTCAATCAACAAAGCTGTTAGGAATAACAACAGGGGCACCATGCAACTGTAAACATCATGGAAACGGTTGGTCCTGCCATTTGTAAAATGTACCGTTGTGTTTGGTGAGGAAAAAGGAGGATAATGCATCATAAAAGTTTTTAGCAGATAGTTTAGTGGATTGGGACAATATGCCTTGTCAGTTCTTTAGCCTGAATTGGATTTGAGAAAGGGTTACGTGTTTATAGCAACTAACTCTTGTATCGAACTCAAATGTAATGTGTAATTATATAAAAATTTTAAATTGTTTGTTGTTTTGTTGTAATGCCATACTATGTGTCTCCGCACATTTAACACTCTAAACTACATTCACAAAGACTTTGCAGCATTAGGCTGCACAACACAGTGACAGCATCTAAAGACTTACTATGTCCAGTAGAAAGTCAAACAAGCACATAACTCAACATCAGTCACAGGAACAAATATGCCATTACCTTCTAATATTATTGGGAAAGCTGGTAGATAAAAATTTGTTGAAGATTTATACATGGTGATCACAATTTGTTTTCGTTACACTTATCATTTACATCATGTTAAGTGGTTTCTGGCATTGACAAACATGACACCCCCTGCTGTCATATTTCTTTTAAACTGCACTTAACCTATGAGCATTAGATTTTTTAATGAACTTAAGCCCTCTATATAATTTTGTCTGTTGGAATTTCTTCTGCTTTATTGGTGCTCTGGCTTTTTACATGGCCCATTATCCCACATTGCTACTGGAGGAGATTGCCAGGGGAGCCAACCTTGTCGCAGCTATGTCTGTATAAAAAGCTGGCACTCAGACATATTTTGCATTTCTGATTATTGTTAATAAATTGGTAAATCTGATAATTATTTGCCAAAATAAAATAAGAAACATGACTGGTTGACTGGCCACAGACTTGCTATATTTATATTATACAACGCCAGGTACTAATAATTCTCCTAGCAAATATTCATTTTAATTGTTTTATTGTATTATTATTGGACCAAAATCCCCCACACAGAACAACCTACAAAACTGTCTTACTCTTGATGGATGCTCTATAAAGCCTCTGAAGAATCTGGGTGTCCTATTTGATCATTTGTCCAATATTAGCAAAACTGCATTTTATTCATCTTGAAAATCTATCAAAATTGTGACACATTATGATTGTGAAAGTTCCCTTCACAATCAAGATCCTTCACGTTTGCTGTGAAAATTTTGGCCAGTTGATAATACTCAGCACAGGTAAAAGATCCTTTTCATACTTGGTGCCCAAACTCTAGAACAGTCTTCCCAGTATTATCCAAAAGGCAAATGCACTATGTCAATTTAAATCTAGATTAAAGACCCATCTCTTTAATCTAGCCTACACATAGAACTATCGGTTTATTACTTAAATTCCTTGAGCGATTATTAATTAGATTATTAATCATTAATTAGGTAAACCAGAACTAGAGACACTTCCCATAAGAACAGATGTACTGGCTCATTCATTTCCCAAGGTACTGTAGTCAGCAGGATCCAGATTAGATGGTGGGGAGACAGGATGGGACAGAAGAGGTCAGTGAACCCATGAACCGTGACAATAATACGTTCAATTTGTAGCTTTGAATTGCTTTTGTTTTTAGCATAGTAACGTACTATTATTTACACTAATACACTACTTTTCTTCTTAATAAATTTAGAAGGATATTTATTTTAACAAAATAGGTTAAAATTATCTACCACTGAATAGGTAGTGAATTATTTGCAAAAAGTCTAAAGTCATAATGATATAGAGCTGAGTGGTAATTTTAGATGATATGGCATCATCTACATAACTAAAAACAAAAAAATAACAAAAAAAAATATTTTGTCTAAAATAAGGTCCTAAAAATGATTAAGATCTATAATTACTCAAACTATCCTCTGCTATATTATTATTAATTATAATTGTGTTTAAATACTTAATATTTAAATATACTTACTGTAAGGGGGCTGAGGCAGAAACTGAAGCAGGATCCAGTTGCGGATGTTTATTGGGGTTATCCATAATCAAAGTCGAAAGTACAGGCAAAGGGTCGTAATAAACATAGACAGTCCAATCCAGGTGTCAAACAAAGGGGCTAGGCAAAAATCAGAAAACGAGAACCAAACAATAGGTAAATCACAGGAAAGCAGGCAGTTAAAGAGAATGCTTAGTAGTCAGGTGTTAAGCTGGCAATACTTCGCAACATGGCCATGTGGCAGCAAGGTTTATATAAATGCCAAACAGGAAGTAAGTTCAGAGTTCAGCAGAGGGAGCATGAGCAGTCAGTATTCCGGTGAGGGCTCCCTCTGCTGGCGTGATGTTACACTTACATGCATTTCTTTTTTAAGAAGTGGTCAGCAGGTGCTCATAAAGAGCGTACTTTCATATCACATTCTGTGATCAGTAGCCAGTAGTTTCACTTAGCAGGCTGTGATGCATCAGGTTGCTATGACAATGCAAATTCATAGAACCAGATGATGTTGTACACTCCCTTCGAGTTATCTATATGTAGCAGGTTTCTAAATTAGAACAAAAGCATTTTTAATACTACTATAATAAGGAAAAAATAATGTTACATAAGTTTTTATAGCAAAAATTATAGGCTTTAAAATGAATAACTAGCAGATGTCAATGACTGCTTAATCACAGAATAAAATGTATTTTCCCAAGTTGCAGGTTGGAAAATAAACTGTAGGTGTTAGATATGTCGTATTAGATTGAGAACAAATCTTAGCCACAAAGAGAAATATGTATAAGTACCAAAGAATTCACAGAGAATACAGGATAGAGCTTGATTAAATTCATCCCTAATCAAAATATATAATAAATATATAAATCAATATATAAAAAACTTTTGCATTACTCATCATCTCATGTGAACAACTATTACATTACCACTCACTAATGCATTAGTAAAGAAGTGTCAGATGGCTCAATCACCGTCTGTGTGGATTAGGTTTCCTCAATGGACACCTCTCCCATCTGTCCTGCACTTTCAGAAGCCTCTCTCCTTTCCGTGATGCAAGCTGGAATAAGAGTGGGCTGCCTCCCGTTCCCACTGTAGGAAGAGTAGACTGCCGACATGTTCCATGAGGAGAAAAGAGGAAAAGATGAATGAATGAAAGAAACGGGGAGGCAAACGAGTACACAATGTAATTGATGTAATGCGTTGAAGCCTAGTGCTTGGAAATGATTATGGTGTATGGAAAACAACTGTAGTTCTAGTGAACTGTAAAATCCACTTTTAAAAATTTTGCCAAGGAGTAACAGGTTCATTCATTAGTGATTCATTAGTCATAGCTTTCTAATTTTATTAATTATAGCTTTGTCTTTTATTATTCCCATATTATAAAATTATTATTATATTAAATGTTATATTTTTATAACCCTATTCTTAAAATAAATAGAATACATAGCAAATTGCTAAGGATAAGCAAAGGTCTGCTCTGAGGTAAAAATTGGCACCTTCTGTCTCCATGCCATCCATCACCTAGCAACTGATGCCAAGGTTACACAGGAAGTAGCACCCCAAATACATCCATGCCTTTAGTAAGCCAGCCAGTTATTATTCACTGGAACACTTCTCATCATAGTGCTTCTGTTTCCATGTCTCATAGGGTATCTCTCTTCACCTTAAGGGTTTCTCTCTTTTCTTAAGACAATCAGGTTATTGATAAACTCTCCATTTCATTATATTTGTCATTGAGACAGAACAATTTGTGTTGCAGAACATTTATTTTAGTATCCATCTAGCACAAGCTAATGCATTTTGGTATAAGACAGGGTATGCTAAAATGTTCTGTCTTTCAGGAGTTAAGTACAGAAGTGAGCATTAGTATTGCTATTGCTTATAGTCCCTTACTCTAAGTAATAACTTCTGCAGATAACTCATCCATTTCTAAGCAATCAGGCCAATAATATTTATTTACTGAAGCTAGGGATAGGATGACAATATAAGGTCAGTATAAGAAGTTTTCTGAACAATGTTAAAGTAAAACTGGAATGTTAAGGATTAGGCAACAGGTATGTCTGTTTCTTAGGTTTGTGGTGGTCTCAGTAGATCAGGTGGAGGTTAGCAGCTCATTCCACCGTAAAGGAACAGAATTAGTGAATGTTTTTAGGAGCAACTTTATGCTTTTAAATGAAATAAATGAGCAATTTAGGCGTTGCTCATTTACTGAAGCAGATGGAGGAAGGGACGTACATACCTGTAGGAGCGAATTGAATTAGTTAGTTTTAGTGAGTGTCCTAACGGCCAGTTTTAGAGACCTAAACTTAATGTTAATGATTCCTAATGGACCATTAGTGTTCTTTTTTATGCCATGGAAGTCTATGGTAGCTCAAAGAACAGAATGGTAAAAAGTTAAGAAATTTGTGAAATTTAAAAAAAAAAAAATTGTCAAACTGTTACAATAGCAAATTTGGAGTCTCTAGCTTAAACTTTATTTCCCTCTGATTCCTTTGCTCATGCGGATATTCCTTACAGTTCTAGTATAATACATCTACAAATTTCTCGGCAAACACATAAAAATGGATATGAGGCTGTATCTTGGTCATGTTGTGGTGTATTCACACAAAACTTGGTAAGTAACATCACAGGCATGACTTGAGGGTGCATGCATGGTTTGGCCACATTGCCACCTACTGATTGAGAGATATGAAATGGCTATTTTTGCTTATAACTTTTGAAAACCTTGGTCTAAAAACATGAGTGGTTTCTTTTGATTTCTTGAGGTATAGCAAGATGATATCCAGTGATCCTTGGTCAGCTATTTTGGGCATCAGTCATTTTAATTTAGTGTATCTTTACGAAACTTGGTGTGATTCATCTTCCTTATTGTCCGAGGGTACTTACAAAGTTTTGAACTGATGCCCCCTAGTGTTTTAAGCCTATTTTTCTAAATCTATCATCAGTGATGTCCACAAATATTTCCCTTTGTGCCTCTAGTGAGCTTATATTTATTAAGAGTCAAGCTCTGAGGGCGAAGACATCGGTTTGTTTTTTTGGATTATTTGGAATATTTTTAAAATATTGGTGCCATGGTAACGTGTCAAACTTTAAAACTTCATTCAAATGTATTTGAGGTGCTTAACATGATTGAAAATTACATTCATTGCCTTCACCCAACAGTAAGTCTGGCTGACTTGATTTTTTTGGATTATATGTAATTTTTTTATATTTCCACACTCCACACTTAGAATTTTTTAAATACTTCTCCTAGGGGATTTATAGGGTCACTAAATTTGGCAAATATTATGCCAAGACATTGAAGATGCCAAATTGCAAAGGGATTTTTGATATCTTGAATGATGTTGCCATGGTGGCAAAAAATGGAAGCTATATGTTTGGTTTTAGGGGCTGATGACAGTGGTGGCTATTGTGAGTTACAGCACCACCAACTGACAGAAGGAAGTTTGTCACTTAAAACAAAGTTTAAACAGAGTCCATTCAAATTTACCCAAATTGCTTTAGACTTGGTCAGAGAGAAAAAGAGATATTAAAGATGCTAAATTATGAACAGATTCTTGATATCTCAAATTGTGTTGCTATGGTGAGGCAATCAATTTAAGGCAATAAATGAAACAGGAAGTGTCTCATCTCTGTTCTGTGTGTATTGAGTAATTCACATCAAACTTGGGAAATATGTTTGGGGTTGTGGGCTGATCACAATGATATGAATATTGTGAGCCACAGTCATAGCACCACCAACTGGCAGCAGGAAGTGTCACTTACAAAAACATAGACTTTAAAATAGTCCTGAAATATTTTCAGAATTAAATGTGACAACTATGCATCATTTTCTGAGAAGCACCAGGTAGTGCCATAGTGCCTGGGCCCGTCAAGGTTTTGGGGGCTTTTGGACCTTGTAACATGTTCAAAAATTATTGAAACTTAGCACACATGTCAGAGGCTGGCACATGGGTGGGAAGGGGAGCTCAGTGTGAGGGTGCATATATCAAACATACATGTACGCATCTGTACAAAACTTGGTAAGGGTATGGGACATGTCAACCTGAGCAACTTTTTTACTGACAACCCTTAGTTCTGCCCAACAGGAAGTCGTCCGTCTTGGATTTTCGGAAAAGTGCATGCCGTGAACTTTTAAATACTCCTCTTAGGGATTTCATGATTGGCACCAAACTTGGTGGTCAGCCAGCCACAATGTGACGAGGGGCTCTGTAGTGACCCCTTTTGACAAAAGTGATGGGGTTAGTTTGTGACAATTCCATACTCAGAATTTTTAAATACTTCTCCTAGGGGATTTATAGGATTGTCACCAAACTTGTCAGATATTATACAAAGACATTGAAGATGTTAAACTGTGATTTTTGATATCTCAAACGATGTTGCCATGGTGAGGCAATAAATTTAAGTGCCCACCATGCATTGTTTTCAGAGAAACTCTTTATGGTGATGGTGCTGTTGTACATGGGCCTGTTATTGCAGCTATATTTAGGGGTGACGTCCCAAAGAGACAGAGATCCTTATTGTATCCGTTAGTGTTCTTATTCTTCTTCTTGTTCGTTGTCCTCCGTTTTTGCATCTGTGGCAGCCCATAGAATGGTACACAGGAAAGTTATGAAATTTGGCAAACAGATAGAGGACAATCTAATATGTAAGCACCACCAACAGTTCAAAGTTTCATTCATGTTTATGTTCATAACTTTTGACTAGAAAATGTAACGCAAAGCATCACTTGGCAGGATCCTGGTTTCATGTTCTGAGTTTTTCTTGATTATCTTGCCATCTGTTCTATGTCAGAGCATGTGTTTGGATCCTGACTCATCCTAGTCTTGGTTCTTGTTTCCTGGAGTCAGGATCTAAACTCATGCTGTGGGTCCTTGTTCTCTGTGGAAGTACATGGCCTCTGTTTTGTTTACATTCACCATTTTACAATCATCATTTTTTTTAGTTCTGTATTGTTTTCCATTTTGCCCCCTTGTGGGTTCTTGTTTAGTTTATTTTTATAAATAAAGACTCTTTTCAGTTCTAATGCTGTCTGTGACTGGGTTCCCCGTGACCCTGACATCACTATTACTTTCTTGCATACTTATTAGTGATGCTTGTGCTTGTTCATTGCCAGGACTGTAGGAGATGGTGAAACTGAATCTTGTGAAGAATAATGCCTTCTTGTTTGTCAGGGGTTAAGTCATTTGTCTTCTCTTAGACATCCCAGACCCTCTAATCAATGCCTTGATAGCTAAGAGATCTCGACTAAGAGTCCAACTTCCATGGTGGAAGCATACCTCCGCAGTGAAAAGTTTGTTTGGTGGATGAGGAGCGGTGCTCTGGTGAAGGCATCTTTGAGCTTTTAAAAAGCCTCCATGGCAGGATAGAGTCCAGGATAGAGACTTGGGCTTAATCTTAAGAAGTCAGTGGGCAGGTTATGGAGTTGTAATTGCAATGAAACTACGGTAGAAGTTAGCAAAGCCAAGGAAGCACTGGAGTTCTTTGTTTGCTGTGGGTTGTGGCCAGTCCTTCACTGCTGCAGCTTTCCTCATAAACAGTCCTTACAGATGATGGAGCTTGTGGAACTGTGAGAGAGTGAGCAAGATAGGAGCGCACACCGAGCTGGATATCCAAGTAAGTAACTGGTGAATGTTATCCACAGGTTTGGAGTGGGGAAGACACAGGAGGTAAGGAGACTGAAGAAACTTGAAGAGGGACAACACTGTAGAGATTGCTGGGTCATAGAAACTCAGGTGAGTAGTCCTTCTAGTAAAATAAGACTGGACAGTAAGTGCTGGCTTGGTGTGTGCTTGATGAGGTGACAAGTGATTGCAGTTGTGGGTGATCAGTACTCGGATAAGATGCTGCATCATGATTGGCTGAGAGAGGAGCTTGGCTGATTGTTGGTTGGCGATTGGTTGTGGAAAGAATCTGGCAGATCCCGTGACAGTCATAATCTCACAGGGATTACATCAGAAACTAAGTATATCACACCATTGCAAAATTTTGCAAAATTATGATTTGTGCTATAAATGTTAATCAAATTTAACTTTGGGTTTAAAATGAATAAAAGTGACTTAATGCTTTTGCTCTCTCTGGGTCACATGCCATTAGATCCATATGAAAACATGCTCAAGGTTACATCTAGAGGTACTACTCATTACTTAGCTTTCTCTGTGCTTACCTTCACTAAACTAGTTACCCAACAAACTTCAAAAAACGTAAAAACTTCAGTGACCCAGCAAACAGTTGAAGAAGATTGTAAGAACAATTCCCTAGTGTTACCATTAAGTAACAAAAATGCTGAAAGTTTTAGGAGCTATATTATACATTGTATGAACATTATTGCTTGGCTAGTATGTTTCTCAAACATGTTTAATTCTTTAAAATTAACATTTTAAAATATTCCACTAACTAAATACCATATACATGGTAAATGTGTTCTAAATACAATGTGTTCTGTTTTCAGTGTTGTGCAAGCAAGTGAAGCAACGTTTGGCAGATCCCAAAAAGGGGGAAGTGTAATACCCTGTTAGTTTGATCTGACCATACCACCAAGAAAAATAGGACATGATATGTTTCACCAATTAAAAACCAGGAAATAATAAAGTGAGGCATGGACATGCAAAAATATATTATATTGCAAAAACATCAAAATAGAGACTCCTTAATTTAAATTCTCTCCAGGGAAACACAATCCCAAAGAATGATAATAATGACTCTCCAGGGCCAGGCTTAGTGGGAACAAGGCAGGTCAGCTCCAACCCCACCTAAAATTCACACCAAATCGGACACCACAAACATACACAATGCAGAGCTACATTACCAGTCAAAAGTTTGGACACACCCTCTCATTTAATGTTTTTTCTTTATTTTCATGACTGTTTATATTGTAGATTCTCACTAAAGACATCAAAACTATGAATGAACACATATGGAATTATGTAGTAAACAAAAAAGTGTGAAATAACTGAAAACATGTTTTATATTTTAGATTCTTCAAAATAGCCACCCTTTGCTTTGATTACTGCTTTGCACACTCTTGGCATTCTCTTGATGAGCTTCATAAGGTAGTCACCTGAAATGGTTTTCCAACAGTCTTGAAGAAGTTCCCAGAGATGCTGAGCACTTGTTGGCCCTTTTGGTTCGGCAGGTGGAACCAAAGATCTCAAATTTGGACTCATCAGACCAAAGAACAGATTTCCACTGGTCCTATGTCCATTACTTGTGTTTCTTGGCCCAAACTAATCTCTTCTGCTTGTTGCTTTTCCTTAGTAGTGTTTTTTTTTGCAGCTATTTGGCCATAAAGGCCTGATTCATGCAGTCTCCTCTGAACAGTTGATGTAGAGATGTGTCTGCTACTAGAACTCTGTGTGGCATTAATCTGGGCTCTAATCTGAGGTGCTGTTAACTTGCGATTTCTGAGGCTGGTGACTCGGATGAACTTATCCTCAGCAGCAGAGGTGACTCTTGGTCTTCCTTTTCTTGGGCGGTCCTCATGTGAGCCAGTTTCGTCGTAGTGCTTGATGGTTTTTGCAACTGCATTTGGGGACACAAAATTTTTGCAGTTTTCCAGACTGACTGACCTTCAGTTCTTAAAGTAATGATGGACTGTCATTTGTCTTTACTTAGCTGATTGGTTCTGTTCAAGAATTCATATTATGGCAAGTTGTCAAATAGGGCTGTCAGCTGTGTACCAACCTAACTTCTTCACAACACAACTGATGGTCCCTACCCCATTAAGAAGGCCAAGAAATTCCACAAATGAACCCTGACAAGGCACACCTGTGAAGTGAAAATAATTTCAGGTGACTACATCATAAAGCTTTGAGAGAAGGCCAAGGGTTTGCAGTGCTGTCAACAAAGCAAAGGGTGGCTGCTTTGAGGAATCTAAAATATGAAACATATCTAGAATTATTTTACACTTTTTTGTTTACTACATAATGTGTTAATTCATAGTTTTGATGTCTTCAGTGAGAATCTACAATGTAAATAGTCATGAAAATAAAGAAAAAACATTAAATAAGAGGGTGTGTACAAACTTTTGACAGGTAGTGTATGTCGACACACCAACACAGTGAAACACAACACTGTATGGAAGCAGTTGCCCTCCCCTGTTCCACACCAAGTACAAAAACAAAAAGAAACAAAACACCGGATGCTAAGCTGTATAAATGCTCATAAGAGCCGCACCTCAGTATAATTAGACAGCATATGCACACCGGCTACATTGCTTAAAGCGAACTTTGTACCCTGACCACAATGCCTCCACCACCAGGGGAAAAAAGCCAGAAGCATCAGGACACATCCATATTTGCCAAAATAAGGTTGCTTAAATTTAGTATGATTATTATACACGTCGGCACAAGTGATGTTCATGTCTGTCAGTTGCAGATCGCTAAAGATAATACTAAAGAGGTGTCTGAACCTGCTAGTATGATGTCGGACACAGTAATATTCTCTGGCCCCCTCCCTGCTTATCGTGGTGACGATTATAAGTTTCATAGATAATTGGAAGAGCAATGGAAGAGTAACATAATACAGACAAACAATTAATAAGGCTTGGTTTGCTGAATATTAGATCTCTGTCTACAAAAGCGCTTTTTGTTAATGATATGATCACAGATCACAAACTAGATGTGCTCTGCTTGACAGAAACATGGCTAAAATGAGATGATTACATTATATTAAATGAGTCTATTTCCCAAAAGCATGAGCCTCATCCAAAAGGCAAAGGGGGAGGTGTTGCTGCACTTTATAGGAAAACTCTTATATATATATATATATATATATATATATATATATATATATATATATATATATATATATATATATATATATATATCTTATATATACAACTCTTTTGAAGTAATGGTGCTCAATATAACTTCATCTGGGGTAAATAATAAGCAGAGATTGTCATTTATACTGGCTACCCTCTACAGGCCACCAGGGTACAACACAGACTTTATCAAAGAATTTGCTGACTTTTTATCAGAAGTTGTACTGGCCACAGATCAAGTCTTAATTGCTGGTGATTTTAACATCCATGTGGAAAATGAAAAGGACACATTCAGGTTGGCTTTCAAAGACATTTTAAACTCTTTCGGTATCTCACAACACATGTCAGAACCCACTCATTGTCATAATCATACCTTAGATTTAATACTGTCCTATGGTGTAAATGTTGATGACATTAACATCCTGCAGCAGAGCAAAGACATTTCTGATCATGATTTGGTATCCTGTATAATACATTTACCTATGGTTGCAAAATCAGCTCCTTGCTTCAAATACAGTAGAACAATTATTTCTGCCACTAAAGATTGTTTCATCAACAATCTACTTGAACTGTCTCAATTCCTTAGCGTAACAGAAAACAGAAAATGTTAACTCCCTCTTTTCTAACACCTTAGACAAAGCTGCTCCTCTACAGTTAAAAAAGAAAAAGGACAGCAGCCCAATGCTGTGGTATAATGAGCATACCCACACCCTAAAAAGAGCAACCTGGAAAATGGAACATAATTGGAAGCAAACAAAATTGGACATATTCAGTACAGCATGGAAGGAGAGTGTTTCAAATTATATTTGAATATAATATATATTATATTATACTATATTATATTATATTATATATCATATCATAAACACAACCCTAGATATTTATTTGACACAGTGGCTAAATTAACCAAAGATAAAGCATCATCTGCTTCTGACAGTTGTGTAATGAACAGCAGAACAAAGGACATTCCAGGGCCCAGTTTATGACGGGGCCCCTCTCTAACTGCCACAACGGAGGAAGGTTTGCTCACTTGCGATTGGATGTTGACGGGCTAACACAACCAGATGCCCAGTGCCATCAGAAAGGGAGGCTATGGGAACTGCCAGATACCCCTGTTGGGTTAAGATAGGGAAGGAGAGGACCCTTTTTCATTGGTCCACAGGATTCCCCTTATCACCCATTACTTTGATCCTAAGGCCCAGGCCAGGATGGCAATAAAGTTCTTCTGATCCTCCAGATACAGCATGCTAATGTGCTGGCCATGCGGCACACAATGATTGAAACAAGTAGAGTCAAACCTTTTATATTTATACAGAAAGAACTGTTAAAAAGGACATTGCAATTGCACATTACAAATGCTGAACATACCAAAATGTCATTGTGTGTATAAATGTAGCTGGAATGTCATAATAACATGTGTAACCTCACCTGTAGCCCCTGAATATAGGTACAAATGATTATTCCAGCCTTTAAACATCATGTTTGGTATGTATGCATTCAGTACATTGTCAAGTGTATTTTGAGAGTGGTTTGGACAGAAAAAAATGCATAGATAAAGGTTCAGGGACGTTTGGACTAAAATGGACATTTACACTACAACTTTTTGCAAACGAGTTCCACACAGCTGGAGAAGGGTGGGCCATATGGTGTGGTCAGCCTTCACCCTGATAACCAATCACCTTATTGGAAATGGGGGGCACCGAATTACAACTCCACCTCACCAGAAAGAGATAATGTCCCTCATCAGCGGAACTAGGAAGAAACAACAGGACGACTAAGGTTAAGCTTTTGCAAGTAAACCTTAAATTTTACCATCATCTGCACGGGTGGACTTTACCAATCCTCATGGTTCTTCCGGCCTCACGGCTCAACTGCAACGACTCTATCATGCCTTGGACTTACAATCTTTCTGGTGCAGCAGAGTTCACTTCTCCGTGACTGCAACTCTCTGAGAGTGATTCTGCACTTTTCGGACTGTACAACCCGTGGAGGACATCTTCAATGCAGAACTAATCTCCCGACGGTGTGGAACGTAAATATACTTTTTCCTTCCAAACCTCTTTCAAGACCTTGGCTCTAGTAATCACAGTATAGGCTTCGTATATGTGCTATTTAGCAGAGAGTATAGGTGTATCTCTGGGAGTTGACAGCCTAAGAATATTCTCCTGCCACCACATTCAGCAACAGCATTGCATCTTTCACTCTGTGTTTATTCCAGTCATTGTTTTCATTTGATAATCAAATCTTTCTATAGTATTATTCAATTGTAGTGTTATTTTTATTTCTATGCATTATCCAGTAGTTATTTCCCTTTGTATGTTTAGTGAATAAACCCTTTTGTATTAGTACAACTGTGTCTTTCTTGTGTTGGTACTCAGAGGCTCTACAAAAGTTAGCAAGAATCTCACAATATCCTTCAGATATCCCAGGTGATTTACCCCCTCCACTTTACATAATTTTTCTTATCATTTATGATTTATGTTGGATTACTCCAACGAATGTTGAGGTGGAATTCCTCAGCTGGTGCCCCGAGGTAAAAGGAGGGAGAGGTCATGTCATCTGACACACACACTTGGGGTGACGTGTGACCAAAACTCACACACACCTTTGGTGTCCTGTATGAGGCGTACCATTAATTGGTGCCCCGTGTGAAGATCACTACAGTTGTCAATATCATAGTAGTGATAAATTTCTTCAAAAATAAAATAGATACTGCCAGAGAAAATATCATAGACATGCAATTTCCTGCAATACACATTGGATGGTGCATCATAACATGCCAAAGGAACTCTAGTCATTCTCTGCTAGATAGGGATGAACTGTCAAACATAATTAATCTAAATTAACAACATGTATGCTAGATTCTATACCTATCAGGTTGCTGAAAGAGATGCTTCCTAAATATATAGATCCTCTACATAGTATCATTAATTCATCATTGGTGTTAGGATATGTCCCAAAACTCTACAAACTGGCTGTAATCAGACCCCTTATTAAAAAAACTTGATCCCAGGGAACTTGATCCCATGGGAACTACATACAGACCCATCTCAAATTTACCTCTTATTTCAAAAATACTGGAAAAGGTGGTGTCTTCTCAGATATGTTCCTTTCTGGAAAGAAATGGTATATGCGCAGCCAGAGCTCTCACAAGTACGCATAAGCATGACCACATTAGTTAGTTTCGATACTTTGTTGCCTGCATAGTCACAGCATTGTGCTGTTATAGCTGCAGTTAGTAACATTATGCTACGCTTGTAACATTACAATATTTCTGTTGGTAACATTTCTCAGTGCCTGACATATTGTCAGAAGTAATTAGACCCAACAGTTTCTTATCAAAAAATATTTATAAATCATTATAATCAACTCCGTTTTTTTTCCGAAAGGTTTTTTCTCCAGCTATACACCATTGGAGTTTTGGTTCCTTGCCACTGTCACCCTGTTGGCTTGCTTACTGGGAGACTGTTGACATCTAACTTAGCTTAGGGTTTGTAAATTGTTAATTTGTAAATTGCTTCTAGCTATATTATTATTATTATTGGATTATATAATACCAAAAGACTCTTCTATTTTGCTACTTCTTTGTCTCAAATTGTCTCCCATTCTCTTTCATTGTGTCATTTTCAGGTATTTCTATTGTATATATTGTATGTATGCATTTTACTTCGTGTTGTGAGTATTTCATGGTACTATTGCAAATCCCTTATACCCCTGTCCCATAAGATGTTATCTTTTTAAATTCCATCTCCATGTTAACTGGAACGACATATCTTGCATAATGATTTTATAGTTTTATTGGTTCAGTCACCCCTTTTTTATAAACCTACTATAAACTTAGTATGCCTAATTAGTCTTAATATACATCTCACAAACGATTTGCAATAATACCATGTATTCTTTGTTGAACATGTCTGACATTTGTTCTGTTCTTTATTACAATTCTTTTCTATTTTTTTGTAAAGCTGCTTTGAAGCAATGTAACATTGTAAAAAGCACTATATAAATGAAATTAAATTTAATTGAATTAAATAATATGGTCAATTATATCCAATTGGTCCACAACAACGGCACTCCAACCATTGCCTATAAGGCATTTAATCATTTATCCTGACACAAATGTAACATTGTAAAAAGCATTATTTTAATAGAATTAAATTAGCCAACTATCTATGAATGTACACTGTTAGCTGGGAAGAGGCTGTTCAGTGAGAGACATAGCAGGTGTAACCATTGCTCACATATCCAATGCACAGAATTTTGTTTTCACATTATCATAAACAATGACTGGTCATATCACCCATTTAAAGGTGGGTCATCTCAGCTTTTTTCTTACACATTTGTATGTGTTAGTTTTAAAGGAAACATTAATATGTGCTATTATGTGCTGTGATATTGTTTAATACAGCCATGCTTCCTTTGAAGACTTGTGCACGTTTACGTTGTTTACGTAAGCCTTTCCTTTTTAGAGTGTTTGGGGAAGAAAATAGTCATCTGTCATTCTAAATGCAGACTCTTGGACCCACGCGCTTTCTGCCAGTGGGTCAGTGGGTCTCTTACCCACAGCGGGGTAAGAGACAGATCAAAAGAGCAGTGGGCAGTGTAGGCTGTATACACCAGGAAAGTCAGTGTCCTTCAGGACAAGTAGGCTGAGAGCATTTGTGTACTGCAACAAAGGTGTGAAAGTCACAATGCTGCACGTCACCAGTTTTTTAGTGCAGTTTGGCACAAAACACTGATGTAGATGCAACAGATTTGTTTGATGCTGTTGCCATTTATTGGGCATGATGACTAAGCAGGCTAAAAATGTGTTGTTTATTTATGTTATGTTCCTTGCTATTAGAAAATAAAGTAAATGGTGACGACAAAACTGTTTAACAACCAAATTATTTAAAATATTTTATTGGTTTTTTTAGTCATATTTCGTTAATATGCAGTGTTCACAAAACTTCAACCGGACAGTTTGTGAAAAAACAGTAAAAATATTTGCAAAGGAACTTAATCTGCATTTAAGTATTTAAGTTGTTAATGAGGTAGGGTGTCCTAGTTCACCAAAGGGTTACATGGTAACAAATAAAAGTAAACATGGTAATGAATAAATAAGAAACAGACAGACAGATAGATCTGAAATTTTGTTGATAACTTTGGTGTTGATAAATATTTGAGGGGATATCACGCTTCTTGCCACAGTTGTCACATTCCCTAGTTAATTTTAAATGTGTCCCCATAATAAAATATATTGTTTTTGTAACAGTACTCTAATATGCCAATTATTATATATTATTATTGGACAAATAAGGATTCACTAAGTGTAATAAACAACAACTAAAAAAGACTTTTTTGACTGGTCACAATAACACTAGAGCAATTAAGCAATTACAGCATTCCAATATCTGAAGTCAAACAAAACTTATTTCTGGGGCTTTGACAATGTCATCTATTATCATATAGTGAAGTGGACTTAAAACTTGAATCTGTAGCATTGACAGTCATATGGATCTTCCTGTTACACTAATCATTTTCTCATATCGCTTGGCTTAGCAAGCAGCAACAAAGGGTGATATTTTAACTTCATAGCCACGTTCTAGCAACCAGTAACAGTACCCTAGCAACCGCCCCATAGACTTCCATTAAAGAAATTGGAGTCTATTTTGACTCAGACTGGCAAATAGTCTTTAATTATTACCATGAAAACTGTCCAGCCATGCCTTAGCCACCATTTAGAGCACCCTAGCAAGCAACATAATTTGGCCGTGTCTCAGCACAAGACATTGGAGTTGGCTTTTTTGATTCAGAAATACATCTATTAGTTTTACACTTTTACCTGTCTAGCTACACCCTAGCAACCATTTACAATACCGTAACAACCATGTAATGAAATGAATAAGCCACATCTCAGCATTGCAACACCATAGAGACGTGGGTGGGTTTATTTGACTCTGGCTGTGAATGAACTTTAGGCTGTGAATGAACTTTAGGTAATGCCCTGGTAACTTCCTAGCCATGCCCTAGCAACCATTTCGAGCACCCTAGCAACTGCATAACATCGTTAATAAGCCATATTTCAGTATATCTATCATGCTAGCATCATGCAAGTCATGCTAACATCATGCTAATTCATTCTAAAACATGCTGCCGTCAGGCCAAATCATACTAGCATCCTGCCAGCATCATGCTAAAACATGTTAGAATCACGTTTAATCATGTTAACATCTTGTTAAAATATGTTAACATTGTTTAAATATCACCATGCCATGTCATAACCTCAAGACACCATGTATGGCTACCTTATTTTGGAGCTCCTCAGTGTCTGTTTGTATTGTTTATTTGTCTTGTTTAGTAATGTTTGTTTGATAACTTTAACCAGGGACAAACTATTAAACCCTAGGCAATGCACACCCAAGGTCTAGCACTTGAGGTCCGGGGGCTCCAAATTAGGCATTGTGTTGTGTAATACAAGGGGTATGATGTACCAAGAGGACAGCATATTATGAAAAAATGTTTTTCATCGTTTTATGTACAACTCAGAACCCCTATCCTAATTGGTTAGGAAGCATTTAGAGCTTTGTAACGCAGAATCCGTTACAAAAAAAGCTGCTTTATACTTTTTTGTTTTTACTTTAGTTTAAATATAAATGACTTAACAGTATTAATACACTCCTGTTTGATTTAATTCCAGTTTATTTGTATAGCACTTTTCAGAGTGGTGCATTGTTGCAAAGCAGCTTTACAGTCGCTGGGCTATACGCATTTTAAATCTTGTAAAATGAGAAGATTGCAAATAATAATATATTGCATAGATGGGAGATCTGAAATCATTGCCCTTTTAAGTCCTTAACAAACAATGAATGGCTGTGTAGGTTTTGAGTGCCAATGCAAACTTTCTAGTAAATATGCATTCAAATCTGCCCTTGATTGCCTCACAAAAACACAGTGATGTGCAGTGATTCTGGTAGAGAAAAATCAAGATGTGATGTCCACCTGTGAATGCAGATATGATGGCTGGATTGTGTTTACATTACACTGAGATTCAATCACAATGTGTCCTCAGCTACCTCTAGACCAGGACACAGACCAGATAATATACTGATTTTTCAATGTGTATGTGGACAACATCTGGACATAGTTTGCATGTTAATACCAAGTGTAAAAGCAGCCATATAAAGACTACATAGAATACATGGTATTATTAAAAATGTTTAATTTTCCACATAAGACACATTTTACTAATTGATGATACTAAGATTGTAATAGGATGAATAACATGATAAACATGATAAATGGTAGAATAGTAACATGCATAAGAATACCATGCATCAGCATTACAGTCATAAAAATAATAGTGAGATTGTGAACTCTTTAAAATTGTAGTTGGACCTAAAACAGATATTAACAGAATGTACAAAACTCTAACCTTAGCTAATGTCAGCAACCTCCCAGTAAGCAAATCAACATGGTTTTTGTTTATTTATTCTAAAATAAATTAGCAGAGTACCTTTTTACTACTGATATACAAGTGCGTGGTTAAATTTGACTTCAAAGTTAACTGCATTAATAAATGTCAACCTTCCTTTAGTTTTAAAAAACCAAGCAGGAGAGTCAGTGGGGAATATTGCTGTTCACTTTACTGACTGCTGCCTTAATTGGTAGCTCCCCTCCCCCCCCACGAACCGCACACCTGCACACCTTGTAGGCAAGTGTTTGTTAACTTGTTTGTTAACAACGATAAGTGATACTGTATAGAATTATTTTTGCTGATCAGTTTTTCGTCTTTTTGGTGTCCAGGAACCGATGTTCAACAGGTATGTGCCTTTACAAAATCATCTGAGCAGATGTTAGTAATTGTAATTAGATTTGTGGAAACATGAGTCCTCATGCAAAACTAAGAAATTGTGTGTGACAGATGGAAAAAATAAAAAACAGACGAGGGTATAAAGTTGGGTTGCATGGCTGCTTCCAATAGCAGCTTCCTCAGACGGATGTCAGAGTATCATTAACAACATGAGACAAGATGATGTGTCCTTTCACATTAGAAGTGATTCTTTGATTTGCAAATATGGCGAATCACTGTATGCAAAACATGGTCGTGTGAAGTCCAGGCATCAGTACATTGCACAAAGAATGAGGGAGTTTGGCAGATTCATGTTAGTAGCCAAAGACATGGACAAGACTGTCCATTATCTGGAAGATTTGTGTGTGCCATCAAAATTTCAGCTTGTTGTCAGCATTGCAAAGTGACACAGTTTAGCTCTGGTAAAAACAGTATGGAAAACCTTCGACAGCAGTCAAGATCGGATTCTGTCTTAAGGGGCTGTGGAAGTCTGTCCAATCAGGACACTAATGAATGATGATGATCTGGCAGAGAAGAGAGTAAAAAAGTTATGAACTTCTAGAAAAAAAATGGAGAAAAAGTGTTTCTGTCACTGCTCACCAAACGGTTAAAGAGAAAAGGTGGAATAAACAAGACGATATTCCCCTCACTAAAAATGTGATTGCTTTAAGAGATCACCTCAGAATGGTGGAAGATAAAGCAAGAGAGGAATTGACACAAGAAATTAATTTACATGCTTATAAGACATTAAATGAGACTGTTCTGGCACAGGTCATTGTGTTTAATACGCTGCATGAAGGTGAAGCATCACGCTTGACTCTCGAGACCTACGAGAAAGCCAGTAGAAGTGATGTTAATGAGGACATTTATGAAACTTTGTCACCCTCAGAAAGAGTTAAGCAAGCTATTAACCCACATCGAAATAAGGGGATAATGAGGAAAGAAGGTTCCAGTTTTCTTGACTAAAAGAGTGAAAGAGTCAATCAATTTGTTAATTCAAAGAAGAGAAGAAGCTGACGTACCTGCTGAAAATCTCTATCTCTTTGCAAGACCTGGCGTGATGATAAACATACGTGGATGTGACTGTCTGCGAAAATATGCAGAAGAAAGCAAAGCAGAAAACCCTGAACTCCTAAGATCTACTAAATTAAGAAAACAAGTTGCCACACTCCGCCAGCTCTTGGATCTAAGTGAACAAGAGCTAGAGCAGGTTGCATGGTTCATGGGGCATGACATCAGAGTTCATGGGGACTTTTATCGACAGACTTAGACAAATTGCGAAGATAAGCAAACTTCGGTTTGCTATGGAGCAAGGCACTGATGCCTTAAGGGGTAAAAACTTTGGCAAGCTTGCTCCTTCTGTCTGTGGTATGTTTTATTTCCAATACAATTGTATTGTGTGGTCATATAATATTGTGTACATCATACTTTTTACACACACTTGACACAGTAGATCAAGCGTGTTATTTACATTTATGCATTTGGTGGACGCTTGATAAAAGCAACTTATAGTACATTCGAGTTATACAGTTTATGTGCTACCTGGGACTCAAACCCATGACTGTTGGACTGCTAACACAATGCACTACCAACTGAGCTATAGGAACACTCACCAGGAACACTCAATCAAGAACAAATAACTGATTATCTTTTAAAGGAATATCAACTTCTGTGAGTGTCCCACAGAAAAGAAAGAAGGAAGCGAGATGCATGAGAGTAAGTTTTAAATTTAACATTTTATATTTTAATTTCTCTATACATACACTGTAAGCTATGGGCAGTGTAGACGATTTTCTTTTTGTTATGATGGTTAAAGGTCTCTTTACATCTTGATAGCAGTTAGGTGCTCTTGTCTTAATTGTTCTCACAGTGATACACACTAGACAGGGCAGGTATGGTGGCATGGGTATTTTGCTATTTGTGATGCAGAGCAAGTCTTTGTTAGGACTGTAACCATGGTTTCCTGAGAAAAGAACAAGACATTGCGTCACCCTGCCATACTTTGTGCATACCTCTGATCACTTGCTTCGATCTGTCAGAAGTTAACCTTGTTTGTTCCATACGTGCTTTTAAGCTTACTAGTCTTGATATCACCTCGCCTGTGATGTTCAGTCATGCCATTGGCTGGATTTGACACATGCTTCAGGACAATCAGACAGACGTGCTCCCATAGTCACAAATTTTGAGGCAGCGTCTCGTTCCCTTCTCAGGGAACCATGGTTACAGTCACAACTGAGATGGTTTGATAGTCATCTGTATATGTGTCATTGTAATGGCACCAGATTAAATTCCAGCATCATCAGTGCAGAACCATGACTCATCACTGAATATCACTTTCATCCAATCATCTGCTTTCTGATTGCTTCCCATTAAATATCAATATTTACTTCACTTGGGTATGTGAAAAAAACCCAAACAGTTAAAACAAGCTAATATTTGTTAATCCTAATTGTTATTGCTGGGATTGTTAGATTACTCATTGGTGGTTTGGAGCTTGGAACAACAGAGTTAGTGACATTAGTGCATCATAAACTCTTGTTACCAATCATTGTAGCCCTTCTGACAGATACAGTCATGGTTTTTGAGTTTTTCTTGTACTGCAGATGTTCAGGTGTTACTTTCTGTTTTGTTTTCTGTTATCATTTAAAACATGTTAACATTGTTGACACATTCTGTTTTTCAGATGGAGATTCAGATGAAAAGATACTAGAGGAAAACTCTGAAGATGGGAGTTCAGATATAGATGGTAAGTAACGTTTTTGTTGTGACTGGTAGTGTTTTTGTGTTTTATGAAGCTTCATTGTTTAGTGGGGTTTGGTAGTCTGATTTGTTAGATTTCCCTGTATTTGGTCGTTGGGTAGTTCACCCATATATAAGTGGTTCTAACCCTTTTAAATCAGACTGGCAAGTAGTCTTTTATCACCATGGAAACGGTCCAGCCACACACTAGCATCCATTTAGAGCACCCTAGAAACCAATATAAATAAGCTGTATCCCAGCACCAGAACATTATAGAAAAATGTGAGATGTCTCCTGATTCAGACACGCATTCAGTTTATTAGTTTTACCCCTAGCTACACCCTAGCAACCATGTCATGAAATAAGGCATATGTGATCATTAAAACATTGGAGAGTGGGTTTATTTAAATCGGGCTGTCCCTGGCAACTTCCTAGTCACACCCTAGGAACCTTAGAGAGCACCCTAGCAACTGCATAACATCATGAAAAAGCCATATTGAACTACTACTGGTGGAACTACCTGATTTTTTACATTTTCACACCCCCGGAATTATTTTAGTTCTAGGAATGCCTTTCATTATAAGTAAATTAGCTGCTGCTAAGTATGGTCTAATCGGCTAGTGTAAAAAGCTAATGTTACGGGCATTTACCTGTTGCCTTCACCTTTGGTGTTCTTTTCTCTGCCTTGATATGTAGAACTTTAAGTTGTTGTTCTTTTAATTGGAACTTTTAATTCCGTATCCAATATCACTAAACCCACTTCAGACAGTAAAAACGCAGCACCAGTACAGTGTCCTTTAGTTGTTTTTTTTTAATGCCTTGCTATTGGAGTAGTTAAGACATCTCTCGTCCTATAGAATAAGGCACACGTCACAATAGCAGGTTATTTGAATGAGGGGTGGTCTGCTGAGACGGTAGGTTAACAAATGGTATGTTAAACAGGCCAATTTTATGAACTTCAGGGGATACCCCCCTATTCGCAGATCACACTGTGGATGAGTACAAATGCTAGTAGAAATTTGTAGTCGGGCACCACGCTCAGCAATCCTCATGCTTGTGTCCGCATCGGCCTAGCTGAATCAACGATCTCATTCTTCCAAGAATTTCATTGTCTTTCTGCTCTGTTTTTTAAAGGACGCCTACATCGGAGATGGCATCCTATCGTAAAAGTAAGTTCTGTTTAACACGTCGTCATTTTTATTATTTATTTATTATTATTATTATTATTATTATTATTATTATTGAAATTGTGTAAAGAGTGACAGTCTAAATGTATTGCTTAAACAGGATCTCTAACGACCTAGGTGCCTTGGACATTGTCGAGTATTCTGACCTTATTGAGGAGATCGAGATATTAAATCAAGGGGTACATCAAGGGAGGGTACATCAGCCGGTTTACATTTGCTTTGAGTCCATAAAATGTGGATGTGTGGAACGATTATGCATTATTCTTTGTAATTCTTTAACATCAACAGATCGTCGGCCTCAGCATAGGCAGGACTGTAAGGCCTACGAACAAAACACCGCACCGGTCCATCCCCTCAGTAAGTGTGTTGTTTTTCATGATATTTATGCATTTAACGGTGTGTGAAATAACATGTTCTTATGCTTTTCCAGTAGGGATATCAAACATCTTGCGCTGGTTTCCAGGAGTATCGGAGAATCACCCGGCGAGGTCCACCAGCAGTATAACATCCCCGGGGGTTTTCTGGTCGTAAGCGGGTAGTGACAAAGGTCACCCAGGTTCACGCTACAGCTGACGGTGATGATATGTGATATGTGCCAATATCATACCGCAAACACGAGAAAGGAAGTGCTCAAAATGTGCAATCACAGAGCCCATTGGTACGTATATGTCAAAATAATCATGTCGGAGACGATCAGGGGTTGTAATTTATTTACAGTATTTCATACTTGTTTATCACAGATCTTATTGTGGACGACAATGCTGTGGCAGATATAAACGATGTTCTGACCTGGGATGCTGAACTGATAGATGCGTGGGACGCATGTGATTTCTATAAAGTCCCTAAAGATGCACATCAGTGCAAACCTGATGTGGGGGATATGGATCCTAAGGAATTGCCTTCGAATCAGGAGCTTTACAGACAGGAGTCAAGGCCTGTCACAGACAACCATTGCCTGTTTGAACATACAGGACAATTTTAATTTGCAGGGGTCCCTACATCAGGCCACTGAAAGGCGTTTGGGCGTTATTGAGAAGAAACATGAAGAATTAAACGAGGCTGTTTTGGATAAACTGCAACAGGACCAACCAGGACCAAAGTCTGATCAATGATCATTAGCTAATCACAGACTAATCACAGACAATCACTTTTTTTGTTAAAAAAGGTGGTCATTTTGCTTCAGAAGTATGGGTGAGTCTTAAACGGTTTCAATATTTACCTGTTTCTTCATTTACAATTACTACATCCTTGTTATTTAGTCATTGCTATATCGGATTATTCTGTCTTCTGATGGATAGACTGTGCTGTTTTGGGTTTCTTTTTATTTTTTAGGGATAATGTCTCTTAGTTTTATCTGATTTGTGATTTTTGTTATTTGAGCTAGTTTTGGAGTGTTTATTTTAACAGGGTATTTATATAAGTGTGCATTACCAGAGTATTTAAATAAACAAATTCTGGTTTAAAATGGCAAAACGTTGTTGTGGGCCATATGGTTGTGAGCAGGGGCCAGCATCAAAGGTTAGGAGGTACAGTGATGAGGATTACCCTATAAGCAATACAGACAGACTGATATATTTAAATCCTATAATGGACAATCTGAATAGACCTAGGCCTACAACCAACACATTGTTAGAATTACTAGACATACGATGATAGACAATCAACCAGAACAACGTATAGAATTAGACAGTAATTTAAATAATCATCAGGTGGGGGAGGGAGCTGCTAGTCAGCAACATAATGCATCTGATCCTGAATTACCTGCCATGAGGTTAACACAAAGTGATGTTGATATGCTTGTAAGGGATGGAGGTGAAACGCAAACGCATAAACGTACGGGCTATATCCTCCACAGACTTGGCATCTTATGTAGTTTTTTTGCAAGATACGTTGTTAGAAATAGTCTCATTTTCCAGGTTGTTGGCTGGTGATAATGGTGTAATTAGTATAACATTAAGAGGTCCCAGTCTGACAGGTGACGTTATAGCTCTTTTGACACCTAGCAACAACTCCAGCACAGACATCTTCACAAGTCAGCTCGAGAAGAAAATGCAGAGTAACTAAAGTGTTGGCTGATGATAATTTGGAATTAAGTGTCTATAGCAAGGAGTAAGCAAGGGGGAGCGTATCGAAAGATACGCAATTTAGCACATAACGAAACCATTGGTAGAAATAGGATGAATCTCTTCTGCCCCACCAATCTTTCAAACAATCTTTGTTTCACAATCTGTTTGGCACATTTTCTAAACCCCCAGAAACCACAAATAGATCTAGAGCTTTTAGCCTTAGCAATGCAGAAGTCTGCTGGTTACTCTGAACAGGATAAGATCGGTTTTAATGATATCAGACCGTTTGAGCTCATGTTACACATTAAAGTAGTGGTCTCCAACATACCAGAACTTGACCTGTGGAAAAAGTATACAACCACAGATGTGCCTCAATACAAAACGGTATTCCTGTACCTACATGAAGGCTATTATTTTATGATTAAGAACTTTAAAAGCATTTATTGGTGTGAATTATGTGTGTGACTATTGTTACCAAGGGTTTACCAGCCGTAGAGATCATCATTGCAAATATGTCTGTAATGTTTGCAATGGACCTGATTGTTATAAACACCCCACTAAAATAAAGCATTGCTGTGACTGTTGCCGAGATTGAGGTGCCTAGTGAAAAGTACATATTCTATGATTTTGAAACGTGATATGAATCTGGCAAACATGTTGCAAATTTTGGTCTGTGCTATCACTTTTAAAGGGTAAAAAAATTCACGGCTGGAGGGTCAGACTGTATAAAGCAGCGGGTTTAAAGATTTAGACATCCACGCTATCAGAATTTTACTTGGGTGGCTCACAATATTTCACAAATTCAGGGCTCACCCTTTGAGTCACAATGCAGGGATGTCGTCTAATTTTAATGTATGACACCGCCTTCAAGCAGTGTTTTTCATGTTTTTCGACAGCCATTCATTCATTTCTATGCGTTTGGCCAAGACTGCTGCAGCGTTAAAGCTGTCCTGTGAAGAAAAAGGCTACTTCCCACATCATTTCAACAGGTTAGGACCATACCCTGACAAACATTTCTATACCATGTTAGACAAAGACAGGGTGCAGTTTAATTCCTGGTATGACACACTGGCTAACAAAATCTTTGATTTTAAAAAAGTAGAAATGTATTGTCAACGATGTTGTGTTGCTCAGAGAGGCATGCATGAAGTACCGTGATGAATTCATTCAATGTACCAGCCTCAACCCATTCAGATACACCACTTTAGCAGCTTGTTGCATGGCTGTGTATAAAACCCACTATTTACCAAAAGACACACTAGCTCTAACCCACAACAATGCGTACACAAACCAGAACAAAACATACTCAAACATTTCCATCCAATGGCTTGAATATGTGAACGAAAACGTGGTATGTTCAACACGCACTAAACCATGGTGAGGTGGTAATTGAACAATTTCATCTTAATGGATATTATGAGAAGGATGGTGTAAGAGAGGCTCTAGAATTTAACGGATGCATGTTTCATGGGCATGAATGTCGTTATAATCCAAACCATATGCATCCTTTATCAAAGGTACCTTATGGGTCCCTCAGAAGACAGTTTGATAAAGGTTGAGATTTTAGAACGTGCTTATGGATTAGAGGTGGAAGTGATGTGGGAATGTGACTGGAATAGGCTTAAACAAACTGATGCTGATGTAATGGAGTTTATGGTGTCATACATGCATCCTGAGTTGTTAAAGGCCTTAGAGAAGGGTTATGTTGTAACAAAGGTGTACGAGGTGTGGCATTTCCCTCAGCGATCAGATACATTGTTTCCACTCAGGGCCATGTAAAAACATTTCTGCAGTACAAACAAGAGGCTAGTGGTTACCAGGCTCATGTTGTGACAGATGCCGACAAAGAATCATACATTAATGATTACTTTGAGAAAGAAGGCATCAGACTGGATCCTGACAATATAAGTCTTAACTCTATTTAGCTATTGCTAAATAGTTTGTGGGGTAGATTTTCAATGAGGGGAAAACCTGCCCACCACAGAATTGATTTCAGACCCTGAACCGTTTGCCCAACACATTTTTGGTGATGGTTACGATATTAAGCCTTTCTCATTTGTGTCAGACACTGTTGCATTAATTCAGTGGTGCTACTCAGATGGGAAAGGTTGTCAGACCTGCGACATTAATGTCTTTCTAGGGGCCTTTACAACGGCACATGCACGGCTAGAACTGTACAAGCTCATGGACAACTTAGGGGACAGGTTGTTGTACAGTGACACAGACAGCGTCATCTTTACCTCTAGAGATGGTGACTGGAACCCACCCCTGGGGCCTTACCTCGGCAATCTAACTGATGAGATTGGAGATAACGACCATATAACAGAATTCTGTTCATCAGGTCCAAAAACATATGGCTATAGGACAGCAAAGGGCAAAGTCTGCATGAAAGCCAAGGGGACTCTCACTCTCAACGCTGTTAACTCAAAAGCTGTTAGGTTAGATACGCTGATTGGTCTTGTCGACCACCATGTTGTTGGGGATGGTAATAGTCTATATGTTTATGCATACACAGACAGCATTGTTAGAAATAAAAGGCATCTCACAAAACAGTTAAAAAGTTCAAGGTAGTGTATAACAAACGAGTGCTGCTCCCTGATTACACTACGCTTCCATATGGTTTCTGGTGATGGTTTTGATTTCAGACTACAACACCCATTTTCATGTGTAATAAGCAGACCATCAAACTCGGGGAAGTCTTTTTTTTGTAAAAATGTTGTTTACAATGTTGTAAATTTGATTTCTAAAAATGTTCGTAATGTATATATTTATGACTGTTGGCAACCTCTGTATGATGAATTGTTGAAAATGTACAAAATTAAATTTGTTGAAGGAATACCTCAATCTCTGAATGATGATATTTTGCTCCCTGTCAACCAAACTATTTTGCTGATCATTGATGACATGATGAAGGAGGTCGGCGGTAACAATGAAGTCGAGAAGGTATTCACGCAATATTTGCAGCATAGAAACCTTAGCGCTATTTATTTTTTTTTTTTTTGGAAGGATAGAAGGATAGGATAGAGGGATGGGATAGGATAGAAGAGCATTAGGGGTCAGACAGGTGTCTGCGAAACAGGTGTGTGTTTGAGTTGTTTTTTGAAGGTTGTGATGGTCTCAGCAGATCGGGTGGAGGCTGGCAGTTCATTCCACCACAAAGGAACAGAAAAGGTGAAAGTTTTACAGATTGATCTGATGCCTCGTTGTGGGGGAACGGTCAGCCGTCGTTCGTTAGCTGACCGTAGCTGGCGGGAGGGGACATATGTCTGGAGGAGTGAGTTGAGGTAGGAGGGAGAGGTTCCGGTTATTGTCTTAAAGGCAAGCATAAGAGATTTGAATTTGATGCAGGCGGCTACAGGTAGCCAGTGGAGTGAGGTCAGTAGGGGTGTGACATGGGTTGTTTTTGGTTGATTGAAGACCAGACGTGCTGCAGCATTCTGGATCATTTGCAGGGGTTTGGTTGCATTGGTTGGAAGGCCAGCCAGAAGGGCATTGCAGTAGTCCAGCCTTGATATTACGAGTGCTTGGACTAGGAGCTGCGTTGCGTGCTCGGACAGGAAGGGTCTGATTTTCCTGATGTTGTAAAGCACATACCTGCATGACCGAGAGATTGTTGCAACATGTGAAGTGAATTTCAGCTGGTCATCTAACATCACCCCAAGGTTTCTAACGGATTGAGTGGGTGTGAGAGTGGATGATCCAAGTTCAACTGTGAAGTTGTATTCTAATGATGGGTTGGCCGGTATTATCAGAAGTTCTGTCTTGCTGAGGTTGAGCTGGAGGTGCCATTTTTTCATCCAGGCTGAGATGTCTAGAAGGCAGGCGGAGATCCGGGCAGCAATGGTGGAGGGTTGAAATGAATAATGGAGCTGTGTATCATCAGTGTAGGAGTGGTATGAGAAACCATGTGATTTAATAACTGTACCTAGAGAGGCTGTGTATATTGAGAAGAGGAGAGGAGCAAGAACTGATCCATGTGGGACCCCAGTGGTTAGGTGATGTGATATTGACTCCCCGCCTCTCCATGAAACCTTGAAAGATCTGTCGGTGAGGTATGAGCTGAACCAGTTGAGTGCAGATCCAGAGATGCCCAGGTTGGAGAGTGCGGATAATAGGATCTGATGGTTCACCGTGTCGAAGGCAGCAGAAAGGTCAAGAAGAATGAGGACAGATGACATGGAGTTGGCTCTAGCCTGCCGTAGGCCTTCAACCACCGACAGGAGGGCAGACTCCATGGAATGTCCTTTCTTGAAGCCAGACCCTGGATAGGGTCAAGGGGGCAGGTGGTAGGATGACTGGAGAGGATAATTTTGGAGACGTCTGTCTCAGAGAGAGGAGAAAAAGAGGAGAGTGTTGGGTGGCTTAGTGGTAAAGGGGGGTTTGGGGTGTGGGGGGCAGAGAATTGGTTGCTGATGGTAGCTACTTTGTCTGTGAAAAAATTGGCAAAGTCATTGGCAGTCAGAGATGTAGTGGGGATAAAGGAGAGATGAGAAGGTTGAGAATAGTTGACGGCTGTTAGACGTGTTGCTGATCCTATTTTGAAAGTAGGCAGCTTTGGCAGTGGAGACGCTTTCGGAAAAGGAAGAGAGGAGGGATTGATACTTGTTGAGATCCGCAGGTTCTTTTGACTTGCGCCATTTTCTCTCCATGGCTCTGAGCGTGATCCGGTGGCTGCGGAGGGTCTCAGACAGCCAGGGACTTGAGGGTGTTGCGCGTGTTGGCCTGGAGGTTAGAGGGCAGATATCGTCAAGACAGGATGTTAAAGTTGTGCAGAGAGTATCAGTTGCTGCCTCCGTGCTGAGTGATGAGAACTGGGTTATTGATGGGATGGAAGTGGAGACCTTTAATAAAAAGCGAGTGGGTGAGAGTGAGCGGAGGTTACGACGCACAGAGACAGGGGTGGGGATGGGTGGTGAGCATGAAGGGAGGGTAACAGTGAATTGTATGAAGAAATGATCAGACACATGTAGAGGTGTAACAAGGACATTATTTGGGGTGCAGTTCCGAGAAAAGATCAGGTCTAGTTGCTTCCCTCCTTTGTGGGTGGGAGGAGTATTAGTTAGTAGGAGGTCGAAAGAGGGCAGAAGAGCTAGGAGGTCAACTGCTTGTGGTCTGTCTAGGTGGATATTAAAGTCACCAAGAACTACCATTGGGGTGCCATCTTCTGGAAAGGATGATAGTAGCATGTTGAGTTCTTCGATGAAGTTGCCCAGTTGACCTGTGGGGCGATAGATGACAACCAGGTGGATTTTTACTGGAGAAGAGACTGTTATTGCATGATACTCGAATGATGCATTATTGCAGAGAGAGGGCAGTGGAGTAAAATTCCATGTGTAAGATAAAAGCAAACCTGTCCCCCCTCTGTGGCCTGTGGGGTGGGGGGTGTGTGTGAAATTGAAGTTGGATGAGAGGGCTGATGGAGTTGCAGTGTATTCCTTGTTGATCCATGTTTTTGTCAGATCCAGGGCACTGAGGTTTGACTGGCAGGTGAAGGCGGGGATGAAGTCAGCTTTGATGACCGCTGACTGGCAGTTCCACAACCCAATGGATAGAGATAGTGGCTGAGTAGAGCTGCTACTGAGGGAGCGTAGAAGGTGTGGGTTACGGCGTTGCCTTGAGTGTGTGATAATGCGCCTGCAGGGGGCAGTGGGGATAGGCTGGGAGTACATCTTAGTAATGAGACAAAGTGGAGCGTAAAAAAGAAAGTGAATGAGCAATGGATACTTAGCATGCTTGCAACACCCTGTCGGTGTCCCTGCTCGGTGGAGTCGCACAGGTAGAGTCGTATGTTATTACACTTGTATGTCTGTCTTTACACCTGTATGTCTGTCTTTACACGAGGAGGGCTTCCGCTGCCGCTCCAGTTTAAGTGTTGACTAATATGTGGCTCACTGATTGCTTCACAGCTGAGCCCACCTACTCAATTAACAGGTTCAAGGCTCAAAAATGTCTGGAGGTGTTAACTGAAACTCCACCCAGATGGCTACACACTAACAGCAAATTAACAGAGCTTACCTTAGGAAGTGCAGAGTAGTTCAAACTTCCTTCTAGCAAACAGCTACAAGTCCAGCACCAAGTAAACACAGCAAGTACACTACAGCTACTGCTAGCTCACACAGACAAAATGCTTCTCCTAAGTAACCATAAGTATCCATACTTATTGTACAGGTGTGTCTTATCATCACCAGTCTGACCTGTGCAAACCAAAAAACCAGTCAGGCCTGTTTTTGTGTCATGATGGATCCTAAATTCATGCTCTGTGTCTTCTGGGATCTGTGTGTTTTTTGTCTTTGTGTGGAAGCACATGGCCATTGTTTGTTTACTTTGTGCCATGTGCTCTCCTGTCATGGGTCTTGACCCCACCCTCCTTGTTGTTTGTTTTTTGCCCTCTGTTGTTTCTCTTATTTAATGCCCTTGTGTTTTGTGCCGGTGTATTTTTTGTTATATCATGCCTTGTGTTTTGTTGTCTGCTTAAAATATTTTTAAGTCTGTGTTTGTATTTGCCCCCTTGTGGGAGTTGTTTTTGAAAAAGTTTTTGGTTTGTTGCTGTCTGCCCTTGGGTTATTCATCCACTGTCCCTCACAAACACACAAAGCAGGAAGAGAAGATTGAAAAGTGGAAACTACATTCTTTCTCCACCTTTTTTTAACCCACCTATGCGGCTTAAGTTACAACAGCCAGAAAGATCTTTCAGAGGCAGAGAGTGTTAAAACTAGAATTTAATGTTTTTTTATGAAGTTTATGAAACCAAACATTATTACTTAAAAACAAGATGCAGGGGTGAATCTTGCAAAATAAATGCCAGTAATTCTATTACAATGACATCTATTACAAAAGTAAAGGGAGTCCTTTTCAGTTTTATGATATCTTCAAAAACAACTGCAGGCTCATGTAATGAGGACAATTCTGGAAATGTTTTCATAATGGTAAAGTGTTTCACCATATTATGGGGTTTTAATAAAATCTCTTTTCTCTAAAATATATCAAATTAGAATCTAGTAGATAATGAAAAACACGATCGCTGCTAATGTGAAATCATAATGTGAAAATATTTAATGAAGTAATAAACAGTCATATAGCTAATACAGTGTAATGAGGACCATTTGTTTTCAGTTTAGGTTAGCTCAATGTGATTATGACCTAAAAATCATACCAACAAAATGGGTTCTGGCAGAGCCTGGATCTCATTCCTTTAGACATGAAAAGAGGAAAGCTGAAATCCTATAATAAACACTGATTTTAAATTGAATTCTTTGGCCTACTATTAATGTGAATTCCCTTAACGCAACTTTTAATAATAATTGATTAATAAAATTGATTAATAATAAATTGATAATTTAATTAATAAACCTAATTGGGTATAATGGGTTTGTAGCTGGTTATGAATAAAAACTTAAGATTGTATAGTCAATATCAAAAGTATCTTATACCTACTTCCAGCCTAGTTAAATTCTATATTTTTGCTCCCTGCCTTGTCACAGCAGTGCAGTGTTATAGCTGCAATTAGTAACATTAGGCTTCTGTCGCAATCTCTGTTTGTAACATTACTCAGTGCTTGACATATTGTTATAAAATCTGACATGACAGTTTTAAATTGATATACAATTATAAATCATTATTATCAACTCTTCGTTTATATTCAAGAAAGTTACAAATTGCAGCTTTAACATGCCAGAGAACTGGTCCTTCCGGCTGAACCTGGTTTCTCTCAAGGTTTTTCCCATCTATACATCATTGACGTTTTGGTTCCTTGCCACTGTCACCCTGTTGGCTTGCTTACTAGGAGACAGAGACTACTGACATTTAATTTGGCTTACAATTTTATAAATGGTTAATATTGCTTCTAGCGAAATGATACAAGTGGTCCTAAAGCATCTACTCTTTTGTTATTTCTGTCTCCAATTTCATTCTCTTTCATTGTGTAATGCTCAGGTATTTATATTGTGTATATTTTGTGTGTGTTATATTTTATGCACTTTAAACTTTATTAAAACTTTAATTAAACTTTGCTGACTTAAATTTTTAGGTTTAATCAACTTGGCTATACAAGTCATTTCAACTTCATATTTTAAATCCTGACTGTTATGACTTATAAGAAATAGCTGGAAAATTGCTTAACCTATTTTTTGTTACCTCAACTCCACATCAGTCATTACAGAAAGTTGAAATGACTTGTGCAACCAAATTGATTAAACTTAAAAATTTAAGGCAGAAAGTTTAGTTTTTTTTACAGTGTGGTATTATTGCAATGACCGCATCATAATTTTAATAACACCCTATGCACAATAAATTTTAAATTTTTCTAATTATATGTGTAAAGCTGCTTAACATAAAAGCCCATAAGTTGTTGTTTTTCTATGTGCCATCTCCATGTAAGCTGGAATGGCATATCTTGCCTAATATGATACCTTCAGAGTGTCTAAAAGTATTAAATAAAACTACACCAAGAAGGTTAAACACTACCAGCAAACAAAGCTTACCTTAGAAAGTGCAGTGTAGTTCCAAATTCCTACTAACAAACAGCTACAAGTTCAGCACAAAGTAAACAAATCAAGTACCCTACAGCTACTGTTAGCTCAGACAGACAAAGTGCTTCTCGAACATGATTGTGAACTTACATTTATCCGTTAACTTAATACGTTGCAAATGTATATTACTATCCACAAATAATACAAATGAGCAGGGCAGTGGGCAACTAGTAACCAAGCCACTGCTCCAGGTTACCAGCCACTGCTCATCCCCGAGGCTGAACCTGTGTTAAATTTAGCAGTTATTAGCAAATTTAAGGCACTTCATGTGAAAAAGGTGTATAAGGTGTGTTATCCACTGTGTTAGTCTTTAAATCTACTTGATGTCCATGCAGTGTAAAGCTGTTTGCATTTGCATTGTATGGTCTTTAAAGCTAAGACTGTGGTAGCTGCTGCTTTTAGGCACAGTTGTGTGTGGAGCATCTAATACAAAACTGCAATACTGCAAGTTCATGGATAAATATGTCTACATTATTTTGATACAAATTTCATTCTGTAATGTCATGTTTTATTGGAAAAGGTATGTATACAGCACTGACTAAATTAAAATTTGGTCACAGAAATAAAAATAAGTTATAAAATACTGCTTTGTAAGGTGGCATTGATAGAGATTGTCTGATGACGTAAATTGCTCTGTCTGTGATCTCCAAACTGAAAATGTTTCACTGTTTTGTAAATATCTATAGTCTTCTTCCAGAAATACTGAGTAGATCTTCTATATATGATTACTGATACATCTTTGAGGTTTGAAAATGTAATTTTTTTGTTTTGCAAAGTACAATTGTAAAAGACAACTCTTTATATAGCCAAGAGAAAGTGGTTGTTTAAAATCACAAAACATTAATAGTTAGACTACATAAAAAGACATTTATGCTGTCATAAAAACACTGATTTGTGATACTTTGCGAAACTCAAAGTGTCAGAATATATGAAATCAAGCCATGTTGTGGTTAAGCAATGTTTACACTCTAATTAGACTTGTTTGGTGTACACTTTTTCTCTGGACACAATTACAAGTACCAATAAATAAAATAAGAATAAAAAAGTCCAGACCGAGTCATAAAACCCTTTATTTTTTTGCCCCAATCTACGAGAATCATTAGAAATACATTTTGATTAGGAAATGAACATAGGTAACCATTACAATTATCAAACGTTATAACAATTGTTAGGAATAAGGAACAAATTGTTAGGAAGTTAGGAACAAATAACTGTAACCTTTGATCTGAAAGGAATTGAAGTTTGTTAATCCAGTGAAAGCAATATTGCAGACTGTAATATTGTACATGCAACATATTGGCATGTACAATTTAATCTTACAAAATGTTAATCTAAATTACAGGGATAATTACATATCCCTAAAAATAAAATGCTTCATTCAGAACAATCCAACAACTTCTCCACTGTCAGGGTCAAGATCAATGTCATAGAAACAGGGACGAGTTGGAAGGCCTGGAATAGTTGGCATCTGCATAAGAAAAGCATGTTGTTGTAAAATAGCTATTTGTCTGTCCGTGTATACATGCATCACAACACAACACCAAAAATTCAAAACGTAGATACTGAAATATTGTGAAATATTATACCAGTTCTTTAATTTACCAAAGTGGCATTCAGCTGATCAGCATGTAAAGTCAAGGCTTCAATGATGTAAAAAAAAAAAAAAAAATCCATCACTACTTTTTGTACATCACTACTAGTTTTGAGACAACAAAACAAAGCATATTTTGAATCCTTATAACATGAGTCTGTCTGGGTCCCCATTACAGGTCAATATCATTGAAACCAGATAACATCTGTATAACAAATTGCAGAAACTAACAGTTCTGTAGTTTATTTAGAGCAGTATTAAGTACTAGTACTGTGTGGGGTCTACAACTGTGGTTGAATAAAAACCTCTCCACATAACTGTTTCTGTAGTCACTGAAGATTCAGTATACTGTGTAAAAAAAAAAAATTACGTTACTCACTGTGCCAACCAGTGGGTAAAGAAAACCAGCCCCTACACTGGCACGGATGTCACGGATGGGAAGAACAAAACCAGTGGGAACACCTTTCTTTTCAGCATCATGGGAGAGAGACAGATGTGTTTTTGCCATGCATATGGGTAAACTTCCAAAACCCTTCAGGGGGACAAAATGGGAAAAACAGCACAAATATTATGCCAACCTCATGCTAAAGGAGATTAAGTACACATGAAAAGAACCTCAATATACAGCACTTTTTCTTTTTGTTCAGCAGCACATTTGCACTAAAGGCCTTTTAATATGATTAATTCAAAATCTCATAATGTGCAATAATTCAGAAATATCTATTTCTAGATATTTCTAAATATATAGATTTTAAATAGATATAAATATCTATATGAAAGCATTTATTTGTGGAACATTAATTTGGTCAAGTGTTTTATACTTTTCCACTTAAAATTAACTGCATTCATATTTGTAACCTGATCGCTTCAGCTCAAAGTTCAGCTCTAATAACCATACAGATAAATCACTACACTTTTGATAATATTGTAAGATCGGGTAAGCAGAACAGTCAAATATCCAGTAATCTCACTGCCACCTCTGTGTTAATTATTCTGGGACACTGAAAGTCTAAAATAAAAAAGGGCCTTTGGGCTCTTTTAAAGAGTTCTACAGAGCACAATAAAAAAAATGAAAAAAATAAAATTGATACCTGTTTGTTGTACAGGTCCACCTTCTGTTGGGCCTCTGGCAGGAGTTCAATATCATCTGCACCATAAATCTTTTGTGCAATAATTCTGATTTTATCTACAATAGGCAGCTGTATGACATCAACACAAACTGATTATCATAAAAAAAAAAAAAGTACATTTATGAAATGTGCATGCAAAAAAAAAGGAAACTTTCACCATCCCAAAATGTTAACATGACAATGCTGAATCAACCTACTGTCTTATTTGTTACCTCAGTATCATAAAGCAATTTGAAATTGCTGGATGAATCTGCAGCCTTTTCCACTGCTCTGGCAAGATCTACAGCACCAGCACCCCCATCAGCCCAGTGGGTGCAACGCACAGCATCAAATGCTCCTGCTTCTTTGGCCAGTTTACAGACAAGATCCAGTTCAGCATCTGTGTCTGTCCTGAAAACAAAAGGTTAATACAATAAATTAAGAAATGCGTGATTACAGAAAATTATTTCCCTAAAAACAATTCAAGTTCATAGCTGAAAATTAAAACCATATACCCCAGTCAGAATGACACTTTGGCACAGAAATTCTCTCTGTTATGACTGTAACACCCGTTCCCTGATGGAGGGAACAAGACTGTGTCGATGACATGACACTAGGGGTTCAATATTGGGAGACATTCAATCATTCTGCTTCTTTCTAAACAGGGCCAAAGAAAATTAGAAACGGCAATGGTAAGCCAAAGAAATGTCATCCATGATCCAGTGGTCTAATTTGGAGTTCTGCTGTCAGTGAGCTTAACCTGAGCTTAAACTTTAGCCAGCTGGCTCTCCTGTCCATTCTACCCTCCAACGTTTGCTCCCTGGACAATAAACTGGACTACATCTGACTTTGGCAGACTTCACGACACAAATGTAGAGACTGTTGCCTTTTTTTCACAGAGACGTGGCTCATCAGAGTTCCGGGTGCCGCCAATCAGCAAGACAGGCTCGTTTCGTGCTGACAGAAATGCAGCTCTGTGCAGTAAGGTTCGTGGTGGTGGCTTGTGTGTTTACATCAACATGGAATGGTGCAAGAACCTTTCCAATCACTGTTCATCGCTAGAGGAGTTTGTGACAGTTAGACGCAGACCCTTTAATTTACCACAGGAATTCACCACTTTTTTCCCCATTGTCGGAGTGTACATTCCCCCAATGCTAATGCTAACAAAACTCTGTGAGACCTCTGTGGGACTATTAGCTACAGAATGCTCACCCTGACTGACTTTTTTTTTTTTTTTTATATTATCGACAGAGGTTTCAACCATGCAAATCAAGTCAGTGCTCCCTAAATTCCATCAACACAACCACACTGAGCACTGGGGCCCCTCTGCGTTGTGTGCTTAGTCCACTGCTGTTCACTCTGCTGACTCACTGAATCATCATGTTTGCCAATGACACAACCATGGTGGTTCTTATCAGCAAGATGTGTCAGCATATAGAGAAGGTGTGCAACATTTACAGCCTGGTGAAGAGCCAACAACCTGATGTCTCTGAACATTAATTAAACAAGAGATAATTGTTGACTTCAGGAGAGCACAGAGAGACCACTCCACTGCACATCAATGGATTCTCTGTGAAGATCGTCAAGAGCACCAAATTCCTTACTACTTACTACTACTACGAACACTGAGAAAAGCACACCTTCCCCCCCTATTCTAACCACATTCTACAGAGGAGCCATCTAAAGCATCCTGAGCAGCTGCACCACAGTCTGGTTCGCGAATTGCTCCATCTCAAACCTCAAGACCCTGCAGCGAATGGTAAGGACAGCCAAGATCATCATTGGAGTCTCTCTTCTCTCGGTGGACATCTACAACACAAGCTGCATTCAGAAAGGCAAAAGCATTGTAGATGACTACACACACACTCTTTACCCTTCTGCAATTTAGAAAATGGTACTGGACCATTTGGGCCCTCACAACCAGACTGTGTAACAGTTTCTTCCCTTAAGCCATCAGACTCCTGAATTCCCATGAACAACTGATACACTCAATGCACAACAATTAAACACACACTCAGGACTTGTATTCAAACTTTTGCACACATTTGCACACTGTATTTTTGCATGTCTGTATTAAATTGTGTTTTTGCACATCTTACAAATGCTGCCAATACTACTGCTAATACAGTCAAATGCTTACACACATGTATCCTCACTCACTCTGTGAATATGTATATTGGTAGGGGCTGCTCTGTGCTTAACTGTACTGTAGTGTAGTGTTTCTGTAGTGAACTCTTGCCATTGGTTGACAACACCTCCCTGAGCCAAGCCATTGTACCCCCATGCCTCTATTGCTATTGACAATTCACCAACATCAACACTCAGTGACTATTGATAACATTACCTCTCATCATAATTAAGTGCTTTGAAAGGCTGGTCAAAGACCACATTTCATCTAGACTCCCGGCAGCACCTGCCCACCCAAGTTCACATACCACTCTAACCGCTCTCCAGATGATGCAATAGAAGCAGTACGTCACCTGAGCCTGGCACATTTGGAGAACAAGAACAGTTATGTGTAGTTATGTGTACAACTGTTCTGCCAGATACAACTCGAACCACATCATCAAGTTCGCAGACTACAACAGTGCCTCATCAGCAAACAGCAATGGCCTACAGAGAGAAGGTTAACCAGCTCGTCGACAACTTGTCACTGAATGTCAACATGACAAAAAGAAGCATACGGTTTGTAACCCACTCAATCAATGGCAGCATTGTGGATTCAGTGAGAAACATCAAGTTCCTGAGGGTGCACATCACTGAGTGGTCCATCACCTGTCATAGCCATCTTGACCAGGGAAGTGGTATTAGTGGTCCAAGCAATGCTTGCACTTTCTAGGGAGAATGAGGACAGCAAACATTTCCCCTTCTGCCCTCAAAACTTTCTACAGAGGTACAATAGAGAGCATTCTAACCAGCAGCCTCTCAGTCTGGAATAGCAGCTGCATGCCCGCAGACCAGAATTCGCTCCGGAGAGTGGTGAGGACAACAGAAAAAATGAACAGGACCTCCCTCCTGTCTATACAGGAAATACATCTGTCACGCTGCCTTGGCAGAGCCAACAGAATAATCAGTAACACCACCCCACCCATGCACTGTGCATTCTTCTGCCCTTTGGCAAACAATACCATAGCATGAAGACTGACAGATTTAGCCTGTGGGAAGAAGCTATTTCTATCACAATAACTGACAATACACAGACATGCTGGCAAATGGACTGCTGATACATTCATACTATTTAAGACATACCAGTCCACCAGCTTTATGTTGTTGTTGTCTTGTGACTTACCTTGCATTTCTCCAAGCTTAATCTGCAATCTTTTTCTCTTTGACTGACTGTTGTTGCAACTGTAAGTTCACTCAAAACAATGCTAAAAAATGCTGTAGAGCCACAGCATATGAATGAAATACATATAATTGTCTCTGCACATCAAGATGAGAAGCAAGAATTTAACATAACATTACACAGCAGCTTTAAATATTCATGCTGTAAAAGTTGAACTAGTAAGTGTAATCTTACTTGAAAGCATTGACAGCTACAATTACTGGCACTCCAAAAAGATGAGCATTTTCCACTTGTTTCTTCATATTACCACAGCCAGCTTCCAGCAATGCCAGATTCTGAAAGAGAAAAAATGTTATTATTCTGTTACTTTTATTTTTTCAGGGAAATGTGCTTAAACATTCTGTTAACTGTAGTTTTATTAAATATACATCTATTGTCTTCAGTAATTGCTTTTGTAGTACACAGAGGGAGAAATAGGATTTTAAGAAGATTGGATGATAGTAATCACTGATCAAACACTTTGAGGCTGGAACATTTTGATTCATCATGGTGATAAATACACTGTACACACTACACTGCTGCACCACACTGAAGTGTGTGAAACAGGTGATAGTAATTAAAAAATTACTAATCGATCTACTGACATAAACCTATGTCAATAGATCAAAGAAAAGCAGAGCATTTAACACAGTCTTACCTCAACAATATATTCTCTAGGCAGAGGCATGCCAGCGGTGACCTATGAAAAATATATAAACATACAGAAATGCATTTTTGTATAAAATTATATACATACAAGGTGGACAAAATCAACCTACAAAAAACAATTTTTGGTCAAAATAATATGTAGTACATTAGGTAATAGGTTTTCTATCCAAGAGTTCAGTTGTCAGCCTGCAACATTTGCCAACATTCAAATTAACCAATGGTTATCCAAGAAAAATGAAAGAATTTGCCAAACAGAGACAAGCTTCAAGTATTAGATTACTTATTCATTTAGTTGTTGTACACCACCCAGACAGGAGAAATGAAACTTACAGTTGGTCCACCTCCATGCATCTTCAGTGCTCGAACTGTGGCAACCAGAACCACAACATGAGGCCTAAGCCCAGAATAACGACACTTGATGTTGAAAAATTTCTCCATCCCAATATCTGCTCCAAATCCTGCTTCAGTGACTGCCAACAAAATAACAGCACAATACAGTAAAATTGCATGCCTCCACCTTCAAAAATCTCTAGAAATATAGACGTTTGCCTATAAAAACACTGTATAACAACACTAACCACCAAGTTTTAAAAACCAAAACAAAAAGCCAAAGCCTTCGTTCTTTCTTTTAAATGTGACCTGTAATCAGATAAAATGTGAATGGAGCAGTTCAATATTGCGAAATTATTTGTAGTAAATATCTGCCTTTGTCCACTATATAAACAACAAAAATTACCAGACCTAATTTAGTCCAATTGATCAAGCGTTAAATACAGATACAAACTTTAGCTTTTTTGCCTTTAAAAACTAAATTAGAAGGTATTTGATTGTATATATACACTCACTGCCATGTTGTGCGAATACCCCTGTAAACAAAGACATGTTTGCCTGGGACAATAGCTTGGAATGCCAATTATGCTGTAAATAACATTTAGACTCTTGAACAGTATCAGTTTAGACTCCAATTCAATTCAATTATTTTATTTATATAGCACTTTTTACAATGGTGCATTGCTTCAAAGCAGCTTTACATAATGAAAAATAAAACGGAAAACAAAACAAAATAAATTATCAAATGTACAACACAAAACAGAATACATGGCCTGCTACCTGTTATTGTATCTCTCTCAGTGGTCTATGAGAGGGTAATGTATTCAGACTGCCTACTAAAACAGTATGTACTTTGAGACTATGCGACATTTAATCAATTAACATGATAGATGATAGGTATCATATTAAGCAACATGTGCCATTACAGCTTACATGGAGATGGCGCATAGATAATATTTTGAGACAGGGGTATGAGGGAATTGTAGCAATACCATAAAATACCTTACATTGTGTAATGAAAGAGAAAGAAAGAGACTAAAGAAATAGCGTCTTTATGGCTGTAATTAGATCATTATGCTAGAAGCAAAATTAACAGTTTACAAAACCCTAAGCCAAGCTAAATGTAAGCAGTCTTCCAGTAAGCAAGCTAACAGGGCAACAGTGGCAAGTTGCTTCATAAAATTTCAGTAAATTGTCTGGAGCCATGAGGAGTAATTTTGCGTCTGCATCAGACTTGTATTTTATGAACCACCAAAAATTTACTGTTAAAAATCTACTGAAGAAAAAGTGTCACCTACATTTTGGATGGCCTTAGGGTGAGTAAATTAACAGCAAATTATTGGTAAACTATTGCTTTGTTTTTATTAACAGCATGTCCTGATTTTTATTTTATGTTAAAAAAGCACCTTAAATTACCTAAATAAATGTGAAAAAATATTATTTTAAATAATTAGGCTATTTCAATACTTTTCTGACAATGACAAAATGTTGGCTTTGATCTGTGTAACCTACCCACAAATCCCTGAGGTCCAACTAGTTTGAGAGCAATTTTATCTGCCAGGACTGATGAGTTTCCATGTGCAATGTTTGCAAAAGGTCCAGCATGAACAAACACAGGGTTTCCCTAAAAAAAATTTATATAAGGGCAAATGCATGAGTACAAAGACTAGCTAGTGAAGCAGAATGTGAAGTTCTGATCATAATTAATAAGAAAAGACAGTTGATCTAGAAAACCCCTAATGAATGGAGCTCAAAAAAATTGTATAAAAACAAAACCACCTACCTCTAGTGTCTGCATGAGGTTGGGCTTGATGGCATCTCGCATAAGTACTGTCAAAGCTCCACAAACTCCCTATTACACAATCATTTTTAAAACCCAGACACAACATAGACATTTTTAGACAAGGAAAAATTAGAGAGCAAGCACACCAAATCCTCCGTGGTAACAGGCTGGCCACTGTGACTGGTGGCCACCACCATTTTTGCAAGTCTCTGTCGCATATCCTCCAGACTGGTGGTGAGAGCTAAAACTGCCATAATCTCACTGGCCACGGTGATGTCAAACTGAGCCTGCAAAATACAGTTTTGGGGTTACTGAACCTAGACATAATCCTGATCTGTTAGAAAAGTCACAGCACACCAAATCAGATCATCTTTAAGGTCTGTGCCAAGTGGTGGTTGTAGCTTATAAGCTCTAGGAGGTACAGTCTAAAATTGTGCTTTCAGAAGAAAAAGCAGCTTAAGCATTCAGCATTGTAAAATTGACAAAAATTGCCCATTACAACATACATGTTCCAACCTACACACACACACACACACACACACACACACACACACACACACACACACACACACACACACACACACACACACACCCCCGCGTAATAGTATAACAGTAATAATAGTATTCAATGTTTACAATTACTATTCATTACAAATTCAAGTTATTTGGAAACATGAATTTTTGCAAATACTTAATACTTTTAATCAAACCTAAATGATGCTACTGTATGTTTTTTTCCAATTCAGTGGAACAAGAGTCTTTTTATTCCTCAGTATATAAACCCTCTATTTAAGTGTTCTAATGCTCACACATCTGGTGTGGCCCTTTTCAGTTGGAGACTGGCCAATGGTGATTTTTCTCAGGAATCGATCATTTGTGTCCAGTACTGTTAAAAACAAAACAAACAAAACAAGACTTCACAAATGTGTATAATCACAATGTACCACTTAACCTGACACAAGTGTTCAAGTTTAAGACAAAACTGAAAAAGACAATACATTTTCATAGAGGGTTTTTACCACACCTCGCTGCCAAGTGATGGATTCAGGGTCAATGTCCAGCCTAACAAAACGTGTTATCTCCTCCTCTGTCAATTTACTAGGGTCATTTTCTACTATGCCTAGTTTCTGTGTGTAGAACGCACATTAAAAATATAAATTTCAGACAACATATTACTGTTTTTTGATAGAGCAAAGAGGTTAGAAGCTGTCTTAAAATAAAAAAAAGGAAATAAAAAAAATAAACACTTACTTTAAGTCTGTTGATCTGAACAGAGGAAAACTTCCTCTGACCTCCAGTCAATGGCACCAAACGATTAAAGAGAGCCTAGAGCAACAATAGATTTTATTTAGCTGTATTCACTGGTGTGGGGGGGGACATTTAAGCTGTACCTAGAGAGATAGACATACGAGTTAGACATTAAGGAAAGCAACCATGGCCTATGTGTAAACATGGTTCAAAAGAAAAAACACATCACTGATAAGAACACACTGAATGTCACCACTTCTGGAGGAGCACTGGAGGTGAAGGAGGAAAAAAAAAAAATAATAGTTCGAGTTTTCTACAGTATGGGAACCGGACAGTAAGTTTGACTATAAGACAGAGAAATGAATGTGTCAATGTAATGTGCTCACATGCTTGATCCCGCTCGGAGTCATTTGTCACAGCGCTCATTTCACACCTATTATTTTTCAACCCTCATCTTTTAATGACCTGTCGTATGGAAACCATGTCCAGATAGCTGCCCTTATCCATTTAGGTATGAAATACCTACTTTTAACAATAAATATTTACCAATCATACGAGGGCCACATTTTCCTCTTAGTCTGTCAAGGTATCAATCCATACTGGTTGGCTACAGATGTATGTCAAGGTATCAATCCATACTGGTTGGCTACAGATGTACTCTTTACCATCATTTATATTGGGGGTGGCCAGACAGAGTCAAACAGTGTTTGGGATTAACAACATTTACTAACAGGTGTGACTCACAAATTGTCCCCAAACATTTTACTGGAGAGGCTTGTGAATTAAACCTCTGATCTTTCTTTGTCACATTTTGTTTACAAAGTTGCCGATACACTTTAACAGGCATTTTAATCACAGAAGTCCATCAAATCCTCTCTCAAGTAGTCTGACAGCAGATTCAAATGCTGCCGTTTGACAGATTTTGAACTGTGACGGGTGATTCCATTAACTGACAGCTAAACATTGATGTAACTATTAGACTACCTATTTTCAGGTAGACTAGCAGCAGAAGGTCTGAACACTATAGCAGCTTTTATTGGCCAAGGACCACCCAGAGGCCATCCGACTGACATGTAAAGCAACCAATCACAGTTTGTTCTGTTCAGTGTCATGTTTCCAGATGGGCTACTAAAAAAAGTCTCCCAAAAATTCAGTAGAATTCAACCAATGCGATGACGGCTTCGAACCTCCCAAAGTGTTCCATCAAATTTTGTGTGCTTTATGCATCAGATGTTTAGCAAACGGTCTGTTGGTGTGACACCCGAAGCTGAGACTATATACTACCTAACTAAACTTATTAGCAATTAAGGGAATTAATAGCAGCTATGACAAGACAAACAATACCTTATCAGACTGAGTGGCTTCATGGAACATACGTGCGTCAATCGCAGCAGCTACCAAGTTATTGGCTGCTGTGATGGCATGAATGTCACCAGTCAAATGAAGGTTGAACTTAAAAACAAAATATAAAGAGAAGACCATTACTGATAAATGATTTCATTTATTTTAACCACTCAAGCGTCTAAAACAAAATAATACCTCTTCCATAGGAATAACTTGAGAGTAGCCCCCTCCAGCAGCACCACCTACAGATATGACAATTTAAATAGAAATGTAAAGCGCTGTAGGAAATTACAAAATTGTACAAATCCTCACATTCTGTAAACAGTACTTGTTTGCACATTGTTCAACATTTTCTGACCAAACTTTAATTTAAAGGAAACAGTGTTATAATTATACCTACAACTGACAACAATTGACATTTCACATTTTCTGCACTAACTTTGTATAATTTTTAAAAACATGTTAAAGTATGCGTAATTAATTGTATGTGGTAAAATGTTTAATGACTTTTGAATATTACACTTATTGGTTACTGACAGCATATTCAAATTAACTAAAAGATTTAATAAACAGGGAGAAGGGATGTGTAGGACTTTTTGACAAGTCTCTGAAAATCTCTAAATCTGCAGAGCTCTCTATGTAGCTCTGTAATTACAGGTTCAATGCCTGTATATCTTAACTAGTATATAACCTACCTTTGATACCAAATGTTGGGCCTTGTGATGGCTGGCGTACACATGCAAACGCATTATGCTTGAGATGAGCTCCAAGTGCCTGAACCAAGCCTATGGTAGTTGTGCTCTTTCCTTCACCCAGAGGAGTTGGTGTAATTCTATTTTTAAAATATTGAGAATTCTTGAGTCATTAGTAAGTGTTGCACTTAAGCAGGCACTTGACAGAAGCAAACTTAGATGAAAAAAAGAGAAGAAAATGTTTTTACCCAGTTACAACAACATATTTGCCATCTGGTTGTGCCTGCAGCCGATCTACTGTTTTCAGCTGAACTTTAGCCTTGGTTCTACCATAGAGTTCAACTTCATCCGAGAAAAGACCAATTTCTTTGCTGACAAGCTCTATGGGCTTATGCACACAGGAGCGAGAGATGACAATATCACTGCAAGGAATAATAAACAAAAACACTATCAGCTGCAATCCTAAGACATAATCTACATTGTGTCATAAAAACATATACTTCATAGATGTGCTGTGTCATGTCATGCCCAAGATCTTTTCACAACTCATAAATCTACAGTATAAATAAGCCAAGGAAAGATCAGAATGTGAACATTTCACAGTATGAAAATGTTAATGATAAAGAAATTAAATCATGAGTAAGTTAACTGCTAGTAGAGTAATTATTATAAAGAAAAGGTTTACAAAAATGAATTGAACTGAAGATATACTAAAGTGTTACTTTCTGATTGCAACATGCCCAATTTTGTATAGATAAGGTATCTTATTTAGTATACAATTGTGATAAAAATCCTTAATTGTTTTCTGTTAAAAATAGGTCAGGTTTGTCATTGTTGTACAATTTGAGTTTGGCAAATCTGCATGCAAAACTGTCACATACTGCCATTTCCTCCTACACCATGTGAGGGAGCCTTTGCCGAAATTTTGCCTTTTGATTCCTGTCTCATTTGGAACCAGTTAAGAACTCATCAGTATGAAGTATATATAAAAAAAATGACTCCGACATCCACAGCTCTTTGTACATCATTTGGATTGTAATACTGAGCATTTACTTCTTTGTGGAGGAACTTTGCATTTGTATCTCAATTTTATATATATATATATATATATATATTTGTCTATAATACGACAAAAAAATAAAATGACAAATCTAACCTTGGAACAGGATGTTGCAGGTTGAGTTTGGTGTAATTTATGTTCCACTTTCCAGGTTGTTTTGCTTGAAGGAAACGTTTGGCACTTAAAATTGTGTTCTGATGAGAAATAATAAGAACTCTAATAAAAACATTTCAATAAAACTGTATTATCCTCACAGATAAATAATTAGATCACGTTAGACAATGAATGATCCAAACTCTATGAAATGCCCTTTTTAGGGTTTAAACCTTGCTTTTAGTTAACTAAAGCAGCTCTTGGACCAACAGATAAATGCCACCAACATTCATACAAAAAAATAACTGAAATATAACATGCTGTTGGGGACATAAGTAGTATTATAAATTTCCATTCTTTTCTTTCTATGCTGTGTAACAATCAAAGCTTTATGCAAGGCTGAACTACCTCCAATGTTTCTGAAGTTTTCTTAAATGATAAACAAGATATGGTGCACCCGGGAACTGGGAAGTACGCGAAATGCTTGAGTAGGCAGAGAGATATATGTAGTTGTGATTCCTGTGTACTCAGTCTCTTTCTAAGCTGACACTTGAACAGTAAGGGTCTTTTAATAAAACCTCCTCATCTCCACCCTGGACTCCTCGTCTCATTCATGATCTAAACACAACCAATAATGTACATCCATCAGTTTAAATCAATACACTACTAGCATGTGACTTTGCTTTGTGGCAAAACTTTCAGAAGAATCTTTGACCGTTTGTTGTTTTTCAATTATTCTATAATCCTTGTTTTTTAGCACCACTGCATCAACACAGTGCAGTTTGAAAGTCATACTTTCCTGTTTTATTTTCTCTTCACTACAGCTTGTTATATTACGACATTATAACAACAGCATAACAGCAGACTAGCTATCAACAAGGACAATTACCTTTCTCCACAAAAACAGACAAAGATAACAATATACCTGCATTAACATGGCTACAGTCATAGGCCCAACTCCACCGGGAACAGGTGTGATAAATGCAGCCTCATCTTTGGCAGAGTCATAGTGAACATCTCCAACAACTTTCTTCCCACTGGATCTGCTGCTGTCTGAGACATTCATTACTTTGTTTATTGCTGGCTGAGATGAGCTTCATTTGAGCTTCATTCAATTTACAGATTGAGATGAGTCATTAATTAAATGCTATTTAAAACAAAATAAATTGTCTAATGTTGACTTTAATCATTCTTTCAGTTTCCACTATTTAAGATATTTTAAGTGTGACACAAAGGACTTAGGAGGCATAATTATTGGGATAAAGCAAACAGATTAGTGAAAATTAGTTCAAACAATTAGTTCAAAAACACAGGTAATGCACCTTCATTCACCTTACTGCTGTCTGGAATATTTATTCATTCGCTAGATTCATTCTGTTTGCATGTGTGTGAAAGGGTTGTACTATTTGAAGCATACTAAACAGACACTTTATCCATTTAGTTTGAACAAACTAGAGCTGCTAAAATTTGCTTATGAAATGCTCGTCACTTAATTTATTAAAATGTATTAAATTAAACTAAAAACACAATAGAGTTCCACTGTGTATGAGCAATGTAAATTTTTAGATTGAAAGTGTCAAGGGCCCTATTGTTCCTTTTCTGTCATTCAGAGCTAGAGGTTTATATTCAGTTGATGTCTCAAGGCTCATATCATTTCAAAATAGGGTGAAGTTTAAACACAAGGCTCCTGGCTTTGTGTTAAACATACACACCTGGGATGGTGTTAATACCACAGTCAATGACCACAGCTCCTTTCTTCAGCCACTCTCCTCTAACCATCTCTGCTTTACCAATCCCAGTTACCAGGATGTCTGCCTTTCTCACCTACAAAAAAAGATCCCACTTTTAAGGATAGTAGTGAGAGAGCAGAATTTTTCAGACAATTTGCCTTAAGAGGCATGATTTAAACCTTGCAATTCTTGTGAATAAGAAACTAGTTGTCTCTGACCAAACACTTTGAATGTCATTGTATTACACTGCAGGTTAACTTTTGTCAAAGTCATTAAGCTTGAGGACTTGCATTGTTCTTTCAACCAGTATGTGCAAAAACCCTTGGAAGTCCAAATGATTTACAGATTTTTCCTTTTACATAATTTTATTGGCAAACATTTAGACATAATGGGAAGAAAGATCCTGCTCATAAGTTTACATCTCTGTTGTAGAATCTCTAATGATTACAAAAATCTTAATGTAAACAGGATAATGTGTACAATTTCCATGTTGTGGAATAGACTCTTTTATTCAGCCTTTTCTAGACAGTCCTAAATAAAAAAAAAAAAAAAAAAAAATATACGTTTATACTGATTCTAAAAAGTATAAACATTTCCTACTTTTGGAGTTCAAATCAGGGACAGAAATCTAACAAAAAAGAACCACAAAGCAAAAATAAACTGCTTGATTTTTACCTCAGAGGCCAAGTCTGCAGTCTTTGAATGACAGGTTGTTACAGTGGCGTGATTCCACAGGAGAAGGTCATGCATTGGTGCACCCACAATCTTACTGCGACCAATCACCACAGCCCTTTTTCCAGCCAAAGACACACCTTGGCACAAGACACTGAATGAATATGATGGTCATTTAGCTTAGATACAAAACACAAATACTGTCCAGTGAAAACCCTTCAACAATTGTACATTAAGCTTTTAACATTAAATCTTAGATTGTATTATTCATTATTGTATGTTGGCTCAGAATCAATGGCTGCATATAAAATTTCCATACTATATAGAGGATGAAAATCAGTACGCATAGGAAATAGTATGTCCGAAACTTCAATATGCATAAAAAGTAGACGAGAAACACCCATATGGTTTCCTGCTTTCAGCGAGATTTTTTAAGTATGCGTCATAGGCCACAGGACCTGAGGAGCTTCCAAAGTCAAAAAAAAAAAAAAAAGGCATAAAATTGTGTCATGGGTGGCTCTTTCAAATGTAAGTGACAAAGTATAAAGAAATTTCTCATGGTTAAAGTGGTAATGGTTGTACATAACCTCAGTCAATTATTTTCTATGGTGTTGCTACTACATCACAAGTCAATGAATATATGCGTTACAAAACACTGTGATTGCATTATGTCCAGAATGTATGCATACTGTACCCACACATATCATATAGAATGCACCGTTTTAACAGTGCAAGTAGGTACTTGATCTATTTCAGTTGGTACTGTACCAAGGAATGTGAAGTTTGTATGTGGAATGTGTGACGTTTAAGAGCCTTCAAAGACAAAAAAATTGTGCTGCTGCAAATACAAACAAGCCACATATTTCAATAGTGAATTTGAAAACCCAAATAGAATCAGCTGGGCAAATAATCACCAAATTAACGAAAATAAATTGTGACATACGTCATTATTGCGAAAGCTTGCGTTTCAGACACGATGTAGGAATAAAAAAAAAAAATAAATAAATCTGTATTATGCTTAATACAGTACTCTTTACTTACACCATTGAAATTACACATTTGTTTGTCATTTTTACCTTGAAATGCAGTTCTATACACTCACCTCATACAGACCACTTAATTTTATAATTTTTCTTTTTTCTATCATTTTTTTTATTCATTCAGTCATTCATTCATTTAAAGGAAACATTGCCTTTATTGCCTCCTTTAAATAAATGCCCTTCACATACAGACATGAAACATCAGGTTTATAGTAGCATCTTAAAAGGTTTAACAAAAACAGACAGGATTTAAGTACAGTGTTAAAGCTAATAAAGCCTAGCTAAAGAACCCATTTTATGCACATTAAGTTCATTATTTTATTTTTGAAGTCTGCTAAATTAAACTTGAGTTAAACATGAATTAATGTTCAAACAACACTTTCATACTGCACATTGTTGCACCACCTGAAACACTCATTTCTCTTTAAAGCCCTGTGATTGTCAAACCACAACAGCATCTTCCGTGCCTCTGCTCTAGCTTTATTTGAGGAAGCATGGAACAAGCATTTTCTATTAAAAAAAATCTATTACTGTAGATGAAGCAAAATGACTTGAGCAGTTTCTCTACCCCCATAATTCTGTCCCCATGTAAGCACTTTCTTATATTATTGTGTTGAGCTGATACAATGACAGAGTTTAAGAACTGACGCTATTGTGTAAATATACTTTCAGATGAAAAATGTGTTTTTTTAGTGCATCTGCAGGTTCACTTGGAGCACGTCTGGAACGTGCTACCAGTTGTGTAAAGTATTTTAAAGTTAGAGTAAATTAACTTTCTTACTGTACTTGGGTATCTTTTTGGCTACTTTGTACTTTGACTATAAATAATTAGCAACTTTTACTCCCTACTCAACTGCATTTTGAATAAATAAATGTACTTTTTACTTTACTACATTTCAAGTGACAAAATCTATCACTTGTTATTTTGCATAGCACCCTAACTTCATAGCAGTTTGTTTGTGCTACAGAAGAGGCAACTACAGGATCGCCATCTACAGGATACTAAAGTAATAGTGTGTGTTTTGCCTTTATTGCATGGCAAATAAGGCTACTCCACAGTTTGTCAAATCACAGGTTTTTCACATATCAGCTGATTATATACATATTCAGACCATTTAATTTCACATAATATTTTATCTGTTGTACTGCCCACTTATAACTTGCAATGTCTTTTTTGCAGCAAGTTACTCTACGTTTACAATACTCTGGTTTTCAGGTACTCACTACACCTCTGTGGGTTACTACTGGACAATTGGGAAAAATTACTGGCTGATGCTGATGGTTTAAAAATGCTAAAAATACATTTAACCCTATGTGTCTTACCTGTTTGTTTGATGAGCTCCATACACCCATTGGGAGTACATGGGATAAAACAGTCTTCAAGATTGCCACGGGCCAGTTTCCCTGCATTGATACTTGTCAAGCTTAAAAAGCAAACGTAAACTTAAAAGAACTTCAAAACACATTTATAATATGTTTTATAATATGCTCAATACTTTGTATTATTATGATTTCATAACAGTTTAACTCTCATTTGGCATACCCATCCACATCCTTTGCTGGAGACACAGCATTGATAACCCTGTCTGTACTAATAGGGTGGATGGAGTCAAGAGGCAGCTGCACTATGAGCCCATGAACACTGGAGTTCTCGTTGATTTCGTTAACCTGGCTCATAACCTTTATGGTGCACAATAACATCCACAAAAAAAAAAAAAAAAAAAACAAAGACCATCATAAACAATGAGAAATGTCTGATTGAAAGAACAAATGCTAAAGCATAGTTTTTAAAAAACTGACTTCCATCTACAGTACCTCATTTTCTGTAGCGGTCTGTGGAAGCTTCACATGTACAGCATTAATTCCAATCTAAAAACAAAAGAGTTATTGTTATTAAAGACTAAATGTCTATAATCATAAGACCTGCCATAAGACCTGCCTTTTTATAAATTTAAACTTGTCTTTAACATTGTGCTTGACCATTTCATAAAGCCTAACATAACACTACACACAAAAACATTACAGAAGACAAGTTTAAAAGAGTATATTAATTAAGTGCTACCATATTTATCTGTTACCATGTTTAAATGATAAAGCAAGTGACTGCTGCAACCTACGAGCTGGTGTGAGGTTATAAACCATATTTATATGGCACTTTTTACAGTGTTACCTCGTTTAAAAGCAGCTTTACAGTCAATGAAAAACAAAACAGGAAAATTCTGAAACATACAACACTGAATACATGATATTACATTGTTCATTATACAATGTATAGTAGTAAAACTAATTATGGATACTTGACTGAACGGATGATAATTACATCCATTTGAAACATTTGAATAAATAGACAGGCATCAGAAATACCCGTCATTGCATGCATCTCAGTGGTTTATGAGAAGGTAATGTATCCGGACAGCCTACTAAAACAGTATGTAGACTATGCGACATTTAGTCAATTAATATGATATGCGAGTATCATATTACGCAAGACATACCGTTCCAGCTTACATGGAGATGGCACTTAGAAAGGACATAACATTTTTATAATACCATAAATAATACCATAAAATATCTGAACATTGCATAGTAAAAGAGAATTGGAGGAAAAGAAATTATGAAACAGTAGACTCTTTAGGACTGTAGGTAGATCATTATATCAAAAGCAATAAACGATTTACAAAACCCTAGGCCAAGCTAAATGTCAGCAGTCTCCCAGTAAGCAAGCCAACAGGGCAACAGTGGCAAGGAACCAAAACTTCAATGATGTATAGATGAAGATAAAAACCTTGGGAGAAAACAGGCTCAACATGGAGGGCCAGTTCTCCTATGGCAATTAAAGCTGCAATTTGTAAATTTTTTGGGTTAAAGACAGAGCTTACAAAAATCATTCATAATTCTATATTGATTTTAAAAAAATATCTTAAATATATTGAAATGACTTCCTGGATCCCTGTAGTGAACAAAATATAGAACTGCAGCCTACATATGAAATAAAATGGCTGAATATTTAAAATTAACTATTAGTCCTTTTATCAAACATCCATGAAACTTAACATGTTCCCTCAAATTTTTGCATGTTTCTTCAGTATTACAAGATGCATGAGCTCAGTTTTGTGATCATGTAATACAGGGGTGTCAAATTTAGCTCTTGGGAGGCCAGTGTAATGCAAAGTTTAACTCCAATAAGCTTCAGTAAACCTGCCTGGAGATTTCTAGTAATCCTAAAGACCGTGATTAGCTGTACCAGATGTGTTTAATTATGGTTGAAGCTCAACTCTGTAGGACACTGGCCCTCCTGGAACGGAGCATACCCCATTTCTTAAACGGCCCTGCTATAGCCTTCCAAATGTGAAAGTTCAGCTTTGAGAATTATTGACCTAGAGAGTCCAGAGAATTGTACTGCACTGGTTTTACTGAGGGTGAGTGAAAAAACTAGGACTAGTTCGCAGAAGAAGATTTTTCAAATAATTAAACACTGGTTTGGTTAACAGCAGTAGTTCTAGAGGCAATGTTTTTCATAATTAGATGATCTAACACATAATATCAGTATTTTGTCTGTTTGTCAACTGTTGCATATGCAATCATTAACACACCCAAAAACATGCCCCACAAGTGGCCAATTTCTTTCAAAATTCTCACAGACCATTAAATTAAACATGCCCACCGAGTTTCATTCCAATCTGCCTTTATTAACCTCGTCTAATAGGTGCTCAAACTTTATTGGCTGATGGAGGCCATGTTTTTCAAGATAATCAAATGTCCTCATATACAGTCACAACACTTTGGACAAACAGTTCCAATCGCTATAATTTCTTTAAGTGACCATAGATGAGACTCCTACATGTGTACTAAGTTTGGTGACCATATCTCATTCCTTTCATGAGTCACATAACAAAAATTCAAAATCCAGCAAACTTCAAGTTTCAGCATCCTCTCGCAAATGTGAATCACAATTTCAACCACTTTTGATAATTATTGATATTCAGACTCCAGAGAATCTTTCAGAACTGTTTTGGTTCCAATCAGACCACATGGATATGAAAATAGAGATGTGTTGACCGTCTTGAGCCAAAGATTGGCTCAAACATTGAAGAAGTTATGAGTTTGTGCGTTATGAGCTCTAATGCTTTTGGGATCATTGTAGTGCCACTATTTTCCAATCAAGGTAATTTTGTCCACTTTTCCCCATATTGAGACCTACCATCTGGCCAAGTTTCTAAGCCTATTGCTTGGTTTCTATTGCTTGGTCTCCACGATCAGTTTTTTGGCAGAATAATTTATAAAATAATTTTAATCATTATAATTATAAATGTATAAAATTTTTGTAGGTCTGACATTTTCACGATGGCAACAAGTTTACCATGTTTTAGTATATTGTTAACATTTTAACAATAGTTAAAATCGTAACATGATTTTAACATTAATTAGCATGACACAAGGACATTTTTACCTTTGATCCCTATTCTCACTACTCAAATGTTTAACAATTTAGAAACGAGAAACGTCTCGTTACTTCTTGGTGTCTATAAATTGTTAAACATAATTTGTTGCTGTATTGTTTGTCATACTGAATGAATCAGATAGGACTAGCATTTGATTGTTATCCACTATAGATAACTCAGTTTGGTTAGCAACACACTATAATAATATGTTTCATAGATAATTGGAAAAGAAATAGTCTCCATCCCTCTAGAGTTGGTGCTGCTCTTATCCAGAAACTTGGCACATAGTCTTGTTATTAATACTACTAATACTTGACTAACTGGAGCCCAGGTCTGCTAGCCATCACGTCACAGATGTCACAATTTACAATCCATAGAATTACCTAAATATTATAATACAGAGACTGTGTCTGTCCCCTAGACTGGTAATTTAATCAAATGTTAAACTAATAAATGTATAAATAGATGCACACTTTTTGTCAGAAAAATGGCTAATATAAGACGATAACATTAAATGAGTCTACCCCCCAAAATTACTGTTATAGGCATGAACCTCATCAAAAAGGCAGAGAGGAAGGTGTTGCTGCTTTGTATAGGAATACTTACAAGTTACCTAGAGATCTGATTTATAGATACAACACTTTTGAAATTATGATGCTCAATATAATTTCATATAACTGGTGTAAATGAAATCAAAAGCCTTCAACAAACATTTTCAGTAATTTTACTAAATGCTGCCGGTTTGCATTTTTAATTTTATTTTAAATAGAGTGCAAAAAGCAGTACTCATTATGTAGGCTACTGAAAAACATGTTTCTGCAAAATAAGTAAGCAAAAATCTGGGACACTTGCAATGTAGACAGACTTAAGCCACTTCATATTATGCATCAACTATCATGCCCCGTGTAAACAGATGTCAGTGTGGTGTGTTGCTTTACCTCAGCAGCAGCTTTCAGTTTCATACTGATGTACAAGTTTGAGTCTTCTCTGTTTCCTACCTACAAACAAAAACAAAAATCAGAAAACCTCTGTAGCACAAATATGAGATGTGCAACAAATATGTCAGTCACACAGAGATTTGAGTTTAAAACTCATTTATCTTATCCTTTTTGTCTGCCATGACAGTATTCCAATTATTTCTTTAATTTCCCTATAATTATATATTTACACTATTACTTCATAAAAAATAACTTGCACTTTCTTTCTCCCCAGGCATATGCGCAGACCTACATACCAACGCAAGTACTGTAATTCAAGAAAATTTACACTTTAACACACAAGTTCTCAATTTAAATTATCAGTGTTACTTAATTTCATATTAATTCAATTTAATTTCAATTTAATTCGTAACGAAATTTAGAAATGGCAGATAACAGAAAGTGGTGGTCAAGTTCAAGAAAATGACTACAAAACTACATTAAGGGTAGTTTTCTTGTGAAATGCCCTTAGTATTGCTAAGAAGGAAATCAAAACCTGTGTTTGAATGGAAAAGATCTTTCAGAAAAGTTAACAGAATCTGTAGCGGTGGGACAATGTTCTACTGTGCAGTGACACCTGCACAAATATGACTTTCAATGAAGAGTCAAAGAAAACCTTTTTTGCATCTATACCACTTCAGCATCTTAAGTTTGCAGATGAAACGTATAAACAAGACTAATGGTTTTTTGAAACAAGTTCCATGGACAGATGCAGAATTTCATACTTAAATTATGCATTAAGCCTGTGCCTTTTGGAAATTAAGCCAATTACAGTACCATACATTTTGACAAGGGGGTGGCCAAACTTTCACAATGCAACTGTATTAAGAATCCTAAAACAAACAGCAGGCCCCTCACAGCTGTTTGAGATCCAAATAATCCTAAAACAATAATTCTGTGCTGGTGCTTAGAATCTTAAAAGTAGAGAAAAAAAAAAGTGCAGCAAAAACTGTTTTTTTGCTGTTTTTTTTTTAGGTTGCACAAAACAATCAGAGAACCATACATTATTTCATTGCTGTTTGTTATTCAAGACTTCACGTGTTCTCTTAGAAGCATGAAAAACAAGACAGTTATTCAAACTAGGAAAATATGTATAGGCTTAAGCCTGTTTCACACGGCACAAATATCCAGTATGCAGGATACAAGTATGCAGTGCATATTTTGTTCAGCGCCCACGTATGTGTGTATATATTAACATTGTGCACACACACTTTATTTACCCTCAGAGTACACCTGAATAGTAGACATAATGGGTGACACAACATCTAATCGTCTAGGTAGAACAACAAAAGATCTGCGTGATGTCACGAAAAAAGACTTACAAGCTATGGAAAAGGCATGGGAGGCAGTTTCAGGACAAGATGGTAATATACACCAAACTCTCTCCTGCACTCGTTTAGGGGGTGAATACAAAGGCTTTTCAATACAAAGGTTTATATGAATTACACTGGTAATAAAATAACCTTCTTGATAAGTCTTTTCTGCTAAATGTATTATGAAATCAAAAATAATGTGAACTTTCCCATTATAGAGTTTTCTCTACACAATTTGTGGATCAGCTATGAACTGCAAACACAGCCGGTGTGAAAGCACAACAGATACGCCTGCCCTCCACTCTGCATATGCGCCGGATATGCACAGCATACATACTGGATAAACGTGCGGTGTGAAACAGGCCTTATATGCAAAAATTGTTCCCTGTACTAAAATGCTAAACTGAAGTTATTGACCAATCTCATTTCTGCAATCCTGCAAAAACTCCTGGTATAATTAAGAATGCTGATTACACTGTACAATCACTCTTAAATTGTACCTGCACTTTATGACTAGAGTATTCGTGAGAGAGAACTAAGCCCGCACTTGAACAAAAGTCTGCATTTTCGGATTTGTTCTGCACCCATGACTCATTTTTAATCAACCATTACATTTCTGCACTTAACAACTACATTTGTCGTTGTAGTGTTCAATGTCGAAAAACATGTAAAGAACCTTAGGGTGAAATGTGAGCAAGGTGAGATGGAACCTTAGGTTGAAATGTTACTATACTATATTTAAAATATGGCAGGTCTCATTTACACAGTTTTACCTATATTACAAAATATTATAGCTTTACCAGCACTTCTGAACTCTTAGTCTTGATGATAAAAGATTAAAGATTGGTGATCTGTTCTTACTGACCTGTAACACCACAAGGCCTGGTTTGAAATTTGGGTGTGTTTTCCTCATGGCTTCCACCTCTTCCTTCAGCCTCTCTCTGAGCTGACTGCAGAAAAAAAGTTCATAAAATTGAACGTATTGAATATATTGAACTAAATGTATTCTGACAGACACCAATAATAAAACTGACAAAGCTCAAAAACACATTTTTCTCACATTGCACCTTTTCATCACCTCTTTCCACTCTCTGCCTAAAACACTCGGCTGTAGCTCCAATCTCTTAAGCCCCCAAATGCCTAGTCTACTCTTGTCAGATGGCCTAACCTACTATGATTGGTCAGCTGTGTTGAGCCTGTGTCGGAAATGTCTCTGTAACTGAAACATGATTATTGTATTAGACATGTTGTCAATATTGCATAAACAGTTTAAGCCTAGTCTAGTCCAGTGAGTTTTTAAGGGCTAACAAATAAACCAGAAACACTTCAAGGAAGACTGCTGAGGAAATTTCACAATGGCAATTGTTTAGTAATTTTGTACTCACCACATATTTAAGAGGTGTTCTTACTTTCATTTCCTTTACATCACAGTGCAAACTATGTCTGTTAATACACTGAGGAGTACAGTGACCTCTACTAATATAGGCAAAGGTAAATATGAGCAAAGGCTTGGTATGAGCTTGGTATGAGAAAAGGCTTGGTAAATATGAGCAAAGAAAGCTTTGTTTGCAATAGCTGTGTTTACATGGACACTTTGTTTTATTTAGATTTAAATTAATCAGACTGATGGATATGAACGCAGTGATTACATGAATGCTTAAAGTATTTGGGTTGATATGCATGTTTACATGACACAAGCTTAGAATCGGATTTGATCAGAAATACCTTCACAATTTAGCATCTTCAGTGTCTTACCATAATATTTGCCAAATTCGATGGAAATCCAATAAAACCCTTAGAATGAGTATTTACCAATTCAGGGCCTGAAATGGTCAAAATCCACCTTTGATCCTAAATGGCCAACTAATGAGCTAAAGAATGTTGACTAACGAGCTAATGAATGCAATTTTGAAAGTAGTCTGGCTTAATGCAGAACAATACTAAGTTTGGGGTAGTTTTACCTACAGTCACTATTACTTGAAAAAAAAGGGGCATAAAGGGGCGCTTGCGGGGTAAGCACAAAGTGTAATTCTGAACAACTTCACCTCTGGAACCACTGCTGCCAATCAAACTGTTCTTTAAACACTTAAGAATACTTAAAAATGGGTGTGGCAAAATGTACGAATAAGTCTATATTTCCTAAACTAAACATCAGAACGAGTTTGCTCATGCATCTTGTGATTCTAAAGAAGCATGACAAATTGTCAATTGGGCAATAGGTGGAGCTACAGCAGTTATAAATGTTAAAAAAATTATTTTTATGATAAATTACCAGAATTTACTTAGTTTTTATCATAGTCTTTCTTTTAGGTGGTGACAGGCTTGCTCAATACATGTTCAAATCATAAATACTTTGAATATATGGAAAACAGACCATTCTGAAATAACATGGTAAGTTTAATAAATACGTTTAATGAATGGAGAGATAACAGCAATTTAAAAGATCAACCACATCATCTAAGAAAAAGCTGCAGTTCTGTATTTTATCCAGTAAAGGATAAAACACATGATAAAAATTAAGTCATCAGTTGGCAGTTAAAATGCTAGAAACCTCATTTGAAGAAGCATAAAATATGTACAATATTTTCATGTACAAAAGTTTTATTATTAGTTTTGCAAATAAACGTGTCTAAGTACATAAATATTTTGTTCATAAAGACACATTATCTTGTAGCCTCATGACAGCTTGAAGCGGCAGTCAATTCCTTTTTTATCTGCACTGATCTTTAACAAACAAGCTAATGCTAAATTACTGTATCCTTTCAAACGTCTGCTGTAAGTTGGTAGCATTTTAAGTACGGTTCTACAGTGTCAAAGTGTTTTGCAAAGGCATTTATTGATTAGAAGTACATAATGAAACTTTCATTTAACAACTCAGAATATTGGATTTAAATTAGAAATTTGACTTATCTGATTTACAGACCATGTACGTTGTTTGTCGAAATAGTTACTTGAGGTTACTTAATGGTTACTTTTGTTTTAAAGGACTAAATGATCATTTACATTTCCATATAGAATTTGAAACTACTACCAAGTAATACACAATAACTTCATAAAAATAATTTAAAGGCTCTAAAGCACTTGAACCCTGTAAATTACTGCTTGCAGCTATATTTAGGGGTTCAAGCACGAAGCACTGAACTCCTATTGAAATTGTAAGGTTTTGTTTATTATTATTAATGGTTCAAATGTGAAATGCTTTGTATTATTTTTCTGCCAACAAAATAACAAAAATGCATATTTCCGATTTCATTTTCACCAATTAATTTTTTGCAAAACCTTTTGCAAACTAGACATGACTAGACAAACTAGCGAACTAAAGTGGCTATAACTTGGGAACAGAATGAGATATTGATATTGAGTTCTTGGTACACATGTAGGGAAGCCATCTGTGGTCAACCTTAAAAACAAATTGGTGGTGATTGGCGACTTGGTGGTGCTATCAAATGCAAAAACTTAAAAAATGGCTATAACTATGTAATCGTTTGCCTGATCAACCTGAAAAGTGGTATGCAGTGTGATTGTCCAAGGCACCATCATGGTCTATAAGGACATTGGTGTATCTTGAAAAACGTGACCAACATCAGCTAATTAATTTAACACCTATCAGACAAGGTTAACTGAGGCGGATCAGAACAAAACTGAGTGGGCCTGTTTGACTCATGACCCAAGTAGTCTATGCGAATTATAAAAAAAAGACAGTGGGAGGCGCCATCTCGTATTGGGTGGGTTATTATGCATTAAACGGTCCTGTAGTGCCTAAACCCTGATAATCCCGATTTAATACAGTTTTATTATTGGTTTGCAAAAAACATGCCCAAGTACAAGAATATTTTTTCACAAAAACAACACATTACTCATAAGGTCACACCAGTTCAATAGAAGTGGCACTTATTCAGTTTATTATCTGCAGTAATCGCAAACAAACAGTTACACTAAATTACTATACTCTTCTATTAACATTAAATCAACTATTTTATCTTGTAAGTGTAGGCTGCAGTTCTATATTTTGCTCACTAGAGGGACAATAGGGGACAAGTCACATTACAGTAAGTCTAATACATTTCATATTTTATGACAAATTCTCTTGTAACCTCAAACAAGCTTGTAGGATGCAAGTCACTCACTTTATCTGCACTTAAGAATTAGGCTAATCCTAACTCATTGTACTCTTTAAAACATGTCTGGTGTAATTAGATTTAAATACTTATCCATACTTCCATACTATATGGAAGACAGGACATTCTGAGGTAGCTTGCTAAGTTTAATGAACTGTTTCATGAAAGCAGAGATAATGGCAATTTTTTAAAAGATCAACCACATCATCTCAGAAGATGGCTGCAGTTCTGTGTTTAGTCCAGTAGAGGAAGTCACAGCATAAGAATTAATTCTAGCTCCTATAAAAATAAAATGCATAAAATAAATAAAATTTCCTCTGGCTTTATAATTGGTTTGCAAGCAAACATGCATGTCCCCAAGTACAAGACACATTTCTCTCAAGCTTAAAACAGTTCAGTAGAAGCAGCAGTAATTTGGTTTGCTGCCTTCACTGAACAACATTTTTATACATTTCCATATGACCTATGAAACCACTGCTACACAATACATCTTTTTTGACATGCAGTTGAAGGCTGAAGTTAAAGCGCTTAAACTATGATGATTGATGCTTGCAAATACTTATTTTATATTTGTTTTTATTATTTTAAGTCATAGGAGAGACCAAACTTGGTGGCTTGGTCATGTCTGTTGGACACTAGATGGCACTGTATTAAGCCAATTTATATTTTGGTCAATATCTCTGCAATCATGCAGGCTAGAATCAAAACTCTTTCCCCTGAATCCTTAAATACTTGCTCTATGGAATGTGTATTTCTCCGATTTCATCTCTTTATTAACTGCTTTATTGGGCTTTCAGTTGTATTAAAAACAGTATGTGACAATTCATAGAGTAGTAACAAAGTCAAATACCAACACTATTCGAAATACAAATACTACTCAATTACATTAAAAATGTTAATTTGAATGTAACATCTAGAGCTACATGTAAAATTACTAAAGAATTTCTAATGAAAGCTTCTGACAACTGTATTTACTTGACAGTTTAATTTTATACATGTTAAACTATACACATTTTAAAATGCATTCTATCTTTGACAAACTTAAGACCGTCAGATCTTTTCCGCAAATTTAAATGGACCAACAACAACAGGGAGCATGGACTAATGACTAAGTAGTATCCTCCTGGAAAACTGTCCAATGGTCACCAAAATTTACTGAACCACACAAAAAACTTGGTTTGCCCAATGTGCACATTTTGACAATCCCAATGATCTGAGTACATATCACTGCAGCCATGAATCAGTATTAATTGTTAGGGCTGGGTAAATTTTTTTTTAAGCAAATTAAAAGAATAATTTAACAAAACGGTATTGATTTGGTTGCACTGTGTTATTTGCCTTCACACAGCAGAGCTTAATGTAAACAATGATTTTACAAGGGTAAAACCTGAACTGGTTGTTCCAATAACCAGTCTCACTCACATCCACTGAATCATTTTTTGTTTTATGTAATGTTTTTATGCAGGGCAAAACAACAATCTTTTTTTACCCCTTACTTGTTGGAATTTGTTTCCAGGCAGGTGCAAATATACATTAACTAAAAATGTGAAGCACCTTCGAAACCATATAAATGAGTTGAATCAAAACGCTAAATTTGTTTGCAATACCCAGCCCTAATAAGATTTTGACCACTAGCTGGGCAGCAACTTTGTAGGTACCCTGAGGACAGGGTGCCGATAAACCATGCCAAGTATGTACAGTGAATTTAAGCAAAAATATTAAAAACAATTCTACAAAAATGTACACAAAGAAATGCTGTCTGCTTACAATATACTCTTACTCTTAATAATCACAAGCCTACATAAACCTGCAGTGTGAACTGTTCATTATCCTGTAATGTTCATTATCCTGTATCCTGTATTGAATTTCTTTAACTGTTCTGTTGTTGTCATGGGGATTGCCCAGAATGGACATATGGTGGGCCCAGGGGCAAAGTTGCTTCAGGCCCTGCACAGGCTAACCCATAGTGGGGCTATGTGGGCAAAACCACATTCAGTGGGTTGCCCACAGAAAACTCGAATGGGAGCCCAAAAGTTCACATGGGCCCCCATGGGCTAACCCACACCCACCCTTGGGGTTTAGCATGGGTTTGTCCTGCCAACAGTGTCCCAGTAAATCCACCCCACAATGGGCCCACGTTTGCTGGATTCGGATGGGCCTTGATGCCTTTCTACCTTGGAATGTGTCCTTCGGAGGCAGCATTTTACAGCGTTTGGACGTAGTTTAACAATGTTTTAACAAACTTTGATCTAAATGGCGCATAGACATGCAATAGAATTTTAACCATCACAAGTTACACAAAATAAATTTAAGCCTAATAAAAAATGTAAGGGCATGGCTTTTCGATGTCTGTTTACAACTTTGAGGGCTGCTTATTGGATCAAATAAGTTAAGCGTCATATTACGCGATTACAGAATAGTTTACTGCTAAGCAGTTTCAACCCTAATGTCACAATTTAAAAATGTTGGTACAATACGACGTGTACTATATTGATCGAACAAACTGAAATACTATTTTTAAAAATATAGTACAACACCTGAACACTTAAGGAACGTTTTGGTTTGTTATACAATCGGTACACGAGATTAATAAATACCTAACTCCACAAACTTTTTGCAGATTTCCACCGTATGTTACAACCTACGTGTGGACAATTTCAATACAAAAAAACACATTCAGAAGTTTATTTGCTACTAAATCCCTTAAAACAACCACAAATGTAAGCGCCTTTCAACAAATGCCAGCTAAGTGAGCTAAGTGTCACTTTAAATAAATACATGAAAGCATTAATAATAAAGTCTATCATAAAAAGACAAAATATTTGCTTACGCTGATATGTTTTTCCCGCTGATGATTTGGGCTGGCATCTTATGACTTGAATTACAGACAGTTAAAATTGTGTGGTAATGTATCACGTTCTCAGTTTACGATAATGCAAAGTGAGCACGTGTTAAGCACTATGCCTGCAGCTTATTGCGAAATAAATCTGCCTTTTGTGAAAATCACTGTGCGCGTAAATTGACGTCAAACATGGGGTGAATATCAATAGAACAAGAGCGTCCCTATGCCCTACTCGCTCTGAGGCGAAGAGCCCTTGAAGTAGAACGTGTGGGAATAATAATTGTTCCTCATAATTATTCCTCAAAAAAAAAGTTCTCTAAAGGACTTTTGCAACACGAAGGCTGCAATGAAAACAACGTCATTTACTCTTAATCTGAAACAACCTTTTCGTTTGCGTCCCTTCCCATTTTTACGCCCTATTAAGGGCGCAAAATATTTGATTTCGCCCATAATGTAGGCGTAGGTGTCTGCGACCAATCAGCATTCGCCTGACTGCAAACGTTTGTTATGTGATTTATACTTTATTCCCATTGTAAATGATAAGGGCTCTGCTGATCTTTCATCTGAACTCACGGGGTATCATACTGGGATTCTTTATAAGTAATATCGAAGGTTTTCCATGTTTGCTAAGCACTTGCTGTTGTGTTTCGTTCGTCCAACCATCTCATAAACAATTTGTATTATACTTGAAAGTTTTTTTTAAGAGAAATTAAATTAAGTTTAAAGATTTTTAAATTTCAGAGTCTATCAATAATCCTCTTTAGATGTGTCCACATCTGAACACTCCTGACTAGAACAACCTTTGCACTTTGTAAAGCCTTGTACCAACACAACTGATAATTTTGATTTGTTTCCATTGGCATATGTGACAAAAACTAACAACAATGTTGATAACTTGTTTTCAGTTGTGTTTTTCACCAAACTGTGGTTCAGGACATTTAAACGAATGAGAATTCATGGTTTATTTATTTAAGACTATTAATAATAGTCTAAGAATTATAGACAAAGAAGAATGTATTTGTCAAATTATTATTTTATTTAAATTTGTTTTGTTTTAAAGTACAAGCCACCATTTGCACTAGTTTATTAATAATGATGCTTTCAGTTGGTTACAAATGAAAATAGCTTTGACCAGCATAAATTACCTTTTTCCCTTATTGGATATATTTGCTGGACCTTTTATATTACTTAACATTTGCAAACGTCTGCAAAGTTACAAAGCATAAACTCCACATTAAACCAAGTTATTCTCTCCAACAGAAAACTCTTTATCTGAACTGTCTGAAATGCATAATTTGTAGTTTTGTCATTATTTCTTGGACTTGGCTATGTAACTATATTATATTTTTCCATAATGCTCAAAATAACAAAACGTTTGGCCCAGAGCCTGTTTCATAAAACACACTAATAAAACTCCAACACCTTTAATGAACATAACAAATAGTTAATGAACCTAACAAATAAGTTGGGGCTAAGGGCCCAGTCACACCAGACTTTCAGCATGTGAAAATTCTGCTGTGGCCCCTACAGATATGGACAGCAAGCATGATATAATGCCAAAGTATTGTTTTTATTATTGTTGTTTTTTTACACATCATGGATTCTGTTGTGCTTGCACTGTTATTGTTACTTTTGTTATTTTAAAGCTATATTGTACATAAATGGTAATGTGCAGTACTGCTGTTATCCATCTGAAAAGGTCATGTTATCATGGATTCTGTTGTGCTTGCACTGTTATTGTTACTTTTGTTATTTTAAAGCTATATTGTACATAAATGGTAATGTGCAGTACTGCTGTTATCCATCTGAAAAGGTCATGTTATGACACATCGATCTTGTACTGGTCACACATCTTTGATGCTTCATTTGATTCGTGATTTGATTTTGCGAGTTCACCAAACTTGAACTTTTAAATAGTCAATGGAGCAGAAAGTGTAGTGTGACCACACCCTACAGCAGTTTCATAAAAGGTGATTTAAGTTTTGAATAAATGGACATGCATTAGAAATACCTGCCATTACGTGCAAAGGCTTGTACCTCTCTCAGTGGTCTATGAGAGGGTAATGTATTCAGACTACCTACTCAAACAGTATGTATGTCTGAGACTATGCCACGTGTAGTCAATTAACAAGATAGATGATAAGTATCATATTAAGCAAGAGTTGCCATTCCACCTTACATGGACATGGCACATAGAAAGATAAGGGGTATAAGGGATTTGCAATAGTACCACACAGAAACTAACATGACTTAGCATGATGTTAGCATGGATTAGCATGATTCTAACATGATAGATATACTTACATATGGCTTATTCATAATCTAAATGGTTGCTAGGGTGTGGTCAGGAAGTTGCCAGGGCAATACTGTGTGCCTGGCACACAGTAAAAAAATCTAAAATCTGACACCTCTCACATTTTCAAATGGAAATCAATGGTGTGGTTGCTAGAGTACTGTAACTGGTAGCCATGGTGTGGCTATGAAGTTGTAATGTCACCATTTACTGCTGCTTGCTAAGCTGAGCGATATGAGCCCAGCCCCAAGTCTCTATGACATTCTGATGCAGAGCTATAATGTCACAAAATTCAGCCCAATGTTAAGTCTAAGGAATTTTCGCCCACTTTTTTGTATGCCCTAAAAACATTGTACACCTGATTGCTTCATATCACACCACTTCTTGGTCAATAAGCTGGTCAATTTGACCACTCATTCATGGGTCTATGGCTGCGTTTACACTGCAAGTCTTAATGATCAGATCTGATCCAGTGCATATCTGATTATTCGGCCTGCCTGTTTACACTTACGCCTCGTATCTGATGTATGTTCTAGTCATTCACTAACATGAGCACCATGATTGACCCTCGAATTGTGGATGGACTTTTCGAATTCATCTGTTCAAAAGTCGGCAAAAGTACACCCAACAGCAATTAATTACACAAAAAAGAGAAACCATTTTTTTAATGCTGCCATCATAAAGACTGCTTTAATGTTTTCCACATCAGTGAAATGACAACTCCGTATATACTTACAGCCTCCTTATATTTGGCTTTAATGCTCTTTATTTTGTGCTGGCATTGCAGCCAGGTTTGGTACATGTGCGTAATGATGACGTTCAACGCAATCCGTAGTGGAACAGTGACATTACAGCCAAGGTGAATCGGATTTGTATGTTTATTTGCAAGGTTGGCTGTCTGGATATCGGATATGTATCCGATTTAAATCCACATTTGAAAGTGGCTTAGATCGGACACGAAAAAATCAGATCTTGTGTGCACAAGTGTAACAAATTCCTGTCTGTGTCAGATGTGAGTTAAAAATCAGAATTTTTGTGCCAGTGTAAGCACAGCCTATGACATACCGCGTGGGATGAGTTATGTACCGAAGTTTTGTCCAGAAAAGAAGTATGCAAGAGAATAACAGTGATGCTTTGCTTCGCAAGCACCACCAATAAGCTTAATTAGAATAACATAATGAAGGTTTGAAAAACTCAAACGTGTTATAACGTGTCTTCACAGTAAACACCACGTTGGAAAAATGATGGTTTACTGGCACTGCTGACCGGTCGCCATAAGTATGCGTTAACAACACAAAATCACATGTAGGAACGTGTTACATAAATATTACCTAAATATTATTTTATGCAAGAAATGTTTTATGTTTAGAAAGTTAAAGTTTAGCCTGTTTATGCATGCACACAATCAGCAGTCAGCTGATTATAAATCTAAATGTAAAACCAGAACAGGTTTGCTTTTAAAAAAATGAAAACAACTTTAGATCAGTCTGTCGTGGAATACATAGAATATTCATAGATTATACTAATATACATTTTAGGTCTTTAGACCTTAATGGTCTACAACTTCTCTGAAGGCTTATTCAGGGAGGTACAGCAGGGAGTCTCTTCACGTCATGTCACGCCACGCTAAAACTCAAGACGAACTTAAAGTTTTGGGCACGGAGAACCCGCCATACACGGAGTATACACGGAGTACCCGCTATAGCCATAGGCATGCCTATTTCGGCCTGTCGATAGATCGGACGCTGCACGGATTTTGGCAAGGAGTACCCGCTATAATATACTCACCATATAGCTATCGCCTCCCATACGCCATAGGCTTGCTGCTCAAACTACGTAACCTACGTAACATTAGTCGCATCCACGTGCTGAGCGGCTTGAAAGGTGCTTGACAACTGGCTTGACGTGATATCAAACGAAGTTTACAGAGCATCCATGGCGTCGTCTTTAGAGGAGTGCAGGTTTTTAGACTGTTTAAAGAGGAAACGTGTTAAAATAACCCTATGTGATGGACAAATTAGTGGTGTTATTCAGCGCATAAATATGAACAAGACAGCGATTTTAGAGGACGGTAAAGCCACGTCGACCCGTGTTAATAAGAACACAGTTTACCTGCGTGTATTTATAGTTAAGGAGAAAGTTTTTATTAATTCTGTGCTGTTTTCTAGTATTTGAAGTGCAGAGCGGGAGGAAATTTCCAGGTGTCAAACTCTTTTTTGGGCAAGACATTGTTAAAGGTAAAATCCATAATCACATATGGTTTCAGATGTGATTACGCTACAAAAGTTGAAGCTTTTGCTATTGATTTGAGCCACTTAAGAAATTTACTTTTCACTGTTTTCTTTGCTCTTTATTCTTAAGTGGAATTTCCCTTTTCTGCGAATGAAGACATCCTGTGAGTTTTTACACAAATTTATTCTAGCGGTTTTGTTTTTTTAACAGTCCTGGTCATACGTGTTTATTTGTCAAACTCTTTAGGTTCAGTGTTGATGAAGCAAAGACGTCAAAATTTCAGTCATATGGAAACAGGGCAATGCTAGGTAGTTGTAATTATGTTTACAGTAAATCTAGCATCCCTTTAACTTTTTTCTTTTGCATTTATTTACATATGTTGTTTGTTTTTAGATTATGACGTTGATCATGAGGACTCAGTTAACTATGTGGTGATAAATGAGCTTAATGAAAAGTTTGGCCCAGCAGTGAGTTTAATGCTCTTCACATGTGGTATTTTACCTTACATCTGTTACCATATCCAAATAAGTAATATCCACAATTGGTGTACAGGTTACAAACATCCAAGAACAAAAAGTGATTGGAATTGGAGCTGACTTATTTGGAAAGATTGAGCAAGAAAGACTTTGTTGGTTGCAGGTTAGTGGAACAGATTTTCCCCAGAAGTAACACGCTGAACATAATGGCACTATTAGCATTTTTATTTGAAATGGAAATATTCCTTGATGTTGATGTAATATTCGGTCTATATTTTATCGAACAGGCATGAAATGAGTGATGTGTAAACCTCACTAAATATGATGTAGATAAGTTATCCTATCCTGCTTATTTAACTTTTTATTATTAAGACATTGATATTGTATTGTAAACACATGGGTTTGTACAGATATGGTAGATTCTTCTATCCAAAGCATCTTACAGTGCATTATAGGTTTAAATTTTATTCAAACCCATAAACTTTGCACAGCTAATATAATGTTCTGCCAGTTTAGCTACAGGACTGCGTCATACCAAATCTGAATTAAAATGAATGCAACAATCTCTGTTTTCTTGATTAAAAAAACATTTTTTAATCAATTAAAGGATAAGTTCCCCCAAAGGATAAGTGTTATGTTCACAGCTTTAAAATGGCTCAAAAACTCATTATTTTGAAGCTCCAAAAAGCACATTAATCCATCATAAAAGTAATCCATACAACTCTACAGGGGGCTTCTGAAGCTAAATCATTTGATTGTGAACAAAAACTATTACTGTTTTGAAATAGCACATTTGAATGTAAACATAAGTGGTTCTCACATGTTTTATTACTAGCGTCGTGATTCTGCATTATTGCCGTGTAGCCTGCATGCTCCTGTATTCTGTGCAGTCTTTCATACAGATGTGTTTACATTCAAACACACTGTGTGATGGATGGATGTGCTTTTTGGACCTTCAAAATAATTACTATTTTTGGGTGGACTTAAACTCAATACACACAACGTGTCAACCTAAAGGATGTTTCAGCTGTACGCAGCTGTACGCAGAAAAACAGAAGGCTATAAAAAGCCAAGTGAAAAACAAAATGTAACCAATTAAAAACAAGCACAACTAATGGAAAGAAACTAGTGTAAAGCTTGTTTTGTTTGATCAGGTATGGATTGCTCGAGACAGCTTGAGAATGACATGCACAGACATATATGCAGGAATGTAACAATTACCATATCAGTGGAAATAATATTTGTTATTAATTTAATTCTTGAGGCAGGTAGAGGAAGAAAAAACTATATTGATACAAAAATTATATTGAAATTTTGTACACAAATTATTTTTCATGCAGGTTGCCACTAAGAACACAGTGTATCTCTTTGATATTCTTGTGCTTGGTGGAAGAGCCTTCAAAAATGGGCTGTGCATGATTCTGGAAAATCAACACATCCTGAAAGTAAGATTGTCTTAATTCCTAAGACACAATTTTTTTGTTACATTAAATAATTACTGAAGTTTCTACCTCTTTAGGTCACCCATGACTGCCGCTACATTGCCAGATGTCTAAGAGCACAGTTTGGAGTGAGCCTTAGTAATGTCTTTGACACACAGGTAATTGAAATTTATTTAATTAATTTAAACAAAATAATCAGGAACGCCATTACTCATATTATTTCTCTTCACAGTGCCTTAATAGCATTTATATTTTGTTGACACTTTTGCTGTAGGTAGCCGATATAATGCTTTTCTACAAAGACACAGGGGGCTTCCTACCAGATAGAGTCAGCACTCAGCAGGAGGTCATCAGACTTCACCTAAAAGTGCCCACAATGGAACTTTTTCCTCTCTGGATCAAAGAACAGTGCAATAAGGTCTGAACAAGCAGTATTTGAATATTAATACTAGATCTGCAGTGGTATACAAACTTATGGTTGGGAGCTTACCTTGATTTTGGGATCAGGGTTTGGTATGATTTTTGGTACAACAATGAAAAAGAATGTATGTATGTGCATATGTTAGGGTTGTAATGATACCTGTATTTAAAGTGAAAATTTTCGATATGGGTCTTTCGGTACCCATGTGTATTGAACAAATAAAGTGCTGTTTTTGCCACAGCATATGCTGTGCACGTATATTTTCTGTCCTAATGTCAGATGCGTGTGTTGGATGCACCTTTGTGTACTGTTACTCCCCTAATAAGTATATAGCTGTATAACTATACACACACAGAGAAATTCTGCACATGCAGGGGTTTAAACAGCATTGGGTTCATTTTGTACACATACTTACCGAAACAAAAGACCTGTACAGACATTTTTAGGACGAATATCTATATATAGTACACAACAGAAGAGTGCATCCCTGTTTAATATCATTTGAATGTCAAATCATTTAAAATTTCACCTCTAAATAATTGCATTATTTATTAGGTGTACCCTAACAGTGAGGTATTTCTTTGTTTAGATTTGCTATAATAAAAATTCTGGCCCCGCAGTAGTAACTAAAAGTCAGTACACCTTTCATTATGGAAATTGAAATATTTTATTTTTTAATACTTTGCATGTGCATCTTTGTTTTTAATGAAAAGACTCAATAGGCATGGAGGATTCCAGTATTTTCTTCACGATTTTGGAGAGATGTGCAATTATTCAGAGACTATTTCTTCAGTTGCTTTTTGCTGGAGGGCTTGTGTCCTTCACCTCTTTAAAATTTCCCAAAGATGTTGCTATGGCCAGGTCATAGTTTTTACCTTTTCCTTTAGGATCTTTTGTGTAATTTTTGCAGTGTGCCTTGGATTGTTAGCATGCTGAAATATACCTCATCTGCCAAGCTTTTGGAAACTGGAATTCATCTTGTTAGCCAGTATTTTGGTATATCCACAGGCATTGATGGTTTCTGATCACCCCAACACATTTTGCACTCATGTAGCCTCATATCATCACACCACCTCTGCATTCACTGTTCTAGCCCTGGCCAGGTTCACACCAAATGTGCTGGATCAAGCTGAACAAATTTTTCTTGGTCTCATTTGACAAAAGAATGCGCTCTTAATATTTATCAGGCTTCTTTTAATGCTCTTTAGCAAAGTTTTATCATGCAGATCTATGACAAAGAGCAAGCAAGGGATTTTTCTTGGACAACATTAATAGAGGTTGACATTATGTAAAATCCTTTGCTGTCTGACCTTTTACAGAAAATCAGATTTCTATTGATAACTAGGAGTGGGCGATAAGGCAAAATGTAGTACTTTTATCAGATTTTAATAACTTTTTGTCTGGAGTGTTCCTAGGTGATACAAAAAAATGTGGAAATTGTAGGTTTTGAAAAGAACTTAAAAAATGACAAACAAGAAGTACAGTGACCTGTGACAAATTTGGTATCATAGCACTCGACATAAGCCAGGGAATCTAACAGGAGAAGTCTTATGACAAAAATGCAAATAAATCAAAAGTTATAAGCAGTTTTTTTTATAAATGTATAAATTTTATAACTTTTGACCACTAGGGGGTGCCAGCTCCAAACTTTGTAAGTACCCTCAGACAATGAGGGTGATGAGCCATACCAAGTTTCTCGCAAAAACACAATGGCTTTTGTAAGATTCAAAATGGCCGATGACCAGAATGGACGACCAAGGAACACTGGTGGGAAGAAAACATTGCTGGAAGAAAACAGTTCTCAGGGTTGGAGAACATTGTCAAACAGAAGGAAGCAAGTTTTCTTCCAAGACAACCTTGTATGTGGCTTGATTCATGCGCCCTTCACAAAGATGAATTCGCCCAATTTCAGCCTTGCTGAAGTACCCCAGATCATCATAGATCCAACACCAGATTTCACAGTGAGTGCGAGAGACTGTGGTTTGAAAGCCTTTCCAGGTCTCCGTCTAACCATTAGACAGCCAGGTGTTAGGCAAAAAATTGAAGCTGAAAATTGAAGATGACATGACTTCAGTCCTCTATGGTCCGATCCTTGTGGTCTTTTGCAAACCTCAGCCTTCTTTGATTCTTATTGATGAAGGGCTTTTTTCCAGCTTTGCATGACTTTAGCCCTGCCTCTAAGATCCTGTTTTAAACCGTCCTCGCCATGCACGTCACCCCAGCTGCCATTTGCCATTCTGTTTGTAAGCAAAAAGCAAAGCAAAAGCTTAGACATGGGCGTTGGGGGGGTATGTAGAACCCCTTTTGATTAAAGTAACAGGGTTAATTTTGCATGCTGTCACCAAACTTTGTATATGTATTGTTCTCATCAAGCTGGACAACTTTAAAAATTACATTCATACAAGTTGGCCATTTTGGATTTAATATGGATTTTCTGGCAATTCCAGGCTTTACATTTTTAAAATACTCTTAGGGGATTTATGGGAATGTCACGAAATTTGGCAAATGTTATTCCAAGACACTGAAGATGATAAATTGCAAAGGGATGTTTTTATACCTTGAACAGTGTTTAAAAGAGTCCTTTTAAATGTACTCAAGTTGCTTCCTGCTTGTTCTGAAAAATGAAGAGATATTGAAGATGCTAAGCTGTGAACGAATTGTTCATATTCTAATGGTGTTGATCTCAGTCAATTTATGATAATAAATGGAACAGGAAGTGTCTCATATGTTCTGCATGCATTGTGATCTGCATCAAACTTGGGAAATATATGTGGTGCTATGGGCTCATCACAAAGATGAGTCTGTTGTAAGTCGGTTATAGTGCCACCAACTGGCAGCAGGAAGTGTCACTTACAAAAGTGACACTTAAAAATAGTCCTCAGTTGTTTCCAATATTAAATGCATGTGACAACTGTGCATAATTTTCTGAGAAGCACCAGGAGGAGATGGTGCTGTAGTGCTTGGGCCCTCATCGCTGGATTGGATTGGTTTAGATTTTCTCAAAAGCACATGCTGTGAACTTTAAAATGCTCCTCCTAGGGATTTCATGTAATTGTCACCAAACTTGTTAAGCATCATGCCAAGACAATGAAGATTTAAAATTGTTAAGGGATTTTTGATTTATGGAACAGTGTTGCCATGGTAAGGCTGTAAAATAATGGCGAAAAAAGGGGGAAAAGGAATATCTACAGCATGCATTGGGCGATTTACATCAAAATTTGCAAATATGTTTATTCTGGTGAGCTGATGACATTGATATAACTATTGTGAGTCACGATCATAGCGCCACCAACTGGCAACAGGAAGTGTGTCACTTAAAACAAACATTTTAAATAGTCAACTTACCTTTAGCCAAGTCACTTAAGACCTGGTCAGAATAATGTAGAGACATGGCTGATATAAAGTTCTAAAAGGATTTGTGAAATCTTAAATATGGCACCAGTGGGTCTCCCAGATAGTGGTGCCCCAGTCCTGGGCCTTGTTGGTAACTTTGGGCCTCTCAGTAAGGTACACAAAAAGTTGTGTGAGAAACACAGTGGAGAATTGTGTTAAAAAGGCACAACAAGAATTGGGGTCAATATGAACTCAGGTACTGAACACTATACCTCAATATTTATGTTATACTCAAGCAGTTATACAGTATACAACTTTAAATGTAAACCTGGTCCTTATCTTATACTGCATTTATAAGAACAATAAGGTAAAATTAGTAATATGTAAAAATAGAATTAAAAAATGAGGTAATGGTGAAATTAGAGGTTGAAAAGAAATTAGACAATTAGAGAAATGTATCTAATTTTAGAGAAAAAACTAATGCATAGAAGTATTGCAATGTCTGTACAGTCATAGTGATTTGGTATGAAATGCAGTTTGCAAATTGTCACAGATAAAGTGAGAGTATGGTTGTAGTAAGGAGTTTGTGTAATGAGGGTGCCAGGCATGTCCATACTGGGTGCCTGTGCGTGTGGTGGCCAAATCTGTGGTGGTGGCAGAAGCAGGAGACTGTGAGGGTCTTGACTAAATGTGAGTGAAAGATGCATTGCTGAAATGATGCAAAAGTCAGCACTGGATATCTTTGTTGTTATGAAAAGTGTAAAATATTTTAGGTTTGTCTTGAAAATATGGTGGGACAAATTAGACTGGAGGGCACCATAGTTTAAATCTATGGCGGTCATTGTTGATATTGTGGCTGGCTGTTACAAATAAATCAATGTATGGAAAACACGGTTGCATTACTTTGCATATCTATGACCCTTACATTTTTTTATGTGATAAGGTAGATCAGTAGACTGATAAATGAATAAACATGCATGCTGAGCAAACATGAGTGTTTCTTTTGCTTGGCAGGAGAACCCAGATGTGTGGTATATGCGTCCTTGTCCACCTGCCCTGTTGAAGATCATGGCTAAAGCAGTCCTTCACCTGCTTCCTCTGCGCCTAGTTTTATTGGATGCCCTTATGTCAGACTACACGATCTTAGTAGATTCCTACTTGGACAGCTCCCAAAATACATCTGTTCACATGCTGCATATTGGCAAGGTGAGTTTATAATAAGTTTTAAGAGTTAATTAGTTGCACATTGAATACTGCAGGGAAGCATAAGTTCCAATGCCTGTTTTCCCAAGGAACCATAAGAGTAAGCAGCATGTTTACAGTGCAGTTACAGCACTTGTTTGTGCTTTCACACTGGATGTAAAAGCAAACTTTTACAATAATATCCAATAATCAAAATTAATCACAATTATAGTACCAAGGGAAATAATTAACAATTATGTTTTTTTTCATAATCATGTAGACCTAACCTGTAAAATCAGTTCACAAATCTGAATGATGAACAATGCAGCTGCAGCTCTTGAGTCGTCAGCTCGCTGATAATTTTTTTGTTTGTCATAAATAAATTTGTACAAATACAGTAACCCCTTAATTACACTACCCACGTCTGCAGCTCTGTGTGGACGGAACAAAACCTTGTTGGAGCCACAGTTTACTGCAGATGTGTGTAGTATAAAATGAGGGGTAAGTAATGATTGGCATGTATGTAACAAAAAGAATGAAAATGAAATTGTCTCTTCAGTTATTCTTCCTTTTTCTGCCCCATCTCTCACCGCAGTGGCTTTCAAAAATCTGGACACACCAATCTTGTCTATTTAGGGGAGGGGTTATTTCTTGTTGCTCCTGAAATGGAATGAAATTCTTTGGTTTCCACTGTGTATGCTGTAAAAGAATAAAACTAAAGGAGAAAAAAAACATACAAACAGTGCAATATATAAAGTGCAATATAATGCAGCATAGTTGTGTCTGTGCATATGTGCATCAAGGTCTGTGGTGTGGAATGAATGTATAATATGAGGATATGGTCAGAGTCTGTGTTGAGGTAAGTAATAATTATGTCGAGTCAATGAGTTTTTGACCCATTTAACATTCTGATGGCTGCTGGATAGAAATGTTCCTTAATTTGGATGTCCTGTATTTAAACTACTGAACCTATTGCCTCTTGGTGAGTGGGATCTTAAACAATGGAGCTGGCTCTTCTGTGAACTCTGCAGTAGTTGATGTTCCACAGGGAGGGTAGTGGTGTTCCAGTGATGCTCTTAACAGTCTTGGCCACTTTCCGCAGGCATTTGCGGTTCCCCATCTGTTGTTGCCATATCACACCGTGATACAGATGGTTAAGATGCTCTCAATGATGCTGCTGTAAAAGCTGCTAAAGGTTCATTGATGCCCTGCTAAATTTCCACAGCATTTTGAGGAAGTACAGCCGCTGCTGTACTTTCTTAACCTGTTGGGTGGTGTTGTGTGAACATTGGAGGTCATCTCTGGTGCAGGTCATCTCTGACCTCCTCCTCAAGCCCATAGATGATCATTGCCCGATGAGTTCTTCTGTCCTTCCTCATGTTGATGATAATCTCCTTGGGTTTTTTTTGTTTTAAGGATGAGATTGTTTTCCTTACACCATTTCACTAGACTCACTACCTCCTGTATGCTGTTTCATCACCACTATTTACAAGTCCAACAACTGTGGTGTCCTTAGCGAATTTCAGGATGATGTTATCCTTATGTTCGCAATGCAGTCATATGTAAAGATTGTGTAGAGCATGGGGCTTAGAACACAGCTTGTGGGGTACCAGTATTAATTAGAAGCATGCAGGGCTGCGTGCTAAGCTAAGGCTAAACACACACCGGCCAGCTCTACCCAGCATTTTTCTCGCCAATGTACAGTCTCTGATGAACTGGAGCTGGAAGAATTAAAGATCCGGACCCTCACACAAAGTTGGCTTAAGGACTGTAATTTTATGTTTTTCACAAAGACATGACTCTGTAACAATGTCCCAAACAGAGTGGTGGATCTGGATATGTGTACTATCTTGAAGGTAGTACTCTGTAGTACTACTCTGTCGCAACATCTGGTAAAAGCAAGGGTAGTGGAGTATGCATTTACGTAAACAAAACATGGTGAACAGGCTCTGTCATTGTTGATACCTACTGCTCTGGTTATCTGAAGTTCCTGATTATTAAGTGCAGGCTGTTCTACCTACCATGTGAGTTCACTTGCATTGTTGCTGTTGCAGTTTATGTACCGCCAGATGCTAATGCTAACATGGCTATAAAAGAAAATTGGGCTGCTATTAGCAAATTACAAACTTTCCACCAGGGTGGGGCCTTTATTGTTGCTGGGGATTTAAATAATGATTTTTAAGATCTGTTCTCCCTAACCAATTTTTTAACCAAAATGTCTCCTGCACTGCAAGGGGACATAAAACATTGGACCATGTTTACACCAATGTGACTGATGCCTACAAAGTCACACCCCTCACCCAACTGGGTCAGTCTGACCATCTGTCTTTGTTCCTGCTCCCCAAGTATACCCTAGTCATCAAACGTGTGCTGCCCAGGCCACCAGAAACTCTCAGATCAACATTAACACTTACTCCAACTCTGTCCTGGAGTACATCAATAGGTGTGTGAGCAGAGTGACAACACACAAAATACAAATACAAGCCTTGGATGAACAGAGAGGTTTGCCTTCTGCTCAAAGCAAGAGATGCAGCCTTAAGGTCTGGAGACAGGGAGACTTATAGCTCAGCCAGAGCCAATATGAGAAAGGGTATCTGCCAGGCAAAATTTGCATACAAGCAAAGGATTGAGGAACACTTCAACCCCTCTGACCCCTGGTGCTACAACACTCCACTCTGCCCTAACCCACCTGGACAGTGATAAAACATGTCAGAATGCTGTACCTCACTTCTGCATTCAACACTATAATGCCCTCTGAGTGTATCTCCACGTTCAGCCATCTTGGAATCAGCACATCCCTCTGCAGCTGGACTTTCTCAATAACAGACCCCAGATTACCTACCATCAAGAACATTTATCACAAGTGCTACCTATCTATACGCTGTCTAAACTATTACACTGTACGCTACCAACAAAGTACTGTACAAAGTACTTCTGCGGTCATGTTATTTGCACTACTCATATTTTGCACATAGTGTACATTGTTTAACAATGTTGTTTGCAAATATAACCATCTGTATGCACATAACCATCTATATTTGTATTGCTGCTGCTACACACATAACTCTACATTTGCACATGCTGTTTATATTACAGGCAGGTGGACATATTTACCCTGTAAATATTGTATATTATAACTCCACTGTACATACTGTAAGTTATAGTTACTCTATGCTACAGTACTCTTGCACTTAGCTGTATATATAAATCACTATATTCTTGCATTTCTGGTTAGATGCTAACGTATCGTAGCATAATGACAATAAAATTGAATCCAATCTAATTAACATGAACATAGACATAAAATAGCATGCTAAATAAACCAATGAGAGACAAGTGCAAACATTAGAGTTTAAATACACAAGATTACTAAGATGAACACAGACAAAACTACAGAAACCAGAGACATAGGCTACAACACTTCAAAATAAAAGACAAGAAAACAAGGCAAATACATTACAGAACCCTACCTTAAGGGCAACTTCCGATGCCCACAAACACAAATATACCATCAAAAACATAATGAGTACATCGGTAAGGTGAGGTGAAAAGAAATGCAAATACCATGGGTTAGGGGAATAGGGCAGTCGATCAAGACATAGGCGGATGCCCATCCCACCCTCTGAGAGATGTGATATGATGAACAAAATGCAAAAACGCAATTTCTTTGCAGCTGGCACCGAAATAGACACATCCTTTGGCAGCTGCTAAGCAAAAGGCTAAACAGGCATGCAAAGAAAGTGCAGCTTGTGATATGAGTCATCTGTTGTCATTTATTTAAGAGTCATTGTAATCAGTTTCTTAAAGTTTCTAAAATCTATTTTATGTGGGTGGATCGGATACTTGCATTGGCAAGTATTAAAAAATCAGAAAAGGGTCTTTTTGGTAAAAGGCATGATACGATGTGGAATACATTAAGAAGTTAATCAATTATGAGGATGAATAAAAACCAAGCTAAGATTACGTAAGGAATGACACACAAAACAGAAATACATGTGTACCTTTGTGATTGTTTGTGATTTAAATGAAAAAGGTCCTTGCTATGTGTATCTTGTGTTCTGTGTTGTGTTTCTTTTAAATTAATTTAATATAAAGAAGGTGTAGGAATAGGTGTAGAAAGAGATTGCTTAGAGACTTAGGGGTCCTAGCCAGAACCGTTTCTTTAAAGTTGGTGTCTAGTAAGTGGGGGTATTTGCGACCCACGCACATGAAAAAGTTGGCCACAGAGGAAGTAATCACATTTTGTCCACTTAGAGCTGGTAATGTTGAACACCACATGCCAACGCTGCATGCAGAAAATTAACAACTGCATAGTCTGCCAGCAACTATTCTAAAGGAAAGGTGAGCAATAAATTTCTATATCTTTCTTTTGACAGGATCTCAGCTGACTTTCCTTTCTTTACACATACTGGAATGGATTACTTTGGTCCTATTAAAAAGAGGATAGAACATTGTGAAAATTATGATTTCGTTTTTACTTAGGTTACTTAGCTTATGTTGTGCAGTCAGTCTAAAAGTGGTTCATACTCTTGACACTAATTTCTGCATAAATGCAATTTGATAGTTTGAAAGTCCAATTCAAAGATCTGACAAAGGAATGTTATTAGTAATTGTGAATTGAAACAAGCTTTGAAAGAAATAGATCAAAGTAAAATCTAAAGCTCTCACACAGAATGGAATAAAATGGACCTTTAACCCACCTCATGCAGCCCACCATAACAGCATCTGGGAGCGTTTGGTGCAGGAAGTCAAGAGGGTGCATTGTTTGGTGGTGATGCAGCAAGTCCCTGATGAATCCCTGCTCATTGTTTTCTCCGAGGTGCAGGCTATTTTAAATGACTGTTCAATTACACCATCTTTGGTCAATCCAAACAACCTTGAGGTATTGACCTCAAATCATATCCTGTAACTAAGAGCCCTGTTAAGAATCCTAATTCACTTTAAAGGCTGTTCAAGAAGGAAGACCTCTACATACATAGACACTGGAAGCAAGTGCAGTACATAGTGAACTTGGAAAAGATGGATAAAAGAATATCTTGTATTCATGCAGAATCATCAAAAGTGGAATAAAGCATGGCGAGACATGATCATAAGAGATTTAGTGTTAACAATGGATGAGATTTTCCCAGAAGTTTATGGCACTTAGGGCATGTAACAAGGACAGTGGCAGACTTTAAAGCATTAGTAAGGCATGAACCTTGCAAGAAACGTGCAAGTTAGCTAAAGCAGCCAATTAAGTAGAGCATTCTGTCCTCCTGACAGACACCTCACCTGCTCATAACTTGCAATTTCCTATCAAACATTCACATCACACACCATGCATTTCCCCCATTTGTTGCTTTTAAAGACAATGAAGAACATGTGGAAAGTTCAAACCTGTATGACGTTCTGCTTCTGAGGAAAGCAAAGAGATTTTAAAGTATGTTGGTAACCAGACAGTGGCACCTATTGAATTGTATAGACACAAATCCACAGAAACATTTCTCAAAATAGCTTATTTTGTGTTCCACAGAAAGAAAAGGTCATATAGGTTTGGAATGGCATGAGAGCGAGTAACACCTGCACACCACATCAGTAGTAGAATCAGCTTGACAGTGGCTCCACTTCCTACAGACGCTGATCACATTTATGAGAAGACATTTGGCCTCTCCACCAAAATCCTTACCAACCTTACCAGCTACAAATGCACCATTAAAAAGCATCCTCACTGGGTTGATTGGTTTGGCAACTGCTTTATTCTCGACTGCAAAGCCCTCAAGAGTTGCTGAACTCATCTTCAACAATTTATATGTTATATAAATATATAGTTAAAAAATATATAAAAATGTACTCAGGTAAAAAATTACCATTGCACTTAGGTATTAAAACGGTGAAATTAATAGCAAGAGTGAAAATGAGAAATTTTTAATTAAAGGGGTTTGAGTGTGATAGAATACATGATGTGGTATATAACATTATATCCACTCACTGGATCCAGCCCATCTTGAGGTATGCTTTCTGCATATGTAAGCACATTATTCATAACATCCTTGTGTTTATATTATTTGACAAATGATGGGTCTCTTTGGAATCAATTTGAAAAGGCTATGTGCTTGTCATTGGTAATGCTGACCGTATTATGAAATGATCATTTCAAGCTGTAGTGACCATCTTTAAGAGTGACTGAAGATGATACTATGTCTATAAACTTCATGTCACTGGATTAAGAAAGGCATATTTTGATTCAAATTGATTAATTTGAATGCTTTTCTTTTTATCTATATGAAACACCATTGAATGATTTTTGCTACAGATCTGACATGACAAGCACCTTTGACACTTGCTGTTCATGTACCCCTTTTCTAAGCACCCAAAGCGCATTCAGTTGATTTCCCTGAATTCCATATTTTCTTTGTTTGATTTCCTTTTGAACATATTTCAGAGCTGTATTGTGTGGTCTTCACCATAAGATATTACCTGATTTTTTTCAGTAACTGAGGTTTTCTTTTTTTTGTTTTTTTTATTGAAGTTCAGTGTAGTTATATTACCAGCCAGCTCCCCCTGCTGGCAAGTTTGATGTTAGGTTTTAAGGTTATTTTTTTACTTAGGTCTTATTAGCTGCTGGACTTTTGAATTTTTCCAAAAACGGAATCAAGAAGTGCTTGCCTTTTTAATAAATTTAAGAACATCTCTGAACTTTGGCCTGCTGCATTATTATATGCTGCAGGCAATGGCTCCCCATTTACTGCACAGATTAAAGAGCACATTAGATATTATGCATTCTCTGGGTCTTCACCATACCCAACCTTCTGCAGCTTCTTAGAAAAAGTGCATATAATGTCAAAGCAGGCCCATTTTCTGCTCTTATACCAGGCAAATGTAGAACTTTATCAGTGAAAAGCAGATTATATTTTACCGTTGTTAACAAAATTCCATTCCAGTTGTTTGCTTCCTTGTAACCTGTATCAGGATCCATATCCAAACAGCTATGCACAAGATGTTTTGGTTGGTCTGAAGTAAATTAAGATACTGTTTTGCTTTCAATGCTTTGTTGTTCAAAGGGCATTATGAATGCTGTATACTCATGTGTTGCAATCAAACAAGGTAATCTCCCTTGCTGGAAGAAGAGATAATTGTTGTTGCTTGGCCAACATATCAATGATTAGGGTCCAAGCTCTAAAAGGGCCCTATTGTTTTCCTTAGGACAGATTTCAAAATAGTCCTCATTTATTTTCAGAATCAAAAGCATGTGACAACTTTGCATCCATTTTGAGAAGCAACAGGTGGCAATGGTGCCGTAGGACTTGGGCATGTCATTGCAGCTCGTACATTGTTGCCATGGTGAGGCAGTCAATTTATGGCAATATATGTCAGGAAATATCTCATATCTTCTGCATGCATTGAGTGATTTACATTAAACATGGGAAATATGCTTTGTGTTGTGGGTTGATGACATGGATATGACTATTGTGAGTCACGGTTTTGGCGCCACCAACTACAAGTGCCCACCGTGCGTTGTTTTTAGAGAATCATATTGTGGTCATGGTGCCATAGTGCTTGGGCCTGTCATTGCTGCTTGCAGATGTATTTTTCCAGAGGTTTTGGTCCTGTTAACATGCTCAAAAATTCTTAAAATTTGGCATCAGTCATTAGGTCTGGCCAAGGGATGGCACATGTACGGGACAGGAGGCTTTACAGAAAGAATCTTTTATGGGGCACAAAAAGATGGTGCATATATCATACATACATACACGTACATGGTACATGGTATCTGTTGGTCCTATCAACCCGATCAATTTTACACTGACACCCCTTGGCTCAACAGGCAGTTGGCCGAGAACTTTTGACAAGACATTGAAGATTCAAAATTGAGAAGGGATTTTTGATATCATGAATGGCGTTTCCTTGGCGGGATGGTAAAATTATGATGAAAAATGAGAATTGTGAATGGATTGTTGATATCTTGAAGACTGTTATCATGGCGAGGCAATTAATTAATGGAAAAAAGGGAACAGGAAGTGTTTTAGATCTTCTGCGTGCATTAAGTGATTTACATCAAATTTGGGAAATATGTTTGGTGTTTTGGGCAAATCACAATATTGTAAGTTGCAGTTACATGACTTGTCAGCAGGAAGTGTGTCACTTACAAGTCTTCGAACTTTTTGGAATTCTATTTTTTTGGAATAGTTATTTTAGGAATTAAATGTGTGACAGCATATGCATTGTTTTATGAGAAGCACCAGGTGGCGATGGTGCTGTAGTTCTTGGGCTCATCATGTCTGTTTACACCTATATTTATTGTTATTTTACTTGTACATAATATTTATTAAGAATAATGTGGTAAAGAAATTAAAGGTATAGCTTGCATGTTGTCAAATTGTCCTGTATTTAGTGTAATTTGTCTTAAGCACATAACAGTGACATGTTCTTAACTACAATATAGAAATGTGTTTAATTTCTGTTTTCTTCAACCAGAATGGATTTGAGCTCCCTAAAGAAGCACGAGAATTGGAGGCAGTGAGGCAAGAACGTCTGAAGAGGGCTACACAATGCTATTTGGTTATTGATGATGGTCTCCTTGAACGCTCTAGCTTTAGGCTCTAAATTCCAGACCAAAATAATTAAGAATACAGAATTTTTTATTTATGTAAAGTTTGTCACATTTTGACACATAACATTTATCATTTTTAAAAGTGTGAAATTTTTGTTCTTGTTGTTTTTGTAAAATTTCAAAGCTTTGTATTTTAGTTTATGTTTGTGAATATGTGAATTATTTAATCATTTTCAATGTTCATGTCATAATTTCTCTACATTGCAACAATGCATAAACAGTCCTATAAAAATTCTTATGTAGCTGTTGACTGTAAATTCATGCTGTGTGCATTCACTGTTTAGTGTCCAAGCACTGAAATTGCAAAGCCCTATTGTTTTCCTTAGGATACATTTTTTTCAAGGTTTTTGGGGCCTTTGGGTCTCTTAACATGCTTAAAAACAAAAGAGTTGTTTGCCATTGGGACGGACATAGGCTGGCACAGTGGGGCAGGGGGGCCCTGTAGTGCCCCCAGTACAAAATATATCAGTGTATATATCATACATGCATGTTCCTGTACAAAAAATTGTACATGTATTGGTCATGTCGTCCTGAACTTTGGCACTGACACCCCTTAGCTCCGCCCAATAGGAAGTCAGACATTTTGGATTTTTCGGTGTGTGTGTGTTCACTCCTCACCAGTGGATGATGAATTTGTGAGATGAGTCTGTAATGAGTTAAATGCAGAAGTCACATTTCGGGTATGGGTTACCATATCTGACAAATATTTCACTTCACTTTAGTGGTCAGTCATTAGGAGACATTAACCTTACACATGGTCACCAAAACTTGGTACATAAATTGCTCTCTTCAAGCTGGACAACTTTTAATATTACATTCATTAGCTCCGCCCAACAAGAAGTCAGACATTTTGGATTGTATGTGGATTTTTTTGTCAATTCCAGGCTCTGAATTTTTAAATACTCCACTTAAGGGATTTATGGGATTGTCAAAAAATTTGGCAAATATTATGCCAAGACATTGAAGATGGTAAATTGCTAAGGGATTTTTGATATCTTGAACGATGCTGCCATGGCGACACAATATATTCCTGGCCAAAAACAGAAACAAGAAATGGCTAATATCTTCCGTGTGCATTGAGTGATTTCGTTAAAACTTGAGCTGATTGGGCTTGAGGTGACTGCATGGGGGATTGCACACACTGTCGTCATCCAACCCGCCCACTGGAGCCTTGGCACTTTTAATGTTATACATCATGCTTTTTGAGAATGTGCCGAATGGCTGCTTCATTTGGGGTGTACTTCAAGTAAGTCATCTATATCTTAATGAATCCAGAAAGTCTGTGATAAATAGACACCAAACACAGATGGATTGGTGTTCATAAAAATGTACTGTCATTTAATTACCAGTCATTGTCACTTCAATGGAAAGCTGTAAAGGACATGACAATATTTGTTCCAAAACGCTGTAATACATTAACATTTTGGAATTCTTGCTTGTCTGTGAATCAATTAAAGCAAGATAAACTATACATAGACTGAAGTCGCGAAATGGCCATCTAGTGTCTGTGTGTGGAGCTCCTGAGGCCACAGTATTAAGTTTATATGCATGCAAATTGCTAAAACTAATTATTGCTAATGCAAAGTAGTGAAGGAATGCCATTTGGTAATCATATTTAACATCAGCATAGTTTTATGCTTTGCACTAAGTTTTAACCTTTTGGATTAAACATTGTTAGGTCACTATTAAACTGCTAAAATAATTTAACTGAAAAACTGAAATTGCCAGTGAGAATTGAGTAATTACAATGGTTTATATATTGTGTGGCGAAATGTGAAATACTACAGGAAAATTGTTTCTTAAAGGATTTAGCGTCCTTCCTGATGTTGACTAAAGACTTATAATGACAACTGAGCAAGAAAAGTCCAAAGATGGCATTGTTGCTTTACCAGAAAAGGCATATAAAAGCCTTGAGGTATGCAGCCAATACTAAATAAATTATTGCTATTTAATTTATGTTGTAAATGTACATTAATATATAGAACAGTTGTATAAGTGCTGTTGCTATTCATTATTTCAAATATAAGGTGTATGTGTGTGGCTGGGGGGTTGGCCTTCCTTTTTCTTTGCTGATCACATGCCTACTAAACAAACATACACAACACACATACAGTTTAGCACTGGAAGAGAATGTAGCAGAGTAAAGATATTTAGTTATAGGGGCAATTCTAATTCGGGTTGGGGGCAATTCTACAGACACCACAAAACATAGTTAGTTTGTTGGGTGAGGTATATATAGATGTTAATGAAATATAACTAGTTATTGTGTGACTGATCTTTCTTAGGCACTACAGCTATTATTTACAGAGTTAAAAAATGGAAAAAAGAAAGTCTCTAATATCTACAGCAAGCATTAGGCAATCGAACTTGGCAATATGTTTATTGTGTTGGGCTGATGACATAGTCACTTCAGCCTTGGTCATAATAATGTAGAAACATACCTGATATAAAGTTCTAAAAGGATTCGTGATAAGTAGTGTTGCCATGGCAATTTGTCAAAATTTGTTAAAAATCACATTCAGGTGAATTTGAGGCACTTAATATGTTTGAAATGGTTTAAAGTTTGGCACACATATCATAGTGGTCAGTTGTAAGGTGTGGACAAAAGCTTAAATATGGGTGTGGTGGGGGGGCCCTGCAGCACACCCTTTTGGCTAAAGTGACTGGGTTAGTTTTGTCTACGGTCACCAAACTTGGTACATGTATTGTTCTCTTCAAGATGGACAATTTTTTTACATTCATTAGCTCTACCCAACAGGAAGTCAGCCTTTTGGACTGTATATGAATTTTATGTCAGTTCCAGGCTCTGATATTTTAAATACTCCTCCTAGGGAATAAAAAGGATTCTCACCAAATTTGGTAAATTAATGGCAATTAAAGGGAAACAGGAAGTGGTTCATATCTGCTGTGTGAATTCAGTGATTTCATTCAAATTTGAGCTGTATGTTTGGTCCTAGGAACTGATGAAATAGAGGTGGCTATTGAGTCATAGTCATACTGCCAGCAGCTGGCAGATAGAAGTATGTCACTTAAAATGATAACTGAATTTACAAAAGTAACCCAGTCCTAAATTTACGTTTGACGCTTAATACTTTGCAATAAACGTTTGTTTTAATGTTTTGTGATAGTTGCTTACGAGTCCCTTGTTTGTCCTGAGTAATTAAACTGCCCACTGTCAGGTCCTGCACACACTTTGTTTTTGATGAGATCCATCTTTTCACACTTTTCAGACAAATGAGAGACCTAGACACAACTATTACCTAAGTACCCGCATTTTATACTTGAATATGTGCATGTTTCTCTCATCCATCTTAATTCTTTTTACCTTTCTCTTTGTATTATGTTATACTTACTGTAGGATGCTTGAGCCTCAAGCAGTTCTCAAGTTTCACTACTTTTATGACCCCTGTGACTGGTTGGATTCCACAACTTTTAGGTTGGCATTGTCTAAATTCATGGTCTATGTTTTTTGCGATCACTGCTTGTCTTGCGTGCACAGTTTTTCTGTTGAGCACATTGCTCTTGGTCTTCATTTGCCTTGGTTCTTATGTGTTTTCTTTGTGCCATGAGCTCTCCTGTCATGAGTCTTGGTCTCTTCCCATTGTTTCCCTGTTAATTATCCGATTGCTAGTATCCAATATTTGTTGTTTTCCTCACCTTGTAAGTCGCTTTGGATAAAGGTGTCTGCTAAATGCTAAATGTAAATGTAGCTCAATCCCTCCATCTTTCTTTTTCATTACCCTCATTAATTCACATTCTATTTAATGCCCTTAAGTTGCTGCCCTGTGCCAGTTCATTGTGATGGTTTTACCTTGTGTGGGTGCTCCTGCTGTGGTTTGTCTCTGTCTTGTCCTGTCCATTCCATTCTGGGACTGGGACAAGTTTTTGGTGTTTGTTTTTTAAAAGCCTTTCACACACTGCAATTCCTGCGAGTCCTTATCTCTCCTAAGTATGCAGTACAGTCCTAAGTATGCAGTATAGTAATAGTAATGCTTTGCAAAATAATTTGGTTTTATATAATATGTACTCATATATGTGTGTCTTTACATTTAACAAAAAGTAATATAATGTTTATATAATACTTTACAATTATATATATAACACTAACTATTTTAACTATTTTAACTATTTTATAACTATTTTGTATTTTAAGAAGCTATACAAATTCTAATGGTGAGCAAGATTGATGTGATAATAATACATTTATGCTTTGTATATTAACAGTTTCCCTGTTTAAATGATGAAAGCATGTCGGCTGCCTGGGGGCATAAAAGTTGTATTATATAAAAAGATATTAATCTTATTTAGACATTATATTTAGACAGGAGCAAAAGAAATCACATTGGTTTAATCAGAATAGCTCCCTGAAACCTCTAATATTTAATCATGAATGTGATATTAACTCATATATGAAGCTCCTGCTATGTAGTCAAAAGGAATAGCTCTTATAAACAAAGCTGTCAATTATCATCCCTAATGTTATTTAGGCATTATTTGTTTTCTTTATTAAACAAAATTAATTGTCAGACATTTATTGTCCAAACTCATATTACATCGTATGAATGGGAAACAAAAAAAAACTCAAGAGTATCCAGAGTAAACACTACTAGGTGTTATATTGTAAGTCTTCTAAAGCCATAAGATCCTTTTGGTGCTCAAACTCTGGAACAGTGTTGTCCAGGAGGCAGATACACTCTGCCTAGATTAAATCTTTAAATCTAGATTAAAGACCCATCTCTTTAATCTAGCCTACACATAGTCCAAAGGATTTATGATTCAAACCCCTTAGGTGATTATTAGACTGCATTTATTAGGTAAACCAGAAACGAGGGCACTACCCATAATAAAATATGTATTGCCTTTACTCTCTCTGTCTTTCATTTCCCCAAGGTCCTGTAGTCAGCAGAATCCGGACCATATTCAGACCAGATGGTGGGGAAACAGGATGGGACAACCCCTGAGACAGACTGACCCAGCTGCAGTTCAACCTGACACTTGTCCCATTTTTGGTTCAGCTAAATGATCTTCCTCATGCCAGTTTAAGAAGATTATTTTCTGCGTCTTTGTTTTCACGGAGATGTGGCTCAGTGACAGGGCTTTTGGACCCCGGAAAATTTCAGCCATCTCAAGTCAGTGCTCCCTAAATTCCATGAGCATGTGGACTTTGCATCGAGAGGGAAGAACATGCTGGACCTTGTTTACACAAACATCCCTGCCCCCATCTCTGCTACTCAGACCACATTGTTTCTCAGACCATAACTGTTTTGAACTCATTGACTGGCACATGTTCAGGAAAGTGGCAACTGATGGCGATTCACCAACTTGGAGGAATACGCGACATCAGTGACCAGCTATATCAGCAAGTGCAAATACATCTCTAAAACCATCACCACACGCTCCAACCAGAAGCCATGGAAGCCCGTGCGCCACTGAGGACACAAGACTTCACCTTCAGAGCAGGCGACAAGGCGGCCCTAAGAACAGTGAGGGCCAAACTGTCCTGGGCTATCAGAGAGGCAATATCCATAACCATTTTAAGGTCAGCAGAGACACATGTAGCATGTCGCAGGGCATCCAGGCCATCACCAAGTACAGGACAACATCACCTGCCTGTGACAGTGATGCCTCCCAGATGTGCTGAACAACTTCTACGCTTGGTTCAAAGCACAGAATGCTATGATGGCGAGAAAGACCACCCCTCCTCCCAATGACCAGGTGCTGTGCCATGGGGGCTAAGCAATGAAAGGAAGGGTAATTTTTTTGTGTGTCATTTTGAAGTATCATAATGTGATGTGAATGATATACTTCAATATAATGTAAATTTGTGAAATTTTACATTTGTCTAATTGAGCCCACCTGAGACTACAAGTTGTTATTGTAAAGCCAGACCAAATAATACAATCACTTTATTTTCATCAATAATAGGATCCAAAATAAGGCTAATATAAAACATACATTTTTGTAGCCTAGATTTTTGGGTACAAATACAGATAGAAACTACAAAAACGAAAACTATAGATTAAAAAAGATATTGAAAAGATTTTGAAACGGATAGAAAACAGATATTGAAATGTAATATCAGTGAGTGAGAATTTAGGCTTACACTTCTTACTCTTTAATGGCTGAGGGATCTTCTTTTTTATTTTTTACCTTCAGTTTACAAATTAATGTTACTTTAAAAATAGTTCTCTCATCAAAATCTGAAAGTTATCATTTAAGTCTTGAATGTCATCAATGCAACAACAGCTGATCTCTTTTAATTAAATTTTCCAACAATCATACTGATGCATTTTTAGTAGACAAGCACAAAAACCTTCAGCCCATCAACCCCATCTTGTCATCATACTGGCTACTAAAACTCATAAATATTTAATGCTAAGTTAAAGTCTTTGTGATCCACAGGCACAGTATTTGAGAAAGTTTTAACCTTTTGCCTGTTGATCCAGTTTTATAATGCAACAAAATGAAATTGTTGCATTTTGAAATTGTTGAATTTCAACAATTGCTGGTCTTGGGTATTCTGTATCATGTGAAACTTTGGCTCTGGCTTGCTGGTTATTTGTTATAACACATGCGAAACAAATCTTGTCATCACTGTGCATATAATGTCATAATACGTTTATTCTTTTCAGTTTGCATATTAACTGTATACATGTACTGTGTACATTGCCCTTGTTTAAAACGTCTACCTTCTTAAGTCATTTATTGGTTTACTGTGAATAATGCTACTTTATAGCATAGTGTTATTGTCTGGACATTAACCCATTAAGTATATATATGGAGAAACTACATATATGTTTAAATACAGAATTCAGACAAAATTTGTCACATACTTTTACATACATAAAACACATTTCAAAAAGGATGTTTTCATAGATGTAACGAATACAGAGCAACACATTTATTTCTCTAAACTTCAGAATGGTGCAGTAAAAGGTCTGGATATTTGCATGATAATAGACAAGGACACTGTCTATAACTGTCCAGTGAAACCTTCAACTCATCTTAAAAGACAGCTAAGATAGTGCCTCCAAATGGGCCAACATTGCAATGTCATTTGATTTTGTCATACATACATTTTTTGTCATTTGTAATTAAACTTACAAAACTGGCCACTGAAATGCTTGTGAAGTGGCTCAGACTTACAATGACTTAACAGGACCATACACAGACAGATAAGTAAAATGACAGTACAACAAATAAGACAGAATTAAATATAAGGTTACACACTAGGTGGAGCTATTGGGACATTAGATTGACATTAAAGAAATATTAAAGTGAAGAGATATTAACGGTCCATAACTAAAAAAATTATTTAGTTAGATGTCAACGTGCCTTTATATGCACAAGGACTTAGCCAGGAGGTATAAGCCATAACTAGCATAATGAAATGTACACAGTGTTGTTGTGTTATTATGTCTTGTATAGTATTAACAGCTGTTAGTATCAGGAATGGGCTTTATTTGTCAAGTGTGCACACATACATGATTCATTTGCTTGGTTACAGGAGCTCAACATACTTAAAGTATATACATAAACACAGGAAATTCACAGAGGAAATTAACACAGAGAAAATTAAATACAGATTAAAAAACTAGATTTAAGTGGAAGAGTTATTTAGAGATACACATAGTAAGTGCTGTATATTGGAACTATATCTATAGTTTACAAATATAAATGTGTATTTACATGATTATGCAAAAAAAAGTGTAGGATATTGCACAAAATATTGCACTTAAAAACAGACAGGCTATGGTAAATGTGCTAATTGTTCAAGGTGGAGATGGCCTGTTCAAAAACAGTTCTGCCACACTAATATTAATTAAAATTAGTAATATTATTTACACACAGATACAGCAAGATATCCATTCAAAATATGACGCACTCAATAATTAAGTGATATAATATTTTGTGTGCCTTTATATTTTGACTTTACGTTTACTGATATCTTTGTTAAGTTACATTCTAAAATTGTTTATTATACTTATTAAACTGTTTATAAATACACAAGCAACATGTTTGTTGTATTTATTAAACCTTTTAAATATACACAAGCAACAAAATTTATTACAAGGCGCGAATACGAAAAAAACAACGTGGTCTCTTAAGTTGAGAGTGAGTAAAACAATGGCAACACGGAGGCGTTGCTACTTTTAAGGTGAAACAGACAGCTGAGAAGCAGCAAAGAACCTGGATTCAGCCTCGTTGCTTACTCTAATTTTCACAAAAAATACACAGACACAACACACAAATGATCGTAGACACATATGTAAAGAGTAAATTATGGTACCGTGTAGGCTACTTTCCAACCATGGTTGGATATTATTTAGATTAATTCAACATTTTACCATTGCTGGCGAATATGTTTCATGAAATCATTGCAACCGTCGTGTATTTCTCACTCTGCGACAAAAAGAAACCCTCTGCCGTCATCATCCTACGACACGTTCCCCATTTTATATATGCTGCGTCATTTCCTGCACCAGCTGCTGTATGAGATCTTGCGGTCTTTACGGTTCTCAATAGATATTAAGGTAAAAATGCAAAAGGTAACGTTGCTGCTGTTTTCTAAATAATGAAATAATAGAATTAAATTATTGTCTGTGGTTCAGTACTTTGGCGTATTATTTTACTTGACTGCATTGTATGTCAAGTGCGGTGTGTCATTTGTTTTGTGTCGTTTGCATCACAAGCAGGCACCAACCAAGTAGTATTATGTAATGTTTGAGTCTGCATTGTCAGCAGCAGGAGTTTGTGTGAAATACAGGGTCCAAGAGGACATTATGGCATTGTTGCAGTAATCGTTTCACATATGTCTGCCACATTTTATTTACTTATCTTGGTCATTATATTGTATTTAAAGCGCTGAAGTCATTGCTAGTCTCATTTACCCATGTCTAGATTGCACAGTCTTCTTACCTACTCCACCATGATGATGTGTTTTTACACCTTTATAATTATGCGATGCATGAAAACTAAAACAAAACTGACTTCTTCGTATCCTATCCATCTTTCCAGTAGATGGATAGGATAGGATAAAACATGGAAGAGATACTCAGGACCAGATAAGACAGCTCAGAGCAAGACAGACCCTAAGATCACAGATGTTCGAGTGGAAGCTGAAGATGGTCTGATGGACAGCCGCTTTTTGCTGACCTTCATTTTCTGTTCAGTCTTGTGGGTTTTCTTCTGGGAGGTGCGCTGGAAGAAAAGCAAGGAAAGTCAGCTTGAAGAATGGCTCCAGGGGCACAGTCTCTCTGAATACAAGTACTTGTTTGAAGGTATGCAAAATAAATGGTAGAATGGGTTCTGCTGTTTCACACTGTTTTCAAAACTCTTAGTTGCCGGTTGTTCCAAACCATTAGCTGGCAGTTGTGGCCTTATGGTTAGAGAGTTGGGCTTGTAACCCAAAGGTCACAGGTTTCTCAATTCTCAATGCTGGCAGGAAACTACTGAGGTACCCTTGAGCAAAGCACCTTTCCCAAAGTTACTTCCTGGGTGCTGCAGTGATAGTTGTGCGATAGTCTACTCCAGGTGTGCGTGTTCACAACTCACCTGTATGGGTAAAATGCAGAGGTCACATTTCAAGTATGGGTTACCTAAGTATGGGTGACAAATATGTTGCTTTCACTTCAGGGTTGATTAGGGCTGCACAAAATATTGAAATTGAAATATTGTAAATCACAGTATGCATATCACTGGTTTGCAATAACTGAATGCTTTCAATACTTCAAAAGATTAGGCACACATACTGTTGTTGTTGCAAAGCTGCTTTACAAAAATACATTGCAGAAACATTGGAGACATAAAACATCCTACAGAAATAAAGAAAAGGAAATCGTAGAAAATAGGGAAATTATGAAAAATATAGAATATATGGTATTATTGCAATTGCATTATTGCATTATTTCATGAGATATACCTAAGTGATTCCAACTCTGGAAATAATTTTTTATAGAATTATAATCAGACCATTGTATTCATAATGCTGTTATATTATAAAGCATGTATGTATGTAAATTTTTTCCTAAGATGCACCTCACCAATACTGACTGTTTAAATAATTGTTTGTGGGATTGTAATTGGGCTGTTATTTCATAGGCCTAGTAAGCAGTTATGTCTAAATATATGATCTCATAGTGATCACATAGTGATGGACATATACATACTAAGTGTCAACAATTTATAAGACATAAGACAGTCATATACCTTGATCGATGACAGGTATTGGACGTGCCACTCCATCTTATATGGAAATAAGCCAAAAAAGAATAAATTCTAAAAACTGAAGAATTTGCAATAACACAAATTAAATGTCTATAACATTGTAGTTGGACCCTTATATTAAAAGTGATGGCATAAAGCCCTGATCCTATATCTAATGTCAGCATTCTCCTAGTGAGCAAGGTAAAAGTGACAGTTGCAATGAACCAAAACTACAATGGTGTAGAAGTAGAGAAAAAGGCTTGGGAGTACCGATATCAACTACAGAGGATGGGTACTGCTTGTAGAAGCAAACTAAGCTATAAGATTATACAGAAAACATGCAGCCAGCCACATACACGGGCAGGTAAATTATATAAAAAATGGGTCATTCTGTGTAAACTCAACCAGAGGTCCCTGGCTCAATTTTTTTTATTTATTAAATATTTTAACTGAAGCAAGACCAGCATAAATGGTGATAAAAGCCACAATATTAAATTCATTTGATGAATAGTTACTGGGTAATTCACTAATTTGAGAAGGTTGGTCAAAATGACAGTTTCCCCTGATATTTGTAGCCATATTAGCATGGGTGAAAAATAACTTCAGAAATATGCCAGCATCATTATTTTATTTTTACACAGAGTATGGGAGATCTGTTTGTAAAATCTGTTGATTTTGGCAATCTTTGTTATATGCCAATAGTGATGGTTCAAAGTTGAGGAAAATCAATTTGTGTTATTTTTACAAAGTTCACATGCCTGTAACCAAAGATATCTTAATGTCATTTTAGATTTTCATTCTTAAGCTCCTTTTCTTTTGGGAGCTACATTTTTTAAGGCCCTATATGGTATGTCTCCATTAACAAACTGTTAGATTGTACACATTTTCAGTTGTCAAAAATCACATGTGGGTCACTTAGTAAAGATTTGGTCTGAAGAACAAATAAAGTTGAAGTCAGAAATGTACATTTAATTATTCACATAAAAACAATATTTGTATTATTTATTATTATATACATTTTTATATGGTAGTTGAAAGCTTGTAAATATTACATAGAATGTGACTGACTGATACACAGCACTCAGCAGTACATCCTGGCAACTTATAATGGGAAAAATAATGTGTTGAAAATATATTTTAAAATGTGAGGTGATAATGTTGAATATAACCAATTGCAGTAGCAACAGCAATAACAAAAGTAGATACTACTTGATTTAGTACGCCTGGCTGTGCTTCTTATTTTGAAGCCAGGGCAAGTTCTAATAATTGAACAATCCTGGTAAATCTTGGTTAATCAAATACACATACAGAAACCTACCGTGCTGCCGAAAGAGGCATAAAACTGAACTATGATACTGCATATTTAGACTCATGATAGCTCCAGAAGCAAATATTCCAAAGCATGTCAATACCCCAAAGCATGGCAAAGATACAGCCTCATATCCATTTTATGCTCTTGCTGTAAAATTTGTTAATGCATTATACAAGAACAGTAAGTAGAGACTCCAAATTGGCTATAGTAACATTTCAGACTATTCTCTGCCTGTGTGCAAAATTTCTGAACTTTTTACCATACGTTTCTGTGGTCTGCCATAGACTCAAGAGTGGATTAAGAAGAAGAAATCTGATAAAAAAGGGGTCTTCACACCTTTAGGGCGATGTCAAGCCCACTAAGGGCACAAAGGGAAATATTTGTGGACATCGCATATGATGAGAAAATTAGAAAGTACTTCTTTTTTTGACTAATTGATGTCGCTGTCCCCAAATTGATATGAGACAGTCAGGATGTGGTCACATTGACACATGCAAAGTTTCATGTCAAAATGGCAAAGTGTTGTTGAGAAACAGCCTGAGATTGTTTTTGACATCTCGCCATCTAATATCTAAATGCGTTTCTCAAGAACCATTTGATTTATCAAAAAAATTTTATTAACTTTTTGTCAGGAGTGTCCCTAGATGGTGCACACAAAATATTGTGCAAATCCAAATGACCTACGAGTTTGAAAAGGTAGGTTTTGAAAAGGGAAAGTACAGTCACTATTGACAATTTGATATTTAAGCACTTAATATAAGGCAGGGAATCTCAAAAGATAAGTCTCATGACAATAAGGCAAATTAATCAAAAGTTAGAAACAGTTTCATATGTTTCAGTAACTTTTGACCACCGGCTAAGATGTTTTATAAGTATCCTTAGATTAATTAGGATGATGAAATATACCAAGTTTCGTAAAAAAATGCAATTGCATTCGTAATACTGCATTTTATGACAATTCAAAACGGTGATGCCCAAAACTGTCGACCAAAAAACATTGGATTTGATTCACTCTCATTTTAGCTCAAAGTATGCAGCTCAAAGTATGCAGCTCAAAGTATGCAGCTCAAAGTATGCAGCTCAAAGTATGCAGCTCAAAGTATGCAGCTCAAAGTATGCAGCTCAAAGTATGCAGCTCAAAGTATGCAGCTCAAAGTATGCAGCTCAAAGTATGCAGCTCAAAGTATGCAGCTCAAAGTATGCAGCTCAGAGCTTTTGAAAGTTATATACAAAATAGCCACTTTTCATTCATCTCTGAAACTGAATTATATATGGTAGCTCCCAAAAGAAAAGGACATTAAGATAACTAATACTTCTTGAGGCATGTAAACTTTGTAAAAATAATTTTTTCCTCATTTTGAACTGTCACCATTGGCAAATAATGCAACAAGGATTACTAACGTTAACTGATTTTACTATAAGATTTACTAATCTCTGTGTAAAAATAAAATATGCTGGCATCTTCCCCAGGTCATTTTTATTCCCTCTAATATGACTCCAAATTTCAGATGAAAATTGTCATCAGTTTCAAAGATTACTCAATAACTGTTCATTAATGACATTTAATATTGTGGCTTTCATCACTCTGTATGTTGGTCTTGCTTCTGTAAAAATATAAATAAGAAAACACTGAGTAAGGGAAATGTCCAAAATTTGGTTGATTTGACATGGAATGATCCATGTATATTACGTGATGCTATGATGCTTCTCCCTACGGAAGCTCTACTTTGGTAGCTGATTGAATGGTTCCAACATTCTGGTGGTCTCTGTTTTTGCAGTAAAGAAAGAATTTCATACTTAGTGAAACCTAGTGACAACAATATACAAACATGCCAAAAAGTTTCGAGATTGGCTGTCTTTGTCTAAAATTTAACATGTGCAATGCAATCCCAAGACATTAGTCTGAAACATAAATACATATACCAACATTTAAAATGGTATTTAATGTCTTTGTTGACAGTTTGTTTTGTTTTTTCACATAAGACAGTAGAGAAATAACAGGAATTTTTTTACAGGCCAAAGTGCTTTAGCCTATACAATATGTGTATATATTTGTGTTTTTTGAAATGTCAGTGATCCTGTTTTAATGTGTATAGATGTTCAGACTCTGGAGGAGCTGAGTCTAAGTGTGCTGTCTCGACTTAAGAAAGTGGTAAAGGAGAAGCGTCATTGGAGGGAGATCACTGAGGCACATCTGCAGCTGCTCAGAGATTTTGCCTTACAGGAGTGGCTTTGTTCCCAGAGCTTGGAGCACTACTATCACACGTGAGCTCACAAACACTATCAAAAAAAATCAAACAAACTGTACTTCAGCTTGTTATTTGGAGGAATAAAAACTCATAAAAGGAAATGCATAGTGAGAAGCAAGTTATGAATGAGACAAGAAGAACAGCAGAGCAATGAACCAGCAGGGAGGTAGGGAATGTTCTGAAAATACTTGACAGGTTAAAATGCATCTTCAACCTCATTATCTTTGAAAGTTTGGGACATTATGGGTCAATGATGTTATTCCCTTCAAACTAAGGTAGAAGTTGAGATATAATTAACTTACATAGTTATTGTAAAACAATACAAACATATTTTTGGTCTTGGCATTTATATCATGAAAACACTTGCAAATTGAATCTCCAAAATGCTTAGAACCACCTACCTGGAAACTACAGATGGTAGTCAACCAAAATAAAAACTTTGCTGATGCACTTGTTGGGGTGATATGCGCTTGCTGCTTTTGACCACTAAGTGGCCGTACAACCATAGACTTTCATTAGGTGGGCGCTGAATGTGTCCAAAGGCACTCTCTTAAAAAGCAATATATGTACAACATGGAAGTTAAAAAAAATCGTGTTCACAGAAACAAACTGTCAGGTTTATGCTTTGTTTTCACCTTTTCGCTAGTGGAGCAAGATACAACCACCATTACAATACATTTTTTTCCAACCGGAAACTGTGGGTGGATAAAACCATCCGAGCAGAAGTGAATGCGTGCATGGCTGCATATGATGCAGGACTTACATCGAGATATATGAGTGGTTATAAAGCGGTATGTTACGCCCTCTGATGAGCAGTGAAAATTGTTAAACGTCAGTACAGAGAATGAGGGAAATCTCAATTCCAAATGAATGATTCACGATACATATGGCAGGGACTGAGGACTTCTCTGGCAGATGAGCTAAACACCTTATACGAATGCTTTAAGGCAGACTGCATGAACACCAGCCTGCTGACGAGTGCAGTGGAAGAAAGCAGCGTCATCAGAGAGGAGTGCACGATTACTGTATTGGAGGACAAGGTTTGTAAAGCTCTGAAGCGAGTAAATGTAAGGAAAGTGGCCAGCCCAAACAGCATTCCTGGTTGTGTATTAAGATCCTGCACAGATCAGTTGGCTGGCATGTTTACGTTGATTTTTATTAAGTCACTTTCTCAGTCTGTGGTCTCTATATGCTTTAAAAATCTGTCATTGTTCCTGTGCCTAAAAACAATAAGCCCTCCTGCCCAAATGACTTCTAGTTATGAAGGCCTTTGATAGGCTTATTAACACAATATCTGCTCATCCATCCCAAATAATATCACCCCGCTGCAGTTTGCCTCTATCGCCTCAATAGAGCTCTGCGGATGCCATTTCTCATATCTTACACACCACCCTCACCCATACAGACTACAACAAGGGGAATTATGTAAGGCTGTGGTTTATAGACTATAGTTCAGCCTTTAACACTATAGCCATTTTGGATTTTCTGAAAAGCACATGCCATGAACTTTTGAATTCTTCTCCTAGGGATTTCATGTGATTGGCATCGTGCCAAGATATTGAAGATTTAAAATTGTGATTTTGAATATCTTGAACAGTGTTACCATAGCAAGGAGGTAAATTTATGGTGAAAAATGTGAAATAGAAAGTTTCTAATATCTACAGCATGCATTAACCAATTTAAGTCTTGGGGAATTTAACTTGGGGAATATGTTTATTGTGGTGGGCTGATACTATTGATATGACTTGTGAGTCATGGTCATAGCGCCACCAACTGGTAACAGGAAGTGTTACTTAAAACAAACTTTAAAATAGTCAACTAAGTCAACTTCAGACTTGGTCAGTGTAATGTAGAGACATGGCTGATGTCTAAAAGGATTTCTTTAGAAACTTGATCATCCTCTTCAAGTTTACATACACCTGGCTCTTAATGTATTCTTGAGCGGATATTCTTTTGTCTTCATGAGCATCAATGAAATTTGTAAATTTTACACACAAATTGTAAAACCCAACTCTAACACAATGCCTTTTTTACACAGAGTTGCAGAGTAAGTTTTGAATTGAAGAAACCGAAAACAGAAATTTAAAGAGTTTATTTGGGTTAATGTTTCAAAGTTTGGGCTGGTTATCAACATTCTTTTTCAACTCCTTTTTAAATCCTAAACATTTGCAGCAACCAGCCAATAGTGTTCAAATAGATGTGCCTATTTTATCTCTTTGTTTTGTTTTAAAATTCTTTCTTTTATTTACTTACACTCGATACCCCATAATGACAGTGAAGTGAAAACAGAATTTATTATTATAAATAATAATTTATTATTATAAATTTATTATTATAAATTTATTATTATTAAAAAACAATAATTATTATTTATTATAAAGAAAATCTGAAATATCACATTTACATAAGTATTCAGACCCTTTACTCAGTACTTCGTTGAAGCACCTTTGGCAGCAATTAGAGCCTTGAGTCTTTACGGGTATGACCCAGCAAGCTTTGCACACCTGGATGGGAGAATTTTTCTTCTTTGCAAATCCTCTCAAGCTCGGTCATGGTTCAAGTCAGGGCTCGGTCTGGGCCACTCTAAGACATTCTTAGAGTTGTCCCTAAGCCACTCCTCTGTTGTCTTGCCTGTGTGCTCATTGTCATGTTGAAAGGTGAACCCCCCCCCCCCCGGCCCAGTCTGAGGTCCTTAGCACTGTGGAACAGGTTTTAATTGAGGATATATAACTTTGTTGCATTCAGGTTTCCCTCAACCCTGACCAGACCTGGTGCTGAAAAACAGTCCCATAACATGATGCTGCCACCACCATGCTTCACTGTTGGGATGGTTGGCAGATGGTGAGCGGTGCCTGGTCCATACAGTTTAATCTTGATTTCACCAGATCAGAAAATCTTGCTTCTTATCATCTGAGTGTCCTTCTCAGTGCTTTTTTTTTACTCCAAGCAGGCTTTTATGTGTTTTGCACTGAGGAGAAGCTTCCGTCTAGCCACTATGCCTTAAAGCCTAGATTGGGGGAGGGCTGCGGTGGTTCTCTTTCTGGAACTTTGTCCCATCTCCACACAGGATCTCTGGAGCTTGATGACAGTGACCGTCGGATTCTTGTTCACGTCTCTTACTAAGGCCTTTCTCCCCCGATTGCTCAGTTTGTTCGAGCAACCACCTCACAACCAGGAAGAGTCCTGGTTGTGCCAAACTTCTAAAATTTGAGAATTGTGGAGGCCACTGTGCTCTTGGGAACGTTCAATGCAGCAGAATTGTTTTTGCAGCCTTCTCCAGATCTGTGCCTTGCAGTAGTCAATCCAGCAGTTCCTTTCCTCTGATATGCATTGTCAGCTGTGAGGCCTGTTAGAGAGGGGTGTGTACCTTTCCAAATCATGTCCAATCAATTTTATTTTACCACAGGTTGACTCCAGTCAAGGTCTAGAAACATCTCAGCAATGATCAAAAGAAATGGGAGGCACATGAGCTAAATATCATGTCTTGTTGCAAAGGATCTGAATATGTATGCCAATATGATATTTCAGTTTTTTTAATACATTTAAAAAAAATTCTAAAATTCCGTTTTGACTTTATTATGAGGTATTGAGTATATATTTATGAGATAAAAATGAATTTAAACAATTGTAGTAAACAAAATTGATAAATTGAAGGGAGTCTGAATATTGTTTGAATGCAAACACATGAAGAAACAGTTGTTAAAAGTTTCTATTTCTAAATTTTTGTACTCTGTATTTTTGTCTGGTTACAGTGTGCATAACACCCCTGGATCTGTCCATTTGCACAAATAAATAGCAGAGAGATAGAAGTCTGGGGCTTGCAGAACAGATTCAGAAGTTAAGAACCTATAGAATTCCACAAACATCTATGTTTCTATCTTGATAGTCTGAAGACCCTGGGCTGCACTAACCTGGATGATTTAGCGCAGTTTGACAGCCAGCTTCAACTCTCACTGGCAGCTTGGGGCTATTACTACGAAGATTACATCAAACTGTCCACAGGTGTAAGGGTTCTTCAGGCATCCAAGGGAAGCAGAGATCAGGACTACGAGATTCAGCTGGTGCACAGTCTTACTGAGAGGCGGCTGAATGACAAGTGGTCTTTTGGTAAGTGTCATACGCATAGATTTATTTACCTTTAAAAAGAGTAAATGAAAACTGTTGTACAGACTGTAGATGTTATATTTTTTTGGCAAAAATGCACAATATTGTATTTTCAAAACAATGCCTGGTAATGAAGATTTGGCAATATGTCAACTAATAGCATCATGTGTACTGGATGATAGGACAGCTTAGTTGATTATAACAGGAGTGTAGTAGAAATGTCATTGTTGCTCACTTGCATTGTTTATATTGTACACAGGATGTGAGTCATTGCAAGTATGGGGTCTCATGTTTTATGATATTTTGTGCCTGAATCTTTTTTTTTTTTTTTTTATACTGTCTCAGCGGGAGCTCTGATATTTGGCTGTACCGTTGCTCTGTGTTTTCTAATAAGGGACCTCATGTTTTACGTGATTGGTGAGTTAATTACTAATAGTAGTAGTAGTATATTTTGGTCACACAGCTCTTTTCCATAAAACAGAAGCATCAGGGTCTGTTAGGTTCTAAAAAGGTCAGAAAAACAAAATTAAAGTATAAATATAAATATTATAAAGTATAAATATTATAAAAGTGACCCAAATAAACACCGGTTACTGACATTTATAGAGGTCTATTTATAGAGGTCTATTTTTAGTTGACTATTTTTAGAGTCTATTTTTGTTTTGTCTTAAGTTGTTTTGTTTAGCTTGACACTCCCTCTTTGTAGGCTTTTGTTTTATGGAAGAGGGCAAAGTTCAGATAACAGTGTTTGTTTGTAGTTGAACTGCTCTTTTAATAACTAGATTATTTCAATACATTCCATTTTCAATTCAGTACTTTTTAATAATTGCATAACTGTGAGGACAGCATTTTATCTTAACAATAGTTTAATGTCTAAAACAGTCTAATGATTTTTAAATTTTGAGTTTAAAAACTTTTAAAGACTAATGTACCTTATTTCACTCTTTAGGTGGGATAACTGTTTCCATCATTGCATTCGTGTTCACTGTTAAGTTCCTATGTGAGCTTGCTGCTCGTGTGGTCAGCTTTTTACAAAATGATGATCCTGCCCGACATGGGGATCGCAGTATCTATGACTATGTGCGGGGTAACTATCTGGATCCACGCTCATGCAAGGTCTCCTGGGACTGGAAGGAGCCACAGGAAGTGGGCCAAACCATGAGTTTCCGGGTACAGGTGATCAGTCATGAGCTTCTCTTTTTCAACCACATGCATTCTGAGGTTATTAGGCTGTACAGTAACTTCTTGTTTTGTCCTGCAGCTCAATTAAAATGTTTACAAATTGTATGTAGATATTTAAGATGTTTCACTGTTATTTAAAATCTCTCTTGAAGCTTTTCTACAAAAACGGCCAACCATTTCCAGCACACAGGCCTGTGGGATTAAGGGTGAACATCACTCACATAGAGCTGGCTTTAGAAGTCCCTGTCACCCAAGAAGTTCTTCAGGAACCTGAGTCCAATGTAGTTAAAGTGGCCTTCACTGTGCGCAAGGCTGGACGCTACGAGATAGGGGTCAAACTTGGAGGCCTGAATGTGGCCTACAGTCCTTATTACAAGATATTTCAACCAGGTAAAATGCTATTAGCTTAAAAGATGTTATGTAAGTAATCCTAAAATAACTTATCCTCTTCCTCATTTAATTGTAGACAGTTGTACTATGCCCACCTGTGTGTGTTTCAGTTCAGGCAGCATGACGCAAAATATGAAAAAATCACAAAAGACAAAGCAATTGAAGAGTTTTTTATTTATAACCTCGCCATTACAACACCGTTTGACAAGCTAAATGACAGCAATCCCCCAGTAAGCAAGCATAACAGGCCATCAGTGGTAAGGAGTCAAAACTTCAATGATGTATAGATGGAGAAATAAACTTTGGGAGAAACCAGGCTCATCCGGGAGGGCAAGTTTTCCTCGGGCATGTTAAAGCTGCAATGTGTAACTTTTTAAAACTGAGAACTTGTAATACACACTTATAATTTTATGTTGATGAAAAATAGTGATTATAAAATAGCGTCTGAACACAATCCTTTAGAACTGCATGTTAACCGGCAGTCATTTCCAGCTGCCATGCGGTCAACTGAATGTGCTGCTCCCCCTCTCTGCCACTTTTTGAACAAAGCAGAAGAGAGAGGTGTGTATGTGCCAGGAAAGCAAGACCTTGCACTCAAAGAGCAATGCTGGCAACATTTCTTTACCAAAGATGGATTGTCCAAAAAGTTCAGCGTTCATACTTTATTAGCCAAAATTAGCCGAAGACACATACTCTTCTAGCTTTTGGTATGAAAGGACCTTTCGTCAATAATTTGTTTAATTTTCCTGCATTGTTTTGGTGTGAAAAGGAATTGACATTTGGCATTGATATTTTGAAAATGTGAAAAATGGCTTGACCCCTTTCATGGCCCCTTTAATAGTTATCTTCTTAGTCAATGAATGTGAATTGTCTGTGATGATTACAACAGTCATGCTAAATGCTCGCTAAAAATGGCCAACTCACAGATTTACCAAGGAATTTCAAGTTCTTTTCCATTGCAAGGAAAATGGGGAAGTTCAAATGGCTGGTTTGTTAACTTTGTTAACTTTGTAATTATTTATATTTACAAGTCTGACTGATGTGTTTGCAAACCTGTTGTTAGTATTAGAAGCAGACATTACTTCATTAACACAATGACAGGATAATGAGCCAATCAGAATGAAGTGAAGACATTGTCTATATTTCTCATTTACCAAATAGTACTGTTTTTTAAGGGTTTGTTCCATTATGTGTCAAATTGAAAACTGTATGTGTATTTGTATGTCTTAAATTGCATGTATGTCTTGCAGGTACAGTGGTCCCATCTAAAACAAAGATAGCGTATCATTTCTCCACATTGGTGCTGACCTATGGCCAGCAACACACGCTGCAAATAGAACCACGTGACGAGTATGGCAACCCCACCAGTAACACAGTCTCACTTGTGGATGAAGTCAATTACAGCATGCATGTCCACTCAGTAAGCACATATGGCATACCTATAGCTCAGATAAAGTTTACATGTCATTAGTCGATTATCAGCTGTGTGCTTCATTTACATATTTACTAGATAATCTGAAAGTTGGTGCACGGTCACAATTCTCAGCAGATGGGTATTAAAAGCTGCATCAACTTAAAAGTTAAGGGCCTTAAGAGTAACCAGCGAGTTTGTTCTTACACTGAAGCACTGACAAGCCATCTGACCTGCTTTTATTTTATCCAACATCATCTCAGAAGAAAGTCACCTATTAAAAGACTGCATGTTATCAGTAGTGAATGTCTATTTCATGTCAATCTTTTTCTCACTGCTAGCATTATCATATTGGGACAAGGACAGGTCACACATTGACAGAGTAACATTATTCCATGAGTTATATTCTAATTCAGCCTACTTGTTTATGATACCTTTTTGGTGTGTCACCAGTCTTGCATTTGTACTTAGTGTGTTTGACAGACCTCCAACAAAAAAAAAAGATTTCCTCAATAACTGTCAGTAGGTGTTACACCCTGTGCCGAAATTGAAATGTTGAATTTGCTAGTGGAATGTCAACGTAAAGTCAGCCTTAAAGGTTTGTGTATTAACTTGAATGAGGTTGCAGATCAAGTACAGTTTTAACATTAATTTTCTGAACCTGCAGCTGGGAACAGTGGAGGAGGAGAGCTCAGAGGATTACTACAACACATCTGTATCATTAAATAAGCCACAGTGTCAGGTTCTGATGAGGCTTACCTTCAGGAAGAAAGGCTGCTTTAGAGCGTATATCTCATACAAGAACCAGACCCTCAGCAATGGGGAGTTTGACATCATTGTACTCAGTGGTAAGTTAATAATTGTGTTGTAGAAGACCTTTCGTGATACCTTAATATTGGATTTCCAGGCTATGGAAAATCTTAAAAGTTTCTACAAGAAATGTAACCAAAATGTTTAATTGACCTTGGCCTGGTTTCAAGCGCATTTATCCAACAAAAAAGTAACCTGACTCCATTGGGTTACTACATGTCTTTTAAAGCAAAATAATATGTTTGTGATTAGCAAAGAATAATATTTTAAGCTTATTTAGTGATTGTTGTCATGTATCTTTGTAAACGAAAGATCAGAGTTCTAAAATCAAATATGGCACCGCACCAATAATGCAGCATCTCATTGTTTCATTAAAATACAAATGACGACTAGTCACAAGACTCTAGAGGAAAAATTGATTAAAGCTACTTCTGGCTTAATCTAAACCCTGTCTGTGAAACCAGGCCATTATGTTAATCTTTGTGATTGATTGTGTAGGGTAAAAATTTGATGGCCTCAGTCATTAACTAATAATAGCTAACGATAGTATTATTAGCTAATAACTTTTTCCTGTGGGACACAAAGTATCTTACTGAAGGGAGTGGGGGTTATCTTGGGATGTTTTTGTCTTATTGGAGACATTTGTACATACATAAATGACACAGTAATTAAAATGTATTAATATTAATTTCAAGGATTGGAAAATAACATACAAATGAATATCTGCTAAATCCCTAAAATGATTAGGTATCCACATCTTTTAATAACAGATGACTAGAAAAGTTTTAAAAATGTATTTGTCAAATTAATTTTGCTCATTAATGTAGCTGCAGTGCACAAGGGTGACCAAGGGATTACCATACCTGACAAGATCTTAATGACAATGTCATTTTGTTTACACAGAAAATGAGAAAAACTGTGTGGAGAAAAACGTGTCTACCCCAGGTATCAGCATCTACTTTGAGGCCTACCTCTACAACATGGGAAATTACAGTGGTTGTCCATGGCAGTTCCCAGCATCCTCCCAGCTGACACTACAGAGACGGCCCTCTATGGGTGATGATGACGAGGATCATGATTCGCCAGTAGAGGGTCAGTCAGAGAAGATCAAGAAACCAAAAAAAGTTTATTGCTATATATCACCAAAGGTAAAAAAACGTAGCTATATATGGGTCTGTATGAGTTTTTTATTTTTGTTAATATTTGGATACTGACACAAGATATGTGTTTTATATATTTCAGCAATTCTCTGTGAAAGAGTTTTACCTGAAAATTATTCCCTGGCGTCTTTTCACCTTTCGTGTATGCCCTGGAACTAAGGTTAGCTTGCATGTCTTTCATTGGGCACTCTAAGGTAAAAAAAAAAGTGATGCCATTTTTTTCTATATTTACAAATTATCTGTGCATATTCCAAAAGAAAAATAATTTCTTAATCAAAATATAGCTAGGACTGTCAGTTTAAGAGGTTCCTTCAGTGTGATTCTTTAGTTACCAAAATTTTAAAAAAAATGTAAACAGTTAATTATACCTGCGGAGCTGTACATACATTTCTGTAACAAGATATTTTCTTGCAATTCAATTAATTGGTTCATCAATTCAATTAGTATCTCATGCAAGTGCGGTAGCCGCACAGAAACAATGGTTGTCTCCAAATAACCAAGCACAGGCAACATTAACAAAAACAACACTTAAAGTTGTGGGAAAGATTAGTAAATCTACCTCAGACAGATCAACCAATTAGATTGAAATGAATCATTTAATTTATTGAGTGAACACACACACACACACACACACACATGTATTTGTATTATACATATTATGTAGTTTATATCATTTCTGGCATTTGCACATTTCTTATAATGCCAGTGAAAGATGGGCTTCCCCAGCTGGGGACTTTAAGACATTAAAATGCAATTATGGTTCCATGTGCTAATTTAACACAGTGTGTTCAAACGGCATTAAATTTTAAATGCTACAATACACTTGTGTTATTTTATAATTTTGATTCATTTAATATTATAAAATGTGAATAAAAATATTAATAAAGAATAAGTGTTTCCAAACTTTTGAACAGTACTATAGGTATATTTGTTAATGATGTCATTGATCAATGTGTCGTAGCTGCTGTGAGAAACACCAAGTGTCCAAAGGTTAAACCCCAGATTCTTCTTACATGTAACAGAAAATTTGTTGAACGAACTTTTCATCATGATTTGTATCATTTTGATTGAAGTTTACATAATAGTTTAATGCATTCAGGCAAGAAACGTGTTGCTGCTTAAAATAAAAGCTCTCAAAATATTCTCTGGTTTACTCAAGAGTTGGCTAAGTTTCTGCAATATAGGATTGCTGCCTGTAATAAGGAGTATTACCAATTAATTGTATGTAAGTTGTTTAGGCAAAAATTTGAATTTACACTGTTTTCAGTACCTGGGGTTCATAAGCTCTGAGTCAGTTGGTTCAAGCTTGTTAGGGCCGACAAGCTTCAACCATTATATTTGAAGCTAGCATCAGATTTCTTTGCGGAACCTTTGACGCATTTATTATGTTGGCTTGAGAAAGCCAGCATGTTGTTTGATTTAAACTTTTTCTTGTTCTTATTATATGTGGTGCTTGCGAAGCAAAGACCTAGACCCCTAGACTTAACACTGGGCAGATCTATGTGACATCACATGGGAATTGGCTCTTTTGATTTAGACACACATCCATCTTTTAGTTTTACCCTGTTAACTGCCTAGCCACCCTAAACACCCTAAACCATACCTCTCCATTAGAACATTGTAGAGACATGTGAGTGGGCTTATTTGAGCTTTTAGGTATTGCCTGGCAACTTCTTACCATTCTACAGCACCCTAGCAACCTTCTTATACCATCACGAATAAGCCATATTTTAGTATATCTATCATGCTAGCATCACGTTAACTCTACTATGCTAGTATCATGTTAATGTTAATCATACTAACTTGCATGCTAAAATGTGATAGGATCATGTTAAAATATGTTAGCATCATTTTAAAACATGATAGCGTCATGCTAAAATGTGTTAGTGTTATGTTTAAACATTTTAGCATCATGAGAAAATTATTAATATTTTGATATTTAGTATGCTAAATTAATAAATAAAATGGCAAATAAATAAAATGGTGGCAAGTCAATAACTAAATGTTGTTTACTGCTTTGTGAAAACTAGTATATCCTTCAGCAACTATTTCTTATTTTTTCCCCTGTACTTGGCAGTTCACATACCATGGGCCAGACCCTGTTCACAAGTTCTTGACACTGGTGGTGGATGATGGTATCCAGCCTCCAGTAGAACTCAGCTGTAAGGATAGGAATATAATGGCTGCCACCTTTATCCGGTTTCTTCACAAGAACATTGGTCAGTATCAGTACAAGTGTCATAGTTCGTCACATTCATACATGGATGTATTTGATGCTTAATTTTTGTTGGGATTTGTTAGGAGGATCAGAAACTTTTCAGGATAAGGTCAACTTTTTTCACCGGGAGCTGAGACACATTCACTCCAAAAGACCTCGCACTAAAATGTGCCTGAAAATCAGCCGCCATGCCCTCCTTGAGTCGGTGAGTTTGTAAAAAATTGTTTGTAAACCTATCCTACATCTCTGAAATATGCAGTGCTTATACTGCAGTATAGTAAATCTGAATATTTGGAAAAAAAAATTAACAAAGTGTCACAAAATTTCCTTTTTCAGTCTATAAAGGCAACAAGAAACTTTTCGGTCTCTGATTGGAGTAAGAGCTTTGAAGTTGTGTTCCAGGATGAGGAGGGTTAGTTTACAGACTAATATTATTAATTTTGCTAAATAATCTTAGTAAAACTGATACACAGAGGAATCTGCAAATTTAAAATTACAAAGCATTTTTTTATTAAAATCAATTTAATACATGTTAATTAATTGAACTAATAATGGTTGTGACATTCTGTGATTGTAAAGATATCCTTACACTTTCAAGTCCTTTGAAGATCGATTTATATGATGTTTGTGTTTAGCTTTGGACTGGGGGGGGCCAAGACGTGAGTGGTTTGAGCTCATCTGCAAGGCTCTGTTTGACACCAATAACCAGCTCTTTACACGCTTTAGTGACAACAAGCAGGGATTGGTAAGTCTTGTTTAACTAAACTGTGTTTTAGTATTATAAAGGTGTTTTACATTGAATTATAATATTTTGACAGTTAAGCACATTTTTCCACCAATTCTGATTTTTAGGGCCCAAGCATTAGGGCCCTGTTGTTTTCCTTAGGATTTTTTTTCAAGGTTTTCTGGGGTTTTGGGCCCCTGGGGAAGGGGGGACTCTGTAAAAACCCAATTAGTGCCCAACAGGAATCGTCCATTTTGGATTTTCTTAAAAGTGCATGTCATGAACTTGAATACTACTTTGTGAATACTACTCCTAGGGATTTCATGTAATTGTCACTAAACTTGGTGAGCATCATGCAGACAATAAAGATGCTAAATACCAGTGTTGCCATGGCAAGGTGGTAAGATTATAGTGAAAAATGGGAAACAGAAAGTCTCTAATATTTACAGCATGCATTGAGCATTAACATCATTGTGTGGGGCTTGTGTGTTGTTTTATGTTGTGCAATTTACCTGCTTTGTTGGGTGATATTTTATAATGGATATTTGTCCAAAAGTATGCCTTTACATGCTTGCTGTAGTATGTTTGTGTTTGTTTTAAGGGTAACAAACACCTGCTGTTTGTACTAGCTCTGCAGCACCAATAATAGCAGCAGTTTAAGCAGATATAGTATGACGAGCCCAAATACATTTTATAATCATTAACATGCAAAAACCTATTCTGAGAGTTGTCTGAAATTACTTCTTCCCTGCTCGTTCTTCACCATAGACTGGGATACACATGATTTATGTGTAGATTCTTTGGGCGTAGAGCACACACAGCCGACTGTGTGCATTGGGAAGCTCTCCCATTGTGTGTGCTCCGATCCCATGTGGCGCTTTTTGAGAAGGTCTTTTAGGCTTATGGTCCTCGTGGTTTGGTTCCACTGTTGCAGAGGCTAAGCACCTACTGTAGTGTATACTGCATATATTGTAACAGAAATAACGCACATGGTTTGATACAATTTAACAAATATTTTATTTCAATCTCTAAAAATACGCTCTGCGTTCCTTTCTTAGGTTACGTGAAATCCGCCATCGCATTTGGGGCTTAGGGAGCTGTATTGGTCCCTTAACTTGTTAAAGGTGAAACTGTTATTAGGAACTTTGTAGCAACACATTACAGAATTTAAGGGAACATTTAAGCAATTAAGGGGAAATATTTAGTGATAGCCTTAAAGTTACTTAAGTGGACCCTTAAGTTTTTTTCTTTTAACCCATGTTTCACTAAGGGTATCCTTAACCTTAATTTCATGCAACCAGGCACAGGGCTTAGAAGCTCACGCTGCGGTTTATTCCCCCTCGAGTGAAAGTTCAGTGCAGTCTAGCTCTGAGAAGATAGATGTGCTCGATGCAGGAGAGTTTAAGGATTCGCCACGTCACTCTCTTGCATAAGAGGAGCTTGCATAAGAGGAGCCAATAGAGGTTGTGCTGACTAGGGTTGTAACCACACTTAAGATTGATTGGCTGGCTAAGAAGCAGGGTGTTTGCCCAAAGAGCAAGCTAGACAAACTCTTCCTGCCAATCAAGTCACAGCCTCGACATCAGGGCCTACCATTTTTTACCAATCTTCACGCGGAGGTGTCAAGATCACAGATTGCGAGCTGTCTGTGCTGCAGTTGGCCACAGATTTGTCTCTTCAGGCTACCAGTGAGAGCGGTGATTAGGATGGCACTCTCAGCCGAAGCCTTCTAGGGAGAAGGTGGATCTGAGGACCATCATTCTCTCTAGGAAGACTGCGGGCGAAGAAGTCCTGGGAGCATCAGGCTTTTGGAAGGCAAGCCCCTCCAAGGAGAAACACCTCATTATACAGTGTCTGTTTATCCTTGGTGCCCTGAGGAGGCTGCCAACCCTGCCACCTTCAGGGTGCAGCCATTTTTGGCAAGCTCAGTTTTCAGTGTCTGCCTGAAGATGTTGTAACACTGGGAAGCTCACTTCATCTGAGGAGGGTCCCAGGACAGTCATTTTGGCTGTTCACTCCTGACCAGCCTTAAGTGACAATTTGACAGAGTGTAAACTATTGCAAATGTGTTTCATGGGTCCTGCAAACCATAGGGAATGGCTATAGAATCAAGCTTGGTTCTCACCTGGCACGGTTCAATGGGGTAGAGCCCACAGTGGTCAGCCCAGAGCAGACTCTGGCTATAAAAGTAGTTACTCTCTTGAGAAAGGTTTTACAGCCGGTACTTCATCATTCCCAAGAAGGATGGGGGCTTGCATCTAGTTTAGATCTGCGCCTATTAAACCGGTCAGTCAAAGCACTCAAATTTAAAATGCTGACTATGAAACAAATTGTGACTCAAATCACATCCAAGAACTGGTTTGTCACAGTAGATTTAAAGTATGCATGTTTCCACATCTCCATCCTTCCTCATAACAGGAAATCCTGAGGTTTGCTTTCAGGGGCAAAGCATACCAGTACTGGGTTCTTCCCTTCAGTCTAGCACTTTCACTCTGCACCTTTACGTGGCTTCAGGGCATTTATGTATTGAATTTCATTCACATGATTGGATGATTTAACACAACTTCGGTGGCTTCAACTTCACATCACAGGCTTCGGTGATGGACAGCAGCACAGTCTCAGTGGAGTGGTTGCTCTTGAAGCTAAACTGCATGTCGTCAAGCCAGTTGTTCTGTGAGAGGAAAGATGATGTCTGGTTGAAAACAGCCTGTTCGAGTGTTTTTGCTATGAACAGGAGGAGTGAGACCAGGGCTTGCTTAAATGAGGTGGAAAAAGTGCTACGAAGAAGGGATGAGTTTATGTGAGTAATGGTGTGAGTGAACTTGATATGGCCTGTAGGAGATGGGAGGGAATTTGGTTGAGTGGGAAGGTATATTCTCCTATATTAATAAAGTAGTATGTTTAATATTTAAACATTTATGGACGCCTTTGAATATAAAATGCATATTTTAGTAAAGATGATGTCCTTTTTTTAGTTCACCTCTTCATACAGTTTACTTTATCCTATCAGCATTTTGCACATGTCTAGCTCATTAATATTAATGACATTATGAGACGTTCACTTTTACTGATTGGCTGGAAGGCTCTTTATTTATTCAAGATTACTGTTTATCCATTGCTTTCATTTAGTCAGTTCTGTACCTGTTGACCTCCGCTTGGTATTAAAGCTGCTTTTAATATGCAAATCAAGATAGTTATTGCAAACAGCCCATTCAAGGTTTCTTTGTCATCCTGCAAATATTTCACAACTCTGCCCTGAACGGAATTGTCAGATGTGTTTCTACACTCACACACAGATCACATATTTCAGTGTAAAATGAACTTGCATGGTAATTCTCTGTAAGGTTAAACCGTTTGTAAACAGTTGAGCTCAGTTCCCCAGCCATATTCATCTTATATTGCATTTTCATCTTACATCTTACATTGCTTTTTCCATTTAATTGCAAAGGAAATGCAAAAGCATTTATATTTAAAACAAATAAGCAATTACATTAAAGCAGGTTATGCCTAATTTTAAGGTGTTCAAAACTAATTTGTTCAAAACTAATATATAACTAATTTCTTTTAGGTATGTAGACAAGATGAGTAAGGATGAACAAATCTGGTGAATACCTGAGAGCACATTAAAGTGCATGTTTAAAGCATATAAAACAATAATTAACTGCTGTTCATTTTCTGTGTTTTAACGACAATCTAGGATATTGCATTAAGAGTGTTTTGTGCTGGTGGCATGTTGTCAGTAGGGTTGTGATAGTGACAGAATATTTCCCGGTAAATTGACGTGTTACAACACCGGCACTTTTAAATTTTAACTTACAAATGCTGTGTGCTTTTTTTACCTATACTTTCATTTCAAATTACTAGCAATTCTGCATCTGTTATTTGAATTGACAACCACAAAAAAGTACAATGACAAACTCACTTATATTAAACAGAACTTTCATTAACAAAACGATTAAAAACCAATGAAATTATGAAAAAATTATGCCTAATATAAAATAATAAATAACTTACCCACAGTTTAAATATAAAAAACTGAAAAATCGGCAAACACTGTGAAACCAAATAAATAAGAAATAAATATTAAAAAAAAAAAAATTAAACTACCTTAGATAAATGGCAAAAGTCAACAGGCTTTTGAAAAACAAAAATAAAATTGAAACTAAATTGGCTGATGGTTGACGTGACAGTGCTTGCAAAGTCTACATGTTTATTGCCAAAACCCAACATGTTGACCATCTCTGGTTTAAGAAGGTATCTTGTGGGGGTGACTATGGCTGCATTTACACTGCAAGTCTTAATGCTCAGATCCAGTCTTAAGCCCATATCCATTTTTTTGTCCCGCCTGTTTACACTTGCGCCTTTTATTTGATTTGCGTGTTTACATTACTCTCCTTGCCAAAAGATTCCAGTCATTCACTAATATGAGCATCATGATTAACCCTCGAATTGTGGATGGACTTTTGCTAATTCATCTATTCAAAAGTCGGCAAAAGTACACCCAATGGCAATTAATTAGACAAAAAAGCGAACACGTTTATTTGATGCTGCTTTCATAATGACTACTTTAATGCTTTCCACATGGGTGACACGACAACACCATATATACTTATAGTCTCCTTATATTTGGCTTTAATGCTCTTTATTTTGCAGGTTTGGTGCATGTGCATAATGAATGATGTTCAACGCAATCTGTTGTGGAACAGTGACATTACAGCCAAGGTGAATCAGTAATGTGTTTAGATGCAGGTTGGATGTCTAGATATCGAATATGTATCTGATTTAAATCCACATTTGAAAGTGGCCCCAATCAGATATGGAAAAAATCAAATCTTGTGTGTTTACACACGTGCATGAAACTCCAATCTGTGTCAGACGTAAGTTTTTTTTTCGTGCCAGTGTAAATGCAGCCCATGTTCCCCATCGTGCTAAATACCCTCTCCGATGTGCAGCTTATTGAACGCGTGCAAAGGGTGCGTTGATCCTACTAAGGATGACCGCTTCTTCCTCTATCATTCTCTTGGTGTCCTCAACATTCGGGTAGCGCAGGTCCTGAAATGTTACCTTGCACATAAGCTTCTGGCTTGCTTCTGGCAGAGCTTCATATATCTAGTCTAAAGTCAATATTATGCTGGCTTTTAGGTTGGCTGTCAGTTGTCCATGGGGATGGCAGTCCATCCCCATCTGATGGGGCCAATGTGTCCTCTTAATGAGATGCAGCACATGGAGAAGAGATGACACGGTTACATAAATCTTGTCAGACAGAATGTGAAAGTGACATATTTGTCAGATACACAAAATGTGACCTCTGCATTTAACCCATCAATGGTAAGAAGTGAACACACACTGCAAGCTGTGAACACACACACACCCAGAGCAGTGGGCAGCACACTACTGCGCCCGGGGAGCAATTGGGGGTTGGGTGCCTTGTTCAAGGGCTTACCCATGTGAGGGACTCACCCATGTGAGTGAATGTTGGTGAACTTGCTTACTGGCTTCAACGCTTTGTTCAATGAGTGCAAAGCATTCTTGTCTGGTCTGATGGTCACATTGGCTCTACGACTGATGGCCATCCTTTGCTCTAGTATCCACTCAATAATTTTTTGCTTTGAGCCCAAGCGAATTGCACAGTCCTCAAATGAGAAAATTAATACATAATTATTATGTATTTATGTATTAGTATTTGGGCTTAATATAAGCGAACACAGGGTGTAATGTGTCCAAAAACAGTGGGAGTAAATGGAGTTTCAATGGAGTTTAATATACCATATGTTTTATTTTTTAATACGTATATATATTCTATATATAAAATACATTTACAAGGAAGAATGATGATAGATAAACTGATAAACAAAGCGTAAAAAAAACATATCCCTAATATAGAAGATAATTATTTTTCTGAGTTACACTCAGAAACAGTTGTAAACCAAAGCGTGAATAATAAAAATGAATGAGGCTTCTTGGTTTTCAAACACAGTAATTAAAAATAATCACTTTTATTTTGTAATTTGAATTTATAAGGAGTTTTAAAAATTAATTAATTAATTAATTAATAATTAATAAATAAATTTTATACAGTCTTGTCACAAAAATGCAATTGACTGCATTTTAAGAATCCCTTCTCTTGCTGGAATGTGGTTGTTTATTTGTTTATTTTACAGCTATTACTAAACAACAACAACTAATTATTATTCTAACAAAAAAAATTCTGACTCTAACTCCAAGAGCTTTCACGCTACAACCACCAAACTTTCCAACTTTCCACAGGAAGTGGTCCAGGGAAGTGTGTCATATCTTTGAGATCAGACTTACAATATTTCCGTATTGGAATTCAGAATTCAACAAACTTTCCATAGACTTACATTGGCCAGAACTTTGTGATGATATAGCCCTGTGTCAGAATGTTATAGAGACTTGAGGGGAAGGCTCATATCACTTGGCTTAGCAAGCAGCAACAGATAGTGACATTTCAAATTCATATACATGCCCTAACTTGGCTACAGTACCCTAGCAACCTTTTAATGAAACCAATGGGTTTTAGGTATTTCCCTGGCAACTTCCTAGCCATACCCTAGCAAGCATTTAGAGCACCCTAGCAACTGCATAACATAATGAATAAGCCATATTTCAATATATCTATCATGCTAAAACGTGCTAGCATCAAGCTAATTGATGTTAAAATGTTCTAGCATTATTGCTAAAATGTGTTAGTAAAATGTGCTGTTAATGTTGATGTTAAAACTTCTTAGCATCATGGTAAAACATGCTAACATCATGCTATTGAATGTTAGATTAATTTTAAAACATGTTAACATCATGTTAAAATGTTTTGGTGTAACGCTAAAATTTCCTTGTTTCCATGTTAAAATGTGTTAGCTTCATGCTAAATAACTTTGCATCATGTAAAAACATGATAAATTATGTTAAAAACGTTAACAGTGTACTAAAATATATTCAACTTGTTACCTGAAAAGTATACACTTTTCTAGTTTAATGAATGATGAAAAATGTCACAATTTTAATAATGTTTAATACGTTTTAATAATAGGTGTAATCGGCAAAATATCTCATTTCTTTTTTTGTTGATTTTGGGATCAAATATGGCCGAGCCATAAAATTACATTTTAAGTTAAAACACAGATTCATTTTAGATAAATGTGTGATGTCTCTGTACCTTATTGTTAATTTCTTGTAAATTAAGAAATTAATGTTGTCATTTGCTAGTCTTAGAGTTTCATTTTGTTGTTCTGTGTTTTTTTGAGCAGGTCCATCCAAATGCTGAGCGTTCCCCTCACATGAGGGTGAAGATGTATGAGTTTGCAGGGCGAGTGGTGGGGAAATGTCTGTATGAGTCCGCTTTAGGTGGGGCCTACAAGCAGCTAGTAAGAGCCCGGTTCACCCGCTCCTTTCTGGCTCAGATTATTGGTTTACGGATGAACTACAAGGTGAAAAATTCTTCTATTTATAGTAAACCTAGTAAATGTTCATTTTTGAACGCATTTTTGAATGCGTTCAAAAATTCGTGTGCATTTGAAAATTTTTTTCAAATGCACATTTACAAATACATACCTCTATTATGTCGAGTCATTCCCCCTGTATTTATGTGCAGAATTGAAACTTTTGTAAATACCTCCGACATTTTTCCCATGTACACCTAGTATAGAAAGGTATTTAGTAATGTGAATCTGAAATTATAAGCATTTTTTTGTTCTTTTCTTGTTTTGGCAGTACTTTGAAACTGATGATGAAGAATTTTACAAAACAAAGGTCTGCTTTATCCTGAACAATGATGTCAGTGAAATGGACTTGGTGTTTGCCGAGGAGAAATACAGCAAATCAGGACAGCTAGAGAAGGTAGTGCACGTAAATTCAATGAAAACAAGACTGAAAAAATGTACCGGTATCATTTAATCATGCATGTTCAGAGTTAGATCTATGTGTGAAAATGATCTAAACATTATTGGGAGGTAATATATATTCGTAACCTAGGCCTTGTCCACACTAATACATGTTTGTTTATAAATGCATCTTTTTCTCTCTGTTTTGGCCGTGTTTTTGCAAACAGAAAGAAGCCTTTTTAAAAATAAGCTCCAAAGGGGATACAACATCCTCTCTGTTTGAGATTAATCTACTATGACATTGCTAAACAGGCTTAGGAGAATACTTTTGGAGGAGCAAGTTGATCTAAAGACCTTGTTGCACTCACAATACAATTGTGATAGCAGTAAGATGCCAGTCAAACTGTGCTATTCCTTGTTGTGCTGTTTATTGCCCAAAACGTTAGCCAATCATACACGTTGATGATTACACCCAAAGATTCCTAAAAGGGAACACTCAAAACTGATTTTTTTTAAATCACAGGACTGAAAACAGTGGAAAAGGGGTATACATTACTTAATTTATACATTAAAGTGTTGTTTTAGGACAAGAAACGTCAGTAATATTACAGTTACATCTGACAAAAAATGTCATGACCCCTTTATATAAATGTTAAAAAAAGCCAAATGGAAATGACGCTCCAAGCATCCCACATTTTACTCATGCAGCTGCTACAGAAGTGTGCAAGATAACTAACCATAACAAGATGGGTTTTCGCCCTTTGGGGTTTGACCCCTAGATAAAGATAAACCAATGCATTCTGGCTTCTTAGCCTTCATCAGGGTACAAAATATAAAGACACATCAACGTTTAAAACGCATAAAGACACATCATCTACTACACATCACGTAAATCATTCAGTTACTAACAATGTTAAGAATAGTTGTTATGTAAGAATATTAATAAAGTTGGTGGGGTGCAGTCACAATGGTTAATTCTATAATGAGGAATAGTTTAAGCAATTAACACATATAAAAAGCAACCACTCAGCATTGTCCAAGAATTGTTATTAAACAGAATTTCAGTTTTATTTAACATAGAGATACAAAAAGACATTATACATGACACACAACATTGAATCTCTAACATCCTGCACCTGCCTGCATATATTAATATGTTGTATTAAAAACATTAACCTCCTCATATAGTGTTTTAAAGGTCTTCAACAGTAATACCAGCAGATCTGTAGTCACTTAGGTCTTCACTTAGGTCTTCACTTAGGTCTTCACTTAGGTCTTCACTTAGGTCTTCACTTAGGTCTTCACTTAGATCTTCACTTAGATCTTCACTTAGACCTATAATCACTTCCCTTAATGCTTTTGGCAGCTAGATTATGTAGTTATACCAATAATACCAAAGGGGAAAAACTGGTCATGGTAACCAAACCAAGCCTTACTTCATCTAACTTGGTATTTACTTTCAATGACAGTTAAAAGAGTCTCATAACTTTACAGGTGGTGGAATTGATATCTGGTGGTGCCCAGATTGCTGTGACCAATGAGAATAAAATTCATTACTTGAACCTGCTGGCACAGTACAGACTAGCCAGTCAAGTGCGAGATGAAGTAGAGCACTTTCTTAAAGGTAAGCCCCTATTATTAAACTTATCTGCTGGACTTCTCTTTCAGAGAAACAATGTTATTTGCTAAATTACATCTTTTGTTCAGGTTTAAATGAACTGGTCCCTGAAAACCTTCTGGCTATATTTGATGAGAATGAATTGGAGGTAAGAAACGTACACAAATGACCAAGCAAATGAAGCAGCATGTTAACAGCACGTTTTTTTTAGTTTTAGTTTATTTTTTGTTTCTTAGTCTTCTTTCTTTTTTCTTTTTTTAACTAAAAACAAAAATAGCATTATATGCTATTTTATCCCCAAAAATTTGGTCGAAATGAAAAACTACTGTGGGTGGCAGTTGCACCCAACCCAATTTTATTTAATTTACAGTGAATCCTTATGTGTTCTGTAATGTATGTCACATTACGGTCTTACTTGTCTGCTCCTCCCCAGTATTGAAACCCACAGTGAATTAAAAACGTATAATAAAATGGCATGCCAATAGTTAATACTGAGTTAATATATTCATAAAGGAAAGTAAATGTTTTATTTAACTCAATAGTGGTGTTTGCTAAGTGAATAGATCAATGCTAATTGTAATTTAAATAACAAGCCGTAGATTTTGGTTTAGAAAATTAATGTTATACACATGCCCCATGCATAGTCACAGTTTAAAAATCACTAGTTCTGACTGTTCTCTTCTGTTTTTAGCTGTTGATGTGTGGTACAGGAGACATTAATGTGCAAGACTTCAAAGCTCATGCTGTAATTGTTGGAGGGTCATGGCACTTCAGAGAAAAGGTAAGTGACTTAATATATTTAAATAATAGTTTATTCATAAGTAATTGCTACCAGCTAATATTGCAGCTACCATACCTTTTGATAATTTGCAAAAGGTATGCAAAAGGAAATTATGCCATTTCTGTTCATAAATGTTTCGTAAATGTTGAATTTATACAAAACCTTTCATAAATGTTGTTGTCTTGAAAACATGTAGACCACCTTAAGCAAGGGGTGTTGCAATTTACTGATGCTGACAATAACCATTTAATTAATAATCATAGTTATTGATATTATGTTAATACCACACATATGATAATATAGGAAATAATTCAGTGGCAGTATCTTGTTGACACTCTGGTAGGTGGTGGTATTGTACCATTTAACATTTTGCCTTAGAAGCCACAACGGTCATATACTCTCTCTTTGCCAACTTACCGGGCACAAAAATGGGTTATGCAGTGAATGCAGTGCATTGGGCTCTGCACGGGAGGGGGTTGCCATTTTGCCAAAATCTTTTTTAAAAGTCTTATAAATAATAAAAATCACAACAATGAAAGGAACGTTTTTGTTGATGGAGAATACAACGATAGAAAATGACAATGCAGTTGAAGAGAACAGGTAGGAACAGGCCACACAGGATATTATGACTACAAATATCAGGAAAATTGCATATTAGAGCATTACAGGTTTAATGTATATATTTTGTGAAATATCTGGTCCATTTATACTTAGAAAGATGAAGAGCACAGAAAGAAAATGAGAAGAGAGCACGTGAAGAGAGCATGTACAACTGGCAACACAGGATATTATGAATTACATTAGAGATTGATCTGATCTTCATTAAAGTCACACATATAGACAAAACACAATGTGCTTAAGCTATCAACAAACAAACAACTATAATATCTCATGTCTTCATTGAACACATCTCATTAAACATTTAAAGTTAAAGTGCTGTGGATAAAGCTGACTTTGTAAGTGAATACTTTGTTGTTGTTACCTGGATGATCCAGGTAACTGTTATAGTTTTGTGATAGTTGTTTGTAAGTCCCTTTTTGTGCTGCCCAGTTAAACTGCCCACTATTTGTTAGAAAAATCCTTTAGATTCTGCATTCTTTGCTTTTTTTTGCATTTTCATTTTTGATTGCCAACACTGTTCTTGCATACCCCTTAGCAACTGTGCAGTCGCACCCCTGCACCCTACACTCTTATTTATTTATTTGTGATTCATTAGCCTAAAAGAGAAAATACAAAATAAACAAAGTTAAAGCTAAATTTGACTGACATTAATATATATTAGCATTATATATTTAGTTATTTTTAAAAAGATGAAGATTATTTAGCTCTTATAAACTTGTCATTGCAGAAATTTGAAGAGCAAACACAAAGTGACAAAAAACAAGATAGGCCTCATTTATGAAACATGAGCAAAAGTAATTTCTGGGTAAATACAAAACTGTGCATTAAACAGTCACATATTTAAATGTACAACATATGCATTAATTAATTAATTAATTAATAGAAATGTTACAATTTCTGAAGAGTTCTGGTGTTTTTTTGGGTGTTTCATCAGCTATATGCAGTTTTGACCCAGTGAGCTTAACTCCCTTAAAACACAATTTTACATATTACACAACTTCTCTTATCTACTAACGTAACTTATCTACTAACAAAATCCAACAGTTGACATGCATCACATGAGAATTCTGTCATTTTGAAATATTCTGATCAAGGAAAATGTATTCTCTAGAATACATGTATTCTCAGACCACTTATCCTCTTATCCTAGCATTCTGTTGTGAAAGGGAGAGTGATAAAAAATGCAATTCTGGAATGAATTGGAGAGCTAATAGCTCTAGAACTGTAACCATATGTTAAAAGTCACCATGATTTCTAATGTTGTTTAGGTAATGAAGTGGTTCTGGGCAGTCGTGTCATCCTTCACGCAGGAAGAGTTGGCACGTTTGTTGCAGTTTACTACTGGCTCCTCGCAGCTCCCACCTGGTGGCTTTAACACACTTTGCCCCTCCTTCCAGATCATAGCAGCTCCCACACATAGCACGCTGCCCACCGCACATACCTGGTAAGTGCACATGCATGCACTTCAAACTTTTCCTTACTTTCCAGAAAGTTTTATTTTTATTTGAAATTTTATTTGCAAGTTGGAAATTTTAATGCCAAATTAATAGGAGCAACTTTCAGAACCAGAATTTTTAAAGATGTTATAACAGATTTTCACGGCTAATATTAATCATACATTTCACCTTGTGTACAAGTCATTCAATTAAATTACAATATATCAGCAATTCATAAAAAAAAAAAAATTACAGGACAGATTATGAGGATGTCACATTTCCTGTCTAATTTGATTGGGCCATATCCTTTATTACAAATAATAAATTCTACAATAAAGTTGGCTTCTATGATGACTATTCACAATATGACATGCCTTTGAGTGCATTAGTGTTTTTTAAACAGTTACTACATAATATTTTAATAATTAACAACGTGCTTATTAGGTTTACAAACATTTTCATTAAACTCAAGCAAATAACAAATGGAACACTTCTTATAGAAAGCATAGACCTTTCACTCCTTATATTTGCATCCAGTTGTCTTATACTTATTTCCTTGCATTCTAGTTTCTCCCTCCTAAAGGGGTCCTAAGATGTAATATTAGTTTCTAGTGTCCCCAGATTGTGTCTGTGAAGTTTCAGCTCAATACCCCACAAATCATTTATAATACCGTTAAAGACACCTAATACCTACAGCTACAGCTGATTTGGTTGTGGGTACAAGGTTGCACATTAAATGCTGCAGGTAATCACAGGTAATTATTAACTGTTAACTGTTATTAATTAATCAGAGGCAAATAATACATTCTTGAAAATAATACATCATCAAAATACTTTCATTGTAATTATGTATACTTTGTTTATGTGAGTAATAAAATTGTGAACAACAGCTTTTTTGCAGTTCAGTAGATATTTAAATTTGGCTTGCATATTTCTTAACTTCTCATCCACCTCTTGTCCTGCTCAGTTTTAACCAGCTGTGCCTCCCGACATACGACTCTTATGAGGAGCTCCATAAGTTGTTGAAGCTGGCTATCAGTGAGGGAAGCGAGGGCTTTGGGATGCTCTGAACATCTGTCCACACTTTATGGACATCTCATCCCAGTGTATTTGAAGGAAGGACTGTTCACAAAATGTCTCTGGTAGTATTGAGGAGTTATGTACATATGTATTTGAAAAATACAAGAAAATGGAAATCTTAAATTTGCTTTTCCTTTCAGTTGCCTTTCTTTCTATATGTGAGTTCAGGCATAAATACGGGGCCTAACTAAGTGTCAAAATAAGTAATGCCTGCTTTGCATTTGGCATAAACAGAGCTGGAGTTTTTTTAGGGAACATTGCCTATGAGATGTTAGGAATTACTGCATACCCTCTGCACTTTGGCCTTAACTGATCAGGGAAGGTTGTGTATATAACATTTTTAAGGTCTGGTTTATACCGTGCATACATCTTTTCCCTGCAACTGTTAATTTGATATTTATGAAGAAGGGACCTTAGGCACATTATCATTGCTTTATAACTGATGTTTTCAGAAATGTTGATACTTGTTGATGTGTGTTCAGACAGCTGATTGTGGCAGGTTTAAAAAATGTGCCTGTGCTATCCTCATTAGGCCCCTTACTGTTTAATTGGACGTTTGTAGAAACGTATATAGAACACATATAGAAAATACTTATGCTTGAAATCTATTGTAGGGTAAATTTATAAAATTCGTCCTTTTGTACTATACCAACAAGGTTTGCTTATTTTATACATAAGTAATGCCTGCATTAAGGTGATCAATTGGTTAAAGGCACATTAAAGCCGTATTGATGATCTTATAATTATGTTTCGCCTAATGCTGCCAGTAATGCAAAATTAAAAATTGACATCTTGAGAAAAAGTTGTAGCTAGCATGATGCCTGACTGTTGGTAAACATTAGCCTATAGCAATACTATTAGAGGTCACATCCAAATCTGAAGGGCAATTTTGTGGCCACTACAAACTTTTTGTAGGGACAAAAAGTAATGCTGAAACATTGACTACCCCAATGTTACACTGTGCTCTTGCTTTTGTCTTGCTTTCTCTCTTACTTTACATGTATATAATGTAACATACTGTAGATGGGTTTGAAATATTTGAATTTTTCTTTCCATGAGATTAGCCTTTTGGGTTTCAAACTGAACATTTGTTTGCAGATGGCCACTGTTTATCAGTTATTTATGCAACTAAAATAAAAAGCAGAAAAGCTACTTGTGATGTTATTGATTTTATTTTCATGTAAATTGTATAAACTTGCAAACTGCAACTCAAACGGGGAGATACTTATCATGAGACACTATACACTATAGTTAGCTGAATGAGTGTTTTGTGCCATAAATGTCAGTATATTTAAGCAAACTATTTTCTTGGGGCAATAAATATGAAAACTAAAATCAAAATCGTAATCATGCTATTACACTGAGTATCAGCAAAGCTCTGATTTGGTTGTGGGCACAAGGTCGCACACTAAATGCTGCATATTATTATATTATTCTTAATTATTAATCATCAGAGGCAGATTAATATGATTTAGAATTGAAAAATTGTTCTTGAAAATAATATATTATATTGTGCCTCCCAACATACGACTATCGACTTCATCATGTAAATTGTATAAACAATTTGGGGATAAATTATATAACAATTTTATAAATCAGCCTTACAAATGGCAAAAATTGTAAATTTAAGATGTACATATGAGTTACTCTTAAAAATAAACCTCAGCTATAGTAAATCACTTTGAAACCAATACTATTGTATACTTAAGACAGTATTATTGAAGATTTACTGAAGGGGTACTAAAGTATGAGAATTTAGGAATCAGAATCTATCTAAACCTGGATATAACAAAGGTTCAGGAAACAGTGTTATTATGTGAAATAAAGAAATATTTAGACCTCTGCATATAATAAATAAACATATTTGTTATATTTTATCAAACATAAATGTTAAAACTAGAGCAGCCATATTATACTAGGTATTATACTAATACCACTGCATCATCTTGTTATATTCACAGCCTTTGGAAATAGTCTCTTATTATGATCTAAAGCAGAATAACATCTGGATTGCTGATGACGCAATGATATGCCCTCACATACTACACTGTAAAAAATACGTTGCTGCCCTAAATTTTTAATCAATTTGGCTGCACAAGTTGTTTCAACTTACTCTTTGTTATCTTGACTGGCCTTGAGTTGCCGTAAATTTTAAGAAATGGTTGAAAAATTGCTTAACCCATTTTATTAAGTTATACCAGTCAGGATTTAAAATTTTATGTTGAAATGACTTATATAGCCAAGTTGATTAAACTAAAAAAATTAAGCCAGCAAAGTTTTTTTTTTACAATGTACTTATTATTAGAAAATCATCTAATGTAAACATTTGCCCACCCATTTACCATTTTTATATGTTAGGTCTGCCTGTAAAAACTTACACCAATCTTCTTACACATGTAATTGGTTAGAGTGTGAGTCAGTTCATCTTTATCACACACTGTAAAAAAAAAACTTAAATGCTGCCTTAAATTTTTAAGTTTAATCAGTTTGGCTGCACAAGTCATTTCAATTTACTCTTTGTAATCTTGACTGGTCTTGAGTTGCTGTAACTTTTCATAAATGGTTGAAAAATTGCTTAAATGAAATGTCAATACTCATTCTGAATACAAATTGATGCATTTATGAATTTAAATTCAAAAATGCAATGCAGAAGTTATTTGAGTTGTTTGCTATATTCAAATCAATGTCTAATAATTTTAAGTTAGAAGGCTAATAATGTCATATATGCTCAGATATGTTTACTATTTTCTGCATAATTACATGTATTTAGTGTCTAAAGACTGAAATATATACAGAAAAATATAAAGACTACATATATAGATCACTGCAAATATAGACCACAGGGTCTGATTATTTCCATAACTGTATGTGGAAATTTGCAAAAACTTCTTTTTGGAGATTTCCTGTATAGGAATGTGTAGTGCGCAATTACTAAGCAAGCTAAAGAATATAACCTGTTAGCTATCATTTGAAGTTCTGGGCACTCAATATTTAATAGTCTTTGCAATTATCTAATAAAGAATGCATAAATAAATACTGCTGTTGTTAACCTTTCCCTCAACCAAGATGTTTTAAGTCCTGTGCAATCATTTCTGTCATTAGAACCCCTCTGTCCTGCCTTCCTGAATGACTATCTTCCTGTAGAACTCACTAGCAACCTTGTTGACTTCCACTAAAAAGGTTAGAGGCATCAGAACATCGTAGAGACAAGTGGCCTCTTTTGACTCAGACTAGCAAGTAGCCTTTAATTATTACAATGGAAAATGTCCAGCCATGCCATAGCAACCATTTAAAGCACCCTAGCAACTTAAATATCTGAGCACCAGAACATCATAGAGACATGGAAGTTGGCTCTTTTGATCCAGACACACATGCCCCAGCAATCATGAAATACAATAAAAAGCCATGTTTCTGTATTAAAACATTGCAGAGACATGTGGGTGGGCTTGTTTGACTTTATTACTTTAGGAAATGCCCTGGCAACTTGCTAGCCACCATTTACCAAGCATTTAGAGTGTCCTAGCAACTGTAAATTATTATATCTATCTTGTTAAAACATGCACTGTAAAAAAACTTTGCTGCCTTAAAATTTTAAGTTTAATCAATGTGGTTGCACAAGTCATTTCAACTTACTCTTTGTAGTCTTGACTGGTCTTGAGTTTCTGTAACTTATTAAAAATGGTTGAAAATTTGCTTATTTTTATAAGTTACACCAGTCAGGACTTAAACTATTAAGTTGAAATGACTTGATTAAACATAAAAATCATGATGTGTGTTAACATCATGCAAAATCATGATAGCATAATGATGAAACACTAACATTGTGCTAGCGTCATGTTAAATCATGCTAAACTTGTCATGCTAACATCATGTTATTTATGCTAGTATCATGTTAAATTATGCAAAGTGAACCTGCTACACATTTCATTTACCGCCTGTTTGGCAATTAGTACTGTAACAGTGTTAATGATATCTAATGGGGAAAAAAACACCATTCCCTGAACTACATGAACTACTAACAAACAAATTTAAAGCTCATTTACCAGGAATTAAGGTATTGCTTTTACTGGTAAAACATATTTTTTTAAAGAATCCCGTCTATCCCACATTACACATTTAATTTAGAAAGCTTTTTGTATTATTCTTGCACCTTCCACAACAGGTTGTTGGGAATGAAAACAAATTATTTTTCATTATTGCATACTTCATAGGTTGGTGGCATGTGCTGGTTATGTGCCATCACTAGATTGAGAGATCTGGGTTTAAGACCCACCTCAAACTTTTGTTTTATATTTCACTGCTGGTTGTGTCCTGCACATACCTATATATGTCACAAATCAAATTATTGAATCTTGACACTTACTGCAGTGCATTACAAGATTACAGGATTAATTAATACAGCACTCCATAATGTACACTGGGATTACGGACACCACTACAAAATGGCTATTTTGAACACAGCCTTAAAGTTATTGCACACTCGTGTGTTTTTTATCAAGTTTATAATAATACATAAATCATTGAACACAACATTAGTCTGCACTGCACATCTTACATGTTTACATATATGTTTAAAATATAAACATGTACTGTATATATGAAATTAAATATATTTATGATTTTCTGTCACTGTAGCTTTGCCATAATAGTGTTTTATTTTACTGTATTTACACGTTTACCACAATGTGCTTATTTACCAATGTAATTGTACCATGTATTTTTTTATAGTGCATATTACAAGTATTTTATGATCCTTCTCTGTATGTATTTTTAACAGCCATTGGGTTACCCTCTTTAATATTTGTTTGTGTAAAATGACTTTTCCACAATGACTTTTCAACTATTGCTGGTCAAGTCATAATAATGGACCTTCTTTTCTTTGTAGAGCCTTCCACAGTTGACAATGGGTGGAAAATGAAAATGGCAGGCCCACAGTTACATGACATGTCCAGTATGTCTTTTTTTATGTGGCATTGTCCCCTAAGGGTCATGGCTTTCTAACAGTTAAAACTGATAAAGGTACATCTATGGAAATGTTGTAAACGTAAAACTTATTTTCGTTTTTTGGCTGGGATTACATAAATAAACAGAAACAACCAAGACAGGCTAAATTCAGAAGAACTGTGACAACATCTCCAAGATGCTTGAAGAAACCTACCTCCAAAACAATTAAACGTTTTAGGCATGTGTAAAATGCTGTTACGTGAAGATGCTTTCAAAAATCATGTCAAATAGATTTTATTTTTAAATGGATTTGTATTAACTAAATTAAATAACTATTTGGTGTGACCAGTTTTTGCTTTTAAAACAGCTCTGCGCATACAAAACTCTTATTGGATTATCACAATTAATGGCAACAGGAATGTTTGGAAATTTAAACTGGCTATATATAACCCAATGACTGATAGCTCATGCTGCTACTAAAATGGTTTAAAATCTTAGCTCCTTTCTCAAATGTCAGAGCATAAACTACTGTTGTAGCTGGCTGCTCATGTTACTTGCCACTCAAGCACCTTAACTGTTGATCATTTAGGAAGTGCTGTGAAAGAAATTTCCAAGAAATATATCATTTTATACTGAACAAAATGATAGGACCATATGATGCATGACGACCTTCTGGTGGACAGGACCTTCTGGTCTTGTTGATGACAGCACTGATGTCAAAACCAGAAAACTATGAATAGTCATCAGCTATTACAGCAAGAAACTATGTTTGAAACATAGAAATGTTACAATACTCAGTAGAACTGTGAGACACTAGGCGGCTCTGTATTAGTGAGAGTGTCAACTGTATCCTTTCACAGTATGATACATAGAGGGAAAGACAATCACTGGCTATATTTAAAAGCATGGTTCAGCCAAAAACAAAAAAATCCTGTTAATTTAATCATCCTCAGGTCATACAGAATGTAGATTTTTTCAAAAGAAAAGTGAAGATTTCTCCTTGAAACCATGGCCCTTGGTGATTTATTAAATACAAGTCCTCAGATGCCAGTACAGTAAAAAAAAGCAGATACGGGCAACACAAAATATATAGCCACAGCTTCTGATGATACATTGAGGTCTTATGTGTTGAAGTGATCAGTCAACTCAACATTTACAACTTTATAACCTGTTATTGAAATCCAGGACAGGACCTGAGACTGTGGTTATAATGTTGTAAATAATGCTTTGTTTCTTGCACAGACCGATCATAAGATCTCAATATATTGTCAGGAGCTGCAGGGATTAATTTTGTGTACCTGTATCTGCTTTCCTTATCCCGAAAGACACAACACATATGGACTTGTGTTTTATGAATCACCAAGGATCACAATTTTAGCCAAAAATTTTGTCTGCACCTGTTTTGCAGACACCTGACTAATCCCTAATGCTCTGATATTCTTTCCTACATATATTACAAAAAATTCTGTTCACCTTGTCTCTAGCAGCAGAATACAATATCCACATGTAAAAAATGTTAAAGGGCAAAATGTTTAATGCTCACCTTATTTGTAAGTTGTAAGTTGCTTTGGATAAAAGTGTCTACTAAATTAATAAATGTAAATGTAGTGAATAAAGCTCATCTGCACCCTGGATAGCCTAATTAACAGTAAATTTTCATTTTTGGGTTAAGTTATAGTATAGTATATTTTTTTTAGTTACTGTACAAATGTACGACTTTATCACACCAGTGCCAACACTATTGTCATGACTCCAGGATTAATCACATACAGAGGGAATAATATTTGTTAACACTACTAAATTGCAATGAGCTTTTCTGTTTTTAGGTATTGGCATATCCATTATGAATTAAAATACATTTTGTGTTAAATTAACCATTATCATAAAACCTTTATCATATATTAATTAACAAAACATTTGTGTTTTCTGGCTGTGTAAGCCTACTAAAGTCATGCATAATTATTAACATTGTGCTGTTATGTGTCCCAGTCTACACTCAAGCTACACAAACCAAATCAATCCCATTTCTGGAAGAATGCAGCACACTGTTTCTTTTAATGCATGTTTGCTGAGGCAACTGGCAGTGGCAAGATATTTACCCTAAAATGCACCCTGTACTAAGTACCAATAATAAAGAGAAAAGGAATAGAAAAAAAGCCACATAACAACAATTCCTTGTCTTTGAGTTTCTCAGAACTACACACTAGGTTAAATATATATTACATTAAACACTGTTGTTTAAATACCTTAGTATATAAAAGAAGACATTTCTTTTTGAAAATTACATTTATTGTGATGGCGAAATACTTGTATTATAAAAAACCTTGGCATCAACTATTGGCTTGATGGAAAAAGACAAATTACAAAGTTGTTACAAGGGGACAAAGGACATAAACAATGTTAAACAAGCTTTAAACTTTAGGAGCAGGTACATCTCTGTACTGACGGGATTACTCTCATCCATGCAAACAAATAGTTTTAGATCTACCAATAAATTCACCTGTACAAAACTTACTAAAAATTAAATCAATAAATAAACTTAAAATTTAAGTTGTTTAAAAGTCAAAAGACTTAAGAACATGATATTTTAACAAAAATTGTTTTAACGCAGCCCAAGTTCTAAGTGAACACTGTATAGCAGACTGGAGAATGTATTTTGAGGAATTATAATACAAAGAGGTCATAGTTTAAGATACAAACTTTACGAATCAAAATAAAGTATTACTCTTTAGCACGTGTATTTAAATTCAGTTTTTCACAATGACGCGCAACGTTTAACCTCTTATATAACACGTATTTCTCTGCAAACGGTGTTAGTGACATGTATTGGTTTCTTCCGTTGTGAATATATTATGTTAACCTAAAAGCGTGCAGTGGCATGGCATTTAAAAACTATAAAAAATTTGCCTGCCACATTAATGTCCCATCGATAGCGTCTCCACTAAAAGCACCCCATCTCCGCTGGACAAAGCCTCATTGACATGGTCTGTCTTCCTGCCCCACGAAAATGGCAAAATATCCTCCATTTCATTGTTGCGCATTAATGGCGAGAAAAAGAGACCCTATCCCCTTTTAGTGTCGACAACAATTAGTTCACAACAATTTGCAACACTTGGCACAGCCTCCAGACGGCCTGGATCTCTTCTGAAGCGCGGCCCGTGTGGCTGTCTCAAAAACCTCCCTCACACCGTCCTTAGTTTTCGCCGAGCACTCCATGTATTCATACGCTCCTATCCGTACGGCCATGCCCCGGCCATCCTCAGCCTTAACCGGCTCCTGCTTCATTCTGGCCAACTCGTTTCTGACGTTCTCGTCATTTCTTAAGTCTTTCTTATTGGCCACTAATATAATTGGAACATTCGGGCAAAAGTGCTTCACCTCTGGAACCCATTTTTCAGGGATGTTTTCTAAAGAATCAGGGCTGTCCACGGAGAAGCACATGAGAATCACGTCAGTGTCTGGGTAAGATAGCGGACGGAGACGGTCGTAGTCCTCCTGTCCAGCTGTATCCCATAATGCCAGCTCGACTTGTTTGCTGTCCACCTCGATATCTGCTACATAATTCTCAAAAACAGTGGGCACATACACTTCTGGAAATTCGTCTTTACTGAAGACGATAAGCAGGCAGGTTTTTCCACACGCACCATCGCCGACGACCACCAGCTTCTTTCTTATAGCAGCCATTGGATCTAAGTATTTCGTTTCACAAAGCAGAAATCAATCTAATTGAAAACCATTCAGAATCTCACCGAAATAACCAGATCAAGCTTTCGCCATTAGATTTCCAAAAGATATACGCCGCAGATACTTCCTTATAAAGTGCATTGTTCCTTTCCTAATATAGCAGACCAATTGGAAGCTTTAGGAATGTTTCCCGTCTAAGAATTAAAACAACTGATTGGTCGCCGGTTTATAAGAGGCGGGGTTTACCGGGAGCGCCTACAATGGGAACAGGGTAGGAGAGCAAGAGCTGTTAGCGCACGCGCAGAAAATTGTTAGACAGAGCAAGCTTTGTCATAAGGGAGTTATAAGGGGGCCTTGTTGTTTGCCTTTGGATTGTTTTTTCAAGGTTTTTTGGGGCCTTTGGGTGGCCTTACAACATGTTCAGACTTGGCACACACTGGCTTGTCAGTTGTATTTAAACATGCTTAAAATGACAGGCAATTTAACACACATACTGGTTGGCGGTTAGCTTAGACATGGGTGTGGTGGGGGCAGGCTCTGTAGTGCCCCCTTTTGACTAAAGTGATGGATTTACTTTTACCTACAGTCAGCAAACTTGGTACATGTATTGTTCTCATCAAGCCAGACAACTTTCAAAATTAATTAGCTCCACCCAACAGGAAGTCAGCTGACAATTTCAGGCTCTGATTTTTTAAATACTCCTAGGAGATTTTTGGAATTGTCACCAAATTTGTCAAATATGCTAAGACATTAAAGATGATAAAGATTTCTAAAACAGAGTTGCTATGGTGAGGCAATACATATACAGACAAATGGGTGGTCTCTTGACTAAGACTGGCAATTAGTCTTTAATTATTACCATGGAAACTGTCCAGCCATGCCCTAGGAACCATTTAGAGCACCTTAGCAACTAATATAAATTAGCTATATCTCAGCACCAGAACATCATAGAGACATGGGAGTTAGCTCTTTTGATTAAGACAGCCATCTGTCTATTAGTCTTACCCTGTCACCTGTTTAGCTACACCCTAGCAATCATTTATGGTACCCTAGCAACCATGTAATGAAATGAATAAGCCATGTCTCAGTATTAGAACATTACAGAGACCTGTGGGTGGGCTTATTTGACTCGGGCTTTCAGTGGGCTTTAAGTATTGCCTTGGCAGTATGCTAGCATCATGCTAATTCATGCTAACACATGCTAGCATCATACTAAATAATGCTAGCATTATTCTAATTCATGCTAACATCATGTTGAAATGTGGTAGCATCATGCAAAACCTGTTAGTATCATGCTAAAATGCGCTAACATCATGCTAAAACATGTTAACATCATGTTACTATGTGCTAGCATCATGTTAATTCAATTAAAACATGGTGGTATTATACTGATTAATGTTAAAGTGGTAGCATCATGTTAAAATATGTATCATGTTAAAATGTTTTAGCATCATGTGTTAACATCATGTTAAAATATGCTAGCATCATGGTAAACATGTTAAACTTGGCTGATTGTAATTATTCAATCCAAGTCACTTCTTAAATAAAATTGTAGTTTTCTAATGACAGAAATTAATTTAACATGGCATACTATTATTATCTACAAGCAAATTTTAAACATTTTAGAAAATGCTTTGAGATTAAAGAACCTATAAGATCATAAGAAACATTTCAGGCACGTGATCCTAAACATTTGACTAGTATTGTATACTAAAAAATGTATTGTCGGAATTTCAGCAATCTTTGTTTAACTAGTGAGTATGAGGGGTACATGAGCAGTGCATTTACTGGGGACATGAGCAACTGAGCACAGTGCATTGAGCAGAATATTGCGTGGAGCGGCACACCACTCCACTTGTTCCCCTGATGCTTACTGGGTGCAGGAGACTGACTGACAGTGAATAAATGCTCTGCCAAAACAATACCATAAAATACAACGTAGTGTTTGTGGTTGGTTCAAGCACAACTCTATGCCCCAACGCAGCCAATGCCATAGTTGGGGGAATGGGGGGAAGTGGCACTGCCCCCAGACCAGAGCCATTTATTTCTTTGTCTAGGCTATGAGTAAAAAATACAAGTAATATAATTTTCACTTTATTTCTTATCATAATATTATAGTGAATAAGAGTAAGTTAAGGCTAAATTAGACTAAAATTTCACCAAGACGAACAAAATACCCCCAGATTCATAATAAGGGGACAAAAATATTCCTGCACAATTAAACTAAATCTTATACAAGTGTTGTAATTAAAAAGAAATGAAAATAAAACTAAGAACTAAAAACTAAGATGTTAATTACAGTGTTTACATCTGCAAGTTACATTGTTTTTTTACTTTTTCAATATTACAATTCAGCATTGCAAGGGCAGGGTAGGTGATTTTTACAGAAACATTTTTGTTATGCTAGTTGAAAGTCTCTTTCCATTCTGATAGCAATCACTAAGTGGTCTAAATATATTTATATTAATATATATACAGTGCCCTCCATAAGTATCTTGCATACTGTATATTCTGTTAAAGCCGCATGACCATAAAATGTTAATACAATCATTGAATGTCCAACCTGCCTGTCAATATATGCATGTATTCATGTGTTTTGGAGGAGGCATGGCTTTGGAAAGCACTTTGAGGGGAGGGTGGGATCTTATAATACCAAGGCTAGTTTGCTATTGCTAGCTTCTCTGAAATTACCTACACCATTTAATCACAAAAGTTCCTGTTGAACGCATATATGCAATAGCCATTAAATGCAGAAGAACGGAAGAAGTGCAGATACGATGTAAAAGATTGTAAAAGTGCAGTGTAGTAAGCTTTATTCCATTGCAGAATATGTTGGCCCTTTCAGTGATGGGAACCTTCTTTGCTAGCTTCCTGTACACAATTTATTGCCAGTTTGAATAACAATTTGGTTTTTCATGCTACTAAGAGAACAAATGTGAAGTCTTGATTTACTAATGCAATCAATTAATTCATAAATGCTTCTCAGTTTTTCAGATGTAGCATATAAGAATATGGTATGCTAAAAAACATTCTTAATGTATTCTATATGACATACTTGTGGGAGACATGTGGGAGGATATTAGGACCTGAATTTCTTAACCTGTGTGTGTGTATTATCTGAGAGATGACTGAAATTGATTATTGAATATTGACGATTATTCAATGAACTCTGCTCCATTTATTCCATCTTTGAATCTGCCTTATGGTTGAATAGAAGTGTTAACTCCCAACAGTTAATTAACTTCACAAAATCAATGGACAAAATCATTTCTCTAAAGAACAAGAGTATAGTGAAACCTAGTGGAAGGCCTAGTAAATTGGACCTCAACGTTTGGATCTGTTGTATCTATCACGTGGCTCGTCTGCCAGTAGATGCACAAAAGTGAAACGAGAGCCATATGATTTGAAGGATAGAACCTTATTGTTGATTTATTTGTGTTTGCTTTATACTTATATGCAAATCAAACATATTGTATTTAGAGCCTACAACATCGCACTCTAAAATATAACAAGGTGTCCTGGCTTGACACAAGTTTTAAAATGTTGAAAATGATAGTTTTTGACTCTCCTGGTTCCTCAGCCTTATAGGTTTTTGTCAGTTGGAGCCACTTCTAGGAAAAGTTGAAGGAAAATTGTGAGTTTATTTAAAACTCCTGGGAACAAGTTGAAGTGAATGAAGGGGATGTAAATCACAATGCTACTCAATATGAAGATGGTCACATAGAGGTACTCAATCTGAGGATCATCGATGATGGGGGCCAACACCAGTAAGACAGCAGCCAGCAGCACCAAGATAGGAATAATGATGGGTACCTTGAAAGGGTATATGAAAAGATATTGGTTAAATTGAACTGTAACTTAGTGTCAAGTCAGTTTTTATCTAAATAGTTTATTGTGGCATACACTTCAAAAAGAAGCCCTGTTAGCTAGACACAGGAAACCAGACAACCAACAGGTAAACTTTTACATGAGTGAAAAAATGTGTTCTTACTGGCATTTCAAGGTTTTGTGTACTTGACGGTTACTATTTGTCATTCATGATATAGTAAATATGTAAAAACTGTCAGATATTTAAAAACATTTTATCTGCCTGTAACACAATGAGATAATGATAATAGGTGATAATAGTCAGTAACCAAGGCAACTAAAATGAGTAATAATGAACTGAATAGAAAAGGGAACAAGAAACATAAACACATTTACCAAAACACAATAACATTGAACATAAATCTGACTCACACAAAATGTATATATGCACATTAAAATGCTTTATCATGCACTGTTTACAATTATCCATGCATCACATAAACTGCCTGGAGCTGCTGGCAGTTCTGCTTGCTCGGCAGAGGAGTCACTGTTGATCCAGGGCAAGCATGAACTGGGAGAAATTTAGGAGGCCCAGGTAGACCTTCCCTCAGCAAAACTACCACTGTGCCCTTTATTACGCCCTGACCAAGGCTCCCATCAATATGAATGCCCTGGCACACAGCTATCCACCTACACAAGATTGCGTTTACCCAAGTATTGTCATCAATACAATGGCGAGTGAGTGACAGAATAGGAAAGCTGAACTGATCCTCTGTGAGAGTCAGGACACCACTCGTCAAGTGGTGCATGCCAGCTTCCTTATATAGCCGGATATCTGGGGCAGAGACCGGCATGCAAATTCCACTCACCAGTTTTCATTGGCCTTTTTATAAAGATCATAGGTGATTTGGGCTTCCAAGAGTAAACCTCTAGTTTTGTCACAGAAAAAACATCTTGTTCCCTCCATCACAGAACAAGAGTTGCATACATAACCGAGATGTTACAATGTACCTTTTATGAAGGTCACTTCAGAAACCTTTTCTTACAGCTGCAGTTTTTAATGCGCCAAGCAAAATGGTATGGATGTAGTGAATCAGTGTCGTTTATGCTAATAAAAAAGCACAAAATGGAGTCAGACCACTTTAATCACACAGTGCTTCAGTTTGGACTACTATCTGCTGTAAACAACACTGGAAATGTGAGACCTCAATCCCATTAAACATCTGTGGAATGCCATAAGTTGTTGCCTCTTGTTGGCTTATGCTTCTATTGAGCCTAGGCTATTGTGCAATAATTGCACAATACTGGCAAACTGGCTATAATTTTGTATTGGCTATACATTACTGTAGTATCAGTACTGACAAAAATTCACTTTTGGTATTTCCTTTAATCACACAAATTTGATAAAAAGCAAAGAATCTTGTCAAAATACAAGATTCACTGAGGTTTAATGTATATTGTAGTCTTACCGTAATTGCCCGAGGAAGATCAGGTTTCTTGATTTTTAAATACATTAGTCCTGATAAAGTGACCCCATAGAAAAACCAGGCAGTGAAACTACAACACAAACAGAGTGATGTTAGTAAAAAATCAGCTCTTTTTATAAGGTCTGTGTTTGTTTGTGGTATTTATTATTGTGCTTTAATAATAATGCTCTGACATTTGGTAAAACCACCATGAAGGGTTTCACAAGTGATAATTTAAATGAGGGCCCCCTAACTTCTCACTGAAATGACTAAATCAATGACACCAGCCAAACATGTGTTTTTCAATTCTGAAACAATAAGACCTGCTGTGTTAGACGTCACCCTGTCCCCTAATATGATGCACCTTATCGACACCAGATTTTTTGTTATATAATCATAAGACCCTCAGATACTATTATCTATAGCTGCCTCTCCAGTGATTAGAAAACCAACTCAATCAATCTTGAATATTTGAGAAAAACGCTTGCACAAAAATATTCATTGATCCTAAGACTGACGTGTAATGTTACCACTATTGCTGTAGTTCTTTAAAAAGCTTTAATATGTTACAATATTTTATTACGAAGGAGTGTTCAGTGCACTGTTTGCATTGTCTTTATTTGAAACCTTGATACATAGATACTTAATGCAGTTAGAAAACTTTTTTACCAATTTACCTGAAGAAATTGATTATGCCCTGGAAGTCTCCAGGAATGAGCACAAGAAGAGATATAATTGTGGTGAAAATGAGGGCTGGAGAAGGAGTGAGACGTTGCATGTGGGCCATGGCCAGAATACTTGGCTGTAAGAGAGAGAATAATTGAGGATTGCACTTTCAAATATATAGGAATATATCACAGTATAATGATGATATAATGGAAATAACAGTGATCTACTGTTAATGTAAATACTGTAAATGGTACTAGGATTAAGTGTGAACCAAAATTAATGTTTTAATCAAAAATGCTTATCACATCTTTATATTTCATTTTCTATAATGTACTAAAATAATCTTACACCCAAACTATTTTTTATTTATTTCCAGTACATTGTTTTTGGTAACACTTTTTGGTTTTTGGTTAATTACTATGTTAACAACTATGTTAACTACTACGTTAACAATAACAATGAACAATACTTCTAAAGCATTTATTAATCTTAGTACAACAATTACAACATTTACTAATACATTTAATCAACACAAAGTGTTGCATCTGTTAACATTATTTATTGCACCCACTTAACTGAATGAACGTCTTGGTTATGTATGTAACCTCTGTTCCCTGATGAAGGGAATTGTCTCAAGAGCTGTCTTAAGCATCTTAGCTGTCTTAAGGTGCTGAGTTTGCCCACTCCCAGTGGCTCAAAAGTGGCAGGCCCTTGAGGAACACAGAGAAGTCCCAAAAGGAATGAGACACAGCATAGGAGGATTCAGTCCCCTGGCACCTCTAAGGAACCTAATAATGAGGTCATGTTGTCCCACAGTCCTATCATTTAATATAACATGGCAAGCAGATATTGCTGCCATATACACTTTAAGAGTGAAAGGAGACAGCCATCTCTCCAACCTTTCTTGCAGGAAGGACAACACAACTCCAATAGAGCACCTCTGTGGATCTTCCCCACAGGATGAACACCAGTTTGTGAAAAGATGCTACTTCAAAGCATGTTACTGCCTCATTGAAAGAGCCCTAGCCAGAGTGATTGTGTCCACCACACCATAAAAAACCCAGACGTGGAGATTGCAAAGGGTTGGCTTCAGGTGCCAGATTGTGTTAAAGGGAATAACAAAGGGGACAGTGGGTGGACTCACTGAAGGCAAACAGATCTACCTGGGCATCCCCAAATCATTTCCAGATGAGCTGGACTGGTGGAGTCTCCACACTTCTCGGGTAGCTGTTGCTTGGTTGAGGTGACCTGGAATATGAGTGGCCCAAAGTGGCTTTATCACCTGCTGACTCCAAACGAGGACGCAAGGAGTTAGTGAGCTGTAACGTGTACCTCACCTCAGTGGTTAATGTATGCCACGTCATTGTGTTTCAACATGTGCTTTCTCTGGATCAGTAGTAGAAACATCCACAGAGAAAGCGGAACTGCCAACAGCTCTAGGCAATTTATGTGTCAACACAGGTGGTGGCCTTTCCAGAGCCCCAACACTCTTTCTGTTGCAAAGAGCGCCCTATGCATAGTTGGACACATCTGTTTTTACTACAATGCATCTGGAAACCTGTTTTAAGGGCACTTCTGACTGTAGAAAAGCCAGGTTGGACCATGGGCTGAAGGTATGCCAACACAAGGGTGTGACAGAGTGTCCCGATGCACCATGATCCCCTCTGGACTTGGTTTTGAAGCCAGTGATGAAGCAGTCTCACATGCATCAATCCCAGCTGAGGATACCATATGCCCCAGAGTCTCTAAAATTATTCAGATATTCTTTGCTGTAGGTAATCTGCTGGGGGTCAACTGCGGGCCTGTCCTTGTGTGGGAAGTGGTTGGGGAAGCTTCAGGGTGTGAGACCTGGGTTTGGCAGGCCTTGTTTGGATGAGCAAACAAGATCGAGGCAAAAGGAGAGAAGACTGCAGAGAGACATATAAAACACAGCTGTTGCTATATATAATGTACATGAAAACAGGATGTTTAGTATGGCTTGTCTCAATGTTTTCACAGTCCATTTTTCTATTAAAGGAATGGTTCAATGAGACAGAGTGAAAGTCGACGCAAAGGAAGATGGAGGTGTTTTACCGGCAGGGGTAAGGGTATAGCTCGGCATCTTGGCATGAATGGAGTGCAACGTGTCCCCCCTTTGTGAGCTTATCATGTACCTCAAGATAAAAGGGTACTGGGGCGGGGCCAGGCTTTGAGTCATGCCCCAAGAGCAGATACCAGTCATTTAGCCATGAGAATTCTGGGCAGGGCAGAGTACTCCACCTCAGTACTCACTGTATATGCACCTTAGGATCCAGCAGGGTAATTAAACAATCAAACAAATTCCACTCACCAATTTTTCATTGTTTTTAACTAATGTTTAGACTTTATTGTAAAGTGATTTTTTTACCATATGCCCCTCTCTGGCTGTTACGTAACACACTCGTCCTCCACTGAAAAAAGTTCCATTTAGTGATCCAAAGGCTGAAGTTGCTGCGGCAACAGACATCACCCAGCCCCATTCTCCCAATACTTTATTTCTTTCACAAGAGAGAAAGTACTTTCACATTACAATATAAAACCAACCGCCTGCCTCAACTCTTATGCTTCTATGATTGGATACAAACTAACAATGTATTTTACTAGATTCAATATTTATACATTATGTGTCTATACCATAAAAAACATTTGTGGTTCAATAGTGAAAAGCTCAATATCTTACCCCCAAGTAACAGCTACTGCACTTGATGATATCATCTCTGTGGGTGTCATGACAACTAAGTAACTGATGTTGACTAGTAGGTAGAGAATGGTTACTATGGGAATCGCAATCATTAGTGCCCTTGGCAGGTTTACCTTTAAAGACAAAATCACTTCATAAATAAGAGGATTGTGATAATAAACCACACTATTAACATTAAAGACTTCAGTCATAAAACAAAATCATCTGACTTGAATTAATTACCACCCTTTGTCTAATGTGTCAAAACTGCATGTTATTATAACATTGCAAAAGACAAACCTTACCTCTGACCATTTCACCTCCTCAATTACACAGTTTAGGTTGGGCCACCCATAATATGACCACAGGCACTGATTCAATGCCATTCTAATGGGACTGACATCCCCTTAGACATGTGTTTATGCCTGAAAATACATTCTTTACATTGTTGATACTGCTGTAATTTTTTTGTCCCTCCTATAACTATTATTATTACCAGTCTGACTACCAAAATGACCATCTGAATAGCCACAGAAAACCATACATTTAGTGTTGGCAGTGGCAACCACCAAATACACAAAGCAGCAATACACTTCACTACCAGTATGGGAAGGGTACAGCCTGGGTAAAATGGCATCACAGCATACCTTGCAAGAGTTATGTAAATAGCTGTAATATATAACATCCTGTGGACCCAAACAGTCGACCATGGAACAACGGATATCATTTGTCTCAGCAAAGGAATTTAAGGAGACTACTCTCATAATTTTAGACCAAAGTTTTCAAAAGTTTAAAATGCATGCACCCTTCAGTCATGATTGTGATGATGTGTACCAAGTTTTGTGTGAATAGATCACTGCATTCAGTGCATGCACACGCACGCAAGGATTGCCAAGATACATCCTCACATATATATTTTTGCATGTTCATTGTAAAGTTTGTAGACATGGTTTACAAGATTGTTGGCGTATCGAAAACATTTGATATTTTTTTTGTCCTGAGTGTCTCTAGATGCTACATGCCAAATCAGACAAACTACATAGGAGGAGTTCAAAAAGTTTTTTTTCTAAAATTAAAAATGGTGGAAACATTTTAATGACAGAAAATAATGTCATAGAATGTGCTGAAATCGACATGAGCCATGGAATCAGTGGGAGAAGAATAGTATAAAGTATCTATGCTGATATTGTTCTATGTTCGTCCTGATTCTGTTGAACCCTAAGTGCATGTACTTTGGTACTGCAAAAATGTGTTTTTAAAACACTGTAAAATAGGCGATTTTGGGCGCAGCAACAGTTCACTTCTTCACTCCTGTTGTGGATAGTGCTGTTGCTATGGTAGTTACACAACTATCAGTGGCAGCTATCAGTGGCAGCTGGTCAAATAGGGGATGCTGGAGCTATTAAAACAGGTTAAATTATAAATTGCAAAATAATTATGAGATAAAATTTAGTTGGACTATGTGCCTAGTAATCATGTTAATATTTAATTTAAAAAAGAACATTGTGTTTTCATCTAAGCAGTGACAATAGTACATGGTTATTTCACCTTTCAAATGGCTACTTTACAATTACATTTGGTGGAACAATTTCACCAAATCGGATTTGTTTAAAACAGGGTGTGTCTTGAGTCAATGCTGATCCATAAGTTACTCACTTTCAAACATCACTGTCAGTCCGACTGAAAATCAATATCCCGGGATAATTGTTATTCAAGTTACTCCATCAGTACACTATGTTTAAATTGAGACATGCTAAGAATTGAAAAGAGCTGCTGAAACTGATCATGCGTGATCCAAACTGTATGCATACTGTGACAGCGTTTCTCGAAACATGAGTGTACTTAACCGAGAACTGTTTTTTACTGATGAGCTGTTAATATTGAGTATCTGTTTTATTTATTTGGATGAGGGGAAATTAATGTTTCTTAAGTTTACATTTTGCTGAACAACAGAAAATGTTAGCAAATAAAACATACTGACTATACGTTTATGACTTAATTATTGTTTTATCACTGTATTGAGGATGTGTTTGTCTCATTTGTATTAAGCCTGGAACACACCAAACTGACAGTCAGCCTTTGGGCAGTTTTTGAGCATCAGCCGATTTAGTTTATTTAGTGTGCTCCGCACTGCTGGCTGAAGTTGGTCCCCATTGGCTTTTTCTGCCAATTCAACATGTTTAATTAGTGATGTGGGTTGTCAGTGAGTCAGATTATTCTGGCTGTTTGGCGTAGCAAAACAGTTGAAAAATGGATATGATAAAAGCAAGCAAACGATGAAGTCAAGAGGGAACACACAGAGCACTCATCTCATTTTTTGCTATTCTCATTCCAAAACACAAATATTTAAAAAAGATATGGCTGTCTGGGACAAGTAAAATTAATCAGTTTGTTGTGAGCGAGATCTGTGAAACTGGCAAGTGCTGCTTTGCTTATGCTTTTTAATTGCAGTGGTCACTAGTGCGCCTGGTTTTCCATTCTGAGTAACAAATACAGACTGCCACCTGCTGGTATGGAAAAATCTTTCCTCTCACACAGGTGCAGAACAGATATGTTACTTTGGCCATTGGACATTAACCTCTGGCTTAATTAAAATTTTAAATTTAGCACAATGTTGTATCCATGCTGCTAGGTGTCAACTGTCATATTAGCCAAAGCAACATATTCAGAAAAATGCAGTACACCATTACAAGTGAATGATGAAAATTACCTCAGGATGTTTAATCTCTTCAGTTACTGAGTTTAAGTTGTTCCAGCCATCATAGGACCACAAACATTGGTAAAATGCTGTTCCAATGACACTGATGCTTTGTTTGGTCCCATCAAAAGGCTGTTGGAGGCTGTTTGTAGTGTTTCCTTGAATAAGTAGAACAATTCCCCCAATTATTATTACTACTAATGCCAGAATTTTGACAGCCGTGAAGAACACTGTAATTTTCACGGAGGAGCGCACATTCAGGCAGTTTATAATTGTCAATACCACAATCCCTGTGGCTGCCAGACACTTCACTGCTCCATCTGGTGGTGGGCAATCATCATAAAAAGGTGCAAGAGCATTTTGAGCAAAGCTTAATGCCACCCCTGTCATACTAGTTGGCCTCACCACAACTACAGAAACAAAAGCAAATACAAAGGCCATGAGGTTGCCTGAAGTACGTAAGATGTAGACATACTCTCCACCAGACTCATAGATTACTGTTCCTAATTCGGCATAACACAAAGAAGCTAGCATGGCCAACAATCCACTAGCAGTCCAAATTAACAGACTTGCACCTGGACTACCAATGTTAAGTAGCACATACTGAGGAGACATAAAGATTCCAGATCCAACCATGACCCCTGCAATGAGGGACACTCCACCCAGTAGTCCAACTTCAGTCTTCAGTTTCAGCTTTTCTTGTGGATAGTTCTTGTCAGTTGTCATAGTGGAGAAACGTTGTCTTTTTGTTTATTTACAAACTAGAAATAGACAGAACGCAGGATGTACTTTAAGAGCAGAACAAAGTAACATCTTTTACAATCAGTCCAGTTAATAATTACCAGACTGACGTCAATGTGAAATTTTATTTAAAGCAGTTTTTTTGTCTTGGTCATTTATTTCACCCTTCTCATAAATGCTTAAATGCTTTTAAGCACATAAATGTTTTTGCCTAGGCTCCTAATGAATATAAATCCATGTATGCTATGTAAAATTAATACTGAGCTTATCTCAGTATCAATTTTATAGCTAAAATATGTACCACTCAGAATAATAAATTATTTATTTAAACTGTGACTTAAAGTTTAATTATAATTTACACCAAGCTGAAATATGCAGTTTAGGTTTTAAATTAGTTCAAGTTCCTGAATACAAGGATAAAAACATTAAGGATCAAACATTTGTATGACCAGTTGTCAGTCAAATGGGAATGACCAAGGTTACCCTGACTGAGGGTCTCTTTCATTAATCAATTTAGAGCCCCTCACAGAGGTACACAAACAAAATCGGTTGTGCTCTGCAATAAGTTTATGCTCTGCATTAAAAAGCCTCCACATACTGTAAATTCTCTTATAAAGCGCACCTCTCCAGTTGAACCTGAATAAGATTATCTTAAAATCAAAATTATTTTATAGTCTATAATACAAACATATAAATTCAGTTTAACAATAGAGTTTAATGTCTAGAGCAGTGGTTTCCACCTTTTTGTCCTTGAAACCCCACGCCCTTACGTATAAGAAAACCAGAGACTCTCCAGTGCCTATACATAGTTAATTTACACTGTCAAATTAATATTTAGAAAAATCCATATGTACTTAAAACATAAACAGACTTTTTGTCATTCATTTGGGAGACCTAAGTTGGGTATATACTTTATACAAATCCGATTCCAAAAAAGTTGGGACACTGTACAAATTGTGAATAAAAAAGGAATGCAATAGTTTACAAATCTCATAAACTTATATTTTATTCACAATAGAATATAGATAACATATCAAATGTTGAAAGTGAGACATTTTGAAATGTCATGCCAAATATTGGCTCATTTTGGATTTCATGAGAGCTACATATTCCATATTCCATTTGGAAGCTTTTACATGGGTAAAAGATCAAGATTTTGAAATGCAACTCCATTCGCCATTGAAATTGACCCCTTGATTTCCAGCTGCTTATAGCAACATATAAATATAATTATTTTATTTATAATTACATTTCCTGTCTTTTAAGTTTAATTTAAAATATTCAGGTAATCTAAATTTCTCTTAAATTTGTTCTCCTGGTACAGTTTTGTCTCCTTTTTATATTGTGTTTTAAGGGGCTAGTACCCAAAGCACAATAAATGGGGTTACGTTATTTATTTTGTGATATCTGGCAACCCTTCACCTGGAGAACCACTTGTGTGAGGGTTGAATTCAAAAGAGCAAAACAGCAACTGTATGCAGGCATACAGCGTACAGCTACTGTTAGTGGTGACTGTGGGAGTATTTTTTAAAAAAATAATGTAATAAACATCTTTTAACCAGGTTATTTTTGCATGCCAGCCCAGTGGAGACTAAGACGCTGATGTCTAAGTTGGGTCTGGACTTCGGGTTGAGAACGACTGGTTTAAGGTATCTGTAAAGTGTTATTGAACATCATGAACAGGGTTACCTAATCTGGTAGAGCATTAACAAAATCAAGACCATGGTTTGATTTCCCGACAATACAAATATGGTATGACAATCACACTTCAACCCTTAAAACACCAGCTAGAAAAATGGAACATTTACAAGTCTACAAACTTATGTTATAGGTATTTCACAATGCAAGGAACGAGAGTGTTCACAACTGCAGACAGGCTCTGAAAACTGCTAGACGAGCTTACCTTAGACAACTAAAAGAAGGAAATCATAATAATTCTACATATTTAATACAGTTGCAAAGATATCAAGAAACAAAACCCTGAATCAGATTAGTAGTCAGCACAGTAGTATTGCTTTTATGCATTTCTTCTCTGATAAAATTAATACCATCACAGCAAATATTGCAATTATGCAACAGACACCAAAGTATCCATTAGGTAATTCACCGCCACAAGACAGAAAGAGATCAAAATTTTCAAAATTGTCATCATGTATAATGGACCCTCAATTCCAACTAAACAAAAGAGGTCTTCTCTGTTGTGTCAGAACCTCTGTTCAATATTATTAACTCATCACTGATCTTAGGATATCTCCCAGAAGCTTTTAAAATAACAGTTCCCTTTGAGTCAGACACGTTCGACATTGTCAACGTACTGACGTATGAGGTATCGAAAGGGAGCCCAATCACCTTTGAGTGGTAGAAAAATGTACCAATGAACATTGGTCTGAGAGGACAGAGCCAAAAATGTCTACTCTGGTGGTCCAGGAACACCATCTCTGGCTAACCCTTGCGGAAGACGGCGATAAAGTTTGCTTTTTCAACATTCCCATCTCCTAGAGTGGCCTCTTCAGTGACGCTGTCAAGGACTTTGCACAGCACTTCTTGGCTGTCCAGAAGCAAACAAAGGCCATTAGACACATCCTGCCCCGGCATGACTCTGGTACCACTGGTTCGCAGTGGCTTGGCCTCCAGTCTTCTCGGTGCCTAGGGCATCCTCCTGCTACTGCTGCGACTGCTGCACCTGCTCCACTGCGAACGGAGGTCATTCACTATCTCCGTCATAGATCCAGCTGCAAAAAGGTGATGTCTACCTCTCAGGCCCCTGACAAGCCCCCTAGTAGCAATCGCACAGAGACCAGGGGCCTGGCTAGCACTCCCCAGCCCATCCTGATGGCTCCTGAGGACAATCAGACTTGATTATGCGATTCAGTTCACCAGCAACCCCCAGGTTCAGAGGCATTTTCTCTACCTCAGTAGCCCCTGTCCTGAGTGGAGATTGTCCTCCTGGCAAAGGACGCAATTGAGCCTGTCCCTTTTGCTGAGAGGAAGTCTGGCTTCTACAGCCCATACCTGATTGTGCCCAAACAATAATTGGGTTACAGCTAATCTTGGATCTGCGAGTCATGAACAGGTCCCTCTAAAAGCTATCTTTCAAAATGTTATTGCAGAAATGCATGCTCTCATCCATCCGCCCCCAGAACTAGTTCACAGCAATCAACCTAAAGGATGCATACTTCCATGTCTCGATTTTGCCTCTACACAGACTACTCCTTCGGTTTGCTTCTGAGGGTTAGGTATTTCAGTACAAAGTCCTCCCTTTTGGGCTGTCCCTGCCCCCCTGTGTCTTCACTAAAGTCGTGGAGGACGCCCTTGCCCTTTCATTCTGGCCCACTCTCAGGAGCAGTTGTACAAGCACAAGGATCTGGTGCTCAGGCACCTCAGCCATCTGGGGCTTCGGTCAACTGGTAAAAGAGAAAGCATCTCCACAACAAAGAGCATCTCTTTTCTCAGTATGGAGCTTGATTCAGTCGGTATGGTGGTCTGTCACTGTCCCAGTCACTGCTGTGATGCCTGAATCTATTCAAAGCCATGACAGCGACCCAATGAAATTGTTTCAGAGTTTCAGGTCAGTTCCAAATGCATGACATATGCATTAGCTGTTCACACATCCATTCCCTACATGGCATTCTAATTCAAAAATGTACACAAGCGAAACAATTGGTTCCAGCTGTTAGTAAAGCTATTAATTCAATTCAATTCAACTTTATTTGTATAGCGCTTTTACAATGTGGCATTGTGTCAAAGCCGCTTTACAGGGAAGAAAAAGAAAAAACAAGGAAATATAGACAATGATACAGTAACAACGGTATGTCAATTATCAATCAATTATCAATAACTAAGTATCGAGTAAGATATTAACTATGGAGTATCAAATATCTATTATCTATTATCCGCAGTCTCCCAGTGAACACTCCAACACGGCAACAGTGGCAAGGAACCCAAACTCCAATGATGAATGTGGAGAAAAAACCTTTGGAGAACCAAGGCTCACCGGGAGGGTCATATCTCCTCTGACGCGTTACAGCTGCAAACAGTACTTTGGTGTAAGGGTTTATAGGTTTAGAGCGTCACAGTCAGTATTCTGATTTAAAGTTTTATATATTTACAGCGTCATAATCAGTGCTGTTATGATTTCAGTATTGATTTATAGTAATAACTACTTTTAATTTGGGTCTGGTGATTTTATATTCATTTAATGTTAGCCTGATGGCTGACATAATACAATCAGGGATGTTTTGGCTAGGATGCCAATGTTAAATGAGACTGAGAGCAGCTATAACATCAAACTGCTGGCATAGACAGAATCATGTATTTTGCTAAAAATATGAGTATAGATTAACAGTTGCATTAATGTAATAGGTGATGGTGGCGGTTGATTTTTCACAGTTCCCATGGTGGTCACCCCCTCCTTGCTGTTGTGAGCGTTGTCTCGCCAAACTGGACTTAATCTGTTTCGCTCAGAGTCCCTCGGAGGAGGGGGAGAGAGAGAGGAAGATAGAGAGAGGGAAACAAAACAGGCTTATATTAGCGTAGCGGCCATTCTCACACAATGTGGAAGCCATGTAGTAGAGTGGGTAAAAAGTGTGCTCGGTTCCGATTATGCCTAGCTGTTGCGGCCTAGGTGTGACAGTAGTTGAGTTAAGTGAATGCTCGTCTGAAGAGATAGGTCTTTAGTTTAGATTTGAACTCCTCGAGTGTGTCTGAGTCCCGAACATTGCTGGGGAGGTCATTCCATAGTTTTGGTGCTAGGTAGGAGAAAGATCTGCCGCCTTTAGACATTTTAGATATTCTTGGAATTATTAGCAGGCCACTATTTTGCGGGCGCAGTGTCCGCAATGGATTGTAATCTGAAAGTAATTCACAAATATATGAAGGCACTAGACCATGTAGGGCTTTATAAGTAATTAATAGTATTTGGGGTTATTTGGCTTATATGGTCGTATTTCTTAGATCTAGTGAGCATTCTTGCAGCTGAATTTTGGACCAGCTGAAGCTTATTTATTTGTTTTGCGTGACACCCCCCCAGTAATGAGTTACAATAGTCAATTCTTGAGATCATAAATGAGTGGATAAGCTTCTCAGCATCAAATGTTTCTAATGTGTAGGAATGCAGTACGACACATACTATTTCTCCGACGTGTGTGTGACGAATGCACGGAGGGAAAGAGAAAAAAGGAGAAAAGCCGCGGTAAGCCGAGGAAGAACGTGCCGATTTCTGAACTTTTTATTCGCCATGAGAAGTTACATTTAGAGAGGTGACGCGTTAGAGCTGTATGACATTGCTTCTAGGACTCCATTTGTTTTAACGAGCCTTTTCTGAGTTTTCTGCACACTCACGCACTTCAGGCAGCCACTGTGTAGAAGATAAGTCCTAGAGCCCACCTCACCTCTTCTATAGCACCACATTGCAACCCGATAGGTACCTACATGTAACTGCTTGTTATACCGAGACCTAAAGCATTGGGTGGGGGGACTAAGATCCTGCTTCTCACTCAGTCTTCCTTAGTTTAGAGTTTAATTATTCCCCCACAAGGCGGTGGCAAATTCCCCTCCGCCACATTTGTAAGAGTATATACACTTATATGGCATTAGGATTTTTATATACTGTATTCCATTATTACAAAGAGAAACATGTAAGACATCAATGCACTATTTGGACAGAAAAAAAAGAAAATTTGAAGTTTGACATTAATCACTGCAGTTGTTTTTAGATTGTTAATAATTATTTTAACCTACTGAAACCTCAAAATGCTGCAAGGTAAGTTTTCATAAAAAAACCTGGCATTTACACCCCGAAGTTACTTGTGTACACAAAGGCGAACCCAGATGGAGTGGGGACCCCAGGCAAAATTAATAGATGAGGCCCTTCTAAAAGATTCTTTTGTTAATATATCTTTGTTACCTAGAGATGTAATTATACAACATACAAAAAGTAGTCAAAACACATCTAACAGAACATAAATTGTTTATTTTTAAACATTAAAGTGCAAACAGATTGATGAAACAAAATATCAATCTTCATGCCAGAAGATACAATACTGTGCATTTAATGCTGTCAGTGGCAGTAACGTGCCAAGCGGTGACAGCCTATATTAATACCTGCTAAACACTACATAATAAATGCTGCTGCTTAATGCAACCCTAGTGTTACGTCCCTTAGATTTTAATGTCAGGTGGTCTAAGTGAGAATAACATTTAAAATTGTGTGTATGTGCATATGCGGGGGTGCTGACAAGCAAATAAAGAGCAAAAATGTTCCCAAACAACTTGTGACAATTTAATCTGAATAAAGTGAAGAGCTATTTACAATATTTACAATACAAGCAACAAAACATTTGACAAAACAAAACAAAGGTGGGGAGGGGGAGCATGAGAGGTGCCAAATATAGGTAAGAAACAAAACCAAACACAGCTAGCTAATTTATAGAGCCTAAGCTAACTACCAAAAGAAAAATGTAGAAAAAAAAAGATATCTTCAGCGTAAAGACGCCCTAATTAAACTTGACATAAAACAAAACGTACAGCGGGTGGCAACCACTGCTAACCTAGTGTGTCTAATACATCCATATTTTCTTACGTGTTGCACAATGTATGTCGCGCGACCTACTTACCTGCTCACGCCTAGGGAATAACAAAGACGGAAGAGTAAAGTGAAACGACTGTACAAATACTGTATTGACAAAAGGACAACAATGTATTTACACACAATAAACAAGAAAACTCTGACATATACTGTACAAATCACAAAACGAGCGTATTGAAATAACGAGCAAAAAACAACATCAGAGGTGAGCGAAAAGCTGAAACGCGCGGGACAGTAACAGAGTTTTAAACTAAGTGATGTGAGATGATTGGATAACGTGAACCGGGGCATCATCTTCCAGGGCGAAGAGTGACAGACTGGTGGGCCAGTGGGATCTGAAACACACAACAGACTTACACAAACTTACGCAAGGTACGTACGTAACGGCGTACGTAACACTTCCCCTCTTAAAGACTTAAATAGAAATCATAAACAACAAAAACAAAACAGCAGAGAATCAGACATTCTAAGCTCTAGACAATGTGTCTGCAACAATATTTTCAGAACCCTTTTTATGTTTTATATTTAAGGTATAGTTCTGAACAATCAGTGACCATCTCATGAGTCGCTGGTTGTGATTGCACATTCATGACAAGAAAACTAATGGGTTATGGTCTGTATATACAGTCACAGGTAACGGAGATGAGCCAACGTAAACTTCAAAGAATTGCAATGCTAAAAGAAGTCCTAAGGCTTCTTTTTCGATTGTGGAATAATTAATCTGATGTTTGTTAAATTTCCACGAAAAATAACAAACAGGGTGGTCTAGACCGGCATCGTCCTCCTTGAGGAGCACGGCGCCAGCACCTAGAGCACAGGTTTCCACCTCAAGCTTAAAAGGACAAGAAAAATTTGGGGCTTCCAGGACAGGTTCGCTGATGAGTAAACTCTTTATACTGTCAAGCATGCTGGCAAGATTCAGACCACACAAACTTAACAGCAGGACTTAATGAACTGGTAAGAGGATGTACAATGGTTGAAAAATTTCGGTAAAAGTTACGATAATACCCCGCCATTCCTAAGAAACGGTGTAACTCTCGTCTTGTAGTAGGCACGGGAAACTCAGCAATAGCGGAGATTTTGCACTGACAGGCCGGACTTGACCTTGACCGACAATCTTACCTAGGTATGTAATGGTGGCCTTTCCAAATTCACATTTTGCCAGGTTAACAGTTAAAGACGCATCTGCTAATCGTTTAAATACTGTCCTAAGCAGGGTCAGGTGTTTTTGCCAGTTGGAAGAATAAATCATGAGATCGTCAAGGTAAGCGTTGCAGTTTAGTACACCTGATAAAACGGTATTGACAAGGCGTTGAAAAGTTCCTGGGGCGTTTCGTAATCCGAAAGCCATTACCTTATATTGCAAGAAATCATCTGGAGTTACGAAAGCAGATATTTTAGCAGCTCGAGAGGTAAGAGGGACTTGCCAGTACCCTTTTAGTAAATCTAATTTGGTAACAAATTTGGCGGAACCTAAATTGTCTATACATTCCTCCATCCTAGGCAGGGGATAACTGTCGGGTACCGTAACTGAATTTACCTTGTGATAGTCGGTACAGAATCGAAATGTACCATCTGGTTTCGGGACGAGGAGGCACTGAGAACTTCACTTCTGTTTTCATTACAGACTGTTTATTACTGTTTACACGGTAGGCACATTGTTTTATCGGAAAATCACAAGTGATTTCAATGTCATGTTTCAAGACATTTGAGTCGGAATATCGCCAAACAACATGAGAAAATCATTAATTATTTTAACAATGTCCTGTTTCTGTGTCTTTGTTAGATTAGTGAGAAAAAGGCAGGGTCTGTAGTATTTCGGAATTTGAGAGCCTAGGGCTTATCTGAGCATTACGAATTGAAATGCCATCATCTGCAAGTGACTCACCAGCAGAAGGCGGCAATACCAATTCGGAATCCTCGGGCGTGTCGGTGAAAATAACCGTTACAGGAGTAGAAACAGAGCCAGCTTTCGAACCAACCATCTCCTCAGCAACTCTCTCAGATGATTCTCTAGGACAATACAATTTCAACATATTAACATGACGTATGACATTTTCGCTTATGGTCAGGAGTATGTACTACGTAATCTGTGTCGCTCTATTTTTTAGTTACCTTATATGGACCAGCAAAACGGGCTGACAGAGCAGATCCAGGAACAGGGAAAAAATACTAAGACCTCGTCTACAGGCTTAATTAGACGAGTGACAGATTTTCTATCAAAGCGTTTTTTCATGTTTTTCCGGGCTTCGGCTAACGAATCTTTTGCGAATGTACAGGCAGTGTGTAACCGTTCCCTAAAACGACTAACATAATCTAATATGCTTTCTTTTGCAGATGCTCCTTCATCCAATAGTCCTTCTTTTAAAATTGAGCGGGCCACGCACTGTATGTCCAAATACTAAATCAGCCGGGCTAAAACCAAGTGATTCTTGAATAGTTTCATGAATGCCGAATAAAACTAAGGGAACACCTTCATCCCAATCTTTACCGGAGCTAAGGCAGTATTTGCGCAACATTGATTTAAGCGTTTGGTGAAAGCGTTTGATCGAACCTTGGCTTTCTGGATGGTACGCACTGGAAACCCTGTGTATAATTCCCAAAGACTTCAAAACTTGTGTGAACAGTTTAGAAAGAAAATCCGTTCCTTGGTCTGTCTGTACAATTTTGGGCAGTCCAAATGTGGAAAAAATGTAATCAGTGACTTCATAATGGCAGAAGTCGTCATTTTTCTTAATGGAATTGCCTCTGGGAATCGAGTTGCGGAGCACATTATTGTTAATAAAAATTGATTTCCTGATTTTGTCTTGGGTAATGGGCCAACACAATCCAAATTGACGTGTTCAAATGGCTCACCAACTACAGGGATCGGAACTAACGGGGCAGGTAGGATTATTTGATTTGGCTTTCCTGTTACCTGACAAACGTGACAAGTACGACAATAATGACATACATCTTTTTTTCACACCAGGCCAAAAGAAATGCCTCAAAATTCGGTCATACGTTTTCGTAACTCCAAGATGACCAGACATACAGTGATCGTGTGCCAAAGTCAGCACTTGTTGTCTGTAGGCAGTTGGCAAGACAATTTGACAAGTAAGATCCCAATCATTATTCATACCTGCAATAGGCCTCCACTTACGTAGGAGTAGTCCATTATCTAGCACATACTCGGCTTTATTGTCTTTTACAGACTTTGGATTTTCAGCAGCGGAGAAGCACTTTACCAGAAAGGGATCGCTGCGCTGCAATCATTACTTTACAAGTAACGGGTACCGTCAACAGTACCCGTTTTCATTTTCCTCGGCAAAGAGTGAGGATATAAATGAATCGTTAAGTTTAATATCTTTGCCTATTCTTTGTGCTTGTGTGCGAGTCACAACATTTGCTACACATACACAATTACAGGATAATTATTAGCAATGTCATCTGCAGCAACAAAACAATCAGGCTTGTCTACAACCTCTACCACTGGGGTTACTTTTCCTCCAGCTAAGTCGTTACCAAGGATGAAAGCAACTCCTTTAACAGGAAACAGTGATCGTACACCAACTTTAACAAATCCTGTGAGCAACTCGCATTGTAAATATACGCTGTGAAGCGGTACCTTTTCAATGCCCATCTCAAAACCCTGAATTAAAATACCCAAATTACAGGACGCTTGTTCTGATAACGGAATAATGTTTGATATAATGAAGGATTGGTTTGCATCAGTATCCCTCAAGATCTGGACTTCTATTTGATCTTCAGGTCTACCATTTATTAATAGCAATCCTTTCATCACAAAAGGTTTAAATTTTTCGTCAACCTTGTACAGTTTTCACGAAACCAACTGGCTTAGGCTGCCCTTGTTGTTGCTTTCGTTTAGGTATGTAACCACGTGTTCAGGTAAGCAACCCTTAAAATCCTCTAAGAGCACGGGGAATAACATAATAAGGGAGAATAACATTTAAAATTGTGTGTATGTGCATATGCGGGGGTGCTGACAAGCAAATAAAGAGCAAAAATGTTCCCAAACAACTTGTGACAATTTAATCTGAATAAAGTGAAGAGCTATTTACAATATTTACAATACAAGCAACAAAACATTTGACAAAACAAAACAAAGGTGGGGAGGGGGAGCATGAGAGGTGCCAAATATAGGAAAGAAAAAAAACCAAACACAGCTAGCTAATTTTTAGAGCATAAGCTAACTACCAAAAGAAAAATGTAGAAAAAAAAGATCTTCAGCGTAAAGACACCCTAACTAAACTTGACATGAAACAAAACGTACAGCAGGTGGCAACCTCTGCTAACCTAGTGTGTCTAATACATCCATATTTTTCTATGTGTTGCACAATGTATGTTGCGCAACCTACTCACCTGCTCACGCCTTCCCACCCTAGGGAATAACAAAGACGGAACAGTAAAATGAAACGACTGTACAAATACTGTATTGACAAAAGGACAACGATGTATTTACACACAATAAACAAGAAAACTCTGACGTATACTGTACAAATCACAAAACGAGTGTATTGAAATAACGAGCAAAAAACAACATCAGAGGTGAGCGAAAAACGTGAAAGGACAGTAACAGAGTTTTAAACTAAGTGATGTGAGATGATTGGATAACGTGAACCGGGGCATCATCTTCCAGGGCGAAGAGTGACAGACTGGTGGGCCAATGGGATCTGAAACACACAACAGACTTACACAAACTTATGCAAGGTACGTACGTAACGGCGTACGTAACACCAAGTTAATCTGTTTTCCAGTAACCATTAATAAATGGATAGATGAATAAATTATATGAAAGATGTGAATTAGAACAAAACAGTTGCCTATCACATCACATTCATCCCTCTACCAGAGGGAGCTATCACCAAAATTCTAGTTCCTGTGTCATAGTTCACTTCCTGCTAGTATTGGGGTTAGGGATTATTTGACAGGACAGGACATTTGGGGGGGGGGGGGTGTTTTTTTTTAAAAAAAAAATTGAAAAAATAAAAGTTCACCTTGCCTCAGTGAAATCTGTGGATAATTTACTGACAACTATATATGTTCTTGTATAATGGGATGGAGAGGTGATGAAATGACAAACTGATTTTCCTCTGCATGAAACAAATCCAATTCGTAGTTTAACCAGAGCAGTATGATGAGTGATTTTGATTAATGAGGTTAAAGTCATAAACCAGGTGCTGGTGTATCTGACTCACTGTGGTGCCCAATCCAATAGGGCTGTAACATAAATAGTCTGATCATTATTAAATATCTTAACGGGAAATGTATGTCAATGTATGGTAACACTTATTTGACTGCCCCAGTGGTCAAGCTGAAAGGGTCAATCAAGAGATCAGGCATTACTTTGTTCCTGAAGGAAGAGGTGTGAAACAGTGCTCACGTCCGGCTACAGTGGGCCATCAGACAGCAGTGGATTTAAGCAGACCAAAGCAGACATCCCCACCCTAAATACCAACATCGTCTTGTTATCCATGAGACAAGTTTTCAGGTGCCCATCAGGAAACCCAGCCCAAGGTATGTAGGTCCCTTCAAGGTTAGTAAACAAATAAATCCTGTTACATACCAACTTGAGCTTCCTGCCAGCTATTGTATTTCTTCTCTCCATGTATCCCTCTTAAAACCGATTAACATATGACACCTGGTGATGTGACCACAGAGTCTTCACCTCCCTCACAGACTTTCACCAAGTTCCTCCTGTTCTACTAACTTCTAGACCCAGGGGTCGACCCAAGGAAAGTACACCTGGAGTTGTTCTTAGATGGGGAATTCTGTTACAGGCATCAGTGAGTGGCACAACTCCTGGATATCTCTGACAATTGGAGTTTCATCTTGACAGAGGTTTCTTGGGTTATCTTTGTTTGGTCATGGTACACATACATTGTCTGGTAGAACAGAAGGTGTATTCTTATTCTGAATAATGTAACACCATTTTTTTTTGTCCCAGACCTTTGGGTGAATACACAGGATTGTCATCAGAGAATCAATGATTGTCTCCTTTAATAATGCATATAGCTCTTTGTAAGATGAATTACATTTAGTCATTTAGCAGACCCTTTTATCCAAAGTGACTTACAAAGGATGAGAGCATTGAACATTTTGTCTTGTACGCCAACAAGCCAAGTCTACAAAGCTACATTTACAAGCAGACATTGTATTCTGTTACTAGAGAGAAAGATGGACTAGAGACAGGAAATTATTATTATTATTTTTTTGGAAGGATAAAAGGATAGGATAGAGGGATAGAATAGAAGAGCATTAGAGTTCAGACAGGTGTCTGCGAAACAGGTGTGTTTTGAGTTGTTTTTTGAAGGTTGTGATGGTCTCAGCAGATCGGGTGGAGGCTGGCAGTTCATTCCACCACAAAGGAACGGAGTAGGTGAAAGTTTTACAGATTGATCTGATGCCTCGTTGTAGGGGAATGATCAGCCATCGTTCGTTAGCTGACCGTAGCTGGCGGGAGGGGACATATGTCTGGAGGAGTGAGTTGAGGTAAGAGGGAGAGGTTCCGGTTATTGTCTTAAAGGCAAGCGTAAGAGATTTGAATTTGATGCGGGTGGCTACAGGTAGCCAGTGGAGTGGGGTCAGGAGGGGTGTGACATGGGTTGTTTTTGGTTGATTGAAGACCATGAACCATTCTGGATCATTTGCAGGGGTTTGGTTGCATTGGCTGGAAGGCCAGCCAGAAGGGCATTGCAGTAGTCTAGCCTTGATATTACGAGTGCTTGGACTAGGAGCTGCGTTGTGTGCTTGGACAGGAAGGGTCTGATTTTCCTGATGTTGTAAAGCACATACCTGCATGACAGAGAGATTGTTGCAACATGTGAAATGTATTTCAGCTGGTCATCTAACATCACCCCAAGGTTTCTAACGGACTGAGTGGGTGTGAGAGTGGATGATCCAAGTTCAATTGTGAAGTTGTGTTCTAATGATTGGTTGGCCGGTATTATCAGAAGTTCTGTCTTGCTGAGGTTGAGCTGGAGGTGCCATTTTTCATCCAGACTGAGATGTCTAGAAGGCAGGCGGAGATCCGGGCAGCAATGGTGGAGTCGTCGGGCTGAAATGAATAACAGAGCTGTGTATCATCAGCATAGCAGTGGTATGAGAAACCATGTGATTTAATAACTGTACCTAGAGAGGCTGTGTATATTGAGAATTATCCGCTGAATTATCCGCTGAAGACGGTCCTAAATAAAAATATATATAAACAAATCAACAATATCTGTGCAACTGATTGCAGAGTGCCTTATGTTCTTCTCCCTATGTTTTGTGCTAATTCAGAAAACCTCTCTTACCTTTTGTTAATTTAAGAATATCCAGTTTGTCTTGTCGATACACTGTCTTTTTGGATGAATAATGCATTAATATGCATTGGCTGTTCTGTGTGTTTGTGGTCAATGTGTATTTTACATTTACATGTAGTCATTTAGCAGACGCTTTTATCCAAAGCGACTTACAAAAGGACGAGAGCATTGAACATTTTGCCTTGTGAGCTGACAGGCCAAGTCTACATAGCTACATTTACAAGCGGACATTGTATTCTGCTACTAGAGACAAGATGAACTAGAGACACAAGAGATTTTTTTTTGAAGATAGGATAGAGCATTAGGGAGTAGTCAGGTGTCTACGAAACAGGTGTTTTGAGTTGTTTTTTAAAGGTTGTGATGGTCTCAGCAGATCGGGTGGAGGCTGGGAGTTCATTCCACCACAAAGGAACAGAATAGGTGAAAGTTTTTACAGATTTGATGCAGGTGGCTACAGGTAGCCAGTGGAGTAAGGTCAGGAAGGGTGTGATATGGGTTGTTCTTGGTTGATTGAAGACCAGACGTGCTGCAGCATTCTGGATCATTCGTAGGGGTTTGGTGGCATTGGCTGGAAGGCCAGCCAGAAGGGCATTACAGTAGTCCAGCCTTGATATTACAAGTGCTTGGACTATGAACTGTGTTGCGTGCTTGGACAGGAAGGGTCTGATTTTCCTGATGTTGTAAAGCACATACCTGCAAGACCGAGACATTGTTGCAATGTGTGGAGTGAATTTCAGCTGGTCATCAAACACCACTCCAAGGTTTCTAACGGACCAACATTTATTTATGAGGATATTGCATATAGGCCACATGCAAACCCTACCTGAGAAAACAAAAGTGACTGGTAAGAAACTGTTGCACTGATTGGTGATGTTGTCTTTTACTGCTAAGCTGGCTGAAGATGGATGTTTTGCTGAAGTGGGAAGTGGTCTATGTTTGCAAGCTTTTCTTTAAAACTATAGTTGCACAGACAGTACAATGCAGTGTTGGTCTGCAGCCCAATCCACCCAATCTGTCTGTAGTGAAGTCTAATACAAGCCAGATACAATGGCAAAATACAATGGCAATGGCAAAATACAATGGGAAAAGTCCAGAATATGTCAATGATGTTTAAAGATGATGCTAACATGATTCTAACATGATGTAGCATGATACTAGCATGACTAAACGTGAAGTTTTGTGATGTTAGCATGGTGCTAGCATGACGTTAGCATGGTGCTAGCATGAAGTTAGCATGAAGTTAGCATGATGCTAGCATGACTTGGCATGATTTAGCATGACGTAGCATGGTAGATATACTAAAATATGGCTTATTCATGATGTTAGGAGGTTGCTAGGGTGATCTTAATGGTTGCTAGGTTGTGGTCAGGAAGTTGCCAGGGCAGTACCTAAAGCCCACTGACAGCCTGAGTCAGATAAGCCTACCCACGTCTCTACAATGTTCTAAAGCTGATATATGGCTTATTCATTTTATTACATGGTTGATAGGGTACAATAAATGGTTGCTAGGGTGTAGCTAGACAGTTAACAGGGTACAGTCAATAGACAGATGTGTGTGTGAGTCAAAAGTGCCAACTCCCATGTCTCTATGATGTTCTGGTGCTGAGATATAGCCAATTCATGTTGGTTGCTAGAGTGCTCTAAATGGTTGCTAAAGAAGTATGCATTAGAATAATAGTGCTTTGCAAGCACCACTAATAAATCAACATATTAGTAGAATTTTTTTTTAAATATATTATCTACATATGTTACATAAACAACTTGAGGTATTCATACGCTGCCATTGATAACTGCCATATTAGTTACAAATTAAATTGTGACCCATACAAAATGGCATAATTCTTGTCTCGTTATTTTCACATTCTCCATTAAACAATTATGTATGCTTTGTTGGACTTGGACAAAAAAAATGAGTTACATCTGTCTAAAGTACCAGTCATTGAGAAGACGGCAAAGAAAAATAAATTATGCTAACATCTTGCTAAATCATGCTAGCATCATGCTAAAATATGTTAGCATCATGATGATTAATGCTAAAACATGTTAGCATCATGCTAAAATCTATCTATCTAAACTTTTAGCATTTTAAAACTACTACAATCTTAGTTTCTTAAAAAATAAAGTTTGTTCACAAACTTTACTCCTCTTGCAAGGAGTAGCAGGAAATTTTATCCAATGCAACTTACTAACAAGACAGCATTTAACATTTTGCCAAAACACATTTTGAATATTTTGTTCAATAACACAGGTATCCAGTCAAAAAATTAACTGTTCAAGAGGAGGGAATAAGTGACCTAATTATATTTAAAGCTTAAGTTATTAAAGCCATCTTGGACAAAACACCAAACAATGAATGCCATAAGTACCGTTTTTTCCCAAGATATCTCCAATATTCACGCTGAAAAACTTTAATAAATTAAACAAAGCTTGAGCATTTAAACATTTCAAATTTTATCTGAAATGTATTTTTATTCAACAAGCATTTCAGAATTACACATTGCACTTATTTTCCGCCATGATGTCACTTCCGAGCTGAGACTGCTGTCAGGGCGCTGTTGCCTTTAGGGTAAGCACAGAGGGATTCGCAAGCAGTCTGAGTGCCAGGGAAGCTGCTGGCCAAATGGGTGCCCTAAGCAGAATTGTACTGTTGTGCCCCCTCCCCCGAACCTACTATAGGGGTTACAACAGAACTTTAATAAAATATAAAAGTAAATAAATAAATTGTATTATTTACAAATTACAATTGTAGCTCTACAGCAAAAAAGAAAAACTAAAATTACACATTATATAAAACATTTTAAAATATTAAGTGTTATCAAAATAAATAATAATAAATTGAATCAAAAATCAACATGATTTCATTTTTATTTTTATTTATGTATAGGTTAACATTAATACAGAACAAAAGTTTTTTTTTTTTTAGCGACTTGGGATGGTGCCCTACGCAAACTGCGTACTAGGGAATGGCGGTACTGCTGAGCGCACACGTGTATGGAAAGCCAACGGGGCTGAAAGTATTAAAACGATACGTGTTTTCTGTCAAAGTGACCATTTTTTATGTGTTTTCTTGTTGTGTAGACAAACGTTTTAATCATCTTTACAGTACGTTTTTGACCATGTGTTTTTGTTACCTTAAGACACGATCGTCTAATTTGCCTTAACATGATATTTTTAGCATGTTTTTTTGCCCTTGTTGGCCCCCATGGTGATTTTCTGTGGGCCAACCCACTGTGGGCTTGCAGAAGAAATAAACCATGGCAGTCAGAAAAAACAAACCATTTTTTGCCAGACCCGAAGAAAGACTTCTGGGTGAAAAAGAATCCCGCACCAGCCGGAGACGAGGACGGATAAATAAGGCCGGCCTTGAGGGACTCACTAATGTACTTGTCCATAGCCTCTCTCTCTGGAACAAACAGGGAATATAACTAACCCCGGGGCGGAGAAGTGCCTAGGAGGAGATCAATGGCGCAATCGTAGTGCCAGTGACGTGGCCCGGGACTTACTGAATACCAACTGAAGATCTCGGTACTCCGCCGGGACCCCGGTAAGATCAGCTGTCTTAGCCTGCAACACAGGGGAAACAAAAACAGGAGAGGAGGCAGCACCCAGGCACGACGCAAGACATGACAGACTCCAGGCCAGAATAGACCGCCTCGACCAATCAATGGAGGGTTGTGCTGGTGAAACCAAGGGTGACCAAGGATAACGGGAAAACTAGGGGGCTCAACAAGGTGAAGCACGATCTCCCCACAATGATTGCCCAAAACAACAAGACTTACAGAGGGGGTGGAGTGGGTGATGGTGGTAAGAGGGTGATCAGCCAGGGACCAGGCAGGAAGAGGTTCAGTGAGGGGAATAGAGGGAATTCCCCACCTGGCGGCGAACTGAAAGTCCATAAAGTTCCCCTCCGCCCTGGAATCCAGGAGACAGGGACAAGGATGGGGAACAGCATAAAAGAGCTAGATGGGCAAAAAGAGTGGGCTTAATAACATCTAAATGTTTACATTTAATGCTGTCACTAAATAATGTTCTGTTGCTACTGCATAATTGCTGTTTAACCTATGTTATTTGGGTCATTTATTGTTATTTCTGTGTATATCTTTATTCGTTATAAACATACTAAACAAAGCTTGTTATTACAATCGTACCATCACAAATGCAATATATATCCTTGTGTAGAAAAGGCCCGTTATGTATATAGAGACATTAGTGCTCCCTTGTGACTTTAAGCGGTATTATGCTGAGGACTCAGCATTTCCCTTTAGCGATCCATTTAACCTTATTAACTATACGCATAGATTGTTCGCTAGTGTTACGCTGTTGTTGTTGTTCCTGCCGAGTGCGTTCATATATAATTGAGTGTCTGGAAAGTCTAGTGTGACCTCTTGGCCATTTTAAAAAAGTGTGAAAAATGATGAAAACTTGCATGAGCTTCTAACTGAGCTCTGATTGGCCAATTGCCATTATTTATAGTTTGTGAATTATATTAAATATTAAAGTAGAGAAATTTTGTATTATATTTGCATGATCAACACACAATGTTGATAATCTAAAGGAGATGGCAAGAGGGGATGGTGGTTTAACAGAGAGGATGCTTTTAATCATTTTTCTCAACAAGGGGGATGTCACGCCCCCGCATCCCTCCTCAAATCGAGCGCTGCATAACTAACCCTAAATCAGACCCTAATCCTAACCCTATAAAAAGTACATGTTGTTAATTAATATTACTTGGTACTTGTGGTGTATGTGTGTGGTAGACACACATTAAAAGAACGACATCGATACCCGTGATGCAATAACCACGATACTTCTTTACCGAACTGGTTAACTGCTTTACCTGTGTTGTGCATCAAACCACAAGGGGGCAGCCTTTCACTATTTATATACATTACAATTCCTCCCCTCTTAGAGTAACTAACAACATGCAATGCACAATAATATGTTTCTAGTGTAACAGTGATTTCAGATTTTTTAATATAACATTCGTGTTGTTTACATTCTTTGTTTACGGTCTTCAACACATTTTGTTTACATACTGTAACAACTATAAATCAAGTTTCTGTGGAGGTGTCCTGCATCTTTTAGGGTAATGTCTCTGTGAACTTAAGTGTGGTTCAGACACAACTGAATTTGTCACTGCAGAGGTGCCATGCTGGTCAGAGTCGTTCACATTGACTGAGGCAGGAGTGACAATGTCAACAGCATCATCTTTTTTATTTTTCGAATCAGAAAAAGGGGAAAAAGCAGATTTCACTTGACAGTCCACAAACTGTTCTGCATGATGGCTTCAGGTGTCATCTCTGACTTTCACTGTGTATGAAAAGGGTCCTGTTCTGGGGTGATGGTGCCTGGTTGCCGCTTACTCTATTCTGTAATCTTGTGCTTAGACTTCTGGGCCCAAGGTTCTTGTAGGCTTTTTTGGCATGACAGTCTAGTCTAGTATTTTTCTCAACCATTCATGTCCAATTAATGCAGGACTTCATTTTCTAGGATGTACAGATCCAAAGGCTGTATGTTCTCATTGTACTTTACATTTACTTTTAGTTTCCCTTTTGGAGAAAACTTTTCACCAGTATATATTTTTAATATAACTGATGTCTTTTGCAGTGTAATTTCTGGGAACAATTGCCTGTAATCAGTTGTAGAGACACCAGATAAAGCAGATCCGGTGTCTAACTCCATTTTGAGTAAAACTCCTGACACTTCTGGAGTGAGCCAAATGACTGTATGATCTGCCTCATTATTGTTGTACAGTTCAAGACAGGAGAGGTCAACAGTATCTGAGCTTGTATTTGTTTTATTTTAAGACACCTGATTGCACATTTGTGGGTTTACATTTTACTTTATGGGTTCTTATTTTGTGCATCTTCCATTTGACTGTTTTGCATACTCTCTCAATGTGTTCCTTTTTCTGACACTTCTTACACTTCTTATCCTTAAACCAACAATTTGTCATCATGAAACATTTTTCCACAACAATAACATTTTTGCTTTTTCTCTGGTTTCAGCGACATTTTATTCACACATTTTATTGCTTTTTGCTGCAATTCCATTGCATCTTTTTCTGCTGTCACCATCGATACTGCAATGTTCAATGCATGCTCTAATGTCAGGTCTTTTTTGTGTGCTCACTATGCATTCCACATATGACTCTCTCAGTGTGTCTGCCAGTCCAGCCCCAAAATGACAATGCTCTGCCTAGCTCTGCCATATATTCAGAAATACTTTCTTCCTTGGCTTGATTTCACTTATGAATCTAAACCTTTCTGCATTTACCAGGGGTTTGTGATTCAGATGGTCAAGTAAAATGTTCACGATTTCTTTGAACATTTCATCCGCTGGTTTTTCGGGGGTTAATAGATTACAAAGCAATTCATACGTCTTTGTTCTCAACATTCTTGTTGAGGTTTTCCCTTTTCACTTTCAACTCCTTTCTAGTGCTCGTTGTCTCTTTAGAAGATGTCAGTCAAATCCTAATTTTGTGGTGTATGTGGTAAATGCATGTTAAAAGAACGACATTGATAGGCAGGATGCAGTAACGACAATACTTATTTGCTGGTCTCTAAACTGCTTTAACTATGTTTATTTAACCATAAGGGGGCAGCCCTTCACCATATAAATACATAATACATTTGATATATAATTATACTGTACCAAGGACACCTTAAAATAAACTGTAACCAATCACTGCAATGTCACCTTGATCAACATACAATCATGGGTAGTTTTAAAATTCCATTGATGCATTGATATGTTGATTTTGTTATTGAGAACAGTTATGTTGTGTTAATATTTGTGGCATAATTCTGTTGTTTTGTAGATTTTTTTTTAAAAAAACATTTTTTTTTGTTTTCTTAATTTTGTTTTGTTGTGAGCTACAGAAATTGTGTATTGAACTAAATTAATATAGTAAATAAGAGTTAATACATTATTTAAATAACATGACTAAAACTAATTGAACCTTTATTTCTATTTGAAATATTTAATGTTTAATTTAATAACAGTTTCAAATATTTAACATGTACATGTATTGCATATGTTTTTTTTTGAATTACACATCTTTTGCAATATAAGAATAGACTATTTGTATAAATGATACTCATAATGTATTTTACAACACTGTTCTCCTCATGCTGAATTGTATATTTGTCATGAAAACATGAGAAATGCAGGTAGATGATCACAGACAGGGAGAAAAATGAAATGATGGTAAATGGTTTTAGTGTTTAATTGGTTAAAAATTGTGAGAATAATTATATTTTGAGTTAAAATAATTAGGTTAGAATAATTATATTTTAGGTTAAAATGTTATTTTTTGACCATTCTGCTCACGTTAGAAAAAATGGGCATAGCATATGTTAGTGCCAGTGGCACTGCAGGGTTTATGACAGTAATCTTGGCAGCCTTAAACCCTTCTGAATTAACTAATAGCTATAACATTAAACCAAGTTTTTTTAGTTTTATTTGTCATTCTAATCCACACATCTGTTATACAAAATATAAACAATTACTCTACTGTGATGAAGTCATGGAAAAGCAAGTTTTGTTTTGCATTGATCTGAGTACTGGCATGAGTACTGACAACTGAACACTGAGCCCACACCCAGTGTGCTGCTTGTTTTGGCTTGACTAAACTAAGGTGGCATCTACAGATGGCCTTCATAGCATGCCATCTTTACTTACTACTATATTCTGTTAACCTGGCAATAGACATTGGACATTTACATTTCAGAAAAAAATACATTTTAAAATATCTATTTTTGTCTTATTACATTTATGTGTAGCTTTTTGGTTGATATTTTTAATTTGTCAGTGTGTTCTAGGGCTGCAACAGTACACAAAATTCATGGTTTGGTTGATTTTGGTACAGCAGGTTTCTATAAACAGTGGCTGCCACATTTACTTTTTGTGAACTGGGCTAAAATATATTGATCTAAGCATGCATTTTGAAAAATATGTGATAAATTAAAAGTACTTTCTTTTCATTTACCGTTATCCAAAGTGTTGCTACAGTATGTCCACGTTGTCATTATCATAAGTGACATTGAGCTTGTGCTTGGGCCATGTAATAATTTAGTGAGAGTGATGATGCCTGGTAAGCACACAATTATTTGGTATTTATAAAACTATGCCCTCTTTTTCTGTGTAAACAACAACCCAGTAGCCAGAGACAGCTGGTTCAATGTGAGTTTCAAAGATAGATCTAGTTGCTGTATTTGCTGTAAGTTCTGTATGGCTTGAAGACATTGAGTTGTATGGATCTTTTCATCACTTGTCTGGAGAGAAAAAGACATTGTGGTGTAACTAATATAATTATCTGGAAGGAATATTCTAATCATTTTCTAATTCAGTTCATTGCCATGCAGTGGCGTCTTCCAGAAAAAACAAGACAAATGTGATATTCAATATCGGAGAATAAACCCTCAAAAAGCTGATTTATCCTTCACTTTCAGAACTTTGTCATTCTAAAACTAAACCAGAGGATTCATTCTTTATCTTGCAAATATGTGGGGTCTCTCCCCTGATATTGATGTAGTTCCAGTCTCTAACCAGCTATGATATTGATATTGGTATTGATGTATTAAATTGTGACTAATATCACAATTTAGGCTAGATGATGGGCGACAGGGTGGTATGACCCCTGAGACAGATCGAGATAGACTTCTTAGTAAACTTACATTATATACCTACCTCCAGAAAGTACCTACATCCAGCCTAGTTAGTTTCTATACTTTGTTCCCTGCATTGTCACAGCATTGTGCTGTTATAGCTGCAATTAGTAACATTATGCTACGCTTGTAACATTACACTATTTCTGTTGGTAACATTTCTAAGTGCCTGACATATTATCAGAAGTAATTAGACCCAACAGTTTCTTATCAAAAAATATTTATAAATCATTATAATCAACTCCGTCCTTTCCCAAGAACATTACAAATTGGAGTTTTAATATGCCAGAGGAGAACTGGCCCTCCCAGTTGAGCCTGATTTCTCCCAAGGTTTCTTCTCCAGCTATACACCATTGGAGTTTTGGTTCCTTGCCACTGTCACCCTGTTGGCTTGCTTACTGGGAGACTGCTGACATCTAACTTAGCTTAGGGTTTGTAAATTGTTAATTTGTAAATTGCTTCTAGCTATATGATATAATTATAATCCAAAAGACTCTTCTATTTTGCTACTCCTTTGTCTGAAATTGTCTCCCGTTCACTTTCATTGTGTAATTTTCAGGTATTTTTTATTGTATATATTTTATGTATGCATTTTACTTTGTTGTGTGGATTTCATGGTACTATTGCAAATCATTTATACCCCTGCCCCATAAGATGTTGTTTTTTTAAATGCCATCTCCATATTAGCTGGAACAGCGTATCTTGCTTAATGATGTTTTTAAACCTACTATAGACCTAGTCTACTTAGTCTTATTAATATACATCTCACAGATTATTTGCAATAATACCATGTATTTTTTGAGCATCTCTGACATTTGTTCTGTTAACTTTGAGAAAAAGAAGGGAGTGACAGCTGAGCTGCGACATGCGATAAGAACAAGAACTACCTTGGAGATTTATATACACTTGTGCTGCCCATTCAGACTAACATATGCTTGCCTTAGATCATCAGCCAAAGCCTCCACAGAAGCAGAACTGTCAATAGCTCCAAGCAGTTAATGTGCCAACCCAGACCCTGTCCAGGATCCCAATACTGCATACCATGCCCCACCCCATGTTGGTTGCATCTGTCATTACGACAATGTGCCTTGTGACAGACTACATGGGGACCCCAGCTTGCAAGAATTCTTAACCAGTCATGGGCTGAAAGAACAGTGACACATCTGAGTGATAGCCACCCGATATGTGTCGTGGTGCCATGCTCACCTCAGGACTCGGTTCTGCAACCAATGCTAAAGCAGTCTTATATGCATCAACCCAAGAGGCACTACTGCTGTTGAGGATGCCATATGCCTTAGGAGCCTCTGAAAATGTGGACAGACATTTTGCCTCTAAAATAACTGAAACAACTCAGCATTGATTGGACACACTCCTCTGTAAGGCACGCCATTATAGTGACCAAGGCCAGCTCCATCCAGGGAAAGGGATGTTCTGCACTGGGGAGAGCTTGCTCTTAAATGAGCCAGTTATTGAGGTAGCTGAGGATACATATGCCTTTCTTAATGGGGAGAGGGCAGGCTCTGCGACTTTGGTAAAGATGCAGGGGGACAGAGACAGACCGAAGGGACCCTATACTAAAATGCAAATCAGAGAAAGGATCTGTATCAAGATAAAACCAAGACATGAAAGTACACATGATAGACCTTCAGGTCTATCACCACAACCTATTTAGATTCTGCACACAGAATACACTCCTGTACAAGCACCTTGAAGGGGTGTCTGTAAAGAGTCTGGTTTAAGACATACAGATATAAAGTTGGTCATAACCCACCTCCTTTATTGGGCACAAAAAAGGCTAGGCTTTCTAGGCTCTCTCCTTGAATCGGGGTGCTTGTGAGCCCTAGGGGAAACCAAGGTAGGTGTAGACAAATTGCAACCTGATTGCCAGATGGTAAGACACCAAACAATCAGGATGAGCACAAACTGGAGACGGGCTCCTGCCTTGCCCTGGGAGGAGTTTGTCTTGGACACCAGCTGTGATGTAGAAGGAGCCAGCTGAGGAGTCACAGGGGGGTGGCATTGGTAAGGAGCATATGGAGGGGGCTGGCTCTGGGGTCTGTACACGGGGGTGCAACTACGAAAAGTCGGTAAGGATGTGCTTAATCTCCTCTGTCTGCTTCTTCCCCAATAAGGACTGGCAACAAAGTCCTTAAAGGTGTTACTAACAGGCTACCTTGAGAGATACGAAATACGAACTATTGGGGAGGGCAAATGCACACTGTTGTAAACAGCAAAAAAGTTCACCAACACCAAACACCAACATAAAACAAAGTAGTAAAAGAAAGTATAAACAATAATACAACAAAAATAACATGATATGTACAATAAGAACATTGCTTACATTGTAGTGCATAATAATGATTTATAATTATTTATTGTTTTTAAACTATCGGGTCTGATTTTGTGACAATATATCAAGCACTGAGAAATGTTACCAACAGAGATGACAACAGAAGCATATTACTAAGCATGTTACTAATTCAAGCTATAACATCACACTGCTGTGACAAGGCAGGGAACAAAAATATGGAAACTAACTAGGCTGGAGGTAGGTAAGTAGATGATAGTAAGTTTAATAAGGAAGTCCACCATATTCTCAATGATTTGTCTCAGGAATCATACCATCTTGTCCCCCACCATCTGGTCTGGATAAAGTCTGAATCCAGCTGACTACAGGATCTTGGGGAAATGAAGGACAGATTTAGTGTGGAGCCAGTACATCTGTGCTTATGGGAAGTGCCCCTGGTTCCAGTTCACCTAATTAATGCAGCCTAACAACCCCTTAATTGATCAGAGTAATAAATCCATAGGGCGGTGTATAGGCTAGATTAAAGAGGTGGGTCTAACCCTAAACCATTCAGGGCCTTGTAAGTAATCAGCAAAAGTTTATATGATGCTTGATAGGCAGCCAGTGTAGTCTTGACAGAACTAGGCTAATACGGTAATACTTGTTCATTCTAGAACTGTAAGAACTGTGGCTGCTGCATTTTGAACCAGCTGGAGCAGCCACCAGGTAGAGCATTGCAATAATTAAGTGTTGATGTCATGAATGTAATACTTAATTGTCCAGTGTCATATTTTGTCAAAAAATACAGTTTTAAAAATATTGGAAATGTGGTTTTCAAAAGACAAATCAAAAAGACACCCAGATTCTTAGTTGATGAAGCAGGCTTTATAGAGCAAGAGTAAGACAGTATTCTAGGTTGTTCTGTGTGGAACATTACGGTCTTAAAGGCTGCACTTAGGTCGAGTAGCACTAGAAGAGAGATGCAGACACGATCAGCTGACAGGAGCAAATCATTTGTCACTCAGATTAGAGCAATCTCTTTACTATGATATGGATTGAATCCTGACTTCTGTATCCTGAAGCTGAATTCTTGCAGATACCATTTATTTCCAGGAAAAAACATATCTGTGAAGACACCACCTTTTCCAGTATTTTTGAAATTAAAGGTAAATTTAAGATGGGTCTGTAATTTACTAGATCCCTGAGATCAAGTTGCAGTTTTTCATAAGGTGTCTGATAACAGACAGTTTGTAAGGTTTTGGGACATATCCCAACACCAATAATGATTTAATACTATGTAGAGTATCTACAATTACAGGAAGCATCTCTTTTAGGATCTGTCATACATGTTGTTGATTTTTTGATTATTTCATTATTTCATCCCTAATTAAATTATTTAATACAGTTCCTCTCTATCTATAGTAGAAAATTACTGGAGTTGTTCCTTGGGCAAAATATAACTCTGATGTGATTGTGTTGCAGGCATTTGAATGTTTATGATTGTTTTCTCTGGCAGTTATTATTTTACATTTACATTTAGTCATTCAACAGACGCTTTTATCCAAAGTGGCACGTATCTCCTACCAGCGAGAAACGAGGGACTGCTGCATTAGATGCCTTACGGAAACCTGGATGTCTGTGGAGGTTCCAGACTCAGCCATCGAGCAGGAAACCGTGCACCCTGAGGCCGCATTCATTATAACTGGTGACTTTAACAAAGCCAACCTCAGGACAATAACACCAAAATTCTTCCAGCATATAACATGCAACACACATGGAAAACGGATTTTGGATCACTGTTACTCTTCCTTCCAGGATGGCTACAAGTCCCTCCCCCACCCACCCTTCAGCAAATCGGACCACTCTTCCGTGCTGCTGCTACCCGCTTGATCAGGACGATCCAGTGCTGGTTGGACCAATCGGATTCTATGCTACAGGACTGTTTTGATCACGTGGACTGGTTCCGGTCTGCCTCCGTCTACCCCAACAATAAATTGTGGATAAACAGCGATGTCGAACAGCCCTGAAAGTGCGAACACCTGCGTTTAATTCTGGAGATGCGGAGAAGTACAAACACACCAGCTATGACCTCCGAAAAACCATCAAAGCTGCCAAACACCAGTGAAAGTAGAAGGTCAGTTCAACTCAAACAGCACAAGAAGCATGTGGCAGGGTATCAATAACATTACGGACTTAAAGAGAAATAAACAACCCGCTATGAACACTGCTGCCTCTCTCCTGGACGAGCTTAATTCTTTTTACGCTCGTTTTCGAAACAAATAACCCCACCCTCACAGAGAGAGCTCCCGCGACAGTGATACAGATGCGAGTACACTCTCTGTCTCTGTAGCGGATATCACCTGGTCCTTCCATCGGGTGATTACTCGCAAGGCTGCAGGTCCTGACGGCATTCCGGGCCGCGTACTCAGAGCATGCGCGGTCCAGGTAGCAGGTGTTTTTACGGAGATCTTCAACCTCTCCCTCTCTCTATCTGTGGTTCCCTCATGTTTAAAAACATCCACTATTGTGCCTGTACCAAAACAATCAAAGATCTCATGCTTGAATGATTGGTGCCCTGATGCTCTGACGCCCATCATCAGCAAGTGCTTTGAAAGACTGATCTGAGACTACATCTGCTCTGTACTCACTGGACCCACTACAGTTTGCATACCGTGACAACCGTTCTACAGACGATGCCATTGCACTTACCCTACACACTGCTCTCTCCCACCTGTAAAAAAAAAAAACCTATGTGAGAATGCTGAGCTGTAGTACACGAACCACAATAGTGCCCTCTTGGCTTGATGCTTGATGCGAAACTACGGACTCTGGATCTGAACAGCTCCCTGTGCAGCTGGATCCTGGACTTCCTATCAGGCAGGCGTCAGGTGGTCAGAATGGGCAACAACATCTCCTCCCTGCTGATCCTCAACACTGGAGCCCCTCAGGGCTGCGTTCTCAGCCCCCTCCTGTACTCCCTATACACCCATGACTGCGTGGCCACACACAGCTCTAATATCATTGTGAAATCTACTTCACACATAACAAGGTTTTATTACGAGTCCATGTTCATTGGTCTTATATGTACACTTTACACAATATAATTACTGTATGTGTGTGTGTATATATACACACATATGTAAATGCAAATATTGTGTGTACAAATGTAAATTGTTACATATGTATATTTGCACATATTTCTAAGTACACAACGACACAATATCCATGCGCATATAATGTATATTGTAAATTTGTAATCTTGTATATTCTATATTTTGTCATTGTACACATAACAGTATGTAGTATATACATTTTTTTTTTTTTGCTACTGTTACATGTCTGTTTTTCATTTTTTATACTGTATTGCACTGTCTGGAGTTGCACTCAAGATTTTCATTCACCTCTACACGTGCTGAGGTGATGTGACAATAAACTTGATTTGATTTAGGGATTAGTCATGTATCTGCGAAAATTGTGTTTTTTGAGTTGTTTTTTGAAGGTTGTGATGGTCTCATTCCACCACAAAGGACCAGAATAGGTGAAAGTTTAACAGATTGATTTGGTGCCTCGTTGTGGGGGAACAATCAGACATTGCTCGTTAACTGATTGTAGCTGGCAGGAGGGGACATATGTCTGGAGGAGTGAGTTGAGGTAGGACGGAGAGGTTCCGGTTACTGTCCTAAAGTTGTGCTGTGAAGTTGTGTTCTAATGATGGGTTGGCCGGTATTATCAGAAGTTCTGTCTTGCTGAGGTTGAGCTTGAGGTGCCATTTTTTCATCCAGGCTGAGATGTCTAGAAGCAGGCGGAGATCATCATGTGTATCATCTGCATAGCAGTGGTATGAGAAGCCATGCGCTTTAATGACTGCACCTAGAGAAGCTGTATATATTGAGAAGAGGAGAGGAGCAAGAACTGATCCCTGTGGGACCCCTGTGGTCAGCTGATGTGATATTGACTCCTCACCTCTCCATGATACCTTGAAAGATCTGTCTGTGAGATATGAGCTGAACCAGTTGAGTGCAGGTTCAGAGATGTCGAAGGCAGCAGAGAGATCAAGAAGAATTAGGACAGAAGTGGACATGGAGTTGCCGTAGGCCTTCAACCAACAACAGGAGGGCGGTCTCCAGGGAATGTCCTTTTTTGAAACCAGACTGTTGAATGTCAAGTAGCTGCTGATTAAAAACAGCTGATTAAACATAACCTTTTTGAGAATTTTTGAAAGGAATGGTAGGAGTGAAATTGGTCTATAGTTGCTGACCACTGAGGGGTCGAGTAATGTTTTTTTGATGGTTATCAGAGCCTGCTTGAACAAGAAGTCAATCTCTACAGGAAAGGTTCCCATGTTTAGAATGTGTGTGAGTTTAGGCAAAAGCGATGGAGAGATTGCTTGCAGCAGATGTGAGGGGATAGGGTCAAAGGGGCAGGTGGAAGGACGGTTAGAGATGATGATTTTGGAGACATCAGTTTCAGAGAGAGGAGAGAAAAAGAAGAGTGTTGGATGGCATGGAGACAAAGGGGGGGGTGTGGTGCATAGAACTGGTTGCTGATGGTAACTACTTTGTGAAAAAATTGGCAAAGTCATTGGCAATCAGAGATGAAGTGGAGGGAGGTGGGGGGGGGACTAAGGAGAGATGAGAAAGTTGAGAACAGAGGTGTTGCTGATCCTATTTTGAAAGTGGGCAGCTTGGCAGTGGAGACATTTTTGGAAAAGGAAGAGAGGAGAGATTGATACTTGTTGAGGTCTGCAGGGTCTTTTGACTTTTTCTCTCCATGGCGCCATTTTCTCTCCATGGCTCTGATTATCACTGCCATGTTATTGACAACTGTCAGAAGCAATCAACGCTTTATTTTTGGTTAATTTAGCCACTGTATTAGGATTGTGTTTATATTCTTTCAAAAGAATTGAAAAGTAAGCAGAGAAGCTTTTTATGACCTTTCTGTACTTAAAACACTCTCCTTTCATGCTATATGGAATACATCCAGTTTTGTTTGCTTACAATTACATTCCATTTTCCAGGCTGCTATTTTTAGGGTGTGGGTATGCTTGTTATACCACAGTGTTGAGCTGCTTTCCTTTATCTTCTCAACTGTAGAGGAGCAACTTTGTCTAAGGCATTAAAAAATAGGGAGTTAACATTTCTGTTGCGCTTAAATGTTTTCACTCTGCTACAGAATATTAATTTCATCATCATTTACACCATAGGGCAGTTTTAAATCTAAGATATGATTACGATAATAAGTGGGTCATGACACATGTTGAGAAACACAGATAAAGTTTCAAATGTCTTTGAAAGCCACACCCAGTGCATCTTTTCATTATCCACATGCTTTTTAAAATCACCAACAATTAAGACTTGATCTGTGGCCAATCCTACTTCTGATAAAAAGTAAGCAAATTCTTTGATAAAGTCAATTTATGAGTTTATTACTCAATTTACACCAGAGTTTATACTGAGCACTATTACTTCAAAAGAATTGTATCTAAAATCAGATCTCTTGGTAACTGTAAAAATATTCCTATAAAGTGCAGCAACACATCCCCCATTGCCTTTTGGGATGAGGTTTTGCTTGTGACAGTAATTTTGTGGAATAGACTTGTGGGATGTAATGTAATTGTCTCATAAATGCTACACCTCGTCCCTCCACTCCCCCTGCTCCACTGTGATTTTCCTTTCCTCTGGCTCTACCTTGGTCCTTACTCTCTCTTAGCTGTCACCCTGGTCTGCTAGTCCCCAGAGGATGGACCTTCCAGTAGAGGGGAGTAATGTCATGTTTAGGTTCAGTTTTCCTGTGTTTTTTGTTTCCTCTGTTACTTCTTGTTAATTTTGTCATTATCTTGTTAATTAGTTAATCATTAGCTCTCCTCTGCCCTAATTACATGTTTTCACCTGTTTCTAGTTTAGTTACTTTGTGTATGTCTAGTCCCTGGTTTTGTTTTGTCCTTTGTCAGTCCTCATTTGATTAAGGAGTTTTGTGTTCTCCTGGTCTCCTAAGTTTCTAAGTTCAAGTTATTAAATGTGTATTTTGAGATGATCACTTTCCCTTGATATCTCAATTAGAATCAATTAAAGGCCATGTTTGCTCACACAGTAGCAAAAATATAACTGGGATGACTGCATTTTTAAACTCAAAACTGTTATTGGTAAACCATGTTGAAAAATCAATTTGTTATACAGAGTCGACCTTTTGACACTAAATAGGTGCGGTATTGTGTGGTGGCACAGAGTTCTAGCAACTCTCCTGTACAAAAATACAGCTTGTGGCATCTGGGGTTGTGTTTTGTAATGTGAGACTTTAGCAATTCACAGACTCAAATATGTAAGTAAATGCAGTTGTCAATCCGTAACACTGACAGTGAAACACTGCAAATGCACCTAGCTTTCTAAAGTAGGGATGTAGACATATTAATAGTGCAGATGGTACCTCAGATAGTACAGATTTTGGTTTCATTTACAGTTTTTTCCCCCATTACAGATCTTCTGTAAGTAGTTATGTAGTTAAGTAGTTATCTATAACAGTAGTTATGTTCTACTTTTTATATGGAATTATATATGTTTTTGTTCCATTGTTTTCAATCATGTTAAAAAGTGATAAATTAAAAGTGGGTAAACAGCTGTCTGACTGAAAAGGGAGGCCCACTGTCTTTGACTTTGAAAACCCCTGAATTAACAGATTCAGCATTACTTATTTCCCTGCAGAACCAGGAAAGGTCAGAGGGAACTAGCTGCAGTATTTGAGAACAGAACAGTTGTTCTATTTATAATCATAATCATTAGCTGATATCAAAATGCCACAGGGGGTGTGGGTTTTTATTTATTTTTTTAAATGTGGCTTGTGTGTCCACTGCAAGGCACTGTTTTGTCACAATGAGTGATTTTGTTTGCCCTTGAATGCTTATGTCTGCGGTGGCTGGCGGTATGTTGTATGGCCTTGGGCCCATGTTGTATTTGGTATTATCATGGATTGCACTTGATGCCCCCACCTGGCTGATCACACAGTTTAAAGTACTTAACCGTAGTACTTGCACACACAATGACTGTTAAATTCCAATTTTGTCACTTAATATGTTTCTGTTCAGTACTAGCCTGTTTTTCTCATTCAGCTGCAGCACAAATCAAATGAACTTGTGTCATCACCCACGTTGTGTCTGTTATAACACAATACTGTTAGACTGCTATTACATTCATTCAGTCATCCCAAAGAGTACAATTATTCTATCTCCTATCATCAGATACAACAGTGCTTCTGTAACACCCTTACCCCCCAAAACAGGCTAAGCTGTGGCATTCTAGAACACTGCAGTGGGCTCCTGTCCCTGAGCTGATGTGTGTACAGAGGCGGACATTGAGCCAGCTGCTACTGCAATGTCTTTCCCACACACAGACAGCTGGAGGACAGGCTCATGCCAGAGACTGATTTGAAGAGAGTGAAGCATACCTCAAGCACATGTTTGTCTTGATATTAAGAGTAATGATGGTACCATCCCTCTCCAGTCTTTGTGAAGATGACCACATACACGTGGGTGCATCACATTTACACAAATGTTTTCAGAACAAAATATATATATTTAGGGCCGGAAAGTGCATGCAGTGTGCTTTTAAATACTACTCCTACAGATTTCATATGATTGTCACCAAACTTAGTAAACATCATGCAAAGACATTGAAGATTCAGAATTGCAAAGGGATTTTTGGTATCACGAATGGTGATGCCATGATAAAATAAAATTATGGCGAGAAATGAGAAACAGAAAGTCTTTAATATCTTAAGCGTTTAAAAATTCAGAGCATGGACTTGACAAAAAAATCCACATACAATCCAAAATGGCAGAGTTTCTGTTGGGTGGAGCTAATTAACGTAATTTTGAAAGTTTGATGAATAAAGTTTGTTTTAAGAGATGGACTTCTTGTTAACCGTGATTCACAATAGTCATATTAATGTCATAAGCCCACCACACCAAACATATATGGGCAAAGCTAACGGGTGTCAGTGCAAAAGTTCTTTGGGTCCTAATAATAATCTTAAGGTAAACAATTAGGCCCTTCCCATTTATAGTGCTTGGGCCCTTAATATATAGGGCCAAGCCTGTTTCATGGGTTCCATGACTTCTAAAATGAGCTAAAAGTAAAAAAAAATAAATCAATATAATTCTAAACTTTTGGTATTACCTTTTATATTTAAGTCTCTAAAGGAGCAAGAACCTTTTTTTGCCTTAATTCTGCAATGTTCCTGATTAATGTTTACTATTCTGACAAACTGTCCCTTTTTAGATTAGATCTCTCTAATTTAGATTAAAGACTCACATCTTTAGCCAAGAATTCACATAATGCATTTCATAATCGTGTAATCCTATTATATCAAATGCACACTTTTGTTTAAAATGTTATGAAGAGCAGGTATTCTAGTTATTCTTCATTTTTAAGTGAGAATCAACTCAAAATTAAGACATTTGTATATAAATGCACTGCATGTTGTATTTAATCATTTCAAATACAACTCTGCATTATTTTCTGCTTCTGCATTTTTTCTTGCAGTCCGAACATGTTTTACATGGTATTCAAACCCACACCTTTAAAGGTTCTGGGCTTGCGGCTTAGCAAGTTGCACCACAAGTTGCACCACAAGTCTTATAAAGAGCTGTCAATCTGATAGTTGAATAACCAATTACCATGTGAAGCCAACTAACATAAGGCAACAAGCACAGGCACATTCAATTTTGGAGATGTATTTCTCGGTCTAGACAATATTAAAAATTTGTGCTATCATTTCTGTGTGGCTCAGTCACAGATAAGCCAAATTTGATTAAATGAGCCAAAGTTAGACAAATTCGGATCAAATTTATAAATGCAGTAGGAAAAAACAGTTTTTCACATGCTTTAAAACAGCAGATGAACAAAATTGACAACAAAATCATCATAAATCAGGCACTATATTGACAGAAAAAATAAATTTCACAAAGTATTTAAAAGTTATGTTTCATATGTTATATCTTTTGAATGCTAGGTGGCACCGTCTTTATACTTCTCATGTACCTTCAAGACAAAAAAATGTTGCAAAAAAATGGAATACTGTACTTTTTAAAATGGCTGCTACTATAATAGGTGGTGTCTTTATGTAAGATATGGAATGTTATGATCATGATGAGGGGAACTTTTTCTTTTTTTTTTGGATCAAAGTGTTCAAAAGTTATAACCATGAAAAGTTTATTTTTGGTGGTGCTGTAGACCTAATGTTAGAGACCCCAAAATTTGTCAGATTATTATTTAGGACGACCAATACAACCAAGTATGCCACATTTCATAATTTTCCTACTTACAGTTCATAGGGCTTCCATATATTCCAGTTGGGGAAGACAAATAATACTAAATATACGTGCAAGCAGTAATGCAGGACCAAACCCCTGAAAGGGCACTGCAAGTAGAGCAAGCACAAATATACAGTTTGTACAGCAAAGATATTAACACAGTAATCACATCAAAGTGCATCCTACTGAACAGTCTAAGCCTCTACAATATGAATCTCAAAAGCAAAAAAAATTTTCTTCATATTTTTTATATATAAATTAGCTGCATGTTAAACTTAAGTTCAGATTAGATGGTTCTGAAGGTACAATGTCCAGAATAAAAGTATCTTCTATGCAACATCCAGCCACAGTACTACCAGTGCATGCAACTCACTGGATCCAAACCCACATCATTAAAGGTTCTGGGTTTGCACCTTAGCAAGTTGCACTACTCAGTTAACTTAAACTTAAGATAAAGATTTTATATATAAACACACCATATATTATACACACACACAAACACAAACAATGGTGCTAAGACAAATTCTTGCACAGCATCTCTTGGCAGTCTGGGCATGTCACATGGGGTTCAAACCCAAATCCTGAGGGTTCGGGCTTGCGCTTTGACAAGTTGCGCCAGTCAGTTGACATGTTCAGTCATTCCCATGAGGCTCGGTCTAAAGTTTAAATGAGCCAAGTTTGGACAAACGTGGGCAAAATTTGTAGAAAAAGTAGCGAAAAAATTATTCTCATATGCTTTAAAATGGAAAATGACAATTTACATATCAACAAAATCGGCATAAATCAGGGAATACAACAACAGAAAAACCTGAATTTCAGACAAAGTATTTTAAAGTTATAAGTGCTTTTGTAAAAGTGTCTTATAAACACTAGGTGTTGCTGTCTTCAAACATATGTACCTTCAGAACATGCTGTGGAGGATCCCTACATAATGTTGCCGACATGTCATATTGAAAACATATCTCAATGTATGACAAATTTCAAAATGGCGGACAAATGATTCATCAGTTCCTGACTGATGACTAATGACTAAATTTTTATCTTGGTTTAAAAGCCATAAGGTCACAAACAAAGATCATATGAGCCATTTTTTCAAGGAATTGACAAAATTTGGAGTAGCAAAAATACTGAATACTGTACTTTCCAAAATGGCGGCTATTATAATGAATGGATTGTAATGGGTCATTTGAAAAGTGTTTTTGAACTGGTTGTGGTGCTGTAGAGTTGGTCCCAGAGACTCCAAAGTTGGTCAGATTACTACTAAGGTCCACCACTACAAGTGTGCCTAATTTAATCTTTTTCTTATGTATGGTTAATAGGGCTGCCATAGACTCCCATTGGGAAAGAATAATAATAATACTAACAATTCCAATGGGGGCTACAGCCCATAAATATCTTGCATGTAATTAACAACGAATTTCTTTACCAAATTCTAAAAACATTCCAATGCAAAAACAAACTAATTATTGTAACATGAACAAAAAATGAAAATCATCATCTGCATCAAGGTTGTATTGATAAACTTGTTAAAGATGTTAAAGTTTTCATAAAGCTTTTAAATCTTTAATGTCTTTATGCAAAAATGTAGTGAAATGACTGAATTTCTACTTTCAGCTTACAGCAATGCTATTACACAACCTATAGGACAACCCCAGCTGTCATTACCTCAGTTGTTAATTAGATTGATTTATGTCTTCATGTTGACTTATAAACACAGATGAAGATACCATCTTTCCTCAGTATGCCTTCTTTTCTGTGGCTTTCTAGGCACAGTAAGGGGAGTTTTTGAAGGCACATTCACACTGTACAGCATGTTCTCTTTGGATTTTTATAATTTCTTGGTAGAAAGTGTTACTTTCATGTTAACAGAACAGTGCAAATTAATTAAATAAGACTTGGCATTTATAGGAACATTCTGCTTTCACCAATTTTTATTAAAAAAAATATAACGACTTGCACAAACACACTGAAACAGCAGTACAGAAACATGTGAATAGTAGTATCATCAAAACTAAGAAGTGCAGACATATCCACAAAAAATAAGCTGACTTTATCAGAAATCATTAATTGGCTAATAAACAAAAACAAGGGTCGGAACTTTTGGTCTGGGTCATATGAAACACATATTCTAGCGTGCTAATAAACAAGCTGCACCATAACAATATATTAATAGTTTGTCCAAAACATCTCTTTTCGACACATAATTCAATCTAGAGATAATCATCCTTATTTCATTTTTTTGTTTCAGCTAACAAAAATATAAATTGCTTTCAAATGAGGTTACACAATTATAGGTGTAAATGTTTGTCTTCTTATAAAGAAGATTTGCTATGAACATGCTTGTGTTGAACAGTGCTCTTCGTAAATAAATAAGATGCAATAAATGAAATTATCCACCAAATGGATGCATACTGCTTTGCAGAATTTACAAAATCTCAAAGCACAATGTAACATAGTCTAGATTCTTTCAAGCCTGCCTTGAATCTGATCAGTTTATGATCCTGAAATAATTGTGCTTTGAAATTTTAAGGGGGAAATCCTGAAAGTATGCATGTTGATGTACTGTAAACCTTTATGTATTATCTATCAGAAACAGATCAAAGCCTTTACATAATTTTGCAATTGGCAAACAGAACAATATCTGTATATACATTTGCAAAAGTTATGAATTTGGCACATTCACAACATTTCAGTGCATGGTTTCTTTAAGAGGGATGGAGGATAGTGGTTATTGCATTCAGTAATGGCGCATGGGCAGTCATCATTGTCCAGAAACTGGCATGGTCTGCTGAGAAGGGCACAATCTGACCCAGAGGGACATCACAATGCCTGTCTTTGCCATCTCGATATGCCCACCACTGCCTGCAGGGGGTGAGTTAGGCATGGCCATCTGCTTGCCTGTGGAAATCTCAAGAGGAAGAATGGGCTGTGCCGTCCATCACTGCCAAAGCTCTTTTGCCAGAGCAGAACACTACTGAAATTGCATTTTTCCCATCAGCAGCATACAAACACATGCCCACATCTAAACACAAAACACACTTGACTTCAGAGACTATCTGGGTGCAGGAAGGGGAACGTTTTAATGTTCGGTTCATGCTTATGAGGTGTTTTTGTACATGCATTGGTAAATTTGCACAACATGCAGTGGTTCTGGCTGTCAGAGATTGCAGTGGTTCTGGCACACACTGAGACTGTTTAAGTATGACAATGTGTAGTTACTTATAGTCATGTTAATACCTATAGGCAGCTTTTGTGGCATGCTGTTGATTTGCTATGGACAACAATTTCAACTCCTAAAGTTTAAAAAGTACTGTATGTGTGGCACACTGTTGGGTACTGTTTGTAAAAATAAATGAAAAATGTATTTACAGTACAACCAATAGAAGCTAAGCAGACAATGCATTTTCTGTTTGTTTTAACAAGCTTGTATGTGGATATCAACAGCATGCCATAAAAGCTGTCCTTAAAAATGAAAAAATAATCCAAGATATACGTTTAAGACAATGTAGATGGCAGATCTCTCAGTAGATATATTGGATACAAATGTGTAGTTGATTATTAAACTTTGGAGAAATGTCATTTGGCACAGGTCAGTTTTTTTTCTGTGAGAGGGAACATTACCAGATTGTAGTCTCATCAGGTGTCATGCTCACTGCCATGAAAATGCTGCCAATTACTGAAACATAATTTTGCTTTTTTAATGTTATATGAAGTTTATTTAACAATATTTGGGAGGAGCACAGTCATGTAATCAAACCAGTGATTGTGCAGGGGGGTGTATATATCACTATCCCTCACCTATTTTCCCATGACAGTTTTGGCAAACTCAGAGCTCGGAGTCCTCCCCCCAGAAAGCACGCCAAATATGCATTTATAATAATTTCTGATTACGTGTAAGTGCAAACTTGTGAATTATGTTTATGTATCTAAAGCCTGGGACACACCAAGGAACTAGCAGAGATTAAATCAGTTCAAATTGGCTACGTTTAGGCAAAAAAGTTGCGCTTAAACTTAAAACAGCAAGTATCTGGGTTCTGTGTCTGTGTAAAATAACTCCCACATATATACATATATATATATATATATATACACAATATACGACTCACAATTCAACATGCTTAATCCACAAGGCCACCCAAAACTCAAAAATGGCCTGACACCGGCTGACCGTTCGCTTGATGTGTCCTGGGCTCAAAACCCAAACTGCAGATTTGGCTTGGTGAGCAGGTAAGAAAGGACCCACCCTGCCATCTAAGAAAGGTTGTAACAAAAGATTTTGTCTCTAGACACCCTCTACTGTGGGCTGGAGTGACACTCTTCAGCTTATTGTGAGGCAGCCCAATACAGAGGATCACTGTCCTTACTTACAACCCCCTTGTCAATACATGTATTTGGGTGTAGAATACTGTTTTCATGGCAGTGAGCAAGCATGAGTGAAATGCACGAGTGAAATGCACACATGCAGCACTGCATAAGTGAGTGCGTGCATGATCATCTGAGCGGCGCACAGCGTGCACTGAGCTAAAGGCAGCTTGTTATTGTTTGGAGCAAAATGCAAAAGTATTGACCAGCACAATCTCACACCATCCACTTAACATAAGAGTCTCCTCTCAGCCTTTGTGTATTTCTCATATATACCTGACCCAGCAAACCCTATTAACTCTCTTTTCCTGCTTCTCTCTAAACAGTTAGAGCGGTTTAAATACTACAGCTCTTTAGGCACAGGCTATATGGCTATGATTCAGTCTACATCAGGCATTGCATTATGCACAGGCTTCAGAAAACATGCATAGGCAGTATATCAATCATCCTATAAGCTACCAAAATAAGATAAGAGATTTCATTAACACAACCATTACTCAAAAAAACAAAACATTTCCCAAACACAGGATCTTCAATACAATTGCCTCTTTAGAGACATATTGCCATCTTATTTTGAACAGAGGTTACCAAACGATTGTTAGCAGCTAAACGATTGCTTCCGAGTTTAAACATTCCCTCATTGGTAATCTGTTCCCAGGGGAACATTCTAATTAAATGTACTAGGATGCTGGATATGTGCATTTAATAATCGTCTTCCTCTCTTTGTCTTTCTTTGTCTATCACAGGGCTTTAGGTGTTGCAACTACAGCATTCCTCCCATTTGCACATCAGTATTCAAAATCTGTCTGTTCCAAGACATTGCTTAGGGGAATACCTCCAATTTTCTGTGCTGTTTTTGTGCTTGCTAATCTTAAAAATATGGGAAAGAGGGAAAGACAAATTTATGGTCCCTTTTTCCTTTTCATCTTATAATCGCAGGAGCCATGGGTCAAGTGGCAGTGCATTGCATGTGTCTGGCTCCTTAAGTGTTTTCCCCCTATACGTAGTCTTGTACGCTGTATCCAGTCTTGTTATCCAGAGGTGAGAGAGAGCAGTACTGGTGTTGCAGCTGGTCTTGTTGCTGCTGTTGTTGCAGCAGCTGCTGTTGTTGCTGCAAGAGGAGTTTATCTGGAGGGAGCAGAATCAAATCTTGGGGGCCGTGTCGCTTACCCGAGCAGGACAAACAAAAAATGGATCCACCTACGAGAAGGAAACCGGATGAAACAAAGGCTACGTAGACTGCACCACCCGGCTCAAACTTGTTGCTCTCTGGCACATTGGCATCTAGGAAGCTGACAATAACTTCATTAGTGTACCAGGAGGCAGGGACTAAGCAGAGGAAGCCAGAGGTCAGAAAGCAGGCACCGGCTGCCATGGCAGCGTGGCGTTTAGCGCGCCGTCCACCACCCCAGTGAGTACACTTTAAGCCCAAAGAAGCTAAACACAATCCTAATGCTGCCAGCACACATGAAAGCACCATAGTGGTGCGTGCTGTTTGCAAGTATGCAGGCAGTGCCAGGACAGAGTATTTCAACGTACAGCTGAACATGCCTGTGCTGTACCAGGTACAGTCCATCCACAGCCCCTGCATCTGCGAGATGGCAGTGATGATGTTGGAGCCAACGTCTGCGCTCACCTTCCAGTTGGGCAGTAACGTGGCCACCGTGGCACCTAGGATGCCAAGCAGTGCTAGCACGAAGGCAAAGATCTGCGCTCCCATGGACGCCATCCTGCCGTGTTCCTTAATCCAGCCAACATTCACTCAGGCTTGCCCAGTCCCCTCTTTTTCAGCTGCAGCGGTGATAGTAGACACTCTTCAGCACCGGAGCCTGCTTGAAAAATGAGAGAAACGAGAATGAGAATGAGAGAGTGAGAGAAAGTAAGTCAATGTCCTCCTCACTCAGCACACTAGGAACAAAGAGAAGCTTGCAGGCAGAATGATGAGAAAGCAAGTTCTTGGTTTATAATGCTGGGCTTTTTTGTCATGACAGCATCTGGATTGGAGAAATTTGCGGAGTTGCAGTGCATGCACCAGATGCTGTGATTTGTGATAAATGGAATCCTATACAGCTTTCCCTGCAATCAGGTAAATGATCAAGTATCGTTAAAGGCGCGTGAACCGACACCATTGAACCTCTCAGGTTAATAATACGAAAATTGAATTCGGTTTAATTACAATATCATAGCTGAGATGAAAGGGTTTATATGTAATAAAGCGCGGAATGCAGAAATCCTGTCCTTACCTCGGCTGCTGCAGAGCGAACTATAACGCGTCAGGTCTCCGAGCACACACACATACACACACGGATAAGTACATAAACAGAGTGTAAGCGACTGGACGTGAAGCGTTAGCGATCTGTTCATGTTTTCAGTCTTGTCGGCGGCAGCGGTATATAAGACAACATTATCGATGGCGCAACGATGCTGTTTCAAGAACTGCGCAAATGATTGTCTACGTCACCGATGTCTTACCGCGCATGAAGTCTTGTTATGTGCTTCAAATCATGCATAAGCTCTATTCTTTTTTAAATGATCTCACTGTAATGAACTGACTTTAGAAACAATGAACAATTGTTTTATTATTAACTAACATTAACACGGATTTACAAATGGTTCATGTTAGTTAAAGCATTAACTAATCTTACTGAATGAGACTTTATTGTAAAATGTCAACCAAAACATCTTTTTCCAGTTTACAAAAAACAACAAAATTGCTTATGAACACTTTTCAGAGGTTTCTTGAATTAAAGTTTATATTTTGTGTGGATTTCCCCCCCTCTTGTTTTAAGCATAAACATAAACACAATTTATGTCTAATTGTTTATTATAGATGTTATTGTTTTCTAACTCTCGTTTTCATTTTTAAGTGCATATGTTTCTTTATATTTCTTGTCTACATTTTCTGTAAATATATTTAAAAAGGCAAGCAATGTTTCTTAGTGGAAGAACTGATACCCTGATGGATTCTATACTTTGGCATACTCATGCCAATTTGTGCCAGTATGTAAATGGGCATGTCACTTTCAACTGGGATTTAAGTGTTATTTAAGCTATAGTTGCAATGCACCAGTATCATCCAAATCATAATATGACCTGCCACTGGGTGGGAACATTGCCTCTGCAGAAGCATGAACTCACAGCTGCTTGCCCCTATAAACCCCTGCACCCCTCCTCCTCCCGTCCTTCATCCATCCTTTAACCGCTGCAGGGAGGGAGCAGCTATATGGCCTTGGTTTAGAAATGACAGAAATGGCAATGGACAAAACTCGAGCTGGGTTTCTTATATATGGCTGCCTGTCTATCTGTCTGTCTACCTACCTACCTACCTACCAACCATAAAAGTAACAAGTTACTGTAGTGATGCACATAAATTTGTATTGGGTCAGTTTTTATTGCCTTCCCCAATTTTTTGCACTGCTAATGCAATGCTCTACCAACTGAGCTACAGAAATGTGTATTTGAAATGTATTTTTGTAACTTTGCTAATTTGGACTGAATTTGGGCCCTGGTGGCGGAGGAAAAATGTCTCCCAGTGGGGAAGAAAAATGTCTTTTCTGTTTCTGCTGGTTTTTGTGTCTTCATCTAGTATCTTTAAGATATGATGCTGGGATTATGCCAGAAAATAAAATGGGAGAGGGTGTGGGGGTGGCTGGGGGGTCTTTAACCAGGGTATGCAAATGTGTTCCCAGCTGACGCAAGGTGATGCTGAAAGCAATTATAAGCATGGGGATTTAATTTTATCATGTCTAGTTGTCATGTGCTGTGGCCTGAGTGGACATTGAAATTGTCCTTTCTTTGGGGTGGGGGTTATCGCCTGTGTGTGCTGTTGATGGAGTCATATCATTACCCTGCTGTTTGTCTGTAACGCAGATGTCAAAATGGTCTTACTGCAGCTGCTACAGAAATGGCTGTTTAAATTCATGATAATAAATGGAAAAATTCCCTCTGCTGTGCAGGATGGAAGTGCATGTGTTTCCCTCTGCTGTGCAAGACTGAAGTGCATGTGTTTCCACACTATCTCGATTTATTTTCTTGGTGCTTTTTCTTGTGGTTCAAACAAATGAAAAGGCTTTTCTCTGGCTTGGCATGCTTAAAATGTTTAAATATAACTAAGGACACTCTTGTTTAGTCCTCTTAACATGCTTGTCCTCAAAGTCTGTCTTCGTCTTTATCTGGACATCTCAGAAGCCTGTAGTCTCATAGGCTTATGAGAGAGTCTCCCTGGGAAGCATTTCATATCCGAGAAGCACATCAGTGGTGCCTCTGGTTTCCATTTATGCCTTGGGCTGTTCATGCAAAGTGCGACGCGCCATTCCAGTGGTAAAATCTCGGTGGCAAAAGCCCTGCCAGCCAGCACTGGTTACTTTTCTTGCTCTCTCAGTTTCTCATCTAAGCTGAATAGCAATGGTTGTCTTTTGAAAGTGCTGTCACGATTAATGTGTCCATACTCCTTGCAGGACTATTTTCCTCAATGTATGAACTTTACTGTTCACTGGCAGTTACAGAAAGAAAATAATTGTTACTCAAATAGGCTTGAGGAAATGTCATCTCAATTTGATCATTTGCATTACACAAACAAACTAATGACATATTAAAGACAAATTACTAATAACTACTGACTAAACTCTAAACTTTACATCCTTTGTATGTTGGGAGACGTTATTATCCAAGATTAAAATACTTTTAAAAGATATTATTATTAATTTAAAGTAATTTAAAAGCCAAATTCATCTTTGTATTTTAGCAGTGGGTATTAACTTGGTTTTGAAATGTGAAAACAAAGAAACTCATAACAGCTTTGCAAGCATGAGGGAAACCTGAGTCTAACTGCCTTTAGTAACCAGTCAGATGAGATTTCTGGCTTAGCATTGAATAATGAAAAACTCTTAACAGTGAAAATATGCAGTCAAATTATGCAATTAATGGTTGACCTTGTTTGATTGCAAATTGCTAATTACAAATCTTTAAAAAAAAGTTAAATGTTTTGGTCGAAGTTAGTTAAAACAATTGCCTTTCAGGCTCTAAAAGATTACCTTAAAAGGCTCTTTTATTTTTGTCATTGCTACTGTTGTGCTGTTTTTTTGACCCAAAAGTCAGTCAAGGGCTTCAACACTGCTCTTCATTTATTTAAAGTGAACCCAACAGTAGATGGCTCTTGTCCTGGTCCATGAAGCCCAAGGACTGCAGTACAATCTTCTGGGTTTAATATTAATTGCAGTAAGCAGACCAGCAGAAAGTGCAGCATAAATTCATTCTTTCACAAATCCATCCATTTTCTTCCACCTACAATTAATTTGTTTTCCTATATCTCCATAACTGGACTATAACAGTGCTATAAATAACTATGGGAACAGGAGGAAACAGCAATTAAGCATTTACCACAATTTAAAACCAAAACATATTACAGACATGATAAGTTGAAGGCAAAGTGGATGCCTGAATGAGATTGCTCTCTATGTTCCATTATTAATTTCTCTAAATAGCACAATTGCCTATGCATTTCTTTATTTTTCAGACATTGAGGATTGAGCTTTTCAGTTTATTAGGTTTACAGTCTAGACTCTGTTCAATAATGCAAGTAAATATTTGAAATGTGTTGCTGACCCATAGTCCCTTAACATCAGATTCACAAAGGGCTTCCCTCCAGCCTGTCTCATTGCCAGTTTTTCTCACTGCAAGAAAATTTCAGTTTGCCACCGCAGTTACATAAGCAAACCAGTTTTAGCCTGAAGATGTCTATCATTCAGCAAATGGCAGAGCACGTTTTGTGCATTATTACGTTTTATTGTTTACAAGAGGAAAGCACTGCCCCTTAACAATGTGCGAGAAATATAGAGCTCAGATTCCGAAGAGGTGTACAGCTCTACCATCCATGGCACCATTACAACAATGTGTCATATTAGCTTAGTGTTGACAGGAAAACCAGGGGAGACAGAAGCTGAAGCCATCTAAACCTTTTCTGCCTCTATCATCTCATAACTCTACCATCACATAAAACTGGTCCCATCATACTGGTCAATGCCTAAATAGGACTAGAATATAACATTTAGCAAGCAACAGTATAAAAAGAGACTTACTATTCACATTTGAAGAGGCTTGTTTTGGTTGTCCTTCAAACAGGTGTTACTGTGGCAACCGGAATTGGCTTGTCATCATTCAGCCTCACCCACCTCCTCCTCTCCTAACGCACTTCCTCTCTTTGCTCGTATATCACTCTAGTTTTCATTCTGTTGCTCCCCCTCACTCAAGTGGGAGTAGCTCTTGAATATGGTCTCCAGGTTTGACTGTAACATCTTGTCATCTGTGTGTGTTTGCATCTCATCAGCCGTGGTGTTCGTGGGGATGTGGGGGTGGTGCACTTCACTCCGCTGGCTCAGCCCCAGATTTAACAGCCCTTCAAGCTGGTTGACAGCAATGTCTTCCAATTCCTGAGGAAGCACTGCCGCAGAACCCTCAAGTAAGCATTTCCCAGCCATTCCATTGACTATTCCTTAAAACTCCCCTGTACAACTCCCTCCACTGTATTTACATACAAAAATTATTTTGTTCTTCATTTGGATGTCTTTTCACAAAGTTTTCAGTGGGAAAAAAATAGAAAATTAGACATGACCTAGGACCTTGAGACAGTACAACCCATTGAACTGTTTGTAGTATGTCCCCCAAGGTTTTGTTTCATTAATGCCATATGTGTGTACCCTGATAAGGTCCATAGTAACAAGGAGATTTTTAAATTAAGCAATTATGAGTCATTACAGTGGATAAGGTACAACATTTGTAATGTTATTAGCTGCATTAACAGCACATCACCATTTTTCCCGCTTGGAAAGTAAAGCAAATGTCTTTACATAGCATCAGTTACTCCCTGTTTTTTTGTTATTTCGTGGTGTTGGCATGTGATAATTGTTCTTTTTCCTGCAGAATGTCTCAGCGTCATAAATTGTTAGAAGAGTTGCTGCGTAGTGCTAATGTGGATTCCACACTGTGGCCCACAGAGCTCTCTGTTTTTGAATTCAGGGCTTTAGCAGATGCCTACAGCAAGCTAGGCTTTATTGACTATGACTTTAGAGAAACTGAGACTCAAAAAAGAGTGGGGCAGCAACAATTAAGGGATTCACCTTCACACCACGATAGAAGGATGTTAATAGTGGCCATCAAAGCAAGAGACAGCAGACTTACTCCTAATGGTGACATATACATCAAGAAGAAGCATTTTTTTAAATGATTTCTTTGTCTACTGAGAATGAATGTATGCTCTAAAGTAGCCTTTGGAAAGCTAACTGGTAAAATCATGTTAGAAATGGCAAAAACTGTTTGCACATTGTCATTGTTTGTCATTCAAGCATTCTGCCAGGGCAAGGCGAATATAATGCAGGGATTAAAAGTTGGGTCAGGGGTCATGACATAGTTATTTTATTTTGTTCCCTGAGGTATAATTATAATGATTAAATATTGGCCAAAACCATCTGAAATTAAGTAATTTATGCCCATTTTTATGCCCATCCTGTTTTTAGTCCTGTTAAAAAAGTCAGATTTGAGTATTCCCCTTAAAGAACTTTTGGGTGCAATCGTGAATGTGTATGATTGGCTAATGTCTTAGCCAATGAATAACACAGCCAGGGACAGCACAGCTTTTGACCGGTATCTTACTGTTATCACAAACGTATCATGAGAGTAACAACTTGCTTTTCCAAAGTATTCTCTTCAGCCTGTTACGCAACATTGTAGAGTATTATTTCCAAACAAACAGGATGTTGCTGTGATGTTTTTCTGTCAGACAAGGACTGTTTCTGCTTTTCTGTGACTGAACATCTATGGACAGAGCCAACAATACAATGATGTAAAAGTAGGTGTTATTATCTTGCACTGGGGCAGGTCATATGAAATCTGAATCTACCTGGTGACATCACATATCCAGTTATTTCACATTTGTTTTTTTTCCAGTGACGATTACAGAAATGCTTTTGTTATTGATAGGGAGGACATTTTATGCTATGAAACTTGCATGATGTGTTAATGACACCAAGACCTCTTATATGTCAAAAGATCAAGGGAAATTTTATGACCCCCTCATGTTATGACCCCTTTAAAACATTGTGATCAAAGCACCTTTAAAAATCTGTTGAAGAATATGTCTACCAGCATTACACAATTGTATTTGATTTTTTCTTAAAAGTCATTCTAAAAGCAAACACATAAATGAACATATTTTTTGTTTTCTTGAAAAATCATGTGAAAATCCTGTACTAACATAACATTTATTAGAACCTGATCTTCATCTTCCTTGCTGGAAGCATGAAGCATTCGATTTAACAACATTTAAATTACATTGCTGATTGAAATTTACAGTTTACCATGTTTTTTAGTCAAGATACATTTTGCAACAATGCTTGGTTGCCTTATAAAGAACAATCAATAATAAAAGATTTATAAAAAGCAAAATCATGAATCACCATTAAAAACAAATATGTATGTAGTGTCCAAAATACAAGGCAATTCCCTATTGGAATACAAGGCATTCCCTCTTGGAATTCTATTCAGGCATAGCTGAAACAGTCACTGTTTGTGTAGGATCACACTGACTTAAACATCAGTATGCCATGGATGAAGGCATGCAATTTGGTTCACTGGTACAAAACAGTTAGTATGTGGGCAGGTCAGTAAATTAGCACTGTGACTCATGCGACATTACACAACGCTTAACCCAGTGCTTCAACTACAGACAGTATAAAAGCCTTTTCACATTAAGGACGATAAAGATAAAGATGGTAAAGATAAAAAATATTTCCAGATTTAAAAGAATAGCAGAGTCCATACTATACTATATACTATATACACATCTATAAAGATGATGCAGAAGAATGATATTGTTTGATGTCAAATCGACCATCATTTTTTCAGCTGATGAACAATAAAACATTATCAATTAAAATTCATTTGAATTTAAAGAGCTCACACATGATCACACATTAAAATGGCAGATGACATTAGGTTTATTAGGATAAAATGTGTCTTCAAAAGATAATTTTCTCAAAAGAGTGACATTGAAATGTAAGATTTTTGCATCCTAATTTGCATTTTTTAAATTTAACGAATATTTGAAACTTGAATTTGAATTTATTTGTTGGTATGGATTCTAATATAGTTATTGTTGCAGTTATTTGTATAGTTATCATTCTGGGTTTGAATGGGCATTGAGTACATCAAGGGGAAATCAGACTGATCTAGCTTTGCAGGTCATTGCAGTGTTTTCCAAAGGGGAGAAAGTAGCTTTTTACAGGTTCTTTCAGCAGTATGCTCAACTCTGTACATGTTCTGTTACAAATTCTCTCTCAGGATGGAGCGAATCACCTTGATGATGTTGATTTTGCACTCTGGGATGCTGCATGTGACAGAGAATAAGAAATCGATAGCTCTGTGTAGGATAAAAATTGGAGCCCCTGTAGCCACCTGCTACACAACTGGAACACTGTTTCAGGCCTGCCCTCTTTTTCTGATTTGGTGTGGATCAACTCCCAGTCAGTCAGTCTCTGAACAAACCCTGGAAAGGAAGAATAGTTCTATATGTACAAACTCTTCATTATTTTTCATTGTTTCAATGAGTTCACACTGGTCAAGTGTGTCTCTCACCTGCAGTATTGCCCAGTATAACATGCAGTGTTGACAAGGGAATACGCCAGCAAAACTGAAATGGATCCTGATCTCTCTTGGCTGATCTTGATGTTGGCTGCCACACACAAAAATATACATGATATTGACCTTTTTTTCTGTTTTAAAGGAGCTATTTCTGTAAAAGAAACTATTTCCTTGAACTTTACTGTTTGATGTACAATATTTTCAAAACTCCACACTCCACAAATTACTGAAACTACACTGCACAATCACTCAGTGACTTTGTGACGTCAAAAGGATCAAGACATGAATAACCGTATTTACATTAAATGTGAGTCTGTCACAATGTAATACAGGCTTTATAAAGAGAATGTTATTGAAGGATGGGTAAGTGGCAACTACACTGGACTCAACCAGAAAACTTGCAATCCAACAGATTACAACAGCAATTGTTCATTTCCAAAACTGCAGAAAATGGTCATGTAAAACCAAATTATGTTTGGTACACAAAACCTTGATGAACATTGTAAGTGAACCTCAGGGAAAAAAATTAAATTATAACATTATGATATGAGCCCTTTAAGGCACTGCTACAGTAATTAGACCCAAAGTGAAAACAAAACTCACTGTCCTCTTTTTCAGCTTGTTCTCTTGCAAACTGATTTAAACAAATTACATTTTCTGAGACAGCATAAGCAGAAATAAGAATTTAATTAGGTAAATCTACAGAATTTTGTATTTTTAGGCTGCAAAACTGTTGCCAATATATCTAATGAAAACTCAACATTTCTGAATCTATAAAGAGCCTCCCTGCTCAAGGGAACCTCAGTTGCCATTTGCTGACACTGGAATCGAACCAGCAAACTTCCTTCTGATTTCAAGTCTGCTAACTAACCAGTAGGCCACAACTGCCCCCCATTTTGAAGGCATTACATGAGAAAGGGCTTTATTTAAAAATAAAACTAAAAACCTAATATCTTAAGATATAAATATTTCTAAATATTACTGTTCCAACTTTTTCTGATTTGGGGTTGTACATCCCAATGATGGGAACAGGTTGAGCTAGAGCTGATCAGATACTGCACTATAGTCCTCATAGATCTTCTGCATTCTATTTATGTGCCTGGCAACTTTTTCCATTTCTGTTAATTCTTCTGTATATAATAAACAACACAATCTGTACTAAGGTGACTGGGCCCTAACAAAAAACAATAGATTACTCAAAAATGCCAGCCTGTTCAATAAAATAAAGACATAGTGTAAAGAGGGGCTGTTAAGTTCCATAAAAAGGACAACAATTACTAAAAAATGCTGTAAGAGGTTTTTTTTACTGCAGTCATATGAGAGTCTATGAGCATGACTCCTCATCATAGCTCAGAAAACCCCATTTGATGAACCCTATTTTCTAACCTGGCATGTGCCATGCCAGATTTTACGTTAATGAGACCAAACACTGCTGGTTTGTTTACTAACCAAACATAATGCGGAGGGTTTGAATATGTGCATGTGTAAATTAGATTTGAAAGTTACTGCAAAGCCCTCCAGATGCAAAATGCTTTCAAATTATGGAAAAGAGAAGCTCACAGATTCTTTAAAATTTATTCTGGATGTTGGATCCATGTAATAAGGTTATAAGAGTTTGGAACGACATGCTGTAAGGACAAGTAACAATTTACATGTTTGAGCGAGCTAACCCTTTCATTCTCCCAAGCCCCTGCGGTGTGTGTGATGTAGTAGGGTCTGTGAGGTGGTAGTAATCCTCACTATCCGTGTCGGTTAGAGATACCAGCTCACAGAGTAGCAGGCGGTTTTTCAGCACCCTCTGTACTGGTTTGATTAGCTTGGACTCTAGAGTGGTTGAGTGCTGGTTAGTTGGATTTTTTGCATCAAGAGACTCCTAAAGGATTTAGCTGGGGGTGGTATAGGTAATAAATGCTAGTGCCACAAATTTAACTTGAAATAGTGTGTTCTCTATGCCAGGTAAGTGGTTTTAGGTTAAACACAAAGGGCACAAAACACATCCACAAGGAGGCAGCATAGGCTGCCTGACGCCTTACTATGTCCACTGCAATATAAATGCAACACTGCAGACAATGAACAATACCAGGTGAACACAGAACAGTGCTCCCCAACCAGGGCCAACAAGGGGCTTCAGCAAACTTCCATGAGGGCCTCAAGACAACTTAAAATGATTACAAAAGATAAAACATGCACTAAAATGAGCCAAAACAACTTAAAATCAAGATAATTCTTAGTGTACTGAGCTGAACGATACCACTACAACATGCATAATGATAAAAATATCACTTACATTGTCATTCAAATCAAGAGGAGCTATTAGAGTGCTAATTGAAGCACTTATCACCCCAGATAGTTTGACACTTCAGGGAGCAATTGGCAGGCAATTAACAAGTCAACACAAAAGTCATTTTCACTTTGTGAATGGAGTCTTTACCACAACAGAAACAGTGTGTGAGAATATGTAATTATAAGCACAGTTGACAGGCAGGCTACATGCTCTCCTGTTGTTGTGTCCTTAGTGTCCTTGTTGTGTCCTTGACATTGACCCAGCAGTGGTTAAACAGTATGGTGTTTAATAAAGCCATTAAAGTACATTTTCTGTGGTTGCTCTGAAAACTCTAAGCTCATATTGCATTGGGAACAATTAAAAGAGGCAGAGATTAAGTATTTCATTTGTACAAGGGCAGGGTGGCCTAAAACTCAGTTCATACTGGGCAGTTTGGCCAACCATGGAAAACCAGGCCAATATTGCATGCATAAATTAAGTTCAACATTTATATTCAGTGTTAATAAACACTGATTAATTAATACCTTGTAGGAAATGATAACAGGATGTGTCCACCCAACCATTTGTTAATATCTTTTCAGTATTAATAAATTGTATTACAAAACCAGTTTTCACATTTGCAGAGAAAGTTTGTGGAGCTGATACTAGAATTGCCAGGCTGCCAGAGCATTGCAGTTGTGTGTTGTATGTATTTTTTTTATTTGTTGCGTTGTGTTTTCCTACTAGCCCAATCCAAGAAAGCCCATCTTCATGTCTGTGTAATACTGGGGATCCTACTTATTGATCTGTCCTCTCCTTTATTGTAAGTCTACTGAATTGTTCACCCATTTTACTGCCTACACCTCAGTGGTGCTCATCCTTGCAAAAATGACATTATAGCAAGGGACTTTAATTGGTTTAGCAACCAGTCAGACTAAGGCAAGGTTACAAGAGTTGTTTTAAACCTGTTTTACATATTTAAAAACAGTTCAGTTGTACTCCCTCTGTTGCTGACCTTTTGCTAAATGTTTATTGTCACATTATCACCATTACCTTAAGAACCAGCATTAAAACCACTTTATTTTTGGTCCTTATTCAATTTGTGCAAGGGCATTCTAAAGTGTCTATTACCCAGGCTTTAATATGGCCCACACTACAGCTTGTATTGAATGATCACCCCTCTGGGACATTCTGTGCAAAGGCAGGATCAAATCCAATTCACCGGGCAGCTGTTTGAGGACTGGCAAGTTGAGCTTGCTAGTCTATAGCATCACTTACTTCTGTAAAAGTGCAGGACCATAAAATGTTTGTCCAATTATTGTATTCAGCCTAAATGCAATGATAAGATATCCTGCTTGCCTGTCAAACTATGTATTCATTCATGTGTTGTAGGAGGCATAACTTTGGAGCGCGCTCTAAGAGGAGGGTGGGATCTTATGCTTTCAAAGCTAGCTTGCTATTGCTAGCCTCTACTAAATTGCCTGCCATACCTTTAACAAGCCCAAAGGACACATTTGCAGAAGCATATGTATCACAAAAACCATTCATTTACAGAGAATGTTTAATTGCAACACAAAGAAAATAAATGCACCAACATAGGAGTCACAATTACATGGCACAGTGGCTCTGTTCCAAAACCTAGTGAGGCTCCTCACATCAAATAATTTAAGCAAAACTAAACACAGAAAGTATATTAGAGCCACCTCAACGTGACTTGATAGCATGAAAATCATGTTTCTTTTACAATTTAAAATTTTTATTTTTTTTTTAGAAAAGGTTTTTCGTTTTATTAAAAAATGTCTTTGAAATGGATTACTTTACCCAAATAGCCAATAACAGTCCAGCATAGATGGAAATTCCTTCAGTACTGTTAAAAAGTTAAAATGTTAAAATGGCAAGTGTACGGTGTAGCAAAAGCAAGGGTGACTACATATATATATATATATTACTATATATTACACACACACATTATATTTATGTGTTATTCCATGGTTTTGATGGGTTTACTAATACTCTGAAATGTGGAAAAAATAAATATAAATATATAAAAAATGATCCTAAACTTTTGACCGGTAGTATACATAAATAAAGTGGCAAAGTGATGTAGTAAACTTTCTTAATTTTGGATTAGAAATACATTGTTGTTCATTCTGTGTTTGTTCTCAACTGAACTTGTTCATTTTGAGTTCAATCTCGTCTATACTTCTGAACCTGTCTGTTTTTCCTATACTTTCTATTTCTGCTGTATTTGTTCTTCTTCTTGTATTTGTGCCCTATTCTGTTGTGAAAAAAATGTGAGCCATCAATGCATCGAGTAGTGTTTGTAATCTTACAGCAACTCTAGATACCACTTAATGAGTCCAATACCTATCCACGACAAGGGAAAATTTGTAATTTGACGTCAAGGTTAAAAGCAAAGGCATTATTCAGGCCAATTCCTGTTTCAGAAAGGCTTAAATGCTCAAAACCAGTGGGAGCTGCTGGACCTGCTGCTGGCCCTGCCGTGTACTATGGCTATGTTGCAGCACTCGCAATTTGTCAGTTTATCAGCATGAATATTCTCATTGGATTGATTAATAGAAGTCTGCCAGTGCCGATGCAGCATATCACAGACAAATGGCTTGTGCACAGGGCTCCGGGATGAAGCTCTTCACACCTCTCATAAATCACAGAGTGCTGGAATCATCAGACACCTCCCTGATGCATATTAACCAGGTGGAGCAGGTCATAACAGCGCAGCTTTAATGCCACTGAAAGGTTCACTATTAAAATCAAAAGTGTGAAACTAGCAGCACTCTACTGTTTATACAAACATATGCAAGCCTCAGTATTATTCAAAAAGCAGATAAGATGGGAATTGTTTTCTTTTCACCTGCTAGAGGAGGTTATTAATTGGCACTCCTCAGGGACTAAATGAAAAGTCTGCCAGCTATTCATGTGTTTTCTGGTAAAACTGGTTCATCTAAAAATTACGATTATGCCATCATTCACAAATTCATTCCAAACCTGTATGACTTTTTTGTGAAATACAAACTGAAAATGTTAGATCTCAAGCTTAATAAAGGACCCATAAATTCTATAATTTATATTCTATATAGTATAGAGAGGGTCCATATATGGAATGCCATATACATAGAAATTTCTCAAATATACAATGAACAAATACAAATGGTATACTACTACATACTAATAGCATGCTAAGTAACTACTATGAACTACTGAACACTTAAAATTTGCTTAATTGATGTACCTTTTGTTGTATTTGTATTCACTTTCAGCTATTGGTCAAGCAGTAAACATTTAGAGCTTGTCTTTAAATTTGTTTACTGATATCGTGGATTATGCATTAAATAACAATATAAGCATGTGATCAGCAAGTGTAAGCATAAAAATGATCCATTCAGCCATTATGTCAGACATAACGTGCTTAAATTTAGTGTTTTTACAAATTTAAATAAAAGTGTTAGTGTCGGGGGCGCGCAGGGAATGAACTCAATTGCAGACAGCTTTTGACAAAAAGATCTCTTTATTTTTAAATAAACTAAAACAAGAACCCACAAGGGGGCAAAAGAGAAACAAAACAAAGACTTTATAAAAAAACTCAAAAAACAACTCTCCAAGAAAACCGGAGTAGAAAAACGGCGCAAAGACACGGCACAAAGATACCCGACAAGACTGGAAACACAAGGGCATCAAATAGGAATAAACAAGGTGGATAACAAAGACAAATAGGTGAGGGTAATAAACCGAAAATGAGACTAACAAGGAAACAGGGGGGCGGGGCAAAGACACTGACCGGAGAGCACATGGCAAATGTAAACAGAGGCCATGTGCTTCCACAGAAAACAAAGACCCAGAGCATGAGTTTAGATGCTGACTCCAAGAAACAAGAACCCAAACTAGGATGAGTCAGGAACCAAACAACATGCTCTGACAAAAAACACAGGGAATGTCAGAATCCTGGCAAGATAATCAAGAAAGACTCAAAACAGGAAGCGAGGACCCTGACAGTTAGACTACTTTTGGGTGGGGTTTTTTTGTCCTTTTTGAAGATTGAAGACATGGTCACTGATTCAAGATAAAAATCATTACATTTATGAAAAGAAAAAGCATATCAGTTTGAAACAACATCAGAGTTAACAAGAATATCTTTTACAAATATTTCATATAATATTTATATTTTATAAATATACAGTATATGCAAGATTAATAATTAATTTTGGGCTCATGGTTTTACACTGAAAATTTGTAAATGCTGGGTTAATGCTCTTATCAGCATACTTATAGAGGTGTTAGCCAAAGAAACTAAACCGAGTGTTCATTTCAGAGGAGCAGAGACAAGATAAAAGTCATATCTAGTTACATAGTCACTCCAGGTAACACATCTGCTGCCACAGTTCAACAGTTCTCTGGGAGGCTTTTGACTGGCTGTAAAAGTTCTTTTACATGGTAAGCCTCTGGCACCACAATGCTTTACCCAGGTTAAAAGTGCCATTTAAAAATGGGTAAATAAAAGTCAGAAACCACACAAACCACACTGGCCTAAAGGCTTAAACAATTAAAAGGGAAAAGAGTTGAGTTCAAAAGTATTACATTGTAAATTTGGGATTCAAAATCTAATTTAAATCTGAAAACAAACTTTTATTATTCAATTAATTGACAATTAATAGAATAAGCTTGTTCTGTGTGTTTTTACATGGTATTTCATGACAGAAAGGTTGCCAAATCCTGCCCTAGACTAAGAATAAAATAGTCCTTGCTAGTATGTTAGTAAAAGGTTTTGCTTTCTCATTACATTTTGGGAGCATGAAACATGTATTTGAAAGCTTTTTCAAACTCTCTGTTGAAACATTTCTGTAGTGATGAGCATTGAGTTACATTGTGACAGAACTGGATAGAAAGTACTACATAATTTATGCAGGTTGTGGCTTCATCATATATATATATATATATATATATATATATATATATATATATATATATATATATATAGCCAGCTCCTGTGTCAGCACTACATGACTGCGTTTTGGTGTCCTTGTGAACGTGTCAGAGACTGAAGAATTCTTGAATAGTCATTATTTTTGTTTTTTGTGCACGGGAAGTATTCTTGTCGCTTCTTAACATTAAGGTTGAATCACTTTTATTACATCTATTTTAACACCCGTTCTCACTACCTTTCTGGGTCTTGAAAGTGGTAGATGTGTTACTGTCTATGTGAGGTCAAAAAGGCTGAATGATTTGATAATAACAAAATGCAAAGTGAAATACATTTTGCACATGTAATTTATCCACTTCTGATCAGATCACCTGAGATGGATGTTAATACCAGGTGTAAGCTGTGTAATGTCATTGTGTCATTATGATCACAAACATCCATAATGTTCCCCAGCAAAGCAATTTTTCATCTCTATTAAAAGAGAGTGTTGAAAACTTTTGTCAGAAGTACAGATCACCAGACTGAAGTTTTTTGACAGCTGGTATCACAGCACTAGTGGAGCCATCATCCAGGGATTTGAAGAGTGAGGAGAAAAACAGCTATTGAAGATGACAGCTTTGTTCTTTGCTGCTGATGTTTACGGCTCCTTTATAATTTTTTTAATTAGATATTTTTGTCACCAAGCAAGACAATTTTAGACCCATTCTGTCTAATTCCTTGTGATAGGTAGATACCAATGTGCTTATCTATCAAAGTGAAGAGTATCCTTAATGTGTTTGTTAATGAATCTAATGCATGCACTGTGTCTAGATGATCACAGAATCACGTATTTTAAAAAATAAAATAAATAATGCTTATTCTGGTTTAGGGTCAGTATTCTGTGTCTTCATCTAGTTTTCTGATTCAAATCGTCTTTTTAAGTGAATCTTTATTTTAAAATAATCTATGACTTTTTCTAAATGAAACTGGCTTTGAAAAACCTTAAATTTAGATTATTTTATGTCAGAACCAAAAGAGTCACTTAAAAACAAAATAAAAAATGATAAACATCCATTGTTGTGTAATGCTGTGTAATGAACATAGATGCATTCTGACTAAGTAAACATGCACACACACACACACTTACACACACAAAGGTGTTGAGAGAATGGATGGAAACATCAGTTGTAGAAAGGTGGGGGTCAGTTCCATATGGTGCAAAAATAATCCAAAGGTATGATTAACATAAAAAATGTCCATAAACATGGCTGACATGTACAAACTTTGTCTGAAAACTGACAGGTCATTAAACAGGGGTCATAAATCAGGGGTCATATATCAACAAATTATAATATTGATTGCAGTTTGACAGTCTGTGATAGATAATACCGATGGTTCTTCCTATTACACACACACAAGGGCAAATTGTCTGTATATGTTCAAGCCAAGTGAATGTAAGAACCTGACCAGAAAACCTAACAAAGCAATTATAACTCATATTCAAAATGTCTAAAATTTGCTAAAATTATCAAAAAGGAACCATAAACATCAGCAGCAAAGTACAAAGCTGTCAGCTTTAATACCTGTTTTTCTCCTCACTCTTCAAATCCCTGGATGATGGCTCCACTAGTGCTGTGATACCAGTTGTCAAAAAGCTTCAGTCTGGTGATCTGTACTCCTGACAAAACTTTTCAACACTCTCTTTTAATAGAGATGAAAAACTGCTTTGCAGGGTACATTCGCTAGTGCTGTTATATATGTCTGTGATCATAATAACACTGGCAAGGCACAACTTACACCTAGTATTAATGTTCACCTCAGGTGATCTGATCATGTATTGCACTTTGCATTTTGTAGTCAAATCATTCAAACAACATCTTGAGCTCATACGTCAGAAACGTATGTGGCCACATGCATTTATAGTACAAACACTAATTAAAACATCACCTTTGACCTAAACAAGATCATAAGACCACCTACATAATCATTGAGCCAAAACAAGGATTTATGCAAAAATGTAAAAATAACTAGTCCCTAAAAAGCCTATTTATAAACATGCCCAAGACTCCATTTGTGGTGACATTGACTTAATAAGTGATTTATGTAATCCAGTGTTGGGGAACATTAATGTGTTGTAACAGTGCATTACTCATATGAAGTGGGGAAGAGTGAGTTAAGATACTCTTATTCCAGTAAACAGTGCATCATTTTTGTCAAGTGATATATTTATAAATATACAGCTACCCATATACAGCTGTCTGTGATTGCAATGTACATGCAAAAAAGAATTTTGCATGGTAAATAAAATTCATTTACATGCCATCAAAATTTACTGTCAACGCAAATCATTTAAAATCAACTGACCATCATTATGTTGGTCAATTGACAATATTTAAAACCAGGGCTTCAGATGCTTCAGTAGCTCAATGAGCAGTGATGGTAAGCAATGCATCCAAATGCAGGAAATGCACCATCACCCATCACGCTCACACATACAGCACTACAACTACTCCTACAATCTTTGTGCACCCTAAGTCAGAAAAATCTAAGACATCCATTTGAGGCCTAAATTATTACACCAGGTGTAAACGCAATCAAAGTAGACCACTTGGATCTTCTTAAGAGGCTCTTCCTTTTAATCTTGTTCACTCAACAAACATGTCCACATAGTTGGCATGTTTATTGAGTTATTCTTCTCCTCCTCTCCCTTTGTTTTTTTTGTTTCTTCTTATATGACAATACATATGACAAGCATCTCTTTTCTACAACCCCAAAACAGAAAAAGTTGGGACAGTATGGAAAACACAAATAAAAAAAAAGAAAGTACTGATTTCTAAATTTACTTTGACTTGTATTTCATTGCAGACAATACAACAGCACATTATTTAATGTGTTCCTCATGATTTTTATTGTTTTTTCTTCAAAAAAAACAATTCCTATTTTGGTTCTTGCAACATATTTCAAAAAAAGTTGGAACAGTAAAGCATTTACCACTTTGTGAAGAAGTGTTTCAGGTGTAATTTTGTCCCATTCTTGCTGCAAACAAGTCTTAAGGTGGGCAACAGTACGGGGTCTTCGTTGTCGCATTTTGCGCTTCAAAATGCGCCACACATTCTCTATTGAAGACAGGTCGGGACTGCAGGCAGGCAAGTCAAGTACCTGTATCCTCTTCCTCCGCAGCCAGGACTTTGTAATGTGTGCAGAATGTGGTTTTGCATTATCTTGTTGAAATATGCACAGACGTCCCTGGAAAAGATGTTTTCTTGAAGGCAGCATATTGTGCTCCAAAATCTCTATGTACTTTAATGTACATAGTGATGGCACATTAATGGTGCCATCACAGAAGTGCAAGTTACCTTTACCAAGGGCACTGACACAACCCCATACCATGACAGACCCTGGCTTTTGGACTTGTTGCTGGTAACAGTCTGGATGATCCTTTTCTTCTTTGGTCCGGAGCACACAGCGTCCATTTCTCCCAAAAAATACCTGAAATACTGATTCATCTGACCACAGTACACGTTTCCACTGTGTGATGGTCCATCCCAGATGCCTACGAGCCCAGAGAAGTCGACGGCGCTTCTGGACACTGTTAACATAGGGCTTCCTTTTGGCACAGTTTTAACTGGCATTTGTGGATGTAACTACGTATTGTGGTACTTGACAAAGGTTTGCCAAAGTAGTCCTGAGCCCATGTGGTGATATTGCTTATAGATGAATGACGATTCTTGATGCAGTGCTGCCTGAGGGAACGGAGAGCACGGTTGTTCAGCTTAGGCTTGCCCCCCTTTACGCACTTAAAATTCCTCCACATTCCTTGAATCTTTTAATTATGTTATGCACTGTTGAAGGTGAAATAAGCAAATGTCTTCCTATCTTTCTTTGAGGAACATTGTTCTTAAACATTTCAATAATTTTCTTACATATTTGTTGGCAAACTGGCGATCCTCGGCCCATCTTTGCTCCTAAAGGACTAGACCTTTCTTGGATGCTGCTTTTGTACCAAATCATAATTACAATCACCTGTTGACATCACCTGTTTCAAATCACATCATTATTTAACCAATTTACCTGATTACTAGCCCTAAATTGCTCCTGTTCCAACTTTTTTTTAAATATGTTGCAAGAACCAAAATAGGAATTTTGGTTTTTTTTGAAGAAAAAACAATACAAATCATGAGGAACACATTAAATAATGTGCTGTTGTATTGTCTAATTAAATACAAGTCAAAGTAAATTTAGAAATCACTACTTTCTTTTTTTATTTGTGTTTTCCATACTGTCCCAACCTTTTCTGATTTGGGGTTGTAATTCCCAGATCCACAATCAAGCATTTTTCATAGGCAGACAAAATCTTGAATGTTTAGCTAATGACTGTTATAGGGCAAAGGGCATTGCGACAGGATTTAAAAATCAATTGTTACCAGATTTTGTGCACATGGGCTAAATAAAAACTGCTGCTGGCAACTTCAATTTGCATATCAATTGCTGGCTTGCATGACCCCTCTGCAGCTTCCAGAGCATACACTGTAATAAAGTGCTCAGGCAGTCTACAAACACTTCCAATAACTGGACCTTTCTAGGGCTGCCCGACTAAGGATTGTTCTAGTCGATTTAGTCATTTAAGCCCTTAGTTGAATAGTTGCATGGTTACGATATTAATTTAATTACATAAATATGTACTAGGTATTAGATAATGGTTTGGGTTTCAGGGATTTCATTCAGGGAAAGATGTAGAACAATGTTAACCATAACATTACAGAGAAATACTAAACTATAATAGTGAGCCTTTAAAGCATAAATTTAACGACTCATAAATCAATCTGCACAACACCTGTAAAATGACTATGAACATGAGAATACAAACAAAACAAATTATACATTATATAAAAAGATAAATTAAAAGTTAAAGTAACAAACACTACATCAATATAGACAATTATCTAACTCACATCGCTATTTTTTCTTTCTTTTTGGCTTTCGTATATGAGTAAGATAAACACCAGAGATTCTGAAATGCTTAACATTGTGTTCATATTCTGGGCTCTTCTGCATTTTAATACATTGTTCGCTTTATTAATAAGGTGTTTCATGAATCTTGTCATTTGGTCTTAATTCATGAATCTTGTCATTTGTTCTTAATGGATTAAGCCATATTGTGTGTTTAGGACTCAAGCTCTGCAATGTCAGGGAAAAGTGAACTCTGTGTCCTGCTGTCAATGAATCCGGTGCACTGGCCTTTTAGAAGTTGTGCACTGATGTCATGGATGTGGAAGGGATGAAGTGCAGGTGCTTAGTCCCTCATACTTAGCAGATCTGGCAAGCTTAGCATAGCGTCTTTTTGGCCACCATGTCCACACTTCCACACTTTGCAAACTTCAATATGCTCCTAATAATAGTGCACATTCATCTAGCGCAAGCGGCCATGTAGCAAGCAGCTAACGTTAAGCATCTGCTCATGTTGTATGTGTATGTTATATATACAAATAGGTGATATTTGAGGTCGATGAATTTTAACTGAACTTTTCCCTTGCAGTAAACCTTTTTGGGTTATCTGTTACCTTCTTGAAATATACACTTCTGATGTCCTTTGACTTTATAATTACCACATATCACAGTCTAAGTGACTTTGCAGTCTTTCTTTTTTCCGCGACTTAAAAGACTAATTAAAATTTGTTTTACTAAGCCTTTTCTCTTCGACTGTTAGGGGGCAGCCCTAGACCTTTCAATAACATTCAAACACAATGCTGACATTTCTGGATGGCCTGTGGACACTAGTACAAACAGTACTGTGCAGTATAGTGAAATTATAAACCAGAACTACACAATTTTGTTTAGAATCTTCAAGAAGTCTCAAATATTCTAATATTTTTTATAAACGCCTGAGCTATCCCTATGAGGGAATTAAGAAACTTTACTGGCCAAAATAATTTAAAATTATTCAAAGTCCTGTATTCCTGTAAGGTGTAAATGCTAAATATGTGGCACAATCAAAAACTGCTCTCTGTGTGTTTGAGCATCTCAAATAGCCTGACATAGCAACATCAGCTCAACCACTGATGTGAGTTTGATGGTGTTAGTAGAACAGAAAGTAAACAATTTACCATTAAAGACCAGCAACTTACCTCACCCAAATACACAACAAGCTGATTCTGAGTTTCAAAAAGAGCTTCTATTTAACAAAAAACAATCCTCTACAGGAGAGGGACTATGGGAGGCCTAAGGATTATGCCTCTTGTATGTTTGCCAAAGAGAGATTATCCTCATTTGGCATATTCTGAGGGCAAGGTGTTAAACTAATTTTACCTCTCCTCCTTAACAAGTCACCTCTAGTAAACAGATTATAACTTCAGAACACATACACATATCCAGTTAATTGTGTAAGTTTCCAGCTGACACATACTAAAACAAAGATACTAACTAACCAACCAACCAACCAACAAACTAACAACAGCTTGCTCCTAAACATAATAAAAAATAAATGGGAAGCCAAGAGAGGATATAGTGTCCCTGGAGAATGCTATGGCTCATTGCTCAGTGGAAAATGGAGTTCTGACGGGCCCGATAAATAAAGACGTACAAACATGAATTAATGAGGATATCCATGCAAGCCAAACTGTGGTTATATGCTGTAGCTTAAATTGCATTTGGATGCAAACGCAAATGAAGTGTTTTCCTCTTCTACCTCCATGGAGCAGCCCTCTGTCAGAACAGGTCACGTGGTCCATCAAAACAAATATAACATTATGACATCGAATTACCACAGTTTCATATTCATCCGTATTCGAACCAGACGATGTAGAGTAAGAAGGGTTAAGCAAGATCTCCTTGCCTTCCTTGACACACTCTGGCCACAGAGTGTCACAGAATAATTCACAGAATAAATATGTAAAGGTAGATGCATGGCCTGGCATCACGCTCTGTCTGCTCTGCCATTGAAGCTGATCATGTCTAATGGGCAGCACTGCAGTTGTTTGGTTGTGTGTTTTTTGTGGCATTCGGCACTCAGATTATTAGCTAGCTCACAGCCACATGCTGACTGACTGGCTTATTTCTATACTAAACACTGGGGGCATGAACATGGTTTTGAGAATCTTTTTGTGGCTGTATGTCCAGCCAAATATGTGCAGCCAAACAAAAATCTTTGGAATGATCAAGACTAATTTCCAATTTCATTATCAAAAGTAATTTGTGAAGTCATGCATAATGGATATTGAAAAGCTGAGCCAGTTGATCACGACATTGGAAGCCTGACATTTGACAACCTCCTTTTGCCAGGTACTGAATCTCCACTTGCACACTTAGAGGGGTTAATCACCTGGCCCATCTGTTTCTGACAGATAAGAAAATCTAAATCTAAAACTTAACAAATTCTTAACCCAATCATATTCATAATGTTTAGTTAGAAAATGTAAAACCTAATTACATTGAGAAACCATTGAGTGACCACTGATGTGTCCCTGTCAACATCTAGGGTGATTACTCCCCTGGGGAAAGAGCTAACATGCAAAAAATGACAAGCCTTTACAGGGCAGCCATTTCTATTAAAAGAGTTGTCTTTATAGTTTTTTTAATAGTGTGACAGCACTCAGAACCCATTAGATCAAAAGGTTGGAGTTTTGAAAGCATAATAAAAACAAGCACCTCATCAATGGCAACACAAACAACAGAACATTACAAACCAGACAGACCACATTTTATAAATATTGATTGCTGATTACTTTATGAATTTAAATAATTTAAACAGTCTCATCAAGCCAAGTGAGAGCACTAATCTAAAGAGATCAATTGAGGTGCTGTGTTTTTATATTTAAAAGTTATTTCTTCAGAAAGAAACAAAATTTACTTCTTTAAACTCTATATATGTGATGCAATGATGCACACTTATTGAAACGCATCCAGGAAATTAAATCCAATGACTGAATTGCATGTCTGGGTTACATTCTGCATAAACTGATAAACTCAATCTTATTACTTTATTTTATTTATTTTATTACTCTATTATTAAATATGTATTTACATATATTTTTTAAATGAGTAATTTGAATGAGATTTTCACTGCTACTAAGAGAGTGGGGTTTAATTGTACCTAACTGCTTTGAAAATGTTGCAATGCAACATTCATTGTTGTCCTAAGAGCTTCATTTGTATGTATTCACTAAGAACTCTATCACCAGAATAAACTCATAATGTGTCTGTCATGTTAGATCACAAATTTAACGCATTTCGGTGCAAAAGACCCAGATGCTAAAGGGTTTTGAACTGAATAGAGACTCTCTAACTGCTAACAATGCTAAAACTGATTCTCATCCTTCTAATCCGCATACTCAGCAGATCAATTACAGAATCACAACAGAAGATTCTCACAGACACAAGCCAAACTGCCCCACAATAGTAACGATTTCATTAACATGAACAAAAAACAGCATCTAAACAGCCTAATATGGGTATTATATTTATTATTATTACCATTATTATTATTATATCTTGAAATAGTATCTCACATGCAAATAAATACACCCAGAAGACCCACTGTCCACATATAGACTCATCATCTGGAAAAGTGGATCAATAACACTTTGATGACCAAACATCTTAAGAAATCTTAAGTTTCAAAGTTTATTTATTGTGTCCTGTTGTGGGAAGGCAATGACCAATGTGACTCATCAACATGAGGCTTTAATGAATCCATTTGCAAATCAAGAGCAAAGCAGGCATCACATAAAGGCACCCAAATCACTTGCAACTCATAAAGAAATCTCTATAGATGTCCCGTATCCTGTTTAGAGTTGACAGAAACAGAACGAGAACAGAAGATAAAAATCGAGCACTAAGATATAGCTGCAAGCAGCAATGACGGCCCAAGCACTAAAGCACCAGTGCTTCTCAGAGGATGATGCATGGCTGTTACATGCATTTCACTCCAATATTTGCCAATAACTGCAATAACACTTCTAATGCTGGCCATTTATTGAGATTCCACCAACTTGAATGCTCTTGACAAGGACATCTTCTGTCTCTCCTTGGTCAGGGAACAAATGTGCCTAAGCCTGACTGTATTTAGCCTTCAGCATAAATACAGGTTAATGTGTTATTGACAGAGGCTAATTACTGAGTGATAATGAATACTGGCAGACCAGCTCTGACCATGCAGCTGCAACCCAAAACACATACACACACATTTGCTTTTATTATCATGCTGGAGTTTCTGCTGCTCTTGTTTTGTTATATTGCCCATACCTTAGCCCTATTTCTCAACATGTTTACATTTTCATTAACGCCATTTTTGTGTACTTTATGCAGCCAACACTATGAGGTGATTTTAAAGAATGAAACAATACAAATGTCTAATACATCTTATAGAAACTGGGTTAACCATTAAAGGCAAAAATGAACTGTAATATGCTGTTTGTGATGGTAATGATTTTGATGTAAAAGTACTGGAATAGTCCTTACCTTGCAGTGTTGCACTGTCTGATGAATGCGGTGCTGGTACTGAATATTATCTGCACTTAGACCCAAGATTTCTGCCACAGAGGACACGTCTGAGGAGAGAAAAACAACGGCACACGTCACGCATTCATGATAATCCATGCAAATAATTTATATAATTAATTTATATAAAATGATCTGTACATTAATCACATTCATAGTGTTGGTATGTGTACATAGTTAAGTAAATCTGCATGTAAAGATGGAGTAAGTTACAGTATATAAAATATATTATTGTAATTATAGTCATTTTTCAGTTTCAAAACGCCTGAAGTTATTACAAAAAGTTTTCATTTCTTTAAAATGAGAGAACTAAGACCCATAGGCCTACTCAAAATGTTTTTTTACTCTCAATAAAAAAAATGAGAAAGCGAAATATTTACATTATTTTCTGGAATTCCCTTTGCTATTGTGTTGGAAAGAAGTCAAGAGGAGGAAGAATGATAGCAGGAGGATTGCTAGCCAGTCTAGTAATGCTCTTCTCATGACATCTTTCATTCTCTTCTGCAGACATGGGTTACATCTGTTATATCAATATCTGGCACTACCACACCCCCACAGACATAAAGTATCTCATGCAACAAAGTATTGCAACATGTTGTAACAGTGACTGTAGGGCATTATCTGTGATAGTAATGTATTAATAACAGCACCCTGATCATAAAGTTGTTCAAGGAGATATTTTGTTGGAAATAAATTGTTTAGGTTAAATAAAGGTTTAAATAAATAGGTTTAAATAAATCCTACTGTTGGCAACAACTCACCTCTTGAGTTGGTCAGTCATTTAACTTGGCTTAAGGTTTTATAAATTGTTAATATTGCTTTAAGTGTAATGATTTAACTAAAAACTATTATTTCGCTATTTCTTTTTCTCCAATTCTTTTTCTCAAACATTATGCAATGTTCAGATATTTTAAGGTATTATTGGAAATCCCTTATACTCATGTCCTATAAAATTTTATGTTGTTTCTAAGGGCCATCTTCTTGTAAGCTGGAATACCATATCTTGCTTAATATGATACCTGTCATTATATCATGTTAATTGACTAAATGTTGCATAGTCTACATACTCTTTCAGTAGGCATTCTGAATACATTACCCTCTCATAGACCACTGAAATAGGTATGAGTCATTACTTGCAATGACAGGGATTTCTAGTGCACATCCATTTATTCAAATGACTCAGATATGTTGTAGTTATTATCAGTTCAGACAACTCTATATTCATAAACCAATTACAATCTTAGTATCCCTAATAAGTTTTACTAATATGCACCTCGCAGGTCGGATCTCGCATCTGCCGAGGCTGCACTCATGGGGTTAACAGCTTGATTTGGCAGAGGAGCAGCAGAAGACAGGCTCCACCTGTTTTCTCATGCTCTGCCTGAATCAGATGAGCACACGCTGACTTCAAAAGCCTGCTCTGCGGTTTCTTCTTTGTGGAGCTGGTTGAGGTAATTTCTCATGGTGTTGAGAAAATGAGCCTTGAGTGGCCAGATGAACAGATGGCACGTTAAATAGATTTTTATTGTACAGCTTTGAACAGCCTCCCAGCTGTAATCTCCCGCTCTTCCCTGAACTTCACACTGAGGTATTGTAGTCATATATTTGGCTCGTTTTACCCCCCATGAATAATTATTCCTCCATCGTAGGGTTACAGGAGCACGGCTATTGGGCGATGCCCAACGTAGAAGAGACACTTGCAGGCTCTCTCTCCGTTTATGGCATTGTCATGGAGCAAACCGTGGCCATGTAGGATGACATCTAATTTGGTGGGCAAGGCATATGTCTGGTCAGGCTGGTGCATCCCTGCTATGGCAGTTTTGCAGGCATACCAGACCGAATTGCTTAAAGACCTGGACCAAGGTGGGGAATTAGAATTGGACACGGTTCAAGAGCGGTTTACCGTCCTATGATTGCTTTGGGGGCAATGGAGAGGCACCTTTGGCTCAACCTATCAGGCATTCAGGATAGCGATAACGCCTTCCTACTGGACCTTCCGATTGCTCTTCAGGGTCTGTTCTGTGACGCTGTTAGTTCTGTCATCGACAGATACCAGGTAGCTGTGGCATCAGGTGGTAAATCCACCTCTTGTTCTTTTAAAACTTCTTCTGCCTACAGGCAGCAGCAGAAGACCAGAGTGGCAGCTTGAACTCCCCCACAGGGACCTAGGGGGAGTTTTATGCACCCAGGCATTTGTACCCTTTCTATGTGGATCAGACCCTGATTTCTCACCTTGGGTCTCACTCCAGGGATGCAATGCTGATGCAGGATTCTCAGTCCTCTGTTCAGGCTGGTGCAGCAGATCCTTCTTTGGATAGAGACCAGGCTGCTTTCTGTCAGAGTGATGTACATCAGGGTGTGTGAATCTAGGAGCCAATAATCCTGTCGAGGCAGGGGCAGTGGCCCGGGGAATGGAGGCTCCTCCACAAGTGATGGAGTCCATTTGGCAGAGGTATGGCTGAGCAGAAGTGGATTTGTTCGCCTCTGAGGAGTCAACCCAGTGTCCTCTGGCTCAGCCTCACTCATCCAGCTCCAATGGGGCTAGATGCCATGGCACAAATGTGGCAGACTGCATCTTTATGCCTTTCCCTCGGTTGGCTTGCTCCCAGGAGTCCTAGCCATGGTTCACCAGGACCAAGTTTGTCTACTTTTGGTAGTGGTGTTCTGGGCAACCCAAATCTGGTTCTTAGACCTAATAGCTCCCCTGGACAGAGTCCTTTAGGAGCTCCCAGTCCGGAGTTGATCTTTCACCCCAGCCAGAAATGTGCTAACTGTGGGTCTGGCCCCAGAGGGGAGCCAGCTCTTAGATGCTTGTCTCTTAACTGAGGTTGTAGAGAACATTCTGAGTTTCAGGGTTCCATCTTCTAGAAGACTGTATGCCCTGATTTGTGCAATGGTGTGAACAACACCATGTTGACCCGGTTCACTGCCCTGTTGGTTCAGTGTTGGAATTTCTCCAGGAGCGCCTCTCTGCAGAGTTAGCTCTGGCTACCCTTAAGGTTTATGCGGCAGTTGTTTCAGCTAACCATAAACCTGTTGATAGAGCTTTTATTAGGAGACATCCCTTGGTGTCTCATTTATCTGCGTGGTACCAGATGGCTGAGGCCTTTCTGTCGCATGCTGGTCCCCTCTTGGGGAGTCTTGAGTCAGCCTCAGATATGTTTCTGACTCTTAAGGTGGCTCTACTATTAGCTCTTACATCACTCAAGTGGGAAAGGGATTTACATGCTATTTCTGTAGACCCTGCCTATTTGGATTTTGCCCCTGGCTTTGTTAAAGCCATTTTGTACCCTAGACAAGACTATATCCCCAAGGTGCCCACTACTGCTGGTCACCAGGTGGTGCTTCAAGCCTTCTGTCCTTCGCCATATGAGTCGCATGAACAGGAAATGCTTCAGTTATCATGTCCAGTTAGAGCTTTGAGGACCTATATTCCCCACTCAAGCCAGTGGCGTAAGACCTCCCAGCTCTTAGGCTCTTTTGGTGACCGCAACCGAGGTAATGTAGTGATAAAACAGAACTTATCTTACTGGATCACAGATCATATTACCCTGGATTATGAGGCCTGTGACTTAGTGTCACCCCTTGGCCTTAGAACCCATTCTACCAGAAGTGTAGCATCATCTAAGGCATTGTCCAGGAAGGCATCTCTAAATTATGTTTGTGCTGTGGCAGGCTGGTCCTGTCTGCACACATTTATTAGATTTGATAGTTTAGACTTGAATTCAACTCCAGACGCTAAGGTCCTCCTGGGTTGACAAGTCTACTTTATGCTCTTGATGTTCTCTGTGCTAATGTTTAACAGCATCTGGGGCAGACCTTCCCTCATTGTTATGTAGTGGGCATGAATGTTCCACAAGGGGTCATGTCATGATGCAGTGTTGAGTTCCCTCAAAAGGGAATGTTTCAGTTTATGTATGTAACCCAGTGCCCTGAGACAGGGAACAAGATGCTTTTCCACCCTTCCTTCAGGTTACATACATAACCTGAGATGTTTTCTGTTTTGTAGATGTTTTTATATAAATAAAAATGAATTTAATATATAAAATATAAAAAACTAAAATACAAGGTCTCCTCTAAAAGAAAATAATAGCTGTGTCGAGTGTTTAACCCGAGTGTTTAGTCCTTCATTCAGACTGACATTATGCTTTTAAATCTGACAAAGGTAATCAACGCTACGTCTCTGTTCAGGCTTAATTAAAACATTGCATCAGACTTCTTTTTTTTAACATAAATACCATTTGATGTTTAACACTTCAGTGCTGCAGAGATGACAAACCAGGATCAAATGAAATTTCTCAGATACTGAAATCATCATTTTGGACCATGTTTTGGACATAATTTAACTTTACTTTAAATAAGTTTTGGTATCAGAAATTAAACAAGTATGTTTAATTAACTCATTTGGCAGCAGAATCTTTGAGATTAAGATTTTAAGTGCTATGAATGCAACATTTTAGCTTAATTTTTAAACTAAAAAAAACTAAAATTTTTATTATTTGCAATGACTTTGTGTATTAAGATTGGTCATTGTGAAATTCTGTCCTGAGATGTGCTGATTGGTCAATATACTACAAGGCGGTACATTTTAGGTCATTGTGAATTTGCTGATGCAGCAGGCCTACCACTGAAAGGGAGAACCATCTGAAAGATGTCAGTTGAAATGGTAAGTATAGATTAAAATGCATATATACACTTTTTAAAAATTGCCTTACATGTTTCATTTTTATGTTATTTGCAAGGTATGAACACTTTTTCCTTTTCCTTCCAACCTGTAAATTGTGCTTAGTTGCCTTTAAAAGGTTTTATTTTTAGAGTGATTTGCAAGGTTTAAACATGTTTTTGAAGTTTGTGTTTTGAATTTCAGAGTGGTGCTCAATCTCCTGTTTTCCTTCTGTAGCGGCACTAGCATTCCTTACAGTGTACTTCTAATTATTCAGATATGGTCAATTTCACGTTTAAATGGCTGATGAAAATTTTTTTTGTATATTTTTGTATAAAGTATTGTAATTGTATTCTTTTTATTGACTTAATATCAGTATGCTTTCAGCATACATGATCAAAGTTCAGATATGCAGTGTAACCCTAGCTGATGTGAAAAAACACTTCTTTTGATGAATTATACATTTTTTTAAAAAAGTAAACAGAGCATTGTATATGCTGGAAAGTCTGAGTGTAGTCTACTTGCCTTTTAAGTTATCTGTACCTAAAAATGTAAGTTAATTCAATTAAGACCACATTAAGTTTACTCAAACTAAGTTGTAAATTTCCCCATTATCTATATAAACTGAATCACTTTCCTCAAATCATTTGAGTAGTGTCAGCTCATTAGGGATTACAGTGTATACCACATTTACTGCATGTCTGTATGTGTATTTGCGTGAGGTGCAAGTGATCATGTATCAGTGGTAGCACTGAACTACATTGCATTGATCTAATTTGTAAAGTGTCCTTTAGTATGCTGCTTATGTATCTTGAAAGTGGTTAAAAACCACCATAACAGCTCGCTTTCTTAGAAATGTGTGTAAAAAGTTAAATGGCATTTGCAACCCATTTTAGTTCCGTATTTTGATGCATCTCTGAGTAAAACAGAAAAATTTCACAAGAAATAATTAGCATGGGACATGCTAGTTGACTATATGATCAGTTGTTGGAGAGGTGATACTGAGGGCTTTGTGACATTAACCTGATGAATTATTCACAATAAGATTAGAAAGTCTGTTACAAAATTAAAAGGAGTCTATTTTGATTTCACATTGACTTTAATACCAGGAGAGCAGATGGTGTTTCACAGTAAGATTCAGAGTCAGATTGCTAAATAAAGTCTGGATAACAGCTAGGTTCATAGAGGACACGTCACATTCAGAACCAAGATCTCATCATCGGGCCTCAGATCTAACAATGACATAAAATAAACCTATATGAAATAGTAGACAGATAATAACATAAGTGTGTTAGAAGATCTGCTGTTTATATTGAAAGGATCATATTTCATTGTTGTTTCAAACAAAACATACAGAATTTTGAAGATTAAATCTACAAGATCAAAAGATAAGTACCTTCACTGAAAGCAAGCCCATTAGGGAGAACTTCACTGACAATGATACTGATGTTTTTAAGGCTGCCTAAATAGCCTATAACAGTAAACCCTTGTTAATAAAAAAAACTGTGAGCATGTTACAGTGCTATTTTCCCCCATGAGTTCAAAACCAAACACCTAAATTTCCACTGTGCAATTACTTGCTTACCAAAGTCTACAATTAGAGTTGGTCGAGACATGTACAGTGTAGATGTTAAGTTGGCTGACCTCAAACTCATCATATGAATGGTGTGAGATATACATTTAGATTAGTACATAATCCCTTGTGCAGGCCAGCAATACTGATATTTTATAAACTAAGCTGGAATCCAGCTACATCAAGACATAATGCTGATCTTATCAAGTCCTGCTATAGCTAATCAGCTGATGGTGTAGATATGTCTATTCTGTCTTCTACACATTTTCTCAGCCTTAAGCAGTAAGAAATAACAACAAGTAGCAGTAACAGTAACAAGTAAGTTTGTTAGCTCAAGGTGAATTACACCAGGTATTTATGTCTACAAACCAAATGCTTCTCACATCTAGTCATCAGTCATAATGACAAACAATATTTAAGATTTACAGTGAATTTTCAGTGAACTTACATTTTAGTCTGTTTCATACACAAAGCCATTGCACGACTTGGAAGACTAGTTAGGGCCCAAGTACTGAAAGTGTGAATGGCCCTATTGTTTTCCTTAGGATCATTTTTTTATTCTATTTTATTTTTTCAATGTTTTTGGGGCCTTTGTGTCCCTTAACATGCTCAAAAAGTCTTGGAATTTTTCATTCTCAACCAAACAAGTTTAATGTTAATACATCTTTTCTCCATTATTCCCTGTGTAAGAGAAACAAATATTAATCCAAAAGGGAAATAATAATAATGGTTTAGGATCAATGAATGGTTTGGGGAAATCTTAATCAATGTAAAACAGGATTCAATCAGCAGGATTAAGGACTCCAGATTATGAGCATGACCTATCACAAACCATGTGTAATACAAACAAGACTTTATTAACTAAACACATATTAATCTATCACACAACACACGTACAGTTAAGCATTGGAAAAGGTTGAAGCAGAGGACAGATTAAAGTATGAAGTTCAGCAGATCAACAGGCTGAACAAGCCATCAGTTTCTTAATTCCAACACACCTTAGTGAAAGAGCTATTGATAGTTAACGCATCAGTTATTAAGACTGTGATAGTTAGCATGTCTTTCCCATTAAAAGAAAGTGTCCTGATGTATTTAGTTGGGGCTAAACGTTGAGTTGATCTTTGCCGGATGTTATATTGATGACAGAGAGAACCAGTTTGATTCAAAGGGTTTTTATGAATGGAAAAACAAGGCCATAAGCCTGGCACAGTATTAGAGATCTGCTAGACTTCTAGCTCAGCATCCTCATCCTGATGAAATTCCTTAAAGAACTTAAAAGACTGTAGAAGACAACCTGAAAGATGAGAGTCAAGAGGTAAAGAGAGGACACTGGTCTTTAAACTGTGGGCATGTCACACCCTGATCAGGTGTGTAATTCAGGAGGTTGTCCTTTCAGAGGAAGAGTTAACTCTCTTTGTCTTCCAACATTCTGTGTTGCATATAGAATTTGATCGGTTGTCAAGGTGGAAACCTTGTTTTGTAAAGTTAACCAAATAAAAGTTATCAAAATATAATGAACATGAAAGTTCGGGAAATCAAAAATGTAACTAAAACATTCATTTAAATGTGCCCAGATTAATATGAGTAAAACATAAAACATCATAGACATGGGAAAAATTAGATATGTGTGCTTATACATTTCCATTATGCATTCTCAAGTGAATAAATACAAAAATCTTTGTACTTTGAGACAAAATCTTTGTCTCAAAGTGAACAAAGTGAGAGCGAATCTCTCTAAATTCCTTTGGGTTGTAAAACAGTCTTATCTAGATGCTCTGCTATGGGTTGTTATGGCCACCAGTGGCCTGGTTCTGCATCTGGGAGTTGCAGTTTGGGGGTAGTTTTACAGACACCCCAGAGCATAGTTAGTTGTTGGGTGAGGTATACATAGTTATATTAATGAAATATAACTAGTTACTGCATGTCTGATCTGTGTCAGGCACTACAACTTTTATTTACAGAGTTAAATGCAGGTGCCCACTTTGCTTGCAGCTATATTTAGGGCCCAAGCACTGAAAGTATAAAGTGGCACACACCTCAGAGTCATCACCCATTAGGGCCGGGCAAAGTCTGGCACATGGATAGTGCAGTGGGGCTTAATAGCGCCCCCTGGTATGGGGCAAAAAATTATGCTGTATATATCAAACATGCATGCACCTGTACAAAACTTGGTACGGTCATGTTGACCCAAACAACTTTCGCACTGACACCCATTAGCTCAGCCCAACAGGAAGTTGGCTATTTTGGATTTCCTGAAAAGTGTATGCCATGAACTTTAAAATACTCTTCCTAGGGATTTCATTTGATTATCATTTAACTTGATAAGAAATCATGCCAAGACATTACAAATTAAAAAATTGTGAAGGGATCTTTGATATCTCAAACAGTGTTGCCATGGCGAGGTGGTAAATTTATGGTGAACATGGAAAACTTGGTACGTGTTTTGATCTTATAAACTTGAACAACTTGGCACTGACACCCCTTAGCTCCACCCAACAGGAAGTCAGCTGATTTGTATTTTCTGACAGGCACATACCATGAACTTTTTATATACTCCTCCTAGGGATTTGATGTCATTGTCACCAAACTTTGTGAGCATCATGTCAAGATTCAAAATGATTATTTTTATTATTCTGCCATACTCTGCCAACACTGATCATGGAGACTAAAAGTCTCATCTGTTATGTAAAAATTGTGTGATTGGTCATTTGGTGGTGCTATAATGTGGAACACAAAAATGACTATAACTACTCTAAATGTAGTTATAGTCAATTATAGCACAATTGACTGGAAAATTGGCATGCTGTTTCTTTGTCCAAGGTGTCATGATTGCATATCATTACATTCGATTATCTTAAAAAATGTGCACCATCAGTCAATGAAACTGGAGCACCTAATAAACAAGATTAACGAAGGATAAAATTCTTTGGGCATGTTTGACTCATGACCCCAATGGTCTGTATTGTTTTAAAAGCAATCAGCCACCGTGGGGGGCACTATCTTGTTTTTCTGGTGGGTTAACGATTGCATACCATGCAACAATTGACAAACAGATAGCATATGTTAGATCTCCTAATTCTGAACAACTCTGCCTCTAGAACCTGCTGTCAAACAAACCAGTCTTTAAATATTTGCAGTTATTTGAAAAACCTACTTTGAGAACTAGACCTAGGTTTCTCACTCCACCTCAATTAAACAAGTGCAATTCTCTGGACACTCTAGGTCAATGTTTCCAAAATAAAACAACAGAAGACCATGAAGACCCTTAACAAGTAAGTTAGATCATGCATCTTGTGATTCTAAAGAGACATGCAAAATTTTGTGTGGCTCAGGCAATAGGTGGCACTACAACAGTTGTGTTAAATGTTAAAAATACTATTTTTATGATAAATTACAAGAAATTCTGAAAGATGTCATCTCTGTTTTACATGCTAAGAAGCTTTGTAAATAATACATATCTACATATGTAGCTATCAGTTAACAGGCAGAATAATAGTATTAACTAAATAAGTACATTTTTTGAAGAAAATGTGAATGGTGCTTGGCACGGCAAAACTTGCTCCAGAATATTTTAACGATGTTAACATGTTTACACATAATGCTAACATGATTTGGCATGATGCTAGTATAATTTACTATGTCGTCAGCATGTTTAAGCATGAATTAACATGACGCTAGTATTATTTAACATGATGTTACCATTATGATATGGCTAATTTCATTACATGGTTGCTAGGGTGTAGAAAGACAGTTAACAGGGTAAAACTAATAGATAGAATCTGTGTCTGAATCAAAAGAGCTAACTCCTATGATGTCTCTGTGATGTTCTGGTGCTGAGATACGGCTAATTCATGTTGATTGCTAGGGTGCTCTAAATGGTTGCTAAGGCAGTTTCCATGGTAATAATTAAAGACCAATTTAATTATTACCCATTTGTCTCTACGATGTTCTGATGCCTCGATTTTCAAAGGAGGTCAAAAGGGGGTTGCTAGGATACTGTAACTGCTTGCTAGGGTGTGGCTATGAAGTTGTAATGTCACTATTTGTTGCTACTTGCTATACGAGCCCAAGTCTATACAACATTGTGATGTGAAGTTATGGTGTCACAAAATTTAGCCCTAAATTTAGCCCAATGTTAAGTCTATGGAATTATTTGCCCACCTTTTCGTATGCAAGAAAAACATTGTATCACTTATAAAAGTCAAAGCACACCTCTCCTCACTAAGCCGGTCGATTTGATCTCTCATTCATGGGTCTACGTCAAACGGTACAGGACAAGTTATGTACCAAAGTTTTGTCCAGAAAAAGTAGTATGCAAGAGAATAATAGTGATGCTTTGCTTCACGAGTACTACTAATAAAATATAGCTGCAAACAGTAATTAACAGGGTTCAAGCACTTTAAGGCCACTTTAAGGACTGATTTGTATAAAGTTACTTATCAGTAGTTCCAAATTCAATATGGAAATGTAACAAAAATGTTATGTAAGTTATCATATACTTATTCAAAACATTCCTCAGGTAACCATTTCTACAAAAACATTACAGCTGGAACAGCATCCATGGTCTGTAAAATCAAATAAGTCAAATGTCTAATTTAAATGCTAATATTCTGAGTTTTTAAATAAAAGTTTCATGATGTACCCTGAAAATGTCTGTATTGTAACTAACATTTGGTTTATTGTCTGCACTGATCTCTGATAAACGAGGTAACACTAAATTATTGTATAACAATCAATTATGAAACTTTTAAAGTCACAATATTAGCATTTAAATGAAGCCTTGGACTTTTTTTGATTTACAAATCATGCATGTTTCAGCTGTGAAGTTATTTGGGTGTTTTTAAATCTGATAGTTGCTGCTTGCAGCTATATTTTTATTTTGGTTTTAAAAAGGGAATTTTTTAAAAAAGTGTTTTTTTATTTCTTTATTAGTTTATAGGAGCTTATAACTGAAGAATGTATAAAGTGTTTAATTCTGTTAAGCAATGTTTTGACAAAAACACAAAAAAGAATGCAAGGGTCAAATATAAAACAGCACTGCCTAGAGCACATTAGATTAAGCTCACTGAAAGGTTTTTGCATTTATCAATGACTAAGAGAAAATTATTTAAATGTAACTAAACAACACAAACAAAAACACAGATAACTAACCAGTTTAATCTAGTTGTTACATGACACTAAAGCTGTAAATTTATAATCTTATTTATATTAAACGTAATAATCTTAAATTTAAAATCTATAATCTCTTACAATATAGCATCTTAATCATAGTAAAACCTACATACAGTTCCCAACAAACATTTAATGTAAAACATGTAGATGATTTGTGGACAGGTTGTCGATTTATTAAATCATACGCTATTACCTCACAAAATTAACAGTTAAGCAGTGTAATGAAGTTTCTCTGTTGACATCCATTCAAAAATAGTGGCCTCTAATTTCTTTCTGGTTTCCATCCTGCATTACACATTCTTTAGCTATGATTGCAGGCTTTATGAAATGCCAATGGGGCCATAAGTATTAAAACGAAACATTTTTTTCGCCAATGTGACAACATTAGCATGTTTCTTGTTACGTGAAGACAAACGTTATGATCATCTTTACACAAAGTTTTTGACTGTGTGTTTTTGTTATGTTAAGACGCGACCGTTTTTCAGTCGCCAATATTTTTCAGCACTTTTTTTTTTTGCTGTGTGTTGAAAAACATTTTATTGAGTAAACAGGTGATGGCAAAGAAGTGCACTGTAGCAGAGTTTGGCTTCATGCTGAAAATAGTTTGTGTGCGTGTGAGAAGTTCAAAGTCACTTAAATCCCCTTTCTTCCCCATTCTGTTGCTTGATTTGAACATCAGCAAGTCATCTTCACCATATCTAGATGCCTAAATGCATTGAGTTGCTGCCATGTGATTGGCTGATTAGCAATTTGTGTTACCAAGCAATTGAACAGGTGTACCTAAAAGCGTAGCAGTACACTTTATTACAATATATATAAATAATTACACGTCACCTATAATTGTATTGACTGTGCATAATAACATCTGAATGTTTACATTTAATGTTGTCACTAAAGAACACTATGTTGCTACTGCATTATTGTTGTTTAACCTGTTATTTAGGTCATTAATTGTTATTGCTATGTATATTTTTATTAATTATAAACATACTAAACACACCTTGTTATTACAATATTCAAATCATTGTTGTGTGATAAGAGGAAGCCAATCACATGCAGCGCAAAGGTCCTTTGGCATTTTAATAAAGAATTCCTAAGCGCCATTCTAAAGAGAAACTATACTGACTTTTCCACTACATGATACACAAGGTTTAATGTTTAACAAAGGGCATGCTGGGATGCATGACAAACCATGACAATCTGACATCATACATTTGCATATGTACATGCCAACGCACAATCACAATGTCATTCGTGTACAAATATTATGTCTGACGTTTGCATAGGTATTGGCTTACCTAACATCACATCATCCCTAAATTTAATTTTCACGCGTTTCATTTTAATACTTTTGGCCCCGTTGGCATTCCATAAGACTTGACTTTAAGTGGGTTGCTTATACTTTGTCCAATCACATGCACCTCTTACTTTGGTTGACAAAGTTCGAACCCACTATACTAGTCCTCGTTGGTTTAGTCTGATTGTCGGATTGTGAGGTATTGCACATTTAAATAATAATCAATACACTTATCGACTATACACTATTTAAATCATCACAGATTATTTGTCATTAATAAACTAAAGCTGCTTCATCTGATGAAGCTTTTTCCACAGGCTTTTGGTTGTTTTTCAACACTCTTAAAGTTTTGAATCTTTTCCAGAACAGTAAGGGAAACACTTCAGTGCTTTGTGAGGCTTCATTTTCCCATCCCTAGTTTAATCCAACGATATCATTTTTTTATGTTATATTTGAGAGTATACTTCTCTGAATCAAGGTGTTCAAAGTTTTCGGTTTCCTACATAAAGATAGAGCAAACGAAGTTTCACTACACAGCGTGAAACTTTGTTCACCACGTGACCACTTCACCACGTCCCTGAAATGACAGCACAGTGCACAAATCAGAGCTAAGCAGCCGCAAACCCAATTAGAGTATGCTCTGGAAAACACCAATCATATTTAAAGAGCAGAGTTCAGGCTGTTCATCAGAGTATTACACTGAGTTTGTTTAAACCTGTTTAGTACAGTCCAGTACGGATGTGGCTTTGCAGTTCTAACTGGATTTGGAAAAGTTTAGAGCATCTAATTCAATGACATCCTAGCGAGTTTTTAACTAGTCAGCAGGCTGCTGTCTTGTTTGGGTTGGATGTAGGCATGTCCAAGGCAAGAGTCATTGAGTCTTATTGATACTCTGTGTTGTTTCGGTCAGATGGTATATGATGTTGTACCATCAGATGGCAAAACAGCTAGACAACAAAACAGTCTGCTTCATAACATCATATTTACATGAGCAGCAATAAACATGTAGCCTAGCTGCAACAAGAATTTAAATCCAAGCATTTGCTTCTTTTAATTGGAAAGCTATACATTTACTGTAGTGTAAATGCCTTCTGATGGCATATACAAATGCATACAAGATGCAACATAGCCTAGTGTTGTGGGTTTCATGTAGGAGAATGTATAAAAGAATGTTCTAGAACTTCTTTACAAATTAGTGTAGTTGTCAAAAACAGAAGCTTTCCTTTATTCTAGCAGGTTACCTCTGATCTTTCTATGCTGTCACTTAAGATAAACAGAACCGCCACAAACTTTAGGTTATAAAATAAATAATTCTCATGCTATTGCTCAAATTTATAAAGTATTTTAAATCTTTAATTTAAAAAAATCTTTAATTTAGTCCGAGTGATCTAACAGACCTCAGATAGTCTGGCTATATGAAAAACTCCTAATGTCCAAAACCTCATCGCACACCCACAACAATTACTAAGGTAGAACAGAATTGTATTGACAAATATCCCCAAAAAATTCTGTTTCTATGGAATAAAAAATGGCCATGTCTACAGCATTAGGAAAACAGTTGTAGTAGGTAGACTACAAAACAGGTAGTGCAATAACAGTAATGTTTTGTGATACCCAATAATTACAGGTACTTGTGTTGGTCATATTTTAATAAGCATCTATTCCAGATCTTGGTGCATGTAATGCATTGCAGGTGACTGTGGGTGGCTGGAAAATAATTTACAATTTTCCAAAAATATCAATTAATATTCAATTTAAAAAAAAAAAAAAAAAATCAGACCTTTTTTTATTTCTTACATTCTATTGAAGAAACATGTAGAAAGCACAATTATCAGCTTTATACCTACTCCTAACACTATCAAAATGTATGAACCCAGATTAGCAGATCACCAGTACGAGCACAGTTTGGTTTGAGCTTGTAATGTACTAATTGCCTACAGATGAGACTATCTGATACTACAGATGAACGCCTGGTTATTGACTATTGTTACATTACATAAGAATTTTATTAGGATGACATACAACCAAAATAAAAAAAAAGTGCCAAAATAAGTAGTATACAACAAAAAAATTACTACATGGAACTGTATCCCACAATGCAATGCACTTAATTTGATGCACCAGTTGTCATGGATGCACCAGATTAATGTGTTTTGACAAGTTATTAGATGGCTGAGTATTCCTTTTGTAATGTCACATTTCGGTGAGTACATATCAAGAAACTTGTTAAATGATAATGCTCAAATCTCTAAGCAATTGATTTGTTTGGTTAGCAGTGTGTGTGTGTGTGCGTGTGTGTTGGAGGAGGCATTAGGTCAATTATTTGGCCATTATTCACCATTTTGAGATTTTTGGCATTGGGAACTTTCATATTTAGACCAACAGATATACATTTGATTATTAATGAAATTTTCTCATTAATGAAAATTTTGTCATTAAATTATTCAATAATCATATTTGCCATTGCATTGTCCACCCTGCACTCAGTATTGGCTACTAGCCAAGATATCAATATTAGCCACTGGAGGGCATCCACTAGTTTGGCAAACATGTTTAATGTTTATAGATGTAAATACTCATAATACCATACCTTTAGTTTTAAAAAAGGATCAACTGAGGTTGCTAATGAAGGAATTTGGCCTCTTAAAGGATATCAGAATTAGCTCAAAGGCTAAGAATCATGTGCATCTGTTTAAAGAAACAGATTTTTCTCCTTAGTGCCTAAGAGAGGTTTCCAATAGAGAACAATAAGACTATTGGACCACAACAGTTGGTGTCCTATAAAAACTTCAAAGTAGTTTTTTATGCGTCATGGAAACATATTTTGTCAGTCTTTAAATTATAAAAGACCTCATACATAAATGAAAGTGAACATGGTGTATTACACCATGTTTTATAAGGATATTTGGGTGACATTTGCTGTATATAAACAAATCTCAGAAGCAACTGTCATACAAATAGTCTGAAATAGCATAATATTCTGGAATATCTAATTATTTAAAATAGAACATGTGAACCATTTAAAGTGTCAATTAATTAAAAACACTCAAAAGTTCAGCAAAACATAAGTGATTTTGAAAATTCCAAAATCCCAGGACTGTAAAGTTTCACACATTTATGTAGTTAGAACACAACCATATCACTTTGTCTGAATTTTCTTTATAGAACCAGAACCGTTTGGTCTGGTCATAAAACTAGAGGCAATTTATACAAAGTATCACCCTTTATTTTGATCAAAAGCATAAGCCACTTGTTTTTGTTTGCTAGGAATGTCTTTAAGTTCAGCAAATGTCATAAATATGCTATGGATGGACACATTTCTCTAAATATAACAGTAACTGAGGAATGCTTGGCAAAATGCACAGATTTAATGGTCTGTCATAACAGTGCATACATGCCAGTGGACTGTCTGCAGAAAAGATTTTTCAGAAGCCTACAGAGGAGTCAGTCTGACCTCTTCTGGCTAAAACCTCTACTGCATTTGCTAGAATCATCAAATAATGTGCTGTCAAGATTGTTTTTATTTTTAATAATCCTTTCATAACTTGTTGTTTTACTGATCTCATCTATCCATGAAAGTATATTAAAACTTGTTGATAAACACAATTTTTTATTGATTTCAGACCCCTGACAAAAGTTCGTATTAATGGCAAGAAATCAGGCTCTGAGCTCAATGTCCCACCATGATTATGGTTTTTATAACTTGGAACCAGAAATACAAAATTAGTATATGCTATCATTTAATTCAAACCTTGCCTTCAAATGGCTCACAACAAATACACACAAATTACCCATTAAGATCAAAAACAAAATTATTGCCCTTATTTTTAGTAGTTTATCCATGTCAACCTCTAAACATTTGGAACTTTTCAACATAAAACTAATTACAAATTAAAGTATGCAAGCACATATTTATTCCAACTAACAGTTTTGGTTTTGCATTTACAGTCTTGTTCTGGTAAATTGTATCTTTATTAAAGTGTCCCTATTATAATGTGACTTGCATTGACGTAGCAAATTCCCCAATTGTTTAATCATATCCAGCAATAGGGGAGTCTGTATAAAGAACGAAATATTTTCACCTTCTGCGACTGGCCAAAGATTCATAGGTACACCATTGTATGTCTTTTGTACAAGACAACACAGTAACTCTTTCCATTACCTACAGGTTGATCTTACAGATGGTCTTATGTTCATGGCTTAAAACCAGTAAGAGGTTTGTTATTGCTGCCTAACCTTAACAGAACCATAAATGAAGTCACTGACAGGTTTCTGCTGATGGCTCCCAACGGCTGGAGCCTTAAGGTGGACGAGTAGCATCTTCACACTGCCAACTTTTAAACCAGAAGTATGTTTGTTCATAAACATAGTCATTATGAGTCATTAGCAGTGTATGGGCAAATGATTTGTAAAACATATTTTCTATGAAATCTTGCTTTTTACTTTTCGTCATGATGGATGTTTGAGTAACAATACAGTGTGGAAGGTTATGTTATTGTGGAATGTTATTGTAAATGACAGACAAGGGCTTTGTAGTTCTTTATAGTTCAATCTCCAAAAAGTATTTAAAAAGTTTCTAGTTTGTTTTTTAGAGACTCAAATTTGTTTCAGCCAGTTTATCTAAAGGTTGACAAACAGGGTGCTGATTATGATTTTAAAATATCACTCACCTTTTATTTTTACTCCCAAACTAAGTTCTCCATTACAGTCCAGCGATTTACAGATGTTGAAATTTACCTTCAATTGTACCAAAATGCAAACTACAATGATACAATAATCAAAAATAATTTTGTAATATTTAATTTGAGATATTACTATTTTCTTTTGCAAATGTGTAACTGTAGCTTTGCAAATGTGTAACTGTAGCTGGCTAGAAATAGTATTTACAAAACAATTCAGATTAAAATTCTAAAACTGCTAATAAATTAAGCTTAAACATTGTTTTCTCAAAAAGCTATGCGAATGAAACAAATCAGACATCAACAGTGATGCTGTTTATCTGTTGTTCCAGGCAGAAAGATTTGCGGTCTATTCAATGTTTATATATAAATTTAAATTATATATAATCTGTCTGAATTGTGGTGCAGCAAACTGGCATAGAGTTTGGTTTAAGAGCAAGTAAGAGGTGTGCATGACATTGCTATTTCTGTGTGACACTCAATTATGTAGCATGCAGAGCTGCTGTGTTTAGACCTCAAAGTCTAACATGCAGACAAACATCTGGTCACTTTAGATAAATTCACAGTCATTTGGCTCATGGCTTTAATGGTTTGTGTTCAGGTGGTTTCTCTTCATCATAGAAAATTCAGTCCTAAAGCATTTTAACCAACAAAGCATGTTTATTTGGAACTACAACAGATTTCAACATCCATTTCTCTGTTATAGCCTTTCTGACTTGCGCTATTGTGGATCCATGGTAGTGTGATGAAAAAAAAAATCACAGACATTTAATATTGCGATAATACATCATATTTTAATTTTTTTCCTTAATTTTTTGTTCCTTTTAAAGCAACTAAAACGCAGTACTGTTCTCACTGTATTTGATGTATGTATAATCTGCTTTAAAGACAAGAAGCACTGGACACCACAAAGGCATTCATTTCAAATTCTGCAGCTGCAATTTTAAGAATAAAAGATGAAACAAGCCAGTGCTGTTTTCAAGTATTCTGCAATCAAAAGGAGACAGCCACAGTACTTAAATTCACCCACAGGAACGTCAAACCCTTTCCCCCTGCATTTACAATTAGGCTGCATAATATTTGGGCAAGAATGGGGGGAAAAAACACCTAGTTTAAAAACAATGTGGTTGCATTAAAAACTAAAAACAGGAAAATATTAAAATCACACCTACCATTGAGATCTTCTAGTGTGAGCAACCTATTACGCACATACATTTGTAGCTTCAGAAGAAAATCGTTTGTTAGGGTGTCTGAAAAGTCTTATGAACTGAGTGGGTCCTGTGGGAGCTTTCTAAATGATTACAGAGGTGACAACTATACAAAATGATCTTTACCTACTGAGTGATGATTATGTTTCCTCAGTGTCTGTTTTCTTTAGCTCAGGTTCAGTCTCAGCATCCACCTTTGGCCCAGTCTGATCCGTGTCTGCATCCACAGAAGAGAAAACAGACATTTCTGGGGTCGTTTCTCCTTTTAGAGGCTCATTTGGGTAGCAAGTGGGAATATGGGAGGGGGAGGGCCTACGAGAAGGCTCTGTAGTAGTTTGAGACATGGGTTCTGTGTTTAATTGAGGCTTTGAATCTGTCTCCAGTTCAGTGACACATGAGGCTTCTTCCTGCTCATGGATGCTTACCGTCTCTTCAGGGGGGCTAAGGGACTTGGATTGTGTCTCTGGTTTCACCTCTGGTTGCGGTTCGACATCTGGATCTGTCCGTTGCTGTTCTGGCTGAGGCTGGTGTTGTGGTGTTGGCATAGATGGTGAGCCAGTCTGCGCTTGTTTTTGGGCTTTAGGCTGGGCAAGAAGTGGGGTGGGCAGAGGAAGCAGTGGTTGGGACTTAGGAAATTGAGGCAGGGGCAGGAGAGGCTGAGATTGAGAAGAAAGAGGAGTCCATCGGTCTCTCTCCTGGTCTTTGTCCTTCTCACTTTCCCTATCACGGTCCCTTTCTCTGTCTCTCTCACGATTCCTTTCTCGGCCACGTTCGCGGTCCCAAGTCCTGTCTCTCTCTCTTTCCCGGTCTCGCTCCCGGCTCTGCCGACTGCCGTTCATTTCACCCCGGAAGTCCATGTCTCTGTCATCACGGTCCTTCTGCCGTTCCCAAGGTCTGCGACAATCATCATAGTCCTGGTGCATGTTGGAGTTAAAAGAAGCTCCAGGTCCATGACTCCAAGCAGGTCCTGATGAACCACTGCGGCCCTCAAAACGACTCTGAAAGTTAGTGTTGGAACGCTCCTCTTGGAAACCTTTTGGAGCTCCAGACATCCCTCTAACATCTCGGTCATCAAAGTCCCCCCTGGGTGGACCCCAGCGGCTTTCTGTTCGGAAACCCCCTGACATATTTTCTCTTCTACCCTCTCGCCCCTCTGCTTGCAAGATTGTTCTTGGAGGTCTCTCCAGTAGAGGTGGTCTGGAAGGGGCAGGTTCAGTGCGCATCTCCAATGGAGGGGTTTTCAATAACCCTGTGCTTTGCTTTTCTGGAGGTGGAAAGCGGTAGTCCTGATCTCCTCCTTGTTGGGCACCTACATCTGATCTGGGCTGTCTCTCGTTGTTGACTTTGGGTGGACGTTCAGATCCTGCGGAGGAAGGGTTAGGTGCCCTTGCAAAACATGCCTCAGTGCGATTAAATTGCTCCATCTGGGGAAAGGGCGCCCGGACACGGGCTTGAAGTGAAGCATCCAGGAGGCTGTTGGCCTGATGTGCTAGGCCCTGTTGCATCAGGAGTGGGAAGCGGCTTCCAGCTCCCTGGAGCAGGCTGGGTCGCAGATCCAGGGGAAGCAGACCTGTCATTCGCTGACCAGAAAGAGGATGAGTCAGAGATGCAGAAGGGTGCATGCCCAGCAATCCCATACCACTGTGCACTGCATTCTGCATTCCTGTCCAGGAAATCAAAAAACATTGTTTTATGCAAATTAAGAACAAGCTTACAATGTCAAGATATCATTTGAAAGTTTCTCTACTGCCTCCTTGGAAACGAGGTCTGTTAGCAAAATTCTGCAATTTTATGTGATTTAAACAATTATTTAAACATAATTGTTTATGCTATTTGAATTACTACTATCCTCATTAAATTATTTTAGAGCACATAAAACTATTTACCCTGTATTATTTCAGTAGTAGTTTCCAAAGTCTCCGCAGACTGGGATGTTTTGTCAATGCTGCTCTGCTGTGCCTGCACTCCCACAGGGTTGAAGACTGCTGCCCCGGGCATTGCTGATGGAATAAAACTCCCAGAAATAGTACTGGTGGGAGGTATCATGGATTCGAATAGACAATCTTTGCTGTTTTCTTGAGTGGTTGGCACTGAAGGCTGCACTAAAGCTATTAAGAGAAAGTGGCAAAAATACCCATTTAGGAATTTGTACTAGAAACGTTATCAACAGTGATGTAAAAGTGTTGGGATAATTGGGAACTCAGAGGCTATTTTACATACATGTCTGGGCAGAGGCAAGACTGGTTCCAGCTGCTGAATGTGCAACTCCTGGTGTGGCCATGAAACCTTGAGAAATGAAAAGTTACCAATAATTTACAACAACAAAACAATATTGCAGTAATAAGCAGCTTAATGTTTTTATAGGAACCACATACCTGGGGGAGGTTGTGATGCATTAAATCCTGCTCTTAGAAAGGATGGAGGGGGACCAAAGCCTGGTGGGGGCATTGCCATGGTGACAGGGAAAGACGGTGGCACAAGGCCAACAGCAGGGACTGTCTGTGCCACTGGAATCTAGAGAAAAAAAATAAAATTAACTTTTAACAAAAATACATTTTAAAATAAATATTTAGACCTAATTAATGAAAACCATCACTGGAAAATCAAACATTAATCTAATGCCTTCCTCAAAGATGCAATGGTGGTAGCTCAGAATCACTCCTGGAGGGTCTGAACTTTCAACTAACCCAGACCCTGAAACACTATAGGGTCATTCTGTGTCAACTCAACCAGAGGTCATGGCTCAAAAATTTAAATGCCATTGAGGAATAGTTACTGAGTAATTCACTAATTAATAGAAGGGGTCAGAATTTTCAAAAAATTTAAGCTGGGGATATTTCTGAAATTTTGTTGATTTGAAATGGAATGACCCTAAACCTCACCACTCCTATAATTTAGGGAGTTAAAAAATCTGGCCCGTATGTATGAAGGCATACAATTAAGTAAATTTGTTTCAAATGCCTCAAGAAATTTTAAACAATTTCAAGAAGTGTCAAAAACAAAAAACACTTGACTCTATTTTTTGTGTGCGTGTGTGTTGCTAACTAGGGAGTGGACACATTGTTTTGTGGTTTTCATAATGTCAAAAAGTAATTTTAATAACATCTGTAACTCTTTGCAGACAGAATATATTCACATACTTTTACCTTTTCAAATAAAATCACTGAAATATTTATAAATTCAGGCTCAGAATAAGGAACCTTGCACAACCATGTATCAACTTGCACAACCAAGTATACAGTGGAATGGCAAATGGTATTTGATGTGTTTTTAAATCACACTATCTTGAATTTGTTCTAAAATCCTACCGGCATGGGCATCATGGTGACGGACTGTGTAAAAGCCTCACTGGGTGTGCTGTTGGTTGTACTGGCTTCAGTACTGGCTGGAGTCTCTTTGGCTGCCTCAGCATTCCTCTGAGACTCCCATTCTGCATAAGAACAAAAAAAAAAAAAAGATGAGGAATTAGATGTTACAGCTCTATACACAGCACTTTTCCAACAGTTATATGATACATATTTATAACAGTTTCTTCAGCTTCAGCTCTTACAATAGAAAAAATGTTCTCACCACTGTTGACAGTCTCCTGGTCAATTATGCCTCCCTCTGCAAAGTCATCCAGGTCATCTAGTTTAACTTTCTCCCATGGGATATAACTGACCCCAAGGTCAACATCCCAGAACTGTTTATATTCCTGTTTCACACCTTTATTTAATGCCCAGGCAATCTGAAAACAGTGCTCTCGTCAGACACACTCAAAACATAACTTCTCAGAGCAAAGAATAAAGAATTATAAGCTAACAAACATTTTCCACCTACTTTAATGACCTTCGAGCCTATTTTGTAGGAACCAGTGCTCAGTTTTTGCAAGGCGCGATATGCATCCTGTCGATGCACCATACAGATGTACGCACAACCTCTGGGAGGAATCATCTGGAAGAAAAAGTAGAGTTAAGGTCTTTTTACATCAGGCCAAATTTTTGAGAATTAATTAATTTTATTCTGAATAAATGACTGTGCCCACTCAGACCAACAAAACATTTACATGCATCAATGTGACATTTTATTTTATAGAAAATGGCTGTAATCTCTTTTCAATCACAATGGAAAAAAAATGGCCTACTAAAAGGATTTGTGCTTTTGGCCACATGGCCTAAGACGCTGCTGTTACATAAAACAAAGACTTGGTGGGGCTCACACACAAACTATTCTGGCATGAACAGGTTTTTATTTTAAACGTCAGTGAAGCAGTGAAACCATTACCTTCTAGGTTTGCATGCACACAGGACAAGCATTTTAAATGCTTCACATTTTTAGGGTCTCTCAAAATGCAAAGGCAATATTTATAACCTCCAAAACATGCCTCTAACAAAAACTCTAACTAAAAAGTGAATAGATCTAATGATTATTGCAGAGCTGGAGTTCCCAAGTGCAAATGCTCATAAAGACTTAACTTACATTGATAGATTCAATTTGTCCAAATTCTTCAAAGAGGTTGGTAAGATCTTGTTGTGTGGCCTTTTTGTCCACTTGGCCCACCCATAGAGTGGTACTACAAACTGAAAGGCAAAGCAAGAAGTGACTGAAAGGTACCACAAATACTGCTTCACACTTAATGTTGCTTTAATGTATTATTTATAAATTATGATACCTTTATAAAAGGATAGATCTCCCTATTATTTTCTTAATTATGTGAAACATGACAATAGATTTTTGACAGAAATTCAAGCTTCTGTTTTACAAATAAATAAGGGTGTACTCCCACTAGGCATTCTGAACCACGTCTGGGTGCGTTTGACCCCTAAACTCTAGGTAATTTAACAGTGCTCTGGCCTGCTTGAACGATTGACTTTTCAATTAGCCTCAGGTACCTAGTGTGAGCACTCCCTAAGATACATATCTGTAGCTCTCAGATGCTATTTATGGTTTCATTTTCAGTTGTTAACAGTCACGTGTCACAATTTGACCTGGCACATCCAAAGGTGCCATTTTGGCACTGAACACAAGCATCAATAAGATCTGTGAGCTAAGAGATCATCAGTAAATAGAGACTGGAAAACAGATGCTTTGACATTCTGCCTATAATCGCCTTTTGCGCTGCATTGACGAGAAACATATTACATGGTCAGATGAACAAAAGAGTGATTTGAGGATGAACTAATCTTTTGTCCAGATATCAAACTAAAGTGTTAGTGTTAACTCTTTAAAAAACATCCTACCACTAAGAAACTTTGAGCGGATGGGGGGAAGCCCTTTTTTATGTCGTTCCTTTTCTCTTTCCCGTGCTTGTCGCTCACTGGAATAAGAACGGGAAGACTTTCTTTTTCTATCCCTTGACCGTGACCGTGACCGCTTCCTGTGTTTACGCTTCCTCGAGCCCGAGCGGGACCTTGACCTTCTTCTCTTAGGAGACCTGGGCATAAACAGATTAACATGAAAAACAGTTTCTACCTATGGTTAAAAGATGAAAAGGGGTCTAAAAATTCTTCTAAAAAAAATGGTTTATTTAAAAAAATATGTCTAATTTAACCGTGAGCGAGATCTTGAACGTGTTCTTGAATGGGTGCTGTTGGTTTTTTTCTCCTCAGACTCAAAAAGTTCCTCTTCTACAGTATCCTGTCCCTCATCAATATCCATATCCTACAAAATACACAAATGGTAACCATTCAAATCCATGATTTCAATCCTTAGTGGGGAGGAAAAGCTCCCAACTAATTTTAGATCCAAACTTGCCTGTTGCTGGTTATCAATGGAATCATCAAATTTTGCTTCTTGTTCTGCTAACTGAGGTGGGGCACTGCTCTGTCCTGGAGGGGCAGAAGTTTCGGGTCCAAAGATTGTGTCCTGGCCTTCCATGGTCATGGACTGCCAAAAAAATAGTCCATTGTTAAATAAATATAAACATGTAAAAATGTTACATGATTGGTAACAACAAAAATGTTGCCGACTTGTTCATCTAGCTCATCTTGTACCTTCTGCTGATGTTGCTGGTGCTCCAGCAGTTGCTTCTTGAACTGCTCAAGGTTCTGCTGCTGAAGCTGTTCAGCCAACTGATGGAAAATTGAGCTATTGATTGATTCAGGCACCACAGGTCTAAAGTGTAATGAAGACAGAAACACAGAAAATCAAAACAAAAAGAAAACAGACTAAAAAAGAACAATAACAAACATACACATATATAGCATGACATTTTTCTGTTAAAGGAATGTGTCATTGAAAAATAACACCCATGAAATTCAGTCCTGTATGTAGGTAAAATTTCCATGGATGCCTGGGAATGTCAAAATATGACAAAAATACTTCATATTTATAGTTTGCCACAAAAATAGAGAAGTTCTGAAAGATTTTTCACTGCTGCGAATGTAATGTTCTGCTTAAAGCTTCAGGGCTATGTGGACAGATTATTTATTGACCAATTATGTGACACCCTCAATACTGAAAACAGTTTAAAGATTTTTTTCTATATTTCTATACTTTGAAATGCCTCCCGAAAAGTTGAAAAAGGATGTGAAACATAAGGCTTTGAGTGAATATTGCTTTGTTGATTATTTTCCAGTAAATACTTCCAAGCAAAAAACAATTGCATCTAAAACTTGTATGCAAAAGTACATACAATTGTGAGGTTGTGTCTTTTTTAGAATCCTCGCTGCACTCCGATTCATTGCCAAAATCGAACTGCCCCAAAATCTTCTGCAACAACACAGAGTAAGAAATAAGGGCAAAGAAGGTAGTTCAGCTTCACAATGGATAATGAAGGAATGTTATTTGAGGATTAAGCTAAAATGTCTAATGCTTTAACAATGAGTTACAATATACAAAGCCCTGAATAGGGTCAAAATAAGATTGTAAAAAGGCATCGAGGCACAGTTTTGAATATGATCTCAAATAACTTTATAATCAGGGTCTCTCACCTTGTTGAAGGAGGAGACTCTTTGATCCAGTGGGTTGAGGGTGTTGGCTGCAGCGGCAAGCTGCGCAGTTAGGGCCTGCAGCTGTACCACCAGACCTGCATCCAGGGCCTGCAGCAGAGAGGGTTGAGGTTTCTGCTGCTGCATTTGCAGGCTTTGCACTAGCTGCTGCAACTAAAAGACACATGCATCGGTCATAAGAACAGAGCAGACTGTACACAGAGCTGTTGCAGCAGATAAAAAAATCTGACCTGCTGGCCCTGAGGGCTCTGTAAGATCTGGGCGACTGCAGCCACTGTGTCTGTGTTGGAGATCTGAGATGCCCAGTCTGGGAGACTCGGCACTATGTTGGCTGGGGTGGCTGGAGTTGCTGGAGTTCCTTTAGGGAGGATGAAAAAATATGGGTATTTCCAGTCAAAATGTAAAATGCAACTTCTAATAGAAAACATTTGTAAAAACTGTATTTGTAACATTTGTATGTAGGTTTAGTGACAGCCCTGCATATACTTGTCAAAATGTCCATCTTGGAGGGTATTTATGTAAACACAAGCAGTTATGTTTTAAGCTTACAAACAGTTTGGGAAAAACGGTTTGGGACATTTGTCATTACTGGATCCTCTCATTACTTCAGGTCTTACAGTAACAGTAACCCAATACACCTGTTGCTATAGTTTATGTTAATGTAAAAGTAAATGCCAAGAGTGAGATGCAATTAAAATGCAAGGTGAGACACATTCTTTGCCTCAACGTGTCAGTATAAACTAGAAGTTGCTCAACAGTTCTGTTTGAATATTTAGCAGGGAAACTCAAGTAATTGTGAAATTGACATATTTACATGTACTACAGGGACTTAAGTAGCTCCTCTGCACATAAAACAGGTAGCCACTGTAATAAATTGTGCCCTATTATTGAATAGTGTTTGTAACTTACCGGGGGTCATGCTGTTGATGGGCACAGCACTGTTGGTAGAGACGGGCATAACACTAGGGGGAGGGAGTCCTGCTGCCATATCAAGCAGAGGTTGGATGATGTCACTTTTAAAAACATTGTTCTTCTGCCAAAGATTGAGCACTCTGACAATCTTGCTCTGCAATGCAAACATAGAAAAGGGAAACTAAGCAAGAGAAAACAAGATTAAGAAAAAATGCGCTAAGACACTTAAGCCTAGCAAACTGTTTGAAGTTGATAATCATGGGGACATGAGAATAAAACATACCTTGTCATCAGCGGGGCAGCGATAGAGGTTCTGAAATGTGGTGATGATATTTTTACTAAAGCGTGGAGCAAAAACATCTTTCTCTTGACCAAACTGATGACGAGACTGTCGCACAATTGAGTCAATGACATAGAGACCAGGGACTTTGTACTCAGGTTTGCACTACATGCACAATAGTGAGAGACAGAAAAAACAATTAAAATAAATTTTAAAAGTTTTTAATATTAAAGGGTAAAATAAACATTGTCCATGTTTTGTTTAACTTGATCAGTTATTAATTTAAACCACAACAATACTGTTTGGCTATTGCCAAACTGTTATGAGACAGTCAGGATGTGGTCACAATGATACATGCTGGCAAAGTGTTTTGTAACAAAGCGTTTTATTAAAAGCTTTTAATAACTTTTTGTCAGGAGTGTCCCTAGATGATGCACATAAACTTTTGTGCAAATCAGACAAGCACAAAAGAACAGGCTTTCAACTCAAAATGGCATTACTCATTACTCAAAATGGCAGACATGTAGTCAAACTGTGACAAATGTGGTATCGTATCACCCAACATAAGCCTGGGAATTTAACAAGATAAGTCTCATGACAAAAAGGCAAATGAATCAAGTTATTAGCAGTTTCACAAATTTTATTATAACTTTTTACCACAAGGGTCACTGGATTCAAACCTTGCAATGAGGATGATGAAGCATACGCAATCGCCTTCGTCAGATATTGCATTTTACGAGAAAATTCAAAATGGCCAACCAAGGAACACTGGATATTGTTTGACTCAGCTTGCCTCAAGGAATCTAAAGAGACCACTCTCATGATGTCAGACCAAAGTTTTCAAAAGTTAAGCAATATCTTAACTTTTTTTTGTCACAGGGCCACCAGATAACCTCAGGTCACGCCTGTGATGACACATACCAAGTTTTGTGTGAATATACCAAAGCATTGCTAAGATGCATTCTTATTGTAAAATTCATATGTGGTATATGAGAACAGTAAGGTAAATCAAAAAGCTTTTAAGAACTTTGTCCTGAGTGTCTCTAGACTTGACGTCACAGGGTATGCTGGAATCCTCATGAGCCAAGGATTCACGTGAAAAAGACTTTCTAATGCTTCAAAAAAGTCAAAAGTTATGAGCATTGGCATGAGTACAACTTCAAACTGTTGGTGGCGGTAGGGGGTGTAGAGCCTTCAAATTTGGTCCAGTAACATTTTAGACTGTCTGAAATCTTAACTATTCAACTATTAACTATCTTAACTATTCCTATGTACTAAAAGAAGAAGAAGAAAACAGAAACAAATTGAAACAACACCAAAAAAGTACTGACCTTTTGAATAAATTTCTCCACACTCTGGACAACATGTTTGTAGAACTGAAAAAGATCACAAGCACAGACAACTTAATCAGTCATTTAAAGATAAAAGGTCGACATCAGGGGTCCTCAACTAAATTACCCTGGGAGCCAGATTATCAAAGTGTGAATATGATGCAGGCCAAACAGTTTTCCCCAAGTTTTAAAAATTATATAATAATCGTATATATAATATACGTCTTATGACTTACGTCTTTATTGACTATATTTTGTTTTGCTGTTACTTATAGGTCACATCAAAAAATAAAAAAAATGCACACACCTTGCATCCAATGTTTTTGCTTTTTCTTGTCCTAATTATATTTTAAAACTGCAGTGTGACATTGCAAGAGCTAAATGTTAATGGTTAATATGCACATTATACAAAAAAATCTCATTGTTAGTTATTGCAGGTGAACAATGAGGAGGTGTGAGGCTCTGCTCAATATTCTACTATGAACTGACGCTCATGGACCAAGCGAACACTTCATTCATGTTTCTTGTTTCTTCATTTCCATAGCTTTCAATTACTATTCCTTTTTCATTTTAAACTTGTGTAAGAGTTTCAAACTTCATTAAAACAATACTTTAACTCCCTTCCACCTATAATATTTCCTTACGCCTATAGCTTATTTAGCAGATTCTCTAGCAAGCACATCACAAATGGCATTCAAGGTTCACTGAGCACGGTTCTGAGCGGTCTGGTTGGAGCTGAATTTTCATACTTAATTCTTGATTTTGATTAATCTGTCAACTGTATTCATGTACCAACATTATGGAAACTGGCACTCGCTTTTGTACAGTAAACCTATAAGATTTTGAATGCTTTTTAACAATGTGGACTAGTCACTGCTGACTAGTCGCTGAGTTATGAACAGAGACTGTTCTGAATTTGACATTATAAATGCAAAGCTGATATTGCCTAAGTGTTATGGAGGACTGGATGAAAATAACTGGAGGGCCACATATGGTCTACGGGCTACCTGTTGACTAGACCTGGGCCCAGTTGCTTAAATTAAAAAACATTATTTTAAGGTTAAGGGTACCCTTAGTGAAATGGGTTGCAAGAAAAAACTAATGGTCCACTTATGCAGCCTTAAGGTTGTCACTAAATATTTTCATTAGTTTTTATTCATTTCAGAGTTAGTTTTAGATTTCTTTATTAGAGTAGATCCTCCCCAGGAGGAGGATTGTGGTGTTGAGTTATTTCGATGGTTGGGATGTTGGAGAGCTTTCTTTACAATGCTTATTCCTATAATGCTGACTGTATTAGCTGCGTTCTGTTTTGGTCCCTGTGATTTCCAACTTTTTCACCCTAAGATTCTTTGAAGTATGATAGACTACTGATCATTCACTTTGATTGTGAAAAAGGTGATTTACAGAATCTATTTTCTATTATACTTATATTCCTATTTTTACTTATACATACCATATATTTTGTTTGCTTATAAAATGATTTATGCTTGTGTTAAGTACACCATGTTAGATTAGGGTGATCAAGATCTTTTAACATCCCCAGTCAGAAAGAACCAGGGGTGGATGTTTGGTCTAGTTAACCATTAAGAGTGTGGGAAAATGATTCGGTCTCATTTGATAAACTGTACACAAGTTTGGAATAGATGATATCGAGGGTGTAATTATTGTCTTACACTCTTTCATAGGGGCAGTTTGCCATCATAATCATAAGAGCTCTAAATCATAAATGTTTTAAAGTGGGCAATGTTAAACATTATTTCGGCTCTTATGATTAAAATAGAATACTAAGGCCTATGTGACCTGTGTGATTTAAATGCTGAGCTCCTGTTTATTTTACCTAGCCTTCATATACCCAGTGTACATCTGTAAATTCTAATAACTGATAAACAGCTGCCTGTTTCTTTGATTAAAGTGCTTTATCCCAGTTCCCCAGGAAGTATCGATGAACATAAGCCTCTGTTCATACAATAAATTAAGAATCAACTAAGATGTACCCCTGCATGTTACTTATTTAGTTCTCCCAGCGCTGTAATGAGACAGAGACTGCAGCAGATCAGCTTGCGGTAGAAGACTGTTTAGAGAGTGCAGAATAAATAAAATATCTAACAGTAATAGTAAAAGTATTTGTCAAGGATAGGATTCAGAAAGGTCAGATAAAGTACAATCTGTGTAATAAAAACAATAAATCATACCATTTGTATGCATTCACATAGAGCAGATGAACAACCACCCCCAAAAGACACCTGTTAGTGTGTGACATTAAAGGAATGAAAGATCTTAGTAGGACTGCACAATTAATCGAAAAACAAATTGGGATTACGTTTACGTAATCATTACAAGCCACGATTACAGCGGTCCATCTGCGCTCATTTGTGTGCGTTTCAGAATGTGTGTTATGCACTAAATGCAGCAGCGAATCAGAAGTCTTCAAATGATTGTTGCTGTGTCCTGTAGCAGTTTCACCTGTTTAACAACAGATGCTTATGCAGTGCTCTAGCTGTGCATTTACTGCGTTATTCTAGTTTTAAGCAAAGCTCATGGGCACGTTTACAGCGCTGATGCAGCAGGTGTGCAACTAAACCACAGCAGTCTGACTACAGCAAACAACAAAGGATCAGATGTTTGCTTTACCTTATTATATGTTTAAATGCAAACAGTGTTAAAAGTTAGTAACTTAGGAAGTGTTTTCAAGATGTTCATTTTATTATTCATCTAGTTTGAATAGTTTTGATCCACACTGTTTTCCACAACTACCCTCAGCCTGTCACATGTTTGAAGAGAAATCAGACAATATTAGCCCAAAATAGATGGGAACTCCAGTACTGTTTAAAAAGCATCCCTTTAAAAACACTTAAATGTTTATTAAATAATCAGCATTATTAATCGCAATTATATCAAGATAAATAATCAACAATTTACGACAGACACTATGATGCAGGGCTGCACGATTCTTAAAAGCAATTGTATGTGTGTTATCTGAAAAACTGCTGAAAATTTGATTCTGTGTTGTATTCCATTTTTTATCCATCTCTGTAATTGCCTCATGGATGAATGGAAGTGTTAACTCACAATAGATCTTTGAGTTACCAACAAAGTTATTTTCCTGATGAAGAGAAAGTTAGTTGGATCATCAAACGTAGATATGAGCTCAAACATGTGAACACAAGAGGCAGAGATAAGGTTAATTCACACTGATCCAACAAAGAGAAAATAACTAAATCCTATTCTCTCTCATCAATGTGATAAAGCAGAGGAAATAAAGAATATTTATTTTTTATAAACAGTGCAGATATTTTGCAGCATACCTGCTTTTCCTTAGATGAAGTTATTAATGTCATATTTAATAGATGTTTTTTTTTACTGCTTTTAAAAAATAAACAGCAATCAACATGTTTAATATATGCTTGTCTCTTACAGTGTCAGTTTGTCAGATCACCGTGAATTAGCTTTAACACACAGTCATATTTAAAGTAATCTCAAATGGGACTTTGGCTCTTCTTTCACAACTTCTGCTGTCATGAGACTGTTATGGATCTGCAATACAGGGGCATAGCTATAATACAATACAGCTAATAAAAAAACTAAAATTCCCTATATTTAATAGCTTTTGTTCAGTTATTTCTGTAAACTAGAGTTGTCACAATAGCAAAATGATGACGGCACAATGCCCAGGTAAAATATTTAGATACCAATACTGAATGGATACCATAGCAAAAAACTAAAACAACTTGAGCAATCTTTTATTAAAAATTACATGCCACCACACAGGCCTGAGGCAAAGAGCAGCTCACAATCTAGTCTACAGGTTGCCTACAGATCTACCGATCTCAGTGTTTGCTGTATGCTAAGGTGGAACATGAACATAAACTATTTAAACTTCAGTTTATTCCCATCATTTATTTACCATTAATGCATTAGAACACTGATCAATGTACTTAACACCATTTATTAATCTTGGTTAATGCTAGTTTAAACCAATACAGTTATTCATTGTCTGTTCCTATTAGTTCTTTGGGCATTAACAAATTGTATAATTATTTTTAAATTAAATGTATAAATGCTTAAGAACTATTGTTTTGACTATGATTATATGGACAACAATGTTCTGATATTAACCAGATTAAGACAATACTCTGAATAAAAAAATGCAAAAAACTACAATGTAAACAGCAAATTCTGATTACCTTAATCCAGCTTAAGTAATATGCGAAGCATATTTTGACATGTGGAGTATTCCTATTTTAGTCACATTATCGAAGTGTATTACAGACATGTACACAGCTTAATCAAACTATTAACACTGTCAGGTTTCGCTGCATTTTGCAAAAAAACACAGACACATGGCAGTGGTCATCTATTTGATGGCAAACAAGAAATGTTGCCATATGAAAGTATTGGAGGACATCTGTTGCTGGAGAATTTGTATCCACCATCGTCTACTGCTACAAGGCAAGCCTGCAATTATGGCTAAAGAACATAACAAAGGACGACTATCAGATGCATTACTTTTGAATGGATGTCAATGGAGAAACTTCACTATGCTGCATAAACATTTGTAAGGTAATAGCATATCATTTCATAAATCACCAGCCTGTCTGCTAATCTTCAGCAAATTTTACATTAAACAAACCTTTGTTAGGAATGAACTGTATGAAGGTTTTACTACAATTAAGATGCTATTTTATAAGAGACGGCAGAGTAGGGAGTGTTGTGGACTCATTTACAGCATCACCACCAGCAAATGTGTAATATTACTCTTTAATAATAAAGGCTGTGTAATATTATGCAATTTCATATTGTCTAAAGTAATTAAGAAATAAACATTTATTTGGCTTTTAAGTTTCACCAATTAAAATAAGACTTGCTCAAGTGAATGATGGTAATAATACTTAATAACACTCTAGGAACTGTATGATTACCAGCCTTAATTAAGATCATGATTAAGGTTTAGTCACTGTACCACTCCCACTATCAACACGTTACCAAATTAAAATCATTTATACAGATGACATTAAGCTAAAAAACATCCAGAAAATGTATGCTATGAAGTTATGCAATTGCCTAAAAGTGTTCAACAAAGCCACAGTCTATAACTTTTTTGCAAACCTGGTCAGGTCAATGACCAAAGACAGAAATAATATTTTGCAAACAGTTGTACAGTACAAAAGACCAAGTAAGCCTCAAGTCAATCATTTACAATTGCCAACTGGAAACATCTGCATTACAAACTTTGAAAACATAAGGAATGAAACACATCTGATAAGAAACCAAAATCAGATGAATAGTGCTGCAAGCAGCGATAACGGGCCCAAACACTATGGCACCATTGCCATTTGGTACTTTTCAGGTAACAATGCATGGTTGTCACAGGCATGTCACTCCAAAATAAGTGTTACAATATAAAATGTTAAAAACATTGTGCTAGAGTTATTTTGTTAGAAATTAAGAAATTAATTTTAGGTTTAAAATGTCTACACAAGTAAATGTGTTCTTCATTCCTCATACAAGTTAACATATTATCATTTTTAATTGTCATTTTAATTTTTGTTTTTAGGTTTAAAATGTAATATTTGTATCTTAAACTGTTTCTGCTTATAATGTACCCTGTTGCCTCAAAAGCCTGTGTCCTGCAAAATGAAAGCTGGGTCATGTGAGGTGGGCGAGACGTGAAAACTATGCAAGTCATAAAATGTTTAAATTCCTATATTTTTTTAATCAATATGAGCCATATTCCATTTTCCATGATTAATGTAATATCTTGGGTGAAGGGTACCTTTTCATGTGTTCCAGTCTGCTTTGATGATAAGCTACATGATGCTAACTAAACACACAATGCATTATAAATGTTCATTTCATTCTACCAGTTTTCTCTGTCTCCCATTCACTGTAATTACATTTATTTAAACTTACAGCATTGCTTTCTCAATATCACCATCTCAACACGGCTATTAATAAACTTGTATCGGTCAACCATTAGACCAGAGTTGCCCAATATGTGTCCCTGTTAAACACACATGAATCAGCTAATCAAGGTCTTAATAGTCTGACAAGAAACTTCCAGGCAGGTGTGTTGAGGCAAGTTGCAGCTAAACTCTGAATAGAAAGCATTTATTGACATTGCACAGCTCTGCATACAACAAAATTAGACAGGACAGTGACCCTTCAGTACCAAGTTTGGACATACTGGCACTACACTAAATATAAAAGGATACAAATGACCAGCCTTGGAAAATGGATAGGGAATGTAGTAATTTACATATTTTATATTGGTTACTTATAAAACAGAGATCATTTTAAAACTTAAATCATTTGAAGTCTGTGCACACAAACCATGAGATGAATGAAGAATAAAATATCTATAAAAATCATTATACCACTACACTAAACAGAAAAATAAAGACCTAAACAAACCGTTTTGATTTCTTACTAAAATAAGGTTTTCCATGGAATTGCCTATTTTATTATAAATGCTTATATAATAGCGCCCTAGAGAGCAGTAGGACAGCCTGCTCACTCACTTATAAAGCACAAGTAAGCACTGCCTTAAAAAATCTCTTAAAACTGCACCAGTTACAATTGTCTTTGCAAGAAATTAACGATCTAATAGAAAATTTATAAAAGCACATACACAAAATTTTGTATACCTGATAGCATGCAATCACACAGACAATGTAAGGCTCACAAATAATGTGAAGTTTAGTTAATACAGGTTATTTGGTACAACAATATTAATACCTAAAGAATTTTGAGGACCATTTCATTTTTTTGGATCACTGTTCATGAAACTGAACAAAACAACAATTTTGGCAAGCTGGCTTTTCAAGTTGTTCTTCTGTACAAAAAATAAAGTACTTCCTGACATGGTCTAAGATTATATGGAGTGTTCAAATAAATTCTTGCAAATCATTCTGAGACCAGAATGTTGCCATTCAGACCTGAGATCAGAACAGCAACATGCACTAGTTTAAGGTGACCAGTTTAAGTTTAACAACTAAATAATGCAAATAACACTAAAGAAAATTATCTAATCTAGGTATAAATAATTATATTATAATTATCATCTTAGCAGTAACTATATGATAATATTAAATCTAATTTTTTGGTATATTTTGGAAAGACAATTGAAAAGAAACATTCATGTCATTTTTTCATAACATGCATTTTTGTTCAGAACAAAATGCAAAGACTCAGGACCCATCCCATCAGAGGGTTGCCCTCTCCAAAACAAATTATCATTAAAAACCATGCTGTGTATTGTAAATAATATAATGATATATAGCCTCACAGTGCTCTGATCCACTGCCTGCTTCACCTACATACACAAGTCCAGTGAGAGAACAGAGTTCTGCAGGAGTTGTGGAACTCCAGGAAAGTCTCTGTCAAGAATATTTTATTCCCTTCATGGGAATAAATAAAGATGAAGTGATTCTTTTCTCTTACAGATTTATACAGCTTATGCAGAGTCATAAACAAAATACTCATTACAGATTGATTATAACGTTACCTAGCTTGGTTGGTAGCTTAATACCATAGCTTGTTAGATAGTATGTCACTCACCACAACTATCCTTGTATATTAAGGTAATATTTTCTACTGTTGTGTTTTGCTCAATATGATGTGTGAAGTGGCAGATCAGTGAGCTTGCTGCAGTTTGTGTTGTTGGCCAGATAAAATGACAAAGAAAAGAAAAATGGGCATAGGATTTTATTTTTTTCAGTGCACCAAAATGTCAAGTACTCAAAAGTCCCCATATTAAGCCAATTTAGCCTAAATTAAGGCAAACCTTTGAAAATAAGGATAATGGCATTGGGCCCCATGCTACAGTAACAATAGTAAGGTTTTCCTTTATGAAATTTGTTTGTTTTTTTGTCCCCTAACTGTTAGATACAATTTATGCCCATGGCTGGTAGAATGACCTTAACTCTACCCAAAACAATAAATAGTCACTGAAAAATCAGGTTATTATAAAAACCTGTTTTCATGTGTTTACGTTTATGTTAATAAACCATCAACATAAAATTCACATGAAATTTGTCAGGTTTCACGCATTTAATGACATCTCACAGTCTGCCTTAGTAATCAAAAATGTCAGGAAATCTGTCAGAAGCTGTATTACCGTATCTCTTCTAATGTCTGTTGTACCTGTGAATGCATCAAGAGTTTTAATTTTATAGATTCTCCAACTACATGAGTTGAAGCACACTTTTTGTGTTAATAGGACAGGAAAGTATCAGTGTAGAAATATTACTGCCTCCTCAACCATGAACTAGTTTAAACTTAAATAGTAAAAGGACAACATCTGCATGTTTACGTTAACTTTCATTTGTGATTTTACCTATTACACAGACAAGTGCACATAGGTCTGCACAATTAATTGAAAGACTAATTACAGGTGCATCAATTACATATTCAAAGTCACAATTACAACCGTCCACTGCTGTTAATTTTTGTGCCTTAGGCAGGTGTGTTGCACACTGACTGCAGCGGCAATCAGAAGTCTTGAAAATTAATGTTGGCGTGTCCTGCAGCAGTTTATGATTAGTAAGCTAATCATTCAGGTGAATAATCAACTGGTTCTTTATGATCAATCTTTTGTGGTGGAGGCGGTTGGTGAATCTGATCTTTGTGTTTTGTCCATGTATTCTGTTTATCATTGAATGACAACTAGCATAGCATTGTATGTAACTGCCGAAAATAGTGTGTTTTACCACAGATGTCAATGGCAGCATAGCATATCGTGGGGTTCAAATTGGGACTGTCCACTAGCCAAATATGTAATAAATTATTAAAGTGATTTGATTTCAAACACAGAATAATGATTTACATTTCAGTGGCTGGTGAATTTAACCATTTATCTGTCAGTTGTCTGGTAGATGGTAAAAGTGATTGGCTGTTCACTAAGACGACTGCTTCAACACCAAGCATCAGACACACCCTCTGTTATGCGTCAACGGTGGCAGCAAACAGCAAACAACAGGATCAGATGTTCGATTTACTTCATTACACATTTAAATGAAAATGGTGTTAAAGTTAATGATTAAGGAAGCATCCTCAAGATGTTTATTACTAATCTATTTTAAATAGTTTTGATTTATCCACACTGCAGGCCTGGTTCTGCAGGGGTGCTGGAGGGTGTCAAGCACTCCCAAATGTTAAAGCATGGATGATGGAATTTTTAATTATAGTGAGCAAGGATCACAAGAGCAGTGGGTTAATTTTTTAAGTGTGGTATAAATATGACATGCAAAAATAAGTACCACCGCCACACGGACACGTGCTTGGCTTGGAGTCAAATGCAGCATTTTGAGAATGACTGCGGTCTGACAGATGGTGGTTTTCAAACTTTTCTTTGTGGCCTAAAGCACTTAATATACAAATACATACAAAGTTACTATGCAAAATATTGTTTAGACGAGTATTCAAACAAACTCACAATACAGTTTGGAAACATGCTAATGCTAATCTAATCAATAATGCTAATCTTAAAATAACAGCAGCCTAAAATTTCTGCTGCTGTCTATGCCATCAATATAAATCAAAGAAAAGAAAAAAAAAATCACTTGCTGCTCTTGACTTGAATAATTTTTGTTAAATTACCACAATATCACAGTCATTTATTATAGCACAAAATTCTTCATAGATGTAGAAAAATGTGTACTCTGGATCCATTTTTTGCATTCTAATTTAATCCAATAATTTAAGCATGGACCACACTCCTAGAGGAGAATAGGTCCACCCACCAATAGTCTCACAAACTCCGTGAAATAAATGAAGGCTATTTCTTTGGGAAGTTTAAGAAGAACTAAGAATGTATTTATTAGTAGTGCTTGTGAAGCAAAGTATTACTATTACTCTCTTGCATACTACTACTTTTTCTGGACAAAAATTTGGTAGGTAACTCATCCTGCACTGTTTGTCGCAGACCCATGAATAAGGGGTCAAATTGACTGGCTTTTTGAGGAGAGGTGTGCTATTACTTTTATAAGCAATTAGGTGTACAATGTTTTTGGGCGTACAAAAAAGTGGGCAACAAAACATTACAGACTTTACATTAGGCTAAATTATTATGTGATGTCATAGCTAAACATACATAGCTCCACATCAGAATGTCAGAGAGTGTCACTTTTGACTCAGACTGTCAAGTAGTTTATCACCATGGAAACTGTCCAGCCACATTGTAGCAACCTTTTGAAGCACCATGGCAACCACATAACATCATGAATAAACCCTATTTCAATATATCTATAATGTTGAATCATGTTAGCATCATATGAAGTCATACTAACATCATGTTTGCATTGTGCTATCATGTTGGCATCATGCCAAGTCATGCTAACATGTTAATTTGTATTAACATGCAAGCATCATACTAATTCATGCTAAAACATGCAAGTATTGCAATAAATGATGGTAGCATCATGTTAAAACATGTCAACAATATTAAAATATTCTGGCCTGAGTTTTGCCACATCAAGCACCACTCACATTTTCCTCTAGTTACTAATTTTCTCTTCACATTTTAATGTGTATTGTTTAAAAATTGTTAAATTTAGTATGTTAAGATATATGTACACCGTAATGCCATAAAACTAATTGGTTTGATCAAAAGGGAATGATCAACAATTATGATTTTTGTCATAATCGTGCAGTCCTTAAAAGTGCAGTCCTAAAAGTGCACATTACCATTAAACTGTTTGACCTCTCCCCAATAATAATACAGTTTAATGCATTTACATGGCCTTACACATTATCAGCTTAAGTGATGTATGTAAACGCAGTCACTGAAAGATGTTTGAATGTAGATTATCTTCCAAACAGTTGAACTAAAGACAAGTTTATACACAGACACAAGTCACTTCAGTCATACAACTAAACTGACACAGTCTTAAAATCAAGGAACAGAGCTACTTGATGTTCTGACGCTGACAGTCACGAGAGGATGGAAACTAACTGTAAGGTTTGCTTCTTAAAGTAACAATGACCAACATGACCAAAGAAGCATGTCACCAAAATCTCCTCAAATCAAGTTCTTAATGCAAGCATTAAATGTTTTACACAAACCCTGCTTACTATAGACTGTGCTTTTATGGCAAGAGCTTTGAAACTATTCAAAAATGTCTCCTTTTGTGCCTAAGGGAATAAAACAGCATACGATAAAAGCAAAAGGTGAGTTAATAAACAACAGAATTTTGACTTAATGACAGCATAGCATTTTTGTCTAGATGTGATGACAAAATTACCTCATGGTATATTTAATTATCTAGCTGTAACGTGGCCATTGCATTCATTGGAAATTATTCCGTGTTAAACATTGTGTAATCCAGCACAGGTACTTCCAGCAGTGCACACTGCTTGCATCACCTTTACAGATTCAAGAAGAAATCCACAGAGCTACACTGCAAAGACTGAAATGAATATCTCCAGGAGAATCTGTAGAAAGACTGCCCTACACCATTTAAAACAAAAAAGACAAAATGACACTATATTTCGGATTATAAATTTCGAATGCTTTGTGTTGTTAAAATGTAACAAATTTTTAAAAAAGATACATTTAGCACTTAAAAAATGTTATAGAAAAATAATTATGCAGTTTGAACTGCAAAAATAAGCCCTAATATTATCTATCTCCCATTTCAGCCTAATCAGACAGATTCCAGTAATGACGTCAGTCAAATCTGGCTATTACCAATAAGGCCACAAACATATTGCGCATCCCTAAAACTATTTCATTCAATATGGTGCATTCTTACCAACGGCATCAGAACAACATACTTTCATTCTGTTAACATACTTGGAGAGTCTCCAAGAAGACGACTTGAAACCTGCTGATGTGTATGATAACCACAAACTTTTCTCAGAGGCGTGACACACTCAGGTAACGCATGTCACATGCAAACTCGTAGTCTAAACCTACAAACATCTAAGCAACAAATCTGCACAGCCTCAAGGTAAGAAAATCTTGCATGATTACTCACACGTTGGCATATATTAAGAAAAACACCTGCAGACATAAACTCAGGCATTAAAACACTCTTTCAAACCCCATCACTATGCATCTGAATTGCAGAAATATAGATGTGATGATACTGAAGCAGTGAAGCTTGGGAACTGTAAAGGTCCCTCCTAAACTTCTGCCTACATGAAAGAGCGTTTTGAGTAATTTCTCATTTGGCTTCTTCCATCCTCCTTTTGAAACAGCCCATCTCCTACCTAAGCTGGTTAGGGGTTCCCTTATCTCTTTGAAACTCTCTCGCCCCATCCTCTTGCTTGACATTCAGTGCTTTGGGGGGAGCTGGGAGAGCTGCTGAGGGAAGGGGAAAGAGGTGTTATTCACAGAAAAACAAACAATTCATTAGGAGTTCAATAAACCAAGTATGCAACAACGCCAATGTCCCAAAAAATAGTCCTGATAATGTGTCAAAGACAGAACAATGCAGTTAGAAAACTCTTGGTAATTGAAACTAGTGATGCACCAAAATGTAAACTTTGGATAGACTCAACTGAAAATAGAAATTCAAAAATGTGCATTATTAATTTGCTTTTGGTCTATAAACAAAACAATATATTCTATTAATTTCAAAAAGTGATTACCCTAATTTCCTTCAATTGGTGTGACTTTACAACAATAGCATTAAGTCTTTAAATATTTTAAAGCATTCTTTGTTTTATAAATAGTTGTCAATTTACTTAATTTTTTTATTTACTTTGTCTAATTATTTATATCTGTGCCAATCAATGTAATATTAACTTTAAACTATTTTAAACAAAGGTTGTTTATTGACGCACAATTATGCCGTGCATGACCTCAAAATAACTGAATTTTGAGTTGACATGTTAGTAGGGTTAATCTCTCACTGTGTGTGTATTGCATGGGGCAGTGTGTGTAAAAGAACATACTATTTAAGAACATAATATGATCTTTAATAAACAGCCAGTATCCAAGAGTTTAACTGCTGCTAGGACAATGGTGAACTATGACAAATTCATATGAATATGACATTCATTCCATTCACACATTAGGTATGCACAACTAGGAATCAAACAAAAAAAATGTTTCCCAGCAAAAGCTGATTAAAGAGCTAATGCCAACCAATACCAACAGGGGTACCACACTGTTCCAAAAAATGTCTGTTGGGCCCACCCGTGTGAACTACCCTTTAGAGATCTTTTAATCCAGTAATCAGCAAAGTTACAACCACCATTGAAATGAGGACGCCCAAAAATCTTAAAGATAAGTTCATCCCAAAATTATATTTTGCCCATAAATATCATACGAGGGCAGTAGTGACCTTCTGGTTAGCGAGTCGGGCAACCTATAATCAGAAGGTTGTTGGTTCGATTCCAGTGCCAGCAAGTAGCAACTGAAGTGCCCTTGAGGAAGGCACCTAAACCCCGATTGCTCCCTGGGCGTATGTGTGTGTTTATGGCTTGCAGTGTGTTCACTCCTCACCAGTGATGGGTTAAATGCAGAGGTCACATTTCTGGTATGGGTTACCATACCTGACAAAATGTCACTTACACTTCATTTAAAAAAATTACTCGACCTCAAGGCGTCCTAGGAGGATACAACTTTCTTCTTTCAGACAAACACAATTGAAGGTAAATGATATCCTGGCTCTGTCCAGCTTTAAAATGGTAGTGAATGGTTCCAAAAAGCACATTCATCCATCATTAAAGTAATCCATACGACTCCAGGGAGTTAATAAATGTATTCTGAAGTGAAACAAAATGTTTGTAAAAAAAAAGAATCAAAATAAATTTAGTGCGTTTGAACGTAAAATTATCTATTAAAAACTACACCGAACACAACAACACACAGATCCACGTCAATAATGAAGAATCTCTTGGATTATCACGTGTCTTGTGATTAGCATTGTGACGAAACACAGTCACGAACCAATGAGATTTGGCATTATTTTTTCCACAAACTCATTGCTACGCAGGATATCATTTAACTCCAATTGTGTTCGGCTGAAAGAAGAAAGTTGTATCCTCCTAGGATGCCTTGAGGTTGAATATCATGGGCAAAATATCATTTTGGGTCGTACTTATCCTTTAACAGCAAACACACGAAGCAAATGAGAAGCCTCCCCACACTCTCATGACTCCCTATTGTTTTATATATTATTCAAACAATATTGACAAAATTCTCACTCACTGCTGTCTATTTAACTTTACACACAAAGCGCACTTTTCGTTCAGGTGTGCCGACTGCACTAACTGCAGGCTGGTTTCAATTACAACATCATTTATCCAGAGACAATTCTTGATCACAAAATATTGAAAACTCACACCAACAGAACGGACAAAAGACAGTTTGTTCATCTTCACTGAGCACAAGATTAAGCAAGTTGTTTAAATTCACTCAGGTCTCTCTTTCCACTGGTGTTCCCTCCTCCTGCAATTTGATTTGTTATTTCCCTGTTGCTTGTTAGGAAGGCATGCAGATCTGACAACACAATGTCTAGATATCACTTGTTTAAAATCTGTTAGAATCTGCGACTTGTTAGGTTAAGTTTTAATACTGCACACACTAGACGATTGGGACATTCCATTAGCTACAACTCATTACAACTCATGTCACAAAGCATTACAGGAGACACCTTATACATTTCTTTTTATATACTGTATACAGTACTATATACTTCACATCACAGGAATGTTGTTCCAGGATGAACAAAAATGCTACACAATATCTTATTTGCCAAAACCACTGTGACCACTTAAGTACGTTTTAATAATTCCAACTCATGCTTTATTCTGACTGGGCAATCGAAACCCCACGTTGTGCTCAGGGTCCAAAACTAACACTCAGGAAGCACCACCAAAAAGTAATTAGACACAATTTGCAGTTACAGTTAATGCGCTTACATTGGAAGGTCAGCATCAGGAAGGTTTAAAATTCAGTTCAGCAGCTGCAGCTGTTAGGATGCAAGCAACAGCCATTATGGGTCATCAGTGTACTTTTCTCTGTCTCCAACTGAATACTCTGGAGTTTTTCAAATTATTTCAAATTTGCGTCCAGCAGAAGACACAAAATCTGTGTCTGTCGTTTTGCTGCTACCACCGCTTTGTTGAATCACAATCTGATGCACAGGCAGACAGGACAGTGAGGAAATAAAAATGTGTTTTGGCAAAAATGCATAGCAGACGGCATGTTTAAACTGCATCATTAAACATTTGCTTGATACATCGATCCATATTGATGTATTGTTACACCCCTACTATCCACGGACTGTGGTACTCTCATTGCATACCTACGTACCAAACACCCTCCACCCCTCCGCTGCCCTGACAGAACCCTGGTCTATTGTTGAGGTTTTCTTCTTTGACATTTGATTAAATAGTAACTAGTACACTTTTAATACTTTTATACACCAGGGGCTTAAATTCAGCAAGGGATTTTGGGTACCGCACACAATTTTTCCTTTCCCACAAGTTTTTCCCACTAATAATCCAAGATATTCCCATGAACATTTATGAACTTGGGAATTAAAACACAGATCAACAAATCAAATACTTTTCAGTCTGTAATTTCATAATCAGTTCGAATCAGTTCTCTCTCTCTCTTTCAATCTGTGTGTAAAGAAGTGCATTCTTGTTTATTTCTGTACGTAGATTGCTACATAAAGTGGTCAATGATCGTTTAAAGTTTTCTGCACTTTAAGCAAGTTGAAGCAAAATGATCAATCTTGTTTAAAATCAATGAAGCACGCAGCGCTGGAGCAATGACAGGTCATACATCAACACTTGTCATAATAGACTTCAAACAGACCCCATGATCACCTTACAGCGCATTTGTCACATTTATGCATATATATTCATACTTTATACATACTGTCTTTAATATACTGTATATATGATGAACCTCAGAAGATAAATGATCAATTTAGAAAAAGGATGCTCTCTATCGGGACTTCTGGTGATATCTTCAATGTATTTTCACAGCTTTAAAACGCCCATATTTAACACAATTTGGGTGAGCTTTGATATGGCCATTGACAAAGTAACTGCAAAAAAGTTATGAATGGCATATTCCTGCAAGTATATTCCTAAACTAAAAATATAAATCAACACATGATTCCAGTACACTGCTGGAAAACAAGTGCGTATAGTATAATAATGTATAGTAAGACGTAGGCTTATGGCTGGTTTATTTAAGGGTTTGTAAGGCACTGTTCTTTGATAAACTTTGAAATAAAAATGCAGGGGTGGTTTTTAATGTCTTTCTATGACTCCTACAAGCCACGCCCCCATAATTTATTAATCCCCCATATAAGCCTTCTGACGGACAGTAACAGAAGTTACTGTCTTCAAGTATTATTATTAGGAAGTTAAAGTGAATCTAGCACTCTCTAGCATTGTGCTGCCATGCAATTAACCCTGTCCCCATAGCAAACATAACCAATCCATGGCTCCTGATATGTGCTGATATGAACCAAACCATGACATTGGGATTGTTAGACCCCTAACTGCTAATAAAATAAGATGTTAGCTCATAGTAATATAGCCCAAACTTGGCCCTAATGTTACCTTGTTATTGAACTTACCTTTATAGCTTTAATTGCTGACTTTGTGATCTGTGTCATCTTTGCTTTGGAGATTGGTGGCTTATATTCATTCAGTGAGTACAGCTGAAAAACATGGAAAAGAAATACTTTAGTAATGTATTTGTAGTAAATATTTTAATGTTTATTTACATGAAACAATTAAGATAAATAAATGGAGAGTTAGTTATTAGGGCCTTGGTAGTGCCCCCTGATACAGGGGACAAAAAGATATGCATATGTCATGCATGCATGCACATGTACGAAATGTGACATGTATATCGGTCTTGTTGACCTGAAAAATTTTTGCACTGACACCCTTTAGCTCTGGCCAACAAGAAGTTGGCCATTTTGAATTTTTCTGAAAGCGCATGCTGTGAACTTTTAAATACTTCTCCTTAGGGATTTCATGTGACTGTCAATGAACTTGGCATCACGCCAAGACAGTGAAGATTTATGGTGTCGCCACTGTTTACTGCCACTCGCCACCACAAGGCAGTAAAATTATGGCAAATAATAGGAAACAGGAAGCCTTAATATCTAAAGTATGCACTGAGCAACTTACGTCTAACTTGGCAGTTAAGCTTATTGTGGTGGGCTGATGACATTCATATGATTATTGTGAGCCACAGTCATAGTGCCACCAACTGGCAACAGGAAGTGTGTCACTTTAAACAAACTTTAAAATAGTCAACTTACATTAGGCCAAGTCACTTCAGCCTTGGTCAGAATAATGAAGAGAAATAGCTGATATAAAGTTCTTAAGGGATTTGTGATAGGATTTGTTGTATTTGCATTACAGTACTGAACTTTCAGACGCAATGTTTTTTAATGAACATGTTTTGATGCACGCATAAAGAGATACAGAGTTTAAGCACTTTTTGACGTCTATTATGATAACAGGTGGTATAACGAAAATCTTAACAAGATAGCAAAGGTGCGATTCTTACATGAAAATCAAGGAAATTAATAAGCTTGGTCTGTTTACTTATAGCCTTTTTATATGTGTTCTTAATACTTAATTTTACATCTTACACCTGTTGAATGACAACATGAATGACAATGATAATGCAGAATGTTGTTTTACACATAGATATTATGTTTTAAGGTAACAATCCGTTCATAATCCATTTTAGATACGCTGGTATGTTCCACGCTGGTATGTTCCACAAACATTAAAGTCTACTTCAGTACAACACTACACAGTATACATCGCAGCTGCCGTGTCCTAAAGTCCCGACATGCATTGCGTTGCTGACGTCACGTTCCCATTGTCTATATGCGGTCCCTCGAAATCTTGTAAACTGCACAACATTTATGGACATCATGTGCGTTCCGGGGGAGCAGAATTTGCGGCTTGTGATGCTGAAAACGCTGCGAACACCGCTAGGAATGCAATTCGCTGGATCTGAGACACGGTCGTGTTACCAAAACTTCCTAATACATGATTAAATATAGAGAAACTACACATATACGTTAAATACGTGTTCATTGTTACTAGATGGATAACCAGCTTTGTGTCAAACATATTTTCTCTTATTGGTGACAAGACACTAACGCCCATTAACCGAAATAATCTTAAGAAATCCTGTAATTACTCTTTAGGCCTCAATCAACCCCCCCGCACACACAAGCAAACAAACAAAGCAGAATTTTTAAGATTATTTCCTCCAATATGTAAACTAATATGTCATGCATCGTGAAACCGGCTTGATGACAACAGCGGCCTACACTCGAGCCACTCGTGTCTGCATTCACACAAATGAGAATGAAACAAACCTCGCCGTTAAATGCTTTGACGGCCTCCATCGTCTTGTTTTAGGACCGTTCTGCAAACAAAATGAAAACGCTGAACCCGCGTGTCCTTACAGCCGGACAGACGAGTGCACGTCCTGAAGTCCTAACGGCGATCGAGATGGAGGAGGACGCTAATATGGCTGACAATGTGAACAAACGCAGACTGAATCAGACTGATCCAGAAACAGAATCGACTCGAGATTCAGTAGGTTTGGAAAATAAATAACGGACCAAATTCTTCCTGTGGGCAGTATAAAATATAACCAGGCTCATCTCCTTATTGCTGTTATTATTATTATTGTGATATATTCATTTATACACGGCATGGGGGTTAATTATTATCGTTATTATGCGATTGTTTGAAAGAGTCGATTAAAAGAATCAGTTTCCAATTGTGGACAAAAATGAAAAACGTATTCATCGTTATGTTCTTCCTGCTTAAAGAACATAACCATAATAAGTTTAGTCTACGTCCGATATCGCATTCAGTGATATCGGATGCTTGCTGCTGTGCTATTGCTATAAATAGAAAAATGCGCAACACTCAACACTGCCGCTCTTGCGAAGGAAGTCCCGCCCTCCAGAAAAAGAGCCAATCGTTACAGACCCACAGAGACTCTCTGGGGGCGGGGCTCTATATAGTGTTGTGAAGGGCTCTGTTTTAAAGGTGCTTCTCAAACGAAGGCTGCATTCTACTGAGGCGGCATTTCTCGGCTGCCACGTCATCTAGCGACATTTCACTTCGAAGGATGCTTGGAAGGCAGCCATTGTTTAGCGCCCGTCATTCAGACTATATCGAAGGGCACATGAAGTGTAACCTTTGACAGCCTCAAATCACCCGCAGTTCTGTGCACATATTCCTAAAATATTGCGAGAATTGAGCATGTTCTTCATTTAACACAAAACTGCGGGGAGCCTCGCTCAAGGGCTCTTCAGTTGCTACCTTCAAGGGCTGGAATCGAACCAGCAACATTTTGATTGCAAGCCGACCCGCTAACCAGTAAGCCACAACCTCCCCCTGATTAGTCTCAAAACATTTATTCATGTATTTATCCATTTTATAATGTACTGTGACGGCAGGGAAATCGTTATCGTTATGAAGTTGCCATGCACAATTTTTAGACCGTCTCATTTTATTGTTTAATGCTTTAACTCTAATGCCTTAGAAGGACTGGTCTAAGAAGGATGCAGCTTCCTATTTGGAAAGCACCCAATATGTGTTTTTGTCTGTATATGTGAAAACGTCATAAGTTGCTGCCCAAATACTGTTTTAATTCAAAATTCACATCTAGCCAAGTTCACATTAAATTCCCAGATGTGTTTTTGTTTGCCGCTTTTATGCAAGGATGCATCAGGAGGTGACTTTTGTGGACTTGAGCAAGCCTAATATTTCAAAATGCATTTGAACCAGCTGTGACTGAGGAGAAATACACACAATGCTTAAAATACTACTGTTGTTGTGTCACAGAATGTTGTTTTAAGAGTTGTTTAGTAGAGAATGTGGTTATTTAAACTTAAAATATAAGATTGATTTATTAAAAGTGCCAAATTTTAAATTTCCTGCAACATTTTGGGAGGACAGTTATATATCATGTATATCAAAAACATTAAAGTAGTTAGTGGAACATTTAAAAAAAGTTACAGAATTTAAAATATTTTGAATAGCATTCTTTTTACCAAGCAATAATGTTAATACAACTTGCATTATAAATACAATTAAATACAATACAATACATCTAAAAACTAGACATGCTGAATATTCCTAAAACTTTCAAAAATAATGTTTTCAATGGTTTTATTACTTAATGGAAACAATACGGAAACATTCTTGCCATCTAAAATTGTTAGCTAATATATTGACTATCCAATGGTCAACAATCCAATCAGTTCTCTTCAAAATCAAGTCAAATTTTGTTCTCATTCCAGAAGTCATTTCACCCGGAATATGTCACCATATGGAAGACTCACTTCAGTTTCATTGTAACTTTAAAGGGGTAATGACATGGGATTTGTTCCCTAATGGTGTAATTATAGTATTACTAAAGTTTCTTGTCTAAAAAATCATATGCAATTAAGTAATTTATGCCCTTTTACACCATGTTTTTGTCCTGTGATTAAAAAGTCAGATCTGAGTATTACCCTTTAAAAACCTTTGGGTGTAATCATCAACATTTACGATGGCTAACGTCTTAGCAAATGAATTTACAAAGATGTTCAAGTTCCCATTTTCATCATAAATGGCTAAATATGAAAGCATGTTGTCTGAATGTTCTGTTTCCCACAGAAAACAGAAAAAACAGGAAAAGTTTTGTGAACCCGAACTTTTGCAAACACAAGATGGCATTTTAGTCATGATGGGCCACACCTGACAAATATTAAAAAAACATATATGCTATATTAATCCACCATCTAAACTTACTTTGATACATTTTTGTAATGAGGCTCTGGGGATGATGCATGCCAAGGATTCTGAAGAAACAGAAAGTTTGGTTTTATCACACAATTGCAGTGATATTAGCAATAATGTAAAATTGTTTAGTATAGCCCCACCGTGTGACCAATTGTTTTCAACAAAATTTCTAACACCTACTCTGTTTTAGACGGTCTATAAATATGTCCCCTTTTGTAATAATAATTTTGTAATTATGTCCCCATTTTGTAATAATAGGCCATTCAGATTTGACTTTTTGGTTGCTGGTGGCCATGTTTTTATGTATCTGAGTGAAATTATTGAACCAAAGAAGATGTATACAGATTTTCAACGTTACCAAGCATGTGGTTATGGCATTAATATGCATTTTCTGAGGTAGCACCCCTTATAAGAGAATGTCCTTATGTCTTTATGTACTCAATTTTGTTAAGCTTAGACTGTGTTTAAAAGATAAGGCAATTAGTAAAAAGGGGCCATGGCCTGAGATTTTATTGGCTTATACTTGCATAATTGTTTGACCGATTAAAATGTTTTGATAGCTTTTTCACCAAATAATGCATGCCAAGTTTT